>BSBM01000159.1:21047500-21670527 GCA_027924585.1 Larix kaempferi
CCTAGAGATGACAATGAGGATGGAGATGTTGATGATGATGATGATGGTGATGATGATGAAGATGTTGATGATGATGGTGATGGCGATGAAGATGATGAATCATGATGATGATGATGATGAAGATGATGATGATGAAGATGTTGATGGGGAACCTAGAGATGACAATGATGATGAAGATGTTGATGATGATGATGGTGGTGATGATGATGATGATGATGGTGATGTTGATGGTGATGGTGATGAAGATGAAGAAGAAGAAGAAGAAGAAGATGATGATGGAGATGTTGATCTGATGATGATGAAGATGATGATGATGGTGATGATGATGAAGATGTTGATGATGATGATGATGGTGATGATGATAATGATGATGAAGAAGATGATGATGATGGAAATGTTGATGAGGAACCTAGAGATGACAATGATGATGAAGGTGTTGATGATGATGATGGTGATGACGATGAAGATTTTGATGATGATGGTGATGGTGATGATGATGAAGATGTTGGTGATGATGGTGATGTTCAGATGATGATGATGGTGTTCAAAATATGATGATGATGATGATGATGATGATGGAGATGTTGATTTGATGAGGAAGACGATGATGATGATGGTGATGATGATGAAGATGTTGATGATGATGATGGTGATGAAGATGATGATGATGAAGAAGATGATGACGATGGAGATGTTGATGGGGAACCTAGAGATGAAAATGATGATGAATATGTTGATGATGATGGTGGTGGTGATGATGATGAAGATGTTGATGATGATGGTGATGGTGATGAAGATGATGATGATGATGATGAAGATGATGATGATGTAGATGTTGATGAGGAAGGGGGAGATGATAATGATGATGAAGATGTTTATGATGATGATGATGGTGATGATGAAGATGTTGATGATGATGGTAATGGTGATGATGATGATGATGATGAAGATGATGATGATGGAGATGTTGATGAGGAACCTAGAGATGACAATGATGATGAATATGTTGATGATGATGATACTCGTGATGATGATGAAGATGGTGATGATGATGGTGATGTTGATGAAGATGATTACGATGAGGGTATCCACCTTCTCTTTATATTCGCAATTATCTAGGTCCCTATAGAACTCTCTCCCTTCGTTCACCCTTAATCACTAACGCTATGTGCCTTTATCCCTCCCCCCTGCCCTCTCTATCTCACCTTGTATCCCTCCCTCCCTATCTCTTTCTATAGATCTGTCTCTGGATTTGTCCCTCACTACCTTTACCTCCCTCCCTCTATGTCGCTTTCTCTCCCTTACACCATCTTCGTCCCTGCCACCCCACTGATTACTCCTTCCCTAATATCACACACACACACACACACAACCTCCCACTTTCTTTGTCGCTCACACCTCCCTTTAGTCTCTCTCTCCCCAACCATCAATCTCTCTCTCTCTCTCTCAAACACACACACACACACACACACACACATTATGTCCCTTTCCATTCTCAAACCCATTCCCCCTCCATCCATATGTATCTCCACCTTTATTCCTCCATTCCTCACCCTACCCTCTCTCCTTCCCTCTCTCATCGCCTCTCTCTCTCTCACCTTCTATCCCTCCCTCATGTTATATTTCCCTCAACCTATCCCAATCTATCCATGACTCCCTCTCTCTCACACACTTTATGTCCCTTCCCCCTCCTCTCATATTATCTCTCTCTCTCTCTCTCTCTCTCTCTCTCTCACCATCACTCCCTGCATGTCTCCCACCAACACTTTCTGTCCCTCCCTTCCTATCTCTTTACTTTGTTCTATCACCATCTATCTTTCAGTCCCTCTAAATCCATTCCTCCCCATTGTCCCTTTCTCTCCCTCGCTCTATGTCTCTCCCCCCCTTGTATTCTTTATTTCCCTTTCACATCCCCCTTTCCTCCATACATTCCCCCTTGTCACTCAAGTCTCACTTTAAACTTCTCACCCTATACCTCTTTAGAACCTCTTCTATTCCTAATAGTGCTCTCAAGCTCCACTTCCCTTCACCCCCTGTAGCCCATCATGTTCTCATTCCCTTCATCTCTCCCCACTCAAGCTTCCAACATCCTTCTAAGCCCTTGACCCTTGACCCTTCCCCACCCCTATTAAATATTAACCATAGATTCCCTTGACCCTTCCCCACCCCTTCTCAAATATTAACCAAAAATTAACTTAAGTCTTCCCCACCTCCTCTATCTCAAGTATTAAACATATATTTTATGATTTACATAATGCGAGCGCATTTTGGCACTACATAATGGGTATGTGTTATGTAGTTATATAACGCGTGCGTGTTATGAAATTATAAAAGCACGTCAATATTTTTTGAATTTAAACAGAACGCGCTCGTGTTTTTTAGAACCTAAACCAAGCCGACTCACTTGCTCGCATGTCAACTATAATCCTATGTGTATGCTTTGAAGCTTGCTTCGGTAATACCAAACTTGTGCTATGGTAATGATAAACCAAAGCTAATTGGGTATTTCTTCCAGTTTCCGGATAAGCCTGTGCTTAGCCACTCATTACAGTATGCTACGAACAGTCATTTTTGAGGAAATATTAAACACACATAGCATTTTTTTTGCAGATTCCAAATATGTAACTTTTATTTAAAAATATTAATTTTTCCTAATTTCTTTCAATTTCTTTTATGTCCTACCTCCTTAACTCGTGAAACACGTGGTTAGTATTTCTTCGATAACCTTTCCAATTCTTGATCATTTCAAAAAAAAATTGTATGGTGCACAAGTAGACACTAACCTCCATGTTCTATCAAAAACCCATTTCAATATTTTTGCATTAAGACCTTCAAAGGCTGTACCCACAAAAGAGGTACTATTTTCGAGGTTTAATCACTTAGACAATTATAAAAAAATATAAAATTACTAATTTAATTTTCAAAAAATAATGGCACACTAGTGCTATATGTTCTCTTCATGCATGCCCATTTTTGTAGCTTGATTCCATCATTTAGGCCCTCAAAGGCTGCACCCACAAAAACATATACCTTATCATTTTCCTGAAAAATAAAAAGTGTCTGTTAGGAAAAATGAAACTTGACATAGCTATGCAAATTTTCAATACATAAAATTTATATATTCAGAAACGTGATTCAATTTCCTACATTTCATCCTTTTTACTCAATGCAAGATATTTTGGGTAAGTATCTCAAAAAATCCAAGTAAGTTGAGGGATGCCTAATTTTTCAGTTTTCTATTGCATCTAACGCGCCAAAAGTGACTCTCATTAGCTTGCACTGGCCCTGTAATGCATTGTTATATGTTCACATTAAGTTAGTATTTTTTTCAAAATAAGTTTTGCACAATATATCTTCTAGAATTTTTGATCTAATTTACATTTCTTGACCTGGTAGTAGCTCTTCTCATGGCTTCAACTATAATAAGTATGAAGGGTTAGCTAAAAGGTCAATAAGACACTTCATATGCTCAGCCTGGTAACTCATATAAACATGTCATTAAGCATATTTATATATGGCAACTAACACAAACCTATCTAAAACCAGGCAATAAAGCACCTCAAATTATATCATTGATTGCATCTACGGTTCATTGAGCACATTGAATATAGACACTATTACAAACCCATCTAAAACCAGGTCTGAAATACAACTCGAATTTAAAAAATGTGAGGATGCATATAAAAGAGGTATTCAATATGGGAACTCAAGATTCAAGAACTTGAGGTCCATATCAAACCTACAAACCCACGTTTAGATGAGTAATTGCTCATTTTATAACGACATTGGGAAAATACATATCGAGGAAATGGTTACAGATTCATCAGAAACATACTCCCATCTGCGATATAAATAGATTAGAAGTTAGAAAATCTTACCCCAGTGACCTTGACATACTGTCCATCCTCAGCTCTCCCAAGCTCCGCATCCGAATATCCGCACAAAACCCCAACAATTGTAAATTTTCCTAGCAAGCAATCTAGACCAGAACTCCCACCACAACTCCAAATATAGAAATGACAACAACGAGCAAAATGGTATTGTGAACAAAATTAGAATAAAGCCTCCAACTGTGAACCCAATGATAAACATAGGAACCACCACACAAATTAAAACCCTAAAACCACTTGTCTTACTCAAAGAAAAGTCTCGGTAATCATCATATTTCAAATGAGTAAGACTCATTGTCTGCATTGCCAGGCTTGGCAACGACAGAGCTCGAATCCAAGGGTTTTAACGACCCTGTTGGAGTTCTTCTTCAAAGAATCTACAGCTCCCTACCTCGTTTTCCGTGGAGAGGAGAAAAATGCAGAGCTTTGGAAAGGAAAAGGTTCTGAAGGAAAATCCCCAAACTCTCTGCACATCGAATTTGAGTTAGGATTTGGGTTCGATTTTGTCAAATTTGGGGAATCCACGGAAATATCAACGAGCATTTTTCCGATTTTTGGTTTCGAATGGATCTTAGAATAGTCAAGCAAACTTAGAAATGCGAGTTTTAACCCTAAATCTCACATATTGCTCAGAAATAAAAGAATAAATAAACATCTAATACCCACTATAATGATAATGAAGTACGCAAAAGAAAAAATAACAAAAACAACTTCAGCGGCGAATTCAAATTACAAAATTATAAATATGTTCATCAGTTCAGAATGATTTCAGGTTGTAGGTTTTGTAAATGATTACATCTCTATCTCCACCCTCCTTCAACTCATGCGACGGAAGTTTCCCAGGTTCGAAAGGATATGGGAAGTAACAAGCTAATAATGTTGTTCTTTATGTGTTTCTGAATGCCCTGGTAATGGAATAAACAAGATTGATTGGTAAGGTATCTCTACCTGTGGAAATCAATGTAACATCCCGTAAAAATAACAAAATTAAAAAAAAATTAAAATAGCAATAATTATCGAAGTCGGTAATGTGGAACATATAAAATAATTAGATTTCTTAACTAGGATAATTAATAACAATGACACGCCATAATTCTCAAATAAAATATGATATAATTGTATTTGCTATTTCATATTTAAACGGATGCTAATCTCCTTAATGAAAGATCTTTTTATGATTATGCGTATGGATACAATTTACAGATCTGCTTAAGTTCTATATATGATTACATGTTGTACATAGTTTGTACTATTATGATGTTCTTGATGATGTGCTGACAGTTTGTTTGTATGATGATGAAGGGGTCCTACGAGGTACCCTCGAGTTTACTTAGCTACGTTTAGCTAAGGCATTTAAATCTTGTTTCCATGTGCAGACCGTAGGTAAGAAATTCTATGACAACATGTGTTAAGAGTACATGTGTCTTTCAATTCATCGTCAATGTAAAATTAGAATGCTAAGTACTTCCTTGCAAAACAAGTTACTGGAGGTATGGATATTTGACTCCAATTCTAGTTTATGTGCTGACTTACAAAGCTCTTTAGTGTTAAAATTTCACGTCATCCAAGTATTTTGTTATAATGCTACATTTATTATCATATGACTATTGTCATTATTATCAAATAGTGATACCAATATCTATTGATAATGCTATTAGAAAGCTTGTAGAAATAGTGTTTATACTTTTTGAACTATCATTACGTTTTGCATCTACAGAACTTAGACTATTCTAAGTCCCGAATTTATCATTAGTCTTTGCAATACATGTCTAACATATGAAATATATGGTGAAAAATATAATGTATATAGTATCTATGCTATAAACTGACATTATGCATGTTGACCAAGTCGCGACCTCACAGTCGACAGGGGTCCACCAACTGTCGGCACATACCGTAGTCTCCCTGGGCATTGGCCCAGGCAGGTTTGATCCCACCCAGCAACACCTACAGAGCAGATGAGGTCTTACCCGAGGCATCCAGGAAGAGTAGACAGAACCATGTTTCCACCGAGGGAGGAGGCGAGTTGCGGCAGTATGGTACCAACAACAATTCTAAATATTCATCATGAAGTTATAGAATATCACCTTAATCACAGCAATTAACATTATAGTAGACAGAGATTGCACATCATTTTAATTGCAACATTACAATAGACAGATATCTATAACATATTATTGTAGCATTCACATCATAGTGATAGAAACAGATAATGGCATTAAGAAAAGGCAATAACATAGGTAATGAGCAACATTACACACAGATTGCACCAAATCATCATCCTTATATTACTGTGGCAAACCAAAAGCAATACATAAATCTCTTCGCAACTCCCGCATTATCTCTCTGTTAGTCTCCACATATAGCTCTATCTCTATCTCTATCAATCGAATCCTCATCTATTTATAGGCTTCCGCCAATTACAATACTTGTCCACTTTCCTAACCGACACTTATGGACAATTGAGTAACTGACTTGGTCTAATGACCCAAAAACCCACATACCGCGGTACAATTGACTCGATATTACAAAATACATGACCCAAAACCTGCCAACTGCGGTATACTTGACTTAATATTACAAAATACATGGTCCAAGTGACCCAAAACCCGTCAACTGCGGTATACTCTGGTAAAAAATACTCCTTTTGCACCTTTATCCAATGTGTTGCAACGTCGGCGGTACCACAACACGTCCTCATCAAACTTCCTGCCAACAAGCCCCCAACACAATCTTATGGCTCGCCCTTGAGCCACGTCAACTGCATCTGTTCTTACTTTCTAGATCATGCAATGTTGTCTCCTTCCTTCGGCTATACAGATCCTCGGCTACCAATTCTGTAAGCCCTACACAAGAATAGGCAACCCTCGACTCTCTGTAAGGTACGTCGCGAACTCATCCTCCAGTCGCATGGAATAGTGTAGACTGAAAAGAAAAGAGGACGAATAGTACCAAGGGGTGAGAATGGCGGATGACTCTGGCACATCTGTTTCGTACTAGCGCCCGTCTTCTACTGAAGTCGGGGAGCTACTACCCCAACCAGCATTCTGATAAAAAATAGCACAACCCTTCGAACAACTACTGCATACTGAACTATGCGGGACCGGCCAGGGGTCCACCTCACTGTCAACGCATACCACTGTCGCCCTGGCACCGACCCGGGCATACACAGTGTAAGTGCACCCGCTGTATCAAGGCACTCAAGGACACTCGTCGTTTGGGCATGCAGGGCCCCTGGGGTGCTACCATGGGAAACAAAGTGAAGCATTTTCACAGCCTCCTTGGAATTCCTCACAACTCAACTCGCATAGGGATCAAACCGCATAACCACTCTAGGTCGGAACAACTTCTAGATGGCGAACTACCAACTTCTTTGTTTACTTATAGCCAGGCCCTTCCGGGTTAGAACGGGGGAAATGATGCCTCGGTATCTCTCATCTGTGTGTGTGAGCCGACCGACTGTCATAGTGCGGGGAGTGACCATGCTGCCAACAAAGCTCCCATGTTCCACCACGTGAACAATCCTGCTGATCGTCTTGGCCCAGCGTGCCATGTGCAAAACATGCCGTCGTCATGTGTGAACCTAGCCGAATTGGTCAGGTGCAATCATATGTAGAGAGGGTGGCCAGGAATCACACCACTTCGCCATACTCTCCCAAAACCGTCATACAAAATCCGTCATCAAGCTTGAGCGCAACACTGCCAAGAGTCTCTAACTACTCTAATCTAGCGGCACAAGCCTTTTCCGCTTTCCCATACCTTCTGCTGCTGGTGCACCATCTGCCATCAATCAACTTGCAACAATCATCATCATTTTTTTTATTTTTATTTTTTAACCAATGCGACTTAGACATCACATTACTCCAAGTACACACGATAGGGCTTCAACCTATGACCATTTACCATCTTGGGGAGCATCCCCCCATCCAATAACTGCAACTGAACCCCTCCTCCTGAAGTAATACTATTAATGAGGTAGGGACCCAGCCAATGCATCTGCAACTTCCCTGGATGTTTCATAAACTTGCTGTCGTATAATAGCACTAAGTTGCCTTGCTGAAATTGTTTATTTTTGATGTGGCGATCATGCCATGCCTTCTGCCTATCCTTCTCCAGCCCTTGATGAAAGCCAGCAATAAATTGATCTTCTTCCAATTGCACCAATTGCGCTAAACGATCCTCTAATGTTGCAACATCATCCATTCTCGTAACAGCTACAATACATAGACTTGGAACAATGTATTCCATAGGCATAATTGCTTCCTTCCCATATACCAGCTTGAAAGGTGTTTGACCAGTCAATCATTTACATGTAGTGCGATAGGCCCATAATACTGCTTGAACTTTCAAATCCTAGTCGTCGCGGTTTGTATTGCATACTTTCGTCAGCGCATGTTCTAATACTTTGTTAAATGCCTCCACTATCCCATTCACCTATGGATGATAGGGTGTACTCTTCTTATGCTGTATCTGCAATTCCTCTGTCAATGCGCTGATAGTGCGATTAAGAAAGTGGATGCATTGAACACTCAACAATATCTTGGGGCATTTGAAACAAAAGATAATGTGATCAAACAAGAAGCGAGCAGCCGTTGCAGTGCAACAATCAACTACAGGTGCCGCCTCTGCCCATCGGGTCAAATACTCTATCGTGGTAATGATGTATCGCACACCCGTACGTTTCCCTAGTGGATTGATTGGACCCACAAAATCCACATCCCATTTCTCAAACGGTTGTAATGTTACTTGAGGTAGCAGCGACATCTCATCACGTTTGGATGGCTTGCTAGTTTGTTGAAAAACATCGCAAGACCATGCATAGTTTATTGCATCGTTATGTAAGGTAGGGCACCAAAGTCCTACACGCAATGCCTTCCGGGAAGTCACCCGACCGCCATAATGTCCTCCTGCGACTCCACCATGTGCCTCAGCCAATGTCTATGCTTGCTCATGCGGCAAGACACATCTGCGCAATATCTCATCGCCACCCAATTTATACAACTCTCCTGCGATGAGTTGAAAGTCAGCAGCCTTGACGACCAATTGCTTCTTCTGAGTAGTGGTAAAGTCATCGGGAATGGTGTTGATCACTAGAAACTAAAGGATGTCATCAAAATAGTGATCAGCAGCGAAAACTTGAAATAGCTGGGCGTCTGACAGCTCATCTTCGATATTAGTCGGTTCCTCCCCTGTATCAATCCATGACAAATGATCTGGTCTAGCATTCAACCGCCCCAGTTTCACAACAACCTCAAAATCAAAATCCTGAAACAACAGTAGCCATCGACAGATCTTCCCCCCCAACACAGGCTTATTGACCAAGTATTTCAATGTAGAATGATCAGTGAACATTTTAAAGTGACCACCCAACAAATATTGCCTGAATTTCTGCAGCGCATAAACCATGGCCAGACCTTTGCGTTTTGTGGTAGTATAATTGCGTTCTGTAGAAGACAGCTTCCGACTGGAAAAAGCAATGGGATGATCAATGTTGCCTTCTCTTGGTTGAGCCAATACAACCCCTAATGCAACTGATGAAGCATCAACGTGGACATGGAATTCCTTACTCCAGTCTGGAAAAACCAAAATCGGTGCTGACGCCATTTTTTCCTTTAGCGTTTCAAAACTATCTTGGCATTCCGGGTTCCACTGGAATGTCGCATCCTTTTTCAACAACTTCTCCATAGGGGCAGTAATCGTAGCATACCCCCTAATTAAGTTGCGATAATACCCCGTGTGACCCAAGGTCGTGCGCAACTGTTTAACAGTGGTCGATGGTTGCAACCCCAAAATAAGTGCAATCTTGGCTAGATCAACCAACAATACCTGCTTACACACGATATGACCCAGCAATATTCCAAAGGGAGCACAAAATATACATTTCTTCAAGTTCAAAAATATCTGATGCTGTCAGCATCGCTCAAGCATCAACCGCAGATTAGCCAGATGATCCCGAATCAAGCTGTAAACTGTCTAATCATCCATATAAACCTGCAGAAACTTCTGAATAAAATCTTTGAATGTGGCAACAACGACCTGGGAAAATATTGCAGGTGCATTCTTCAACCCAAACAGCATGACCGTGTACTGAAAGCATCCCCATTCGGTAACAAAAGTTGTTTTATGGCGATCTTCCTTGGCAATGCGAATCTGATGGTAGCCAGAGAATCCATTAGTGAAAGAGTACATCTCCTGGCCACCCACTCCTTCAAGTACTTCATCAGTAAACGGGGTCGGAAAGGGGTCATGCAAGCAGGCATCATTCAACTTCCGCAAGTCGACACAAATGCGCACTTCGCCTGTTTTCTTGTCCTGCACCACCATAAGACTGATCCATTCTAACTCTTACATAGGTTCGATAATACCAAAATCTAGCATCCGATCAAGTTCCGCCTTGACCTTTTCTTTATGTCACAGATTTAGCCGATAAGGTCGCTGCTGGACTGGCTTAGCATCTGGTTTCAATGGAATCCGTGTCTCTCCTAAATCACCCAGGATTCCCTTCATTTTGGAAAACTTCGTGGGAAACACATCTTGAAACTCATGTAGTAACTTGGTAACCTTACTCATCATCTCATCATCCCAATAATCTCCAACATTGGCAAACTTGGGAGTAGCGTCGGTGCCTATATTCATTTTGCGAAGCTACAACAGCTGATTGAACGGATTACTTGGCGCAACAGGTGGTACCACATCGCGACTTCCTTCGGATTCGGGAATGTTAATATTCTAGGGATCATCATCGTCCTCTAGCCCTCCACTGACGTTGAATCACTCCATGAGAGACTGCATCTGACTGTGGGTGTGCAGGTCAACAGGGCAGGCCACTGGAACAACCTGAAATATCACATCGCGGATGAGCTGCAGGGCATTATGGACATCAAGGTTGGCATCCGCAAATGTGAAGGTATGAGTGAAACCGATCGTCAACTCCCCCCATGTTGTAATGTCACGGTGCAACCCAGCTGCAGTGTACCACGAACACGGTATCTCCTCCGAAGTATGGACAAAAGCATGAACCCACTCATCTTTGGGTCGCGTGACCCAGAATCCTTGGCATTCCATCACATGATCACTGGGATCAGTTCGACCATCATACTTGCCAATGTGATAAACCTCAGTATTTCCGAATCGAACCATCATCAAACTTCGACACTGTGACCAATCTTTAATGAATTTCTTATGTGTCGCCCACCAGTGTGTTGGAGCTGCCTTCAGTGCTTCCTCCAAGGCCAGCAATGGCTGTGGTTCTGGAACACAGTCTTCAAATTCTAATATAAAGGTGTTTAAGCCAGGCAACCCCTCATAGACCGGCAATGTGATCATTTCCGTCACAACATGACATAAAAATTGCGTCACGAAGCCACATTTCCGGACCGATACTTCATACATTCGATTCTGCCAATGTTCCAATGCATCATCAGAGTCGGAAGACGCAGAACTCTTGCTGCGCCACTCCAGCTCACCATCGACAGTGGGATGAACATAATCTTTAGAAATATTAAATTCATGGTCCCATCTAGTGGGATCATCATCTTTTACAGGCTCCACATATCGACGTCCTTCAACTGGATCCAACGGAGCGATGACTCGAAAATCGCGATTCTCAAAAGTCATCATGCGCTTCTTGAAGTTGATTACAGCGCCACTATCGTTAGTCCATCCTATCCCTAATAGCGCAGGATAGGAACTTCCTCCATCAACTACTTCAATGACGTCAAAGTCAGCATAAGTCTTCATACCTTCAACATCAATCGTCAGCCGCGGAACCCGCCCAATAGGTGTAACCTTCGCATGGTTAGCCAACCGGAGCTGTACAGGAGACCAGCTCAATGGGGGACTCCCCATCTTCTGCCATGCCTGCTTGGTTAAGATGTTAACATGTGAACCAAGGTCAATAATCACAGAGTCAATGTCATAGTCACCAATCTGAATATTCATTCGCATTTCCTTGCCAGTCTTCCGTCATTGTAGGGAGTTTACTACCGACTCTTGTCGTCCTTTAAGAAATTGCTGTAACCATCCCTCAATCTCAACCAGGGCAACCGGGTCTCGTGCTAATGACAGACATCTTTCAAGGAACTTCTGCAATATCCCTGGTGGTGGTCGATCGGCATCTGATGTGGCATCAAAGATAGGTGGCATATCACAAACAACATCCTTACCATGGTCTTTCTCCAAGGTACAACGTGCCTCCAGGAATGTCTCCCGCTTCGCATCAATGTCAAAATTTACCGTCTTCTGACCAGCTAACTGAATTAGTGGTCGTAAACCATCTTCCCTAGTCGTCTTGCCTCCATGAGTGACAACAGCCATCGAAGCGTCTTGTGGCCGTGGTTCTGTGGAAATGGTCGCAATATGTGCACCCTGCGTCTGGTTCTGCTGCAAATTCCCCGTTTGATTGATATTTTGATTAGCATTTGGTGGTGGTCGCGGGGGTTAGTTCTATACTGGTTGCTGTACTGGGTTCTGTACTGGTTGCTGTGCTGGGTTCTGTAGATATGGAGTGTTCCCAGCCTTCCATCTTGCAATCAACTGTGGACAATTATCAACTGTATGATCATTACCGAAAAAAACGTACACTGATTCTATAGTAGTGGGAAGTTGCGCTGATAATGCCCCCATACCGCACAGTGGTAACATTGAACAGGTCCTCGACCACCTCGGCCTCCTCCACGACCAAATCCACTACCATGTCCGCCCGTGTAGCCTCCCTGCTGCTGATACTGAGGTTGGTTAAACTACTGCTTCATGGGTGCTGGCGGCATTCCTTGCCCTTGTGGTGCGTACTGCGGTTGTTGCATGTACTGAGGCTACGGAGGGTTCACCGGTTTATATTGTGGTACGAACTGCTGCAGTACAAACTGCATCTGTGGTTGAGGTATCAGCTGAGCTAACTGCAGCTGTAGCGATGCAGCGCACTGATCATCTTTAACATAGAATGCATCACACATTCTCTCCTGTAGCAACCCATATGCACGATAATCCTTGTCATCATAACCCACCGACTTGCAAAATGTGTAGTAAAGATTTCGTGGGGTTGTGACCATTTTCTGCATATATGGGCAATTATCATGACCGTGCTCAAACACTTGGCAAACATGACACCATGGCATACTGCTACTGTTCAATGGATTGGGTGCACCGGAGACCAAATAATTACAAAAATATGGGCAATCATCTTTCGTATGTACCTCTCGTCGACATCGCATACACCATACTTCATCGCATTGTTCCTTGTTCTTCTTTAAACCTTGCAACTGTATAGTCAGGTTAGCAAGCTGTGTCTGTATCTGCGACATCCCGGATGCATTATCTCCAATCGGTGATGCTTCCAATCGCATTGATATCTCTAGAGCTTCACTAGGCATTCAAATGTTTTGCTGCATCAACAACATCCGAATGTGGGATAACAATGCTACAATGAGCCATTCTTTATGTTGGACAACGCTCATATCGAAACTAACCTTTTCCATCAGCGTCTTGAATCGCTAGTCGAAATCCCATACCATCTCATTGGGATACTGCTTAATTTCTTTCAATTCAGGAATATATTGAGCCTTCGACTTAGGCCGTCTAAATTCAGCAATCAGTCCATCTCGAATCTCATCCAGTGACTTCTCTGGGGCCCCCGTAGGGACTAAAATAAACTTCATGAACCAATCTAAGGCACGACCTCGCAGAGTTGTGGCTAAATGCCCTTTCTTAGTATTGTTACCAGTGATCTGTTTCACGGTCCAGACCACTTCACACAAAAACCAATACTGTTCTAGGTTGTCTGTCGCACTTCCATGGAACAACGGTATCTTAGCATCATCGCCCACCATCTTGGGCTTCCTTCCTCCTGTCGTTTTGCTACTACCAATTAAATTTTGTGGTGTCAAAGTAGTGTTTCTTGTTGGTTGAGAGATAGTGAGCGGAGGTGTGGGTACGTTTGTGCCGGGGTTTGGTCCTGCCTCTATCCTGGGCGTAGCCTGGCTGTCCCTATCAGGAATGTGAGGTTGCTTCATCCCATGTGGCCTTCCTTCACGGTCTTGCAGTCCGATCGTACCAGGACCTTCTCCTATCCTCTGCCTCTTTTCCTGTCGGAACCTTGCACCTCCCCTTGTAAGGCCACTTTCTTCCTCGGCTTCACTCACAGTCTCCTCATGGTCTGCACCCATCTACCCCTTTACCATCCCTTCAACCGCCCCAACAGTCGTGATACCCACGGCCTCCGCCCACCAGGTTGCTTATTGATCAATGTGCATCTTCAATATACCTTTCTCGCAGATTAGCATTTTGATCGACAGCAAAAACCTTCCCCTCGGTCCGTCAAAGAAGTATTCTTCAGCCTCATTATAGGATCTCTTCATGTTGACCGCAAATTCAGTGATGTTTCCTTCCAAGATTATATCAAGCCAAACTTCTACAGCCCGCGATGCCTTATTATTAACTTCCTGCAGCTCCTGGATCAACTCCAGGGTCCAAGCCGTTGGTTCAGCACCCTGGAAATTCTTCTTCTGAAAGGTCAGCTTCGACAACCATTCGTATAGAATGACCGAAAATTCACAGAAAAACCATTCATGTGAACCGTCGTGAATATATCTTTCCACCCATTGATCTACTGTTAGTCGTGTATTCTGACTTTCTTCTTCAGCAAACTCCTGCAACTTCTGATCGAACCATTTTTGTATCTCCGACTTCATCGGGTGCCACAACATGGCCTCCTCTTACTCTGCACATGGTCCTAGCAACGGAACCATTTGTTGACCGCGTCGCGACCTCACAGTCGACAGGGGTCCACCAACTGTCAACACATATTGCAGTCTCCCTAGGAACCGGCCCAGGCAGGTTTGATCCCACGCAGCAACTCCTGCAGAGCGGATGAAGTCTCACCCGAGGCATCCAGGAAGACCAGATGGAACCATGTTTCCGTCGAGGGAGGAGGCGAGTTGCGGCAGTATGGTACCAACAGCAATTCTAAATATTCATCATGAAGTTATAGCATATCACCTTAATCATAGCAATTAACATTACAGTAGACAGAGATCGCACATCATTTTAATTGCAACATTACAGTAGACAGGTATCTATAACATATTATTGCGGCATTCACATCATAGCGACAAAAACAGATTATGGCATTAAGAAAAGGAAATAACATAAGTAATGAGCAACATTACACGTAGATTGCACCAAATCATCATCCTTATATTACCGTGGCAAACCAAAAGCAGTACATAAATCTCTGCGCAACTCCCGCATTATCTCTTTGTTAATCTCCACATATAGCTCTATCTCTATCTCTATCCATCAACTCCTCGTCTGTTTATAGGCTTCCGCCAATTACAATACTTGTCCACTTTCCTAACCGACACTTATGGAAAATCGACTAACTGACTTGGTCTAATGACCTAAAATCCCACATATCGCGGTACAATTGACTCGATATTACAAAATACATGACCCAAAACCTACCAACTGTGGTATACTTGACTTAATATTACAAAATACATGGTCCAAGTGACCCAAAACCCGCCAACTACGGTATACTCTGGTACAAAATACTCCTTTCGCTCCTTTATCCAACATGTCATAACGTCAGTAGTACCGCGACACGTCCTCATCAAACCTCATGCCAACAATGCATAAACAAAGTCCTAACTATACCTATGGTCGCCATTTATCAAATGATTAATAACTATAAGGCTAAGATATGAGGCATATAATCTTTATCCTATAAGATTATACACGAACCACAGAAATGGAATGTAAAATTTATAAAGTGACTAAACAATCACATAACACCTTGGCATATAACACCATTGTTACGATGCCTATAACAATTCTTTGAACTATATAATATGTGTACTAATATTGCAATGATATGATCCACAATATGCAACCCTAGCTAAACTTTGACATTATATGATATTACCCTATGCAAACAATATCGTCGTGGGTAAGGATTGGACATGTATTAAATTTACTGTTGGTGTGAACTAGCAGGTTAACAGTGTCATGTCCATGTATTAATGGTCCTGACCAAACTCCATAGTGGAAAGTGCTGCTGTCAAACCATGTAATCCACCCACGTGAAACTTGGGTGATAATACAACTATGAATCCTAGTTGTGCATGGTTACCATATTGATCCTCCTCCGAGCTGTACAAGGTGTTGTCCCTTGGCATGCAGTGTTGGCATCATCATTTCTATTGTAATAAATGAGGTATCAATGGAATAGTTGCTCGACTTTCAACATAGCTAGTTGGCACCTTCTTGCTCGTCGATCTCACCAGATCTTGATTGTTGAAAAAGAAACCCTAAACCTCGTCGTATGTAGTGATGGAGAGTTTCCCGGTCTTTATTTTTACGTTAGAGTTGGAGTTATGATGCCGACAGGCTACTAACATGTAGGGTTGGAGAGAGTATCTCTCGGGAGGTTTTGATCCTGTGACCTGTGGGAGGTAGTTTTAAAAGTTACAAGCTTAAGCTCTCTACACTATAACCACGATACACCAATGTAGTGATGGGGATTCTCCTGTTAGTGTATTGAATGTAAATCGAACTAGGTTCGATCCTCCTGTTGTCAGAATGGTATTATGTGTTTAGCTCGTGGTTGCTGTCAAATGGCAACATGCTTTGTCGTTTGTTGGTGTATTGTGTTAATGTTTAGAAGTATCATTTTTAAGAGTAAGTTATTTATGACAGTGAAAATAATACTTTGTTGCTTGCTTTGATTCTTGCATTTTCTTGTTTTAACCCTGCGAACTGTGCTTTGGCAGGTACCCACTTTGTAGGAGGTTTCTATGCGAAGGGTTTGGAATGGAAAAGATGCATCCACTTCCTTGTAAGCTTCGGTGGTTCTCGAAACCTTGTAGGTGCCATTGGTATGGTTTTGTTGGTGATTACTGTGTGCCGAACCTTGGAAATACTTGACATGAATCATATGATGGCCGAGTGTTAAATTTTAATGTTTACTTTGCTCCAGGCTATAAAGAGGATAATCCTCAGTTGTTTACAATGCTATTTAGCTCTGTGTTGCATAGCTGCATCGTGTTTAAAAGAACTTCAATCTCGTTTTTGTACTGCTATTTGTTAAGGGTTTAAAACCTGTGTAGTTTTGTGGAGTCTTGAACTCGTTTTAGTTCTCTGCTTGATAAGGGTTAGACCCTATATGATGTTGGAAATGTGAAATAGTCCGAAATGTAAACTCTATTAAAATTTATAGTTTTGAATGTGAATCGAGAACCGAGGGTTCACCTTTTTCTATAAGACAATGGCTCGTTTGAAATAAAAAGACTTGTTTAAAATTAATGGTTGAGAGAACAATTGTATAATTGTTGTTGTGATGTTGAACAACGATAGTTGTTTTTGGCTAAGAGTTATGGTTTGCATAACTGTAGATAGTTGTTTCCTGTACTTCGTTATCGTTGTTGACATTTATGTTTTGGGATTATGATGAGATAGAATTCAATCTTCTTATACGTTTTCAAAATGGCTATGCCACAGTGTTCGACTATGTTTAAAAGAATGAAACCCTACACTGTAGGTTTTGTTGGCTACTTTGAAATCGTGAACTGAGTCTTCACTCAAGTCTCTAAAAGTTTCGATACTGTATATTATTCTGGTTAGGGTTTGAACAATTCAAACTTTCGGATAAGTGAAGTTATTTGATGTTTAAATATTTTGTTTGCATTCTCAGTACGAGAATTAGTAAGTTAAAATAAAATGTTGTTAGGGTAGATAACAGGTCTGTTATTAAAATGATTATCTAAAGTTTGCCATGAATGGCTTGATAAGAAATTTATAAACTGTTTACTAAAATAATCATCACATTCTAGGTTTTGTGATAACTTAGGGTTTTGATACTACTGTGCAGATATTTAATAAATGAAATCAGAAGTGATAGTTAGTGAAGAAATAATATGTGTATGTTTATAATAAACCTATACAGAGATTAATTTTTGCAGCTGCTATAATTCTTAAAATATAAATGCTTGAAAAACATGAAATGTATAATATTGAAATGCATGTGATTACTATATGAACTAGATAGAGTTTAAAAAGAAATGTATAGAACTATGTAGAAACAAAATGTGTTTTTCTTTTACTTAAGAATTAGATGAATTCTATGCTGTTGTTTATACTATACTGGAATATTTACTGTGTTTAAACATATGGTAGAATTTGACAAGAACACTACTGTATTCATCCTTTCAATCAATGGCATTCTTCCTATCACTCATCTTTCTTATTTTACTTCTCTTTACTGGAGTACAATGTAGAAAAAAACATGGGGAAAATATAGAGATGGTTATCGATTCAATAATTTGATAAATCTTTTTCATTCAGATTCATACTTAGATCAAAAAATAAAATAGATTCTTCTATAAGACTGTAACTAATAATTCTATTATGTAGAAACATTTAATTGTAAACAAAATTAATAACAGTAAAACCTGGTTGACTATAGGAGAAAAAAACATCCTAAGGAACCTGTTCCACCCAACCTATTCCTGAAGACAACAAAGTTACTTGCCTTAGGACCCCCGAGCCTGTTCACTAAACCACCAGGAGGAAGATTCTGTAGAAGCTTTAGGCCCTTCAAATTTCAGTAGCAATGTAGATTATCAGTCATGCAGACTCAACAGTCAAAGAGGCCTGCACCAGCACCTCTGGTTTCATCCTTAGAATAATTTGCAAACTCACAATTTGCAGACTCACATAGCTTCCCGATTCAAATCTCTCAGTGATCACCTGATGCACTTGAGGAATATTTCTGTAGAAAATATTGTAGGGGGTTTCCTGCCCAATTCGAATTACCTTTTCTAGGATGCCTAGGCCTTTTAGTGGTTAACTGGTCATTAATGAGCTTCCTACTCTCTTCCACCCACCTGGGGGATAATGCCACAATTTTAGGGGTAGTTGTCCCATAACCAATAACTAGTGGTGGAGTGCAAATGCTGCCATCTATCCCATACCTTCTAACAACTTCCATTCCTCCTAGTGGGTCAGTGAACACTCATTTAACAGTTCCCTTGGGTGTTTGTCTCCTATTTTAATTTATTAAATAATAATAATCAGTAATTACAATCATCCTTGACCAAAATTGGTCATAATTACAAAACTTTGTAATTATAATTTAACATAAAGTATTTTGCAATTAAAATAATATTCTCAAAATTTGGGTAGGTGACAATCAATATGAACATCCAACACATATTCGTTCTTAACCATGGAAATCCAAGGCCCCAAGTTACCAGGTAGGGTGGGAACATTTGGGAATTGGAAAATTTTGGCATCAACACAGATGGGAAAAATCACGAGCATCAACGAAATCAGAAATGACTTCAATGCCATCCAAAGCATAAAACAGAAGCAACGCTACTTAGCTACCTTCAACGTCAATGGTGCTAGAGTTTCCATATAGATTGGAATTCTACCAAATGGCATGCATGCATATTGCATGGTAATATCGTAAGCCACCTGTGTCAAAGTCAACAACCATGAATCTCCACTCATCCTACCCTTGAAACCATTTCTGAAACAGGGATTGCGGGAAGATCAACAACCACGTTGAAGCAAAGCTTCAATGTAGTCATTGAAGAGGATGGGAAGATTTGGAATGAGAACAAATGCAGGTGAACAAATGCATGCCTATAGGGACTTCCCAAAGCCATGGTTAGCACTTACCTCAAGCTAAAAACCAACATTAAAAACTTGCACAAGGGAATGCATAAAACGAGGATGGAAGAAACATTTAAAGGAGGATGATGTGTGATGAACCTACAATAATTAATTAATGCAAATACACGAGATATCGAAAACAACAGAACTCAGAACTTTTATATTGATCACAGGCCACTTCGAGGGGGAATCCTCCTTTGAGCAAGCTCAATACAATTAACTTCACGGTGCCTTCATAGGCCTCAACACACACTTATATACTAAGTCTAGGCGCCAACACTATGGGTCAAAACCATGGGCCACTACAAACTATGGATCAACAATACTACGGGTGACTTACAAAGCATATGCGTCCAACAACAATATACTAACAAAGTAAAGACATGGGTTCCTCACATCCCCTTCCCCTTAAAAAAAGCTTTGTCCTCAAAGCTTTAGATGTGGAAATTGTTGTTGAATCTGAATGAGTGGCTCCCATGTAGCATCCTCTCGTTGCATGCCATGCCACTGAATTAAGACCTCTATGATAGAGCGAGAGCGAAGCTGACGAGTGCGCCGATTGAGGAAGGCCTCCGGCTCCAATAGGATGGATCCTTCATTATCCAGTTCAGGTAGAATAGTTTGTCCCCTAATGTTGGTGCCAAGATCTTTCTTCAGAAAAGAGACATGAAATACTAGATGAATGCGGGAAGAAGGAGGAAGTTCCAATTTATAAGCAACAGAACCAATCTTCTGAAGAATCCGATATGGCCCATAGAACTTTGGAGCGAGCTTATGACTTTGTTTGAGTTTTAGGGAGGATTGCTTGTACGGATGGAGACAAAGAAAAACCATATCGCCTGCTTGAAAAGTGCACTCAGAACGGTGCTGATCAGCTTGTTGCTTCATGCGATTTCTTGCCATGTGAAGATTGTCCCGCAAAATGCGAAGAATCTGATCGCGGTTTCGAAGGACCATGTCAACTTCCTGAACTGGTGAACTGTTGGGGGTGTATGGAAGAAGAACTGGAGGTGCCTGACCATAGACTGCATCATATGGGGTCATTTTAGAGGTGGTGTGATAAGAGGTATTGTACCACCATTCAGTGAGAGGGAGCCACTTTTCCCACTGATGTTGTTGTTCGGAGGTGAAGCAACGAAGATAAGTTTCCAAGCATTTATTGATAATTTCAGTCCGACCATCTGTTTGTGGGTGATACCCTGAACTCATCTTTAGTTTGGTGCTAGTGTGGCGAAATAGTTCTGTCCAAAAATGACTAGTGAAAGTCACATCACGATCTAAGACAATGGAAGAAGGGATGCCATGAAGACGAAAGATTTGGTCCAAGAAAATTTGAGCAACTGAGGAGGCTGTATAGGGATGGTTGAGAGCACAAAAATGACTATATTTGGAGAGGAGATCAACCAAAACAAGAATCACTGTCTTCCCGCCAAATTTAGGGAGCCCTTCAACGAAATCCATAGAAATATCTATCCAAATTCGTGTAGGGATGGGAAAGGGTTCGAGCAATCCTAGAAGGAGTGTCATTTCGCCCTTATGGCGCTGGCAGGTATCAAATTCAACCACCATCTGTTGAATTGTCCTTTTCATGCCTTGCCAAAAGAAGTTATGTCGTGCCCATTCATACATTTTGAGGAACCCAAAGTGCCGTGCCAATGGAGAAGCATGGAGTTCATAGAAGACAACCTGTTGAAGATCTGTGCTCTGGGGAAGCACCATCCCAAGAGTAATGTGGTACAGCCTAAGGGTTGTTGGTCAAGTGTTGGATGATTTGAGATAAGGAAGAGTCATTGACATAACTCTGTCGAACAGATTTCAATGAATTTGGAACATGCATAGAAATAGCTGAAAGAGAACCTTGGGCATCAAATGTGTGAGAAAGAGCATCTGCCACAATATTGTCCTTACCCTTCTTGTAAGTGATCTTATAGTCATAACCCATGAGTTTTCTAACCCATTTCTGTTGTGCTCGGGAGGAGACACGCTGTTCCAAGAAATATTTCAGACTCTGGTGATTAGTCTTGATGCATAAATGATTCCCTAATAGGTATGGTCGCCACTTCTGTACTGCATGCAAAATAACCATCATTTCCTTCTCATATGTAGAGGCAACTAAATTCTTACCTGAAAGGGCTTTGCTGGTGAACGCAATGGGGTGTTCATCTTGAAGGAGAACAACACCAAGTCCATTGCCACAATCATCACTCTCAATAGTGAAGGGCTTGGAAAAATCGAGCATAGCTAGAACAGGTTTAGTACACATAGCTTGTTTCAATTTGTCAAATGCACACTGAGTAGCATGTGTCCATGTAAAAGCATCCTTTTTCAATAGAGAAGTTAATGGAGCTGCAATCTTCCCATAATCCTTGACAAACTTGCGGTAGTATCCAATCAACCCCAAAAAACCATGAAGGCTCTTGAGTGTCTGAGGATGCGGCCAATTGTTCATGCCATTGATTTTGGCAGGATCCACGCGAACCCCTTTTGCTGAGATAATGTGCCCGAGATACTCAACTTCCTTCTGTCCAAAAACACATTTAGATTGTTTGGCATGGAGATGATGGTCATAGAAAAGTTGCATGACAAGATCCAGATGCTGGAGATGTTCAAGCCATGTTTTACTGTAGATGAGGATATCATCAAAGAATACCAGAATGATTTTCCACAAGTAGGGATGAAATATTTTATTCATTAAGGCCTGGAATGTGGAAGGAGCATTAGTGAGGCCAAAGGGAATGAGAAAAAACTCATAATGGCCATCATGTGTGTGGAAAGCTATTTTAGGGATATCATCCTCATGAACCCGAATTTGATGATACCCAGAACGAAGATTCAACTTGGAGAAAAATTGAGCACCATGAAGCTCATCAACAATAGGAATTGGAAACTTATCCTTGATGGTGAGGTGATTAAGTGTTCGGAAGTCAATGCAGAGGTGCCATGACCCATATTTTTTGCGAAGAAGACGAACTGGAGAAGAAAAGGAACTAGTGCTTGGGCGAATAATACCTTGCTTCAATAAGTCCCGAACGAGCATTTCAATCTCCATTTTTTGGTGAAATGGGTAGCGATAGGGACTGATGTTGGGAGGAACGCTACTAGGAAGGATCTGAATACGATGGTCTTCTAGCCTTGAAGGTGACAATCCCATTGGCTCAGTAAAGACACCTGTATATCGATCCAGAATTTGTTGTAGATCCAAAGGAGTAGTGGAGACCACTGATGGTTGCATCTTAATAGAATGGATCTGAGTGATGACACCATGTGAATTCTTCTTAAGGAGTTTTTCCATGCAATGTGAACTAATGATGCTGAGAGACCCTGGTTGTAATCCTGTCAATGTGTGTTTTTGTCCATTGAGGGAAAACTGCATACAAAGTTCAGCAAAATCCCATAAGATAGGGCCAAGTGTGCGTATCCATTGAGTGCCCAAAACCACATCACATCCGCCTAAGGTCAAGAAAAACATGTCAGAGCGCAAGGTATAATATCCCATAGAGATATGCACATTTTGACACTTCCCTTTGCAAGGCAAGGTGCCCCCATTGGCAACCATGACTTCAAAGTTGGAGCAAGGATGGATAAAACAATCAGTTTGTTTGGCGATCCGAGGGTCTATGAAATTATGAGTGCTACCAGAATCAATGAGTATTGTAAGAGGAAGCTTCTTGAAGTAACCCCTGATCCGCATTGTTTGGGGGGTGGTGAATCCAGCTAAAGCATGGAGATATATCTCTAGCTATTCATCCTGAGACGGAGGGTCAATAGGTGGTTCCTGAATGTCAACCTGAGCATCCATTGTATCTGGATCTTCGTCACCAATTTCAGAGGCAGGCGGAGAATCCATATCCAAGAGATAGAGCTTTTGCTGAACACATCTATGTCCCTGAGTGAATTTCTCATCACAATTATAGCAAATCCCCTTTTCTCTGCGTGCTTGCATCTCTGTTTCAGACAAACGCTTGATAGGAGTTGGTCGAGGAGCCTACTGTATGGGTGGTCGTTGAGAACCCATATTTCGGAAGGGAACAAAAGTGGGATTGGAGCGCTGTTGGGATGCAATCTTGTCTTCTGCCAACTTAGCCAACCCCAGGGCTTCCATCATTGTGTTGGGACAAAAAATTTTGACCTCAGAGCGGATGGCATCCTTTAGACCACTGATAAAACAAATCCAGTAAAAGTCATCAGACAATCCTTCAGTGTGGTTGGCTAGTTTCTCAAATTCAGTTTGATACTCTCTCATAGTGCCAATTTGGAAAAGTTTAGTGAGGGCTCCCGTAAAGTCATCAAAAGCACTAGGACCAAATCGTTGCAAAAGGAGTTGGCAAAAGTCTGGCCATTTTGGCTCTTCATGAGCCTTGATGTACCAACGGTACCATTAAAGAGCTTCCTGTTCCAAATGAAAGGATGCAAGTGGAACTTTGTTGACATCAAAAGTATTATGCGGATTGAAATACTATTCTGCACGATAGATCCATCCAGTTGGATCAGTACCATTGAAGCGAGGAAAATCAAGCTTTGGACCACGGAAATTGTTGGAAGAAGAGAATCCATTGTTTGAGGAAGACTCGGACTGTCGTTTGTTGTTCATGGCTGAATGTTCAAGATGGAGGTCGAGAAATTTTTCATCCAGATCCTCGAGTTTGGCTTGGATGGCTACAAGTGCTTCTTCCATGGTTTTTGCTCCCGCGCGGGTGACAACCATAACCAGGAGTTTTTTTTTTTTTTTTTGACTGGGTAAAAAAACAAAAACAGAAACTACTTCAGTAAAGTAAAATATGGATTTGGGAAAAACTCTGAAGGGTAATTGGGGTTTGACTAGGTTTTGGACATTGTCGAATGGACAGGGAAACATAAAAGGAGGATTTCAGAAGCGGGGTGAAAGAATGGGGAAATTTGCAAGAGAGAGACAAAGAAGCAGAATTAGGAAAGGAACTCTGTGATAAAATTTGAAGGTGATTGGGTGAAATCCAAGGAAGTTATGGCAAACCCTAAACATAGAAAAATGTGGGATTTCAGGATTTGGGGAGTGGAATTGGGGATATGGTCCTCGGGAATGAAATATGCAGAATGGGATTACAGGGGTTCCCGGGAAGTTTCAAGGAAAATGGAGTGAAAACAAGGGAGATATGGAGAAAAAACTGATTTTTATTTTTTATTTTTTATTTATTTTTAGAATGGAGCGGCTACGACTCGGAAGAGATCTGAAACAGATAGATATGCAATGGCTTGGAAGTGAGCGGAAACAGAGGGATCTGAAATGGCACCAAACGGATTGAAAATGGATGGATCTGAAATAGATCTGAAATGGATGGATCTGGAATGGCTTTCAGAATGGATCTGAACTGCTGGATCTGAATGGCTGGATTTGAAATGACGCAGCAATGATCAACAACAGTTCAGCTGAAAATAGATATGGACCCCAGGTATGTGCGGCTTCCTAACAGTTCAGGGGTTTCACTTAGCCACCAATGTTGTCTGACGGCTTGCGTATTGGGGTAGTACCACTCACTCCACGGCTCAGGTAAAATTGATAACTGCTTTGCCACAAACGACAGCTCTTGGTTTACTTCACGGGTGGGAACTAGTCAATCAGGTAGGGGTCATTGCCCTTTTCGTTGGCAGGTCCTCTCAATGGGCCAGCTACTTCGGGGTTCCTGTGGTACTCCTCACAATGAGTTTTAGGGCTTATGCCCAAATACTTCCCACAGTTAAGTGGATAGGGATTATTCCCAAATCCGAACCTGCAACAGATGCGAAAAAAATTTGGTAGAAATTTCACCCAGCAAGCCCAAGAAAGTGCTCTAATACCAGATATGATGAACCTGCAATAATTAATTAATGCAAATACACGAGATATCAGAAATAATAGAACTTAGAATCACTTTTATATTGATCACAGGCCACTTCGAGGGGGAAACCTCCTTTGAGTAAGCTCAATACAATTAACTTCACGGTGCCTTCATAGGCCTCAACACACACTTATATACTAAGTCTAGGCGCCAATACTATGGGTCAAAACCATGGGCCACTACAAACTATGGATCAACAATACTACGGGCAACTTACAAAGCATATGCATCCAACAACAATATACTAACAAAGTAAAGACATGGATTCCTAACATGACGTCATCCCACAACCCCCTCCCGGGTGTTAAGTTTAAACTAATTTGACTAGCAAGATCACTGAAAGAAACATAATCACAAGATAGACAGAGATTTTACCCTAGGAAAACCTCATGGGGTAGAAAACCCAGCAAATATTTCCTCAATAAGATGATCAACCAAAATACAAGATGTGCTCCAAGACTAGAGCTCCTTCTCTACCTCCTATGCATACCTCTCTCTCACAAGTGCACTACTGTCCAAGCTATGTAAGTGTGAGATAAGTGAGGAGCATCCTCCTCTACTTATACTAGTTTCCCGACTGAATTTTTCCCTTATGGGGTCAACCTCTCCCAAGGGAGTCTAATAACCCCTAATTAATTAACTCAGGGATGACCCCCACATGGTGGATCTAATAACCCTGGTTACCACAATCCATCGGAGGAATAAACATCTCCAGATACATAATAGGATCACCTCGGAGGGATGAAACATCTCCGAAATAATAAAGTACAAATATAATATTCTTAGAAGTTACAATATTCAACACTCCCCCTTAATAAGAAGGATATTATAACAACATCTGCAGGAGCAAGGAGTCATCAACTACATCATACATGATACATCTATAAATCATCGAAAGCTTTCTTCAATACATCATCATCAGTAACCTAAGCAGTTACTGGAACATAGTCAATACTGGAACATCAACATCATCAGTATTGAGTCTTCATCTTCTGCAACACCGAACAACTACAACATCATCATCTTGATCTACAGTATTTGGATCATCATCTCGATCTACATCATCTGGATCATCATCTCGATCTACAGCATCTAGATCATCATCTTAGCATACTTTGCAATACACGTGATCATATTACAGGATGATCAATCCCGCTCTCTTTAGGACATAGGTCCATGGATGATACAATCCAGATCAAGTTCCAGGATGATCAATCCTTATCACTTTAAGACAAGTCTCATGTCTTGGGACAATGCAATCCCAATCATGTACCTTTTGAACCAATGTTCACGGATGATGCAGTCCTGTCACATACCTTTTGAACCAATGTTCATACGATACAGTCCTCTCCAGTACCTTTTGAACCAATGTTCACAGACGATGCAGTCCTCTCACGTACCTTTTGAACCAATGTTCACGGATGATGCAGTCCTCTGACGTACCTTTTGAACTGAGGTCTAGGGACGATGCAGTCCTATCACATGCCTTTTGAACTAAGGTATAGGGACGATGCAGTCCTATAATCAATTCTCGGAGAGATCTATCTACGGATCAATTCAAGGGAACTAAGTCCGGGGACGATACAATCCCCACCTATCCACTAAGGACTTCATTCTCGGATACATCTGTCTATCGATCAATTCAAGGGACCGAATTCCGGGGACGATACAATCCCCACCTATCCACTAAGGATTTCATTCTCGAAGACATCTGTCTACGGATCAATTCAAGGGACCGAAGTCCGGGGATGATACAATCCCCACCTGTCCACTAAGGACTTTATTCTCGGAGACATCTGTCTACGGATCAATTCAAGGGACCGAAGTCCAGGGATGATAAAATCCCCACCTGTCCACTAAGGACTTCATTCTTGGAGACATCTGTCTACGGATCAATTCAAGGGACCTAAGTACAGGGACGATACAATCCCCACAGTATCCTCATCAATATATGTATCATTAGTACATCAATACAAGTATCCTCATCAATACATGTATACATATCATCAATACATGTCATCCTCATTAGTACATGTATACATATCATGAATACAAGTATCAATACATGTCATCCTCATCAGTACATGTATACATATCATCAATACAAGTATCCTCATTAGTAAAAGTGCATATACAACTAATATAAATATCCTAAGTATACATATAAGAAATATAAATATCCTAAGTATAATAATACAGGTATCCTCATCATCGACCTTACTGTTGATGTGGGAAATATCATCATTAGTGTCTACATCACTCCTCCTTTCGAGGAGGGTCCTTTTGAACTACACCAAGCTTGTTTCGGAAATACTCAAATTTTACTCGAGACAGAGGTTTGGTCAATATATCAGCAATTTGTTCATCAGTGCTTACATACTTGAGCTTAATAGCTCCTTTCTGCACCATATCCCGTAAATAGAAATATTGGATCTCTATGTGTTTTGACTTATCATGGAACAATGGATTTTTTTTTCATCTTAATACAGCTTTGGTTGTCACACATGATCATAGTGGGATCCATCTCTAAGTCAAACAATCTTGATAATAGTTTTCGAAGCCATACTGCTTCACAACTAGCAGAGCAAGCAGCTATATATTTTGCTTCGGCTGTACTGAGAGCCACACTAGACTGTTTCTTGCTGAACCATGAGATCATGGCAGATCCAAGACCATAACATCCACCTCATGTACTCTTCCTATCTGAGACACTTCCTACCCAGTCAGAATTTGAGTAACCATGCAGTTTGAATTCATGATTTTCAAGATAATATAGACCAAAATCTAATTTACCCTTTAGATACCTCATCACATGCTTTGCAACTATTAAGTGAACTCTTCTAGGTTCCACTAGATACTGACTCAAGGTATTTACATCAAAGCATATGTCTGGTTTGGTATTTGTCAGATACATTAACAACCCAATAATCTATCTGTATAGAGTCACATCTACTAACTCTAATGAGTCATCAAATAATAACTTCAAGTTGGAGTCCATGGGAGTGGCCATGGCTTTACACTCCAACATATCGAATCTTTTCAAAATCCCCACAACATACTTACCCCGATTTAGAAAGATTCCTTTTGGTTCTTGCCATACTTCTAGACCTAAGAAGTAGTGCATTAAACTGAGATCTTTCATCTCAAATTCTTAACAGAGTTTCTTCTTGCACTTGATGATTTGTTTCTCATTTCCAGTCAAAATAGATAATCTACATACAACAATAATATAAGAGGTTCATCATCAATAGCTTTGAGATAAATATTAGGATCAGCTTTACTCTTGGTAAAGCCCATGCTTGTTAAGAAACTGTCAATCCTTCCGTACCAAGCTCTGGGAGCTTGCTTCAATCCATACAAAGCCTTTTTCAGCTTGCATACATGTGTTCTCCCATCTTTAACCTCAAATCCTTGTGGTTGTTCTATGTACACTTCTTCTTCAATCACACCATTCAGGAAGGCTTTCTTAACATCCATCTGATGTAATTTCCATTTTATCATAGATGCAAGTTCCATGATAGTTCTAATGGAAGTGTACCTAGCAACTGGTGCAAATGTTTCTTCATAGTCAATTCCCTCTTTCTGAGAGAATCCTTTGGCTACAAATCTTGCCTTATAATTTTCAATGCTACCATCTCTAGCATGTTTTATCTTGAATATCCATTTGGAAGATACCACACTTTTATCTTTTTGTTTGGGAACTATATCCCAAACATCATTTTTCATTATTGTATGGTATTCTTCTGTCATTGCTTCTATCCACTCTTTCTTTTGAACTGCCTCTTCATAGCTAGTAGGTTGTTGATCCACAAGATCACACATCAAAGCCACATAGTTGGATACTAGCTTTGGTTTCTTTCTTTCTCTAGTGGAGCCTTCAGGAGCTCCATATTTTTCAGCTCCTTGAATAATGTCTCTAGCCCATGTTGGCCTTATTTTTCTAGATAAGTTTGTAATGGGGGGTTCTTGTGGTTCTAACACGTCATGGTCTTTTGGTGTATCATCTTCAGGGATGGGCACAGCCTCTGTGATTCTAGGAGGTGTATATTCTTCATAGACTTCTTCAAGTTGGCACTTCCTAGATTTCTTGAGAGATGCTTCTTCATCAAATGTCACATCTCTACTTATTTCCATATGATGAAAACCTGGTATGTAAATTCTGAAAGCTTTCGATGATTCACAATATCCAACAAATATTCCATTCTTACCAGAAGGATCCAACTTGGTTCTCTTTTATTTTGGAATGTGAATGTATACTGGACATCCAAATATTTTGAGATGACTTACCTCAGGCTTCTTTCCTGTGAACACTTCTTCTGAAGTCTTGAATTCAAGAGCACTATGGGATAGTCTATTTTGTACATAGACTGTTGTCCTAGCTGCTTCAGCTCATAGATACATGGGTAGATCTTGGTCATGTATCATAGTCTTTATAGCTTCCATGATGGTTCTATTCTTTCTTTCAGCAACCCTGTTTTGTTGGGGATTGTAGGGAGTGGTTAGTTCCCTCTTGATTCCATCTTTCTTACAAAATTATTCAAAATCCTTTGAAGTATATTCTTCGCCATTATCTATTCTGAGAATCTTGATTTTCTTTTCTGAGTGATTTTCTATCAAAGCCTTGAACTCTTTGAATTTTCCAAAGACTTCATTCTTTCCTGTTAGAAAGTATATCCAAGTCTTCCTTGAATAGTCATCAATGAATGTGATATAGTATTCAAACCCACTTAGGGATGTGGTGGGCATTGGTCCACATACATCTGAATGTATTAACTCCAGGACGTTCTTAGTCTTTGTTTCACTCTTTGGAAATGGGTTCTTGACATTCTTCCCTTTTTCACATCCTTTGCATGTGCCATTATGATCAACCTTCAAGTCTGGTAGCCCTATAACCACCTTGCTTACATAGGGTAGGGATTTGTAGTTAATGTGAGCAAGCCTTCTATGCCATAGCTCACTGGGGCTAGTAGTTTCATGAACTAGGGAAACTTCTGGATGACCCTCGAGTTTGTAAAGACCTCCTTCCTCTTCACCAATAACAATTGCATCCTCAATTGATTTTCCTTTGGGCCACACAAGTACTTGTCCATCTATGAATGCAGTTCTAAAGCCTTTCTTATCTAGTGTTGAGATAGAAAGTAGGTTCTTCTTCAAACCTGGTACATATAAAATTTCTTTCATCTTCAATGGTGTTCCAGAATCAAGCTTATAGCTTGCTTCACCAACTCCCTTGATGGGATATTGATAATCATCTTCTAGAGATACCTGTTGTGGAGAAGTATTTTCTTCAAGTCTTGAGAGAGTTTTCTTTTGACCTATCATGTGCTTTGAAGCACCACTATCGATGAGCCATGTATCTTCTCTAGGTGAAACAGACCGAGAGAGTGCAAAAAATAGAACATATTCTTCTGCATCTTCTTTTTTTACTTTAGATCTTTTCCTTCGAGGCCTTTCTTCTTCTTCTTCTTCTTCTTCTTCTTCTTCTCCACTATCATATTCTATCATATGTGCATGATGTTATTTGTGAGTAAACTTCTTCTTCTTTGTTTGTGAAGTACAATTTCTAGCAATGTGTCCTAATTTAAGACAATTGTAACATTTGATTGTGGAGAGGTCTCTTTTTGAGTTTGTTCCTCTTTTCCTTTTAAACCTATGAGAGGGTTGAGACTCCTTGTGGTCCACTTTCTTGAAGTAACCCTTTCTTCTTCTTTTGGTATGAGTAGCTAAGGCTTGTTCATCCTCCTTGAGAAGGGCTTCTCTATTGGCTACCTCAGCTTATTCTTGAACACAATCTTCCCATACTATATCAAACTTCATACTTTCTTTTCTGGCAGACATAGTTTGTATTTAAATGACTCCCAAGGTCTAGTGAGACCATTTAGAGCAGTCATTACAAGTTCATCTTCATCAAGGGTATCTCCAATGGCATCTAGTTGTTCTTTGATTTGGGAAACCCTTGAGAAGTAGTCTTGAATGGATTCTCCTTTGTTCATCTTGGTACTCTTCAACTGAGTTCTTAGGTTCATCTTCCTATTGATGTTCCTCCCTTCATACATTCTTCCTAGGGCATAATACATTTCCTTTGGAGAATCAAGTGGTCCTTGATAGAATCAACAATGATTCTCTTTGCCCTAATTAGATCCTTCCTATACTTTTCTTTGGCTTCATCTTCAGCGGGTTCTGCAACTTCATCCTTGATATATTGAGCAAGATCATTCTCCTCAAGAATGAGACCAATTCTGTATTTCCATGCCCAGAAATTCTCTATACCTTCTAGCTTGTCTTCAAGCTTAGTGCTTGGAGCCATCTTCTCTTGGGGGAGTCCAAGAGATTGAAGTTTCTCAAGAGATAGAGTAACACTTACCAGGAGATGTGTTTGATTGACTTGGAAACACTGGTGTGTTCTGTTTCTAGAAACTTCAACTTTTCACTTTCCGCATCTGCAACAGAATTTTTGGTTTATCACACTTTTGGTCAAACTAGGGTTTGACTTTCTCGGAGTTCTACCCAACCAAAAACCTCGATCTAGGGCTCGAAACTTTGATTTTGAGAAGGGCTATTCAGCCATGAAATCAGAATCCAAAAATACTAAATTTTGCAGAAACCCTAATTTCGGGAGAGAGAGAGAAAGATATTTTCACCTTGTGAAAGATGTTCTATTCAGGCTAGCTCTGATACCATGTTAAGTTTACACTAATTTGACTGGCAAGATCACTGAAAGAAACATAATCACAAGATAGACAGAGATTTTACCCTGGAAAAACCTCATGGGGTAGAAAACCCAGCAAAGCTTTCTTCAATAAGATGATCAACCGAAATACAAGATGTGCTCCAAGACTAGAGCTCCCTCTCTACCTCCTATGCAGACCCCTCTCTCACAAGTGCGCTACTTTCCGAGCTATGTAAGTGTGAGATAAGTGAGGAGCATCCTCCTCTACTTATACTAGTTTCCCGACTGACTTTTTTCCTTATGGGGTCGACCTCTCCCAAGGAAGTCTAATAACCCCTAATTAATTAACTCAGGGCCGACCCCCACATGGTGGATCTAATAACCCTGCTTACCACAATCCATCAGAGGAATAAACATTTCCCGATACATAATAGGATCACCTCGGAGGGATGAAACATCTTCGGAATAATAAAGTACAAATATAATATTCTTAGAAGTTACAATATTCAACACCGGGAAGGGAAAAACGAGGAGGACGTCATCCTCCTACAACCAATAAGAATTGAAAAAAACCTATTTAAAAAAATGTGATTTAATACAATATATTTTAAATTATAGTTTAAACTATAGTCATTGAAAAAATTTATAACATCTAGCCCAAATTAATAGAGGTTTCACGATACATATATGATCCCCTTCGGAAACATAATAAACATAAAAAAACATATCAAATAAAATGACAATATAAAAAAATAAAACTGAAATGACAACCTAAACAAATACAACACCATGCCATGCCAATATTCAATCTTTAATCATAGTACTTCATAAAAACACCTTTACCTTTTGATCCATGCATACTATGGTTCATAATATAACCATGGTTGTCCATCCTTGTTAATATTCAATATTTAATCATAGTATTTCATAAAAACACGTTCACATTTTGCTACCTGCATACTATGGTTCATAAGGTTGATGCATACCAAAATTTACCTTGAAATCAATACATAATTTGATCTTTAAATGATATAAACTATGTATACTACAAATTTTGTTTGCTAAATCTTCCCATAAAGATTATATAACCACAACTTTACCACCAATTGTTTACCCAACATGCCTAACATTGAAATAAACCATAACGATTGGGTAACTTAAATCTAGTATATCAATAAATAAAAAATCATGTTTTTAACCAACATCAAATAATTTGAATATTTAACTTTGTTGATAGATACAAACATAGATTGACAAATCTTAAGCACATTGTCTAAATGTATCAATGAAGTGCTTCAACCAATTTTATCAAGAAACACCGTAATATCATCTTAGAAGTTTTACATTATGTGGTGCGAACAGTTCTGGGTCCTGCCTTTGGAAACCGTGTAACGAGCCATCCCAGTCAAAGAAATGCCAACTTAAACCATAGAAGGATCTCTTTATATACAGTGGCTCGTTGTCCCAAGAAATAGCTGTGTGTGGAAGCTGGATTTCATACAGCATGTGATCACTGTCAAGAATTACTTGCATTTTTTTAGCGAGACGGTGATATGCAAATTTTTTTTTGTCCAAGTCGTAACACTTGAAGCTGTTGGCTAATATAATAATTTTGTTTAAATTCTCAGGCGTCCAGTTTGCCTGCAGTACCTTGTCAGTGAGGCGAAGATCGCAGTGAGGCATGAAAAACAACGTGGGCCTATTCACTTTCTGTATGCCACTTTCGTTAACAGAGAGACAATTGCAGCCGAAGGCATTTATAGCTTTCTGCTCCATTGGTGACAGTACTGGATCGTAAAGTACCACGATATCATGCACCCAATTGAAATTTTCTCTTAACAAAATGGCCAAACATAATTGTATGTGATTACGCTCTACATCTCTCATCTCCTCAGTAGGCTTCATTGAGTGAACACCATAGAGAACGACTTGTAACTGAGAATGAACTGGGTCTGTGCCTATTACCCGTTCTATTAGCGCCATCATTTCTGGGTTCTCCATTTGTTTCATAAATTCCCTATAAAATGAAGATTTCTCTACCTTTTCCAGAGCAAGTTGTATATTCTGGGTTATTTCCAGGAATTTTGTATTAATTTCTACATGTGACGCACTCTCCATGATTGTGTATCCAGACCTGTCAATGAGTAGAATAGAGGAAGCTGTTAAATTATGCTTCCAGAGATGGAAATACTCCGAGCTCACAGATGGATATGTGTCCACCGTTACAAATGATCTACACCTACAATATTGTAGACCTTCCCTGTGGGCAGAAGACAAGTGAGTCAGCATAAAAGGACTGTTCATTTCTTTAAACAATTGCAATTAATCTCAATTTCTGAAGATGAGCCGAAAGGGGGCTCAAAACGTCGACAACAAATAAACTCCACCTATGCCAACAAATACATTTTATCAATCTATGCATTTTCGATGCAAACAAATACATTTTATCAATCTATGCATTTTCAATTGATGACAAAAAAATACATTTTATTGCACTCAGAATAGCAAGGTGCTCTACACCCAGCCCAGTATGATATAGATGTTATGAGTTCCTAACATTATAATACCAAAACTCATAAAAAAACAAAAAACAAATAAGAAGCTCACAAAATTAAAAATTAAAACCAAATGAAAAGTTATTAAAAAAATCCATGTTAACTTATAAAATAAAAACACAAAAAGCATAAATCAATCAAAAACACTAGTAAAAAGATAAAATGCATAGATGAATCATAAACACTGATCTATCAAGCAATTACACCTCAAGAAATTGGATCTCTCTGGGTGATCTGAGTTTAAGATAGATCTATGCTCGAAAATACCATTACATGTAGTTGGCGGAAAGTCTAAATGCTATATAAATAGAAGATTAAGATGGATCTACCCTGATGTTAAAAGAAAATCATAACTACACCTTATAAAGATCAAGATCAAGAATATTTCAATACCCTATTACAATAATTACATTACCAAGATAATCCTAACTTCAAAAACACAGAGACTATAGACTAATGCTTTTCCAAGTCAAACGAACTCAGTCATTCCTTTGAAGGAGTTCTATTGAAAATAAATCTGTGGGAAGAATTTTCAAGTCGTCGATCCAATTCCTTGCTCTGAAGTAAAAGAAAATCATCCAAATAAATTGAATAATAAAACCAAAATAAAATATCCAATGGGATTTGACTCTGATATCTTTTACTTTTAACTCACAATTCTCAACTATTTGAACTAACTCACCAAACTTAATGTAAAAATAAATAGCAATAAAATAAAATTATGAAGGTCTACCTCAATAAATTAGGGATTTAGACAATCCTTGTAGCTGGCCTGAAACAGATTATGCAAGACAGTTATATTTCGCTGGGATTTATCTCGGTCGGTATGGAGGAAGATTGTGAAGCCCCGAGCTTACAAATAGTTATAAATTAGCAGAGACCACGGAAGTGGAGGGGATTGAGGGCAAATTTCATATCCAAGAGTATAATGAATTCAGATAAATTTCATATCCATTCGATTGCAAGTCTGTTTTCACCGAGTCTCTGTCCTTCCTTTCCATGCAGCAAGTCTGTGGGCTCCTTTGCATGTTGTAGCAAGGGCGTGCGCTCTTTTTATCTTTTGATTGAGCCTCGCTGGGTTGTTGAACAGATAAAGGGGAGTGGAGGAATTCGAAACGGAGAGTTACAATGGAGTGAGGTGAACGGAGCGATTGGGAAGCCATTTACATCAACCTTCATGAGAAAAGTGGCAGCCCATTTTATTTATATTTCTTTATTTATGCCCAGTTTATAACTTGCAAGGACATTAAAACATTAGATATGCAGCCTTCGTTAATTAACACTAATACGACCAAGAATATTTCCTGTCAATAAAATCTAACTTTATATTAAACAATATGTTTAATGTGGCAACCTCCCCCCACTTATGAAACAAGAGTAACAAGTTGCAATGTTGATGACAATAGCAAGGAATAAATGAGAAAAAAACGTACAGAAATAAGGGTTGCTTTTGTTTTTGCTGTTGTTAAGGTTATGCAACTACATGTCATGTGAACATGAAGATGAATCTCTCTTGCTCTCGTATGTATCTATATTTGGATGTGCGTTTGCTATTATAACTAAGCAACTTGCTCATAAAGAAGGCACATTGAATTGATGGAGTCATGCATAGCCACCTGGCTGAGGTGAAAGAGGATGACAGCCCAAAGCTTACTAAGTAGCAATATGAGAAAAGGATTTGGAGGTGTGGTCATCAAAGCTTACGAAGTAGCAATATGAGAAAAGGATTTGGAGGTGTGGTCATCAATGCTCTCTTTTTCTCCGTAGAAAGCAAAAGGAGAATGAAGCATTAGATTTGCAATGCTGTAGATTTGTGGTAAAATAAACTTGAACGAACTCAATGTTAATTGCAATTAAGTCGATCAAAACTAAAATTATACCAATAGTATAAAGTATTTTGAAATTAGATGCACTAAGATGTAATGATCCAGATTCTAAGGAGGGAAAAGAACCATCACACCTTTGTATGCCAATGCGGAAGACAAAAAGCTACCCCCAGAATGCAGAGGTATACCAACTCACCAAGAGCTAAATCTCCAAGAGCATATAGTAGTTGCTCGCCCATAGTTGATGATAGCTTAAAAGGCCTATACAACTATAAAAGTGTTGGCAGCCATTAATTCCTTCACAGCCACATTCTGGAAAAGACAACCACCGCCCTACTGAGTAACCGCCGGAATGTTGAAAAGCCAAACCACCGCCACACTGTTTTGATTATGTCTTACTGTCATAGTTTCATATGGGCAGCACACCACAGTGATTTCTGAAGAAGTAGAGAGACATTTTTTAAGAGTCATTCACTGATCTGTTTCAGTTGGTCAGATGTTAAAGGAGCAGCGTGGGACATCACCGTTGCAACACAGGTACATCCACTTGCTCTGCTGCAGCCAGTCCAAGATTGAAGGGGCGTCCATCATCTCTGTTATAGCACATGAAAGGGAAGAGAATTAATTAAATTCTGAACAGTAAATTTTGGTGCAGCGAAAGGTCAAGTTGAATTAAATGACAAACAATATTTTATGTTGTATAAATACCGATGTAGTATTGGTTTTGTAATAGAGTGAAATAGAGAGAAATGGAAGAAACAGAGTGGAATACAATGTTTAGTTAAACCCACAAATTTTCTGTGTGTTTCTGTTACACTCTGTTGTTTGAGTTTGCAAACTCATTTATTTCTGAATTTATTTTTGCTGTAGCATAATGATTTTCTAAGCGTATGTGATTGATTGTGAAATGTTTAGTTTTACTTTAGCAAGTTAGATTTCAGAATTTGCTGAAACATAGTATAGAGATGTTAAATGCGTTTCACTATTGAAACAGAGTATGCTAAAACATATTATAGAGATGTTAAATGTGTTTCACTATTGAAATAGAGTACGCTGAAACAATCAAGTTTTATGAACCCAGGGGTTATCAAAATATAGTTGAATAAGTCAGTTGCAACTCACCTGGAAGTTAGTTGTGACTATCCTGTAGAATACAGTCAGTTGTTACAGTCAGCTGCAATTGTTCTGTAGATTGCAGTCAGTTGCAACTCAGCAGAGACAGTCCTGTAGGGGAAAATTTGTGAGCTTAGTGATCTGTGTGTGTTGCTGAAGTAAGAGAAACACCCCCTGCCTTCCCATAGTGGTATCAGAGCTGAGTGTTTATGATTTATGTTCATTCGTTTTGTGCTCACTTCATGAATGAGTTGTATGTTGAACCTTTTGTGTTTTGTTTGGAGATCTTGCTATTAATTTTTACTCCAGCGCCCATTTCCTGCTATGAACAAAGAGAAAAAGTAAGCTTAGTCAAGCTCTATGTTGGTAAGAGCTCATGTGCTCCCTTAATTAAAGGTTGAGTCATCATTTAGTAGTTGAAGTCTGAATCAAGTATTTCTTCCGTTGGTCAAGTCTGGTTGTGGTTTGTATAAAGAGAAGAAAGGGTTGTAGCCCATGGATGAAGTTGATTATGTGTTTGTGGTCCCTCAGATAGAGGTTGATCAGTTGAAAGGAAGACATTCTTCCTAGTTGAGAGCTCCCATATAGTTTAATGATAGAGTAGTCTAGTTTGCATTGTTTTGGAAGTTTATTTGGTTTGAGTTGAAGCCTGTATGCGTGAAAGAGGATCAGGAGGCCATATCCAAGTAATTTCTTTTAAAAGTATGTGCAAGTATATGAAGACAAAGACATGGGGAAAAGAAGAAGACTTAAACGAATGAAGAAGAATATGGTGAATGCAAAAGAAGTTAGTTTTTCCATAGCAGAGATATTAGGTGAAGCCACTGAGGAACCTGCTGAAGTAGAGGAATTTCAAGAGAAGGCAGAGGATATTGAAGTAGATGAAGTTCAAGACAAGTTAGAGGGTGCATGGAGCATAATCTATTATCCACTTCCATATTTCTCAGGTATAACTTATGAATCTTGGTCAGTTAATATGAAAAATTTCTTGCATGATAGAGGTTTATGGTATTTTGTTGAGAATGGATTTAAGAAACCCCGGGATGAGGCAAGAGATGCATTTGCCTTGTACTACATCCAGCAAGCTCTAGATGATAATATTTTTTATGTAATTGTTGAAGTAAACAAAGCTAGAGAAGCTTGGGAAAGTTTGAAGAGAAAGTTTGATGTAAGGGGGAGATATATGGCTAAGTCACAGCTTGTTAATATTTAAGCAAATAAGCTTGTAGAAGCAATAGAAGATAGTCAAATTATTGGTGACCTCCATTGTTGTGTTGATATATCAATTGATGAAAATGTTGCTGAAACTAAAGGTGAAAATGAGGCTGGTGTATCTTGTATTGCAGCAACAGAATTTGAAGAAGTTGAAATTTCTATTGATAAAGGTGTTGATGTAGTTTCAAATTTAAATGTCACTGAAGTGAATTGTGAAAATGATGGAATAGTTAACATGCAGAATGCTGATAAAGATGATAAATTCGTCAAGTGTGAGGACAACAGAGAAGTATTTGTGCAGGAAGAGTCCTTGAAGGACACGCCTATGAAGGTATTTAATTTATGTATTGAATTTGATGATTGTGGACATGTAGGTACAATGAATCAAGAAGAAAAATCTGAAGATGTTGTAGAAGTTGAAAGCCAAGTTGGGCTTGAAATAATTTACAGTAGTCCTGTTGTAGAAAATGAAGAGTGTTGCACTCATCCATTTGGTGCACATAAGGAAGATGATAAAGCTGCTGGTGAAAAATACATTTCTGAAAATGATGTATCTGCTGATGGAAAAAGTGTTGGTGATATTTTTAAAGAAGAATCCGTAGCGATATTGAATGGTGCAGATAAGGACAGAAAAGAGAATGAAATGTTTTCTAATAATTTGTTTGATAGTGATTGTACAGGTACAAAAGAAGAAAATGATGAGGTCTTGGTTTGTAAGTCAAATATTGAAGGTGAAGTAACTACTAGTGTAGCAGTTTGTTCTTTGAATATTCCAGCGATGTCTATTGTTGATGACAACGATGAAGACGGTGCCAATGAAGCAGCCAATATTGGTAAAATTGCTCATGGAGAAGTGATGGTGAAAGATGATCATGATGATGGAATGAAGACTGTCATATCAGCCATATGTGAAGCAACATCAGAAGTTAAGAAAGATAAAGTGCACTCTGTTGAAGTGCTTGAACCTGTTTGTGAGTTTTAATTTTGTTGATGAATTTGATAAGGTTGTTGAAGATTGCACAAAAGTTACAGCGATTGAAGCAGAAGGAATCTATAAGGATGTTGAAAATAAAAAGGTTGATGATTTAGTGACTGCAGAAGCAGTGATAGAAAAAATGTTGCATACTGATAACACTCAAGATGTTGTATGTTCTATTGTAGACAGAGCAGCTGAAATAAGAAATGATGTTTTTGATGAATAGTTGAAATTTTGGGAAGAATGGCTTGAAAATCCAAGATATGATGATAAAGATGATAGTCTTGTTGTGGAAGCAGAGATGGAGAAAGTCGATTGCCTTATTGCAGAAGCAAAGGCAGATTTGAATTAAGAGATAGTGACAACTCTCAGAGAAGAACAAATTGAAAAGAACCAATATGGTTCACAGTATGATAATTTATATAATGCTGACAAAATGTTTGAATGTGCAGATGATAAACCAATCGAAGATGAAGAAGAATCCTTTGAAGATGATATTGTAAATGATGAATTAGATTTGAATGAATAAAATTGCAGCGAAGATGAATTGGTTGAAAAGATATTCATGTCTAGAAGAAATCAGGCATTATTATCAGTTAACGTGTTTATAGAATGACATTGAACAGATTACTCTTGCTGAAGTTAAAGATAGCTTGTGTGATCTTTGTATACCCACGTTACAGTATTTAGATGAAAATATTTGGATTGAATTCCTTGGAATAAAGGACATTGAAAATTTGAATGATGATAAGAAAATTGAAGAATGTGTTGCAGCTGAAGTTGATCATAATGAATTTGAGGAATCAATGAAAACATTGAAGGTAGAGAAGAAAGTGAAGATGAAGAATCAAAAGTATTTCTGGTATACAGTTTGGCGTTCTAAGCCAAGTAATGATGAAGCTGAAGCTAAGAGTAATGTAATAAAAACTATGAATGATGATTGGTTTGCAAAATCCAAGAAGGTTGAAAGAAATGGTCTTGGTGTTGAAGTAAAGGATGAAATATTATATTTTGAACAACTAGCCGAATCCGAGAAGGACAAGTATTGTGGAGCTACCAAGCAAAAGAAGTCTAGATTAATAAGATATAAAGTCAAGCTGAAGAGATGGTTGAAGCCACAAGTGAAGCGCGAGCTGAAGAAGATCAAGGTGAAGATGAAAATAAAACAGAAAACAAAGTTTACATATTTCAAATATTGGAGTCGAAAGAAAAATAAATGCTCATGAAAGAGTCGAATAAAAGAAACACTAGTATGTTGCAACAAAGAATGTGAAACAAATTTTTGAGTTGTTTTGATACTGATGTAAGCCTTGCTGAGACTTAGAGCAACAAACATTAAAGTTATTTTTTTATGATTGTAAAGTTGTAGTTGTTTGAGTATGATGTATTTTGGGTGAAGTAATTAAGGGGGAGTATGTTGGCAGTCGTTAATTCCTTCACCACCACATTCTGAAAAAGACAACCACCACCCTATTGAGTGACTGCTGGAATGCTGAAAAGCAAAACCACCGCCACACCATTTTGATTATGTCTTGTTGTCACAGTTTCATATGGGCAGCACACCACGGTGATTTCTGAAGAAGCAGAGAGTCGTTTTTGAAGAGTCATTCACTGATATGTTTCAATTGGTCAAATGTTAAAGGAGCAGCATGGGACATCACCGTTGCAACACAAGGACATCCACTTGCTCTGCTACAACCTGTCAAATATCGAAGGGGCGTCTATCATCTATGTTACAGCACATGAAAGGGTATATAATTAATTAAATTATGAACAGTAAATTTTGGTGCAATGAAAGGTCAAGTTGAATTAAATGACCGACTATATTTTCTGTTGTATAAATACCGATGTAGTATTGGTTTTGTAATAGAGTGAAATAGAGAGAAATGGAAGAAACATAGTGGAATACAATGTTTAGTTAAACCCAAAATTTTTCTGTGTGTTTCTGTTACACTCTGTTGTTTGATTTTGCAAACTCATATTTATTTCTGAATTTATTTTTGCTATAGCATGATGATTTTATGAGCGTATGCGATTGATTGTGGAATGTTTAGTTTTGTTGTAGCAATTTAGATTTCAGAATTTGCTGAAACAAAGTATAGAGATGTTCAATGTGTTTAACTGTTGAAACAAAGTATGCTGAAACAGTCAAGTTTTATGAACGCAAGGGTTATCAAAATATAGTTGAATAAGTCAGCTGCAACTCAGCAGAGACAGTCCTGGAGGTGAAAATTTGTGAGCTTAGTGATTTGTGTGTTGATGAAGTAATAGCAACAGCCCCTGCCTTCCAACAAAAATCCCTATACAACTATACTCTGTACTCTCTGTCAGATTACTCAGGCTCAAAAGCTTATAACAAAAATGAAGTGAGCTGAGCTAAAGTTAAAGGACAAAGAGATCGACCAAATGTAGAGCTTCTTCGACCACGACCTCTCTGATAGTGGGATTGACATAGGCTGTGATTAAAAAGTATAAATTATTTAAAAACTTTAAACCATATTACAATCAAACTAACTTTCACAGATCTAGGCCACGCAAATATAATTACTTAGATATTGTGCAAAAATATATTGCAAAATTTAAGTGGTTAAAAATGATTTTTTAACAACAATATGTAATTTAAATACCTAGTGAATTTGATTAAGTTTCATTTATTAAAATAACAAGAAAACTACACAATTAGCATATATGAACAACTTTAAACTCGCTGGCCAACTTAGAATTACATTCAAAAGTGTTAAAGATTAGAATCATCATTTTCATTCTAATTCACATCAGAGAATTTAAAAGGCACAAACGAACTCTTGCCATGTCAACTTGCTCCATTTCACCATGTTACGAAGTTTGAGTTAGATATTTTAGCCATTGTAGTGAATTGACACGGTCTTATAACGAAAAAATTAAATGATGGTTTGATGAAAAATGTAAACATGACTACAAGTAAATGCTAATGTTTGGTGACTAATGTGACCAGTAAAACGAAGCTTAAGCAATGTAGCAACCAGATAATAGAGATCAAAGATATATTATAGCAACACGTGACCAACACTTTCATGGAGGAATTGTTGCCCGAAATCAGTTTAATGAGAACAATGCATATTTATGTTCCCAAATGCACATACATCATTCTAAACATCCAAAATAATACGATGCTTCTATTATTTAGTCTCACAAGCATAACTATTATGCACAAAATCCAAAAATTCAATTCGAACCACTTGATCGACTCTATCACTGTTACAATGAATTCATATAGATCACCACCATTGATAGAATAACCATATATTTTTCAAGTTTAAGAAATGAAAGGTTTGCAATTTTTTGCTTTTGAACAACTCTATGCTTGTTAAATGGAAATTCTTGCTCACTGGTCTTACTACCACAGGGAGTTTTCAGTGATGAAGTTGTAGTTAAATATTCATAAAATGGAAAATGTATCAAGGTTCCATTTTCATTGCATCTGCCCCCACCCAAAAGGCATAAAAAAGAGGGATAAAATCAGTGCAAATCCCCAACACATTTAATGGAATCATTGCACCTCAGACTTGTCATTTAAGGCAATGAAAGTCATGTTTGGTGGTACTGCTTCTGCCATATGTTTCAATGTGAGAATCATAGATTCTACAACCATCACAACAATTATTCCCACGAAGATGGATCGTTCATTCTAGTGTCCAATGAATTCATGGATTTCGGTATTACTAAATCAATTTGTATGTCACAAAGATATATCATTGTGGCACATACCAACATATATTTATAATTCTTTTTGGGCACATAATGAAATGAAAGATGCCTCAAAAGAGTGAGTAGACGAGATCTCCACCGATGTAAACTAACTTATTCATCCCCCAAGCTGAGAACCATAGTTAATATCCACCTTCACCTGGTTGTCATCAATCGAGTTTTTGGGCATTCTGTATCTAAAAGTTTATGGCTCCTCTATACAATCTCATGCATCCTAAATCCTAATCGCCTTCTCTTTTCATTTCCCTAGTATTGTTTACCTAAAGAAAAACAAATATTATAACTTTGCAACTTATTCCTTAGCCACTTAAGGTTTAATTTTCACCTTGGATTATCCACTTCATTTGGTAAATGTCCATATGGATGAGATGTCGCTATTGCTTGTTTACCCAAGAGTTACGTAGGTCTACGACCATATGCCACCAATGATGACAAGTGCACCACACATTGAGTTGAATGGGAATTGTTTCCATATTTTAAAGCGTGTAAACCAATGCACTGCCACAAAATCTTCCATGCAACTACCATTTTCTCATTCAAATTCAAAGTGGCAACAAACATGTCATGGTGGTTGGATTTCAGTGCTTCTAACACTGTGTTATGAAGAGACAACATTGTTTTATGAAGAGACAATACTCCACATTCATCATATCAAGTCATACAATCCTTTTTTTAATATTTTAAGTGTATGGATAGTTGCTACGCATTACAATTGCATGCACATGCATGGATCACAGACATGAACCCACTTTTCTTTCAAACAACAGGTGGTGGCAGCAGGTGTTGACAAGAGAAAGGATTCAATGACAATTGTTTTTTAATATCCATGGCTAATATTTTTAAAATTTCTAGAATATGGCTTTAATCACCTAGGGATGTTGTTAGTGGTGTTGCTGGATCTTAAAATACCAATGCTTAATTGCGGTCTGGTTTTCATAGTTGATTTAGGAACTATTTTGTTCGCCAATTTGAGGCGGTGAAGTGTATATGTACAAATCCTATGTTTGCTTCACAATCTACCATGGTTATTTTGTTTAAAAGCTACGAAGTCACCCAAGGAACTACTATCAATTCTGAGGCATAGGCAACATACATTTTTGTGCTATGAAATGGGTCATCTTCCTCTATTTGTTGTTGCTTCTGGCATGTGCGGCACATGGGCGAATTTTTCTCTAGAGATCCTCGACAGGATTTGATCTCGGGCTAGTCTTGGAACTTGGTTTCTGATGGAGTTCAGAAGATGGCTTCTCATGGGTTTATAATGAATCCCAGTACAGAAACTTTCCTGCATTGTCTCTTGTATTCAAGTAGTTGTGATGAGACTTACAGTTTCATGCTTTGCACAACAACTATTTTGAGGAATTTTTTTTTGTTGGTGGCTTATGGATACCTGATGTTCGAGGCTGCGACAATTATTATGAATGGCTTCGATCTTCTGTTCACTCTAATGGGCTTTGGTGTAATTAGCAGGTTGTTTTTTCCTATACTTGGAGCTTTCCTGGACGCTCTGTTGATCATACATAAAACATTCTCTCTCTTTTGTTTCATTTTGCACACTACTACAAGATGGGGGTGTTTAAGACGTTTTTTAAAGATAAAATTAGCATTTTCTCTTAAAAAATTCCTTTTGATTGATTTTATATTTAGTAGGAATGTTTAAGACATTTTTTAAAGATGAAATTAGTATTTCTTTACAAATATAAGTTTTATGTTGTTTTGTATATTTTTTAGTTACTATTTTTTATGGAAACTGATTTTATGAAATACGTTTTGCATGAGTCTTTCCCTAACCCTGGATTAGATAGATCTCTGGTTTATTTTCATCTTATTCTTGCACAGACCCTAGATTTTTACTATCAGCCTCGCTTTACTTGATCATTGCACTAGTGCAGTGTATATGGGCTTGGATATTCGAGCAGGAAGCCTTGGTCAAGCTCATGGACGTTTATTGCGAGGATGTCTTTAAGGTGAGACTGTTTGTGCTTTGTTTCCTCGATTTATTTATCTATCAAACACACATTTTATTTTAATAATCAAAGATGGTTTTTGGAGGGTCTGAAGGAGATTATCCATCTAAGTTCAAGAACTATAATTTTTCTATAGGAAAATATCATATTAGCTTGATAACAACCCCAGATTTCTTTTTTTTGATATCAATAGAGTTCGATCTTAGATATTTGAAAAAAATAAGCAGAAGTTCAAATAACAGGCTGGGGATTGTATATAAAAGGTTTATTTTAATCAAATTCGATGTTGGTCTATGTATATAAAATGTTTTTTTTAATTAATTTTTTTTGTAGAGAAGCATGGAAGGCGAGGCAACTGGATCGCTCTGCCTCGGAAAGCCGGTATGGTATATCACTCACCCAAATTCATTCACATCCACACCCATATATTTATTTTTGGCATTCAGGTTCTGCTTTGTCATGTATAATATAATCCCTTCTCTTCTTTGTTACAATGGACATGTGGTTTTACAAGTGAATCATTTAGTGTCTCTAACTCAGGATTGTTAACTTGGTGGGAGTTTTTATTACTGGTCTAGGTTCAATTTTTAGAGTGAGAATGTTAGCATCTGAAATTGGGATTCCTCATAGTGACATGCCCTAGGATTAATAAAATATAAGTCCGAGACTCTAGCCAAAATATAAGAGATGTTATTATAAAAAAACTTGAGATTGATAAACTAAGTTTAAAAATTCTTATGTGTTTCTTCTTATTCCTTATTGAGATAAGAAGAAATGAGTTATCCATTATGGTTAAGGAGAGACTGATAAATGCATTGAGTTTATTCATCCCGATATATTAAGAAATGAGTTAGTATTTTTAAGGAGAGATTGATAAATGCACTGAGTTTTCTCCTTATAAGACATTAAGACATAAGTTAATGAGTAACAAATATGTGGTTTGATATGCGAAGTAATTTTTCACTAAGGGTTTATAAGAAAAAGGGAAGAAAATTTTGTAGGTCTTGGACGTTGAAATAATGATTTAGCTTATAGTGACAACATTAAGACAGACAGGAGGTTTTAATTTTAGAAACATGCATCCATTTGTTAATCACCTCCTTTCTTTGCATGCAAGTTTGAAATGGTGTGGTTCGAGTTGTAGGATGAGATGGTTGAATTATTTGAGGCTTAATATTAAGCATGGTGACTTCACAGAAGAAGAAGGCAACATCATTTGCAACCTCTATACCAGCATTGGAAGCAGGTTTAAGGAATATTTATACACAGTACTACTGCTAGATCAAATTTGAATGCATTTTGGGTCTTTGCTAAACTTTTTCTTCTGTGTAAATTATATGTGCAGATGGTATAATTTATAGCATTTTTTATGATTCTATCCATCCAATAACGTAGGAAAGTGGCAAAATAATGAGGGAGCTGCAGGTAAGGGTGAAAACCTTCCTCTCTCTGCTCTTCAAATTCGTTGCAGTGATTGTCAACAATGTAAAAATGTGTCTTATCATAATACAATCTAAGCAGCTATAACAATGTGCATGATCGAAAGCCAACCTGGGTTGTGCATTGAGTAACTACATCGAAGATATTATATGTTGTCCTACTTGCAAGTGTCCATTCACCACCACCCATTCTATAGACCAAATGAGAATGAAATTTCAATTTTGGTCACTAATATCACCAACTTAGCTTAACCATAAGGATGATTGCAAGACAACACTGAAAATAATCTAGGATATTTCATCTAGAGAGACTTCATGCACTAGAAAATAAAACTTACCCCACAACAAAGAAGGAATATCCATCCAAATGCCATGATTGGATAGTTTTTTCATTGTTCTGGAACACAATCTCAATGAAAGTCCGATATTGCACAGAAAGTCTGGTATTCCACAAACAACATAGCTAGATGAAGATGGATGGTTGGGACTGTCAGAAATGCCTCCCAAGGTGTACACATCACTGATATTGACTTAATCTGCAAGCTGCAATGGTGTGCTGGGATGCATGTAGGAAACACCATTCACCGCATAACGTTGTCTTGATGATGGGGGATGCGTTTTGTAGGACTATTGTTCTAGTAATGTTGATGTTGCCATAGTGATAAGATCCTTGTGGATTGGGACAAGCTACACTGGCTGTCAAGTTCACGGGGGGTTCATTAGCAAGGCAATATCATATCACGTCCATTCATATTGGGGGTTTGAATACTCTTAGAAAACTCAAAAATATATTTCCCCATATTAAGGGGTCAAGGGGAGTTTTTAATTTTACATAGTAATATAAATATTGGGGGTTATTTTATTTGGGCATGGGATGGATTCATATATCCAAATCATGGGTTCAATTCATACCCACCTAAAACTTAAGGACCCTCCATTTTTATTTGATATTGCTTATGATCCTAAGTTTTGCATAAATATGATAATAGTGTACCAATGATAATATCGATGGAAGTCTCTTTGGATTACTGGCTTGGTTTGAATTGATGTTAAATTGTTTTTCATCTTTGAGTTAAGAGATATAACTAATTGGGAGTTCTGGATTTGAACAATTGTATTGTATTTTTTGTAGGCATTTGAGTAAAAGATCTAACTCTTCATTTTCTAGGTTGAGGTTTAGGTGGGTATTGAGATTCAATCAAACCTTGCTCCATGACAACTGAGAAAAGTGAGATTGATCTTTATTGGCTCACTGGAACCAAGAAAATTTAGATCAATATTTCTTGACTAATTATTTCTTTCAACTTTTTGTATTCTTATTTAACATTTTCACATTGCCAGTTAGGAATAGTTGTTAGATTGAGTTATGTTTGGCATATTCATAATTGTAGTTTCAATTTTTATATGCAAGGCATCCGTCTTAATATTGTATTGGAACTGATATAAACAGAGCTGAAAATCTAAATCCTTATTTACATACCCTATGTGTTATTGTCACCATGAAATGGTATCATATAAGTTTCACCATTTGTATATCTTTATAACTATTGCATACTTGAAACCTAACAATGGAGATTTTTCCCTCTCTTGTAAAGATTAAAAAATAAAAAACTAGATATGACCCAAGAAAATGTAACTAAATGTTTCTAATTCCCTTGATTGCAAGAATAAATGTAGAGGAGGTGGAGGGAATTCATATATTGCATCTTGTGAATGACCCAAGTCCAAACTATGCACATGATCATATGGTGTTATTGGAAAGTAAGAGGAATTTGTCTATGTTCATTTGGGTTCAAACATCAATGATGTTTTTATTTATAGGAAGGTAGGGGATTCCATCCATGAAAGGGTTTTAATTTTGCATTTTTATGGGGTTTAATTTATTAAGCTTATCAAAAACATGATCTCTCTATGGCTATAATTATATTTACATGATATAAAATTGGAAGATTGGCATGCTGTGGTATGAAACATCTGCAATTCTCATCTTTTCTAAGCATTGCACTAACTATTGGACTATTAGCCTTTTACATTCTTTGTTATGTTGATCTCTTGACTCGGTTTCTTTTAATGTATTTTTCCTTTACAGTACTATTTCGTTGGGTCTTTCACTATCCAATGCTAGAAATTGATCAATCACCCCTGCAATCCTAGTGGGATCATTATTAGCATTATATTATCATGTTTGATTATACTAAGATGTTTAAAGGCACATGTTTGTTACAACTTGATAATATGATATAAAGGGGGTATTAAAAATGGGCTGATAAAAATGGATACATACAATATTTGGTGAAGTTAGGGGTTTTCTTAATTGGAAAGGCATATTGGGAGGGGGGTTCAACAATAAAATTTTAGGAGGAATTTTCCAATATTTAGTGAAATTAAGGATATTCCTTAATGTCATGCGAACGATCGTGCTATGTAACAAGTTTTCTAAGTGAACCCCCCATGGTCAAGTTCCATCTGAACAACAATTGGCATTCAATTTTGAGAACATGAGTACATCTGATGGGTGTAACTCTCACCAATCCTATTTTAGTTGAGTGTTTTAAAATTCAACCTTGATCTGTATACGATTCTTATTGAAATTTAATCGTTTATAACCCTCTCCACTCCATAATCATCCCTTTTTTATATTTTCTAACAATCCTAAAACATTAGCAATCATACATATATATCCCGCCACACATTATGTTAAACCTAAACTAAGCAAGCCAAGAATCAAACATGATGGATTTGGCTTGCTTCACAAACCAGTCGATATCGGCTAGACCCTCTCAAATCGGTCCATAAACCTGTTTCTGAGAATTACTGTAGTGGAGAACACCACTAGCAGAAATAACTTGAGTTGTGAAATGAGTAGATGCAACCATGTAATAGTCCTTAGGTGGCTGATCTCTAGTGACCAGAATAGAGTAGGACTGACCAACATGAATTCCAAGATAATCATAAATATTTTGAACAGTATGAGATCCTTCCACATCCAGAAGCTTCAATTTGTGACCTTGAATTATGAAGTTCAAAGACGATGACAATCCCACATTTGAAATTCCCAGGCGATATATTTTTCCTGGAGATAAATAGGTGGGTCATTTTAGATATATCAGAAGTGGAGCAATGGATTGAGAAGGAAAGACCCGCCATCAGATAAAACCAAAATAAACTAGATCTTGTGAATTGTTGAGTGCCTAGAAACACCCATACTAAATCTAGCAGACTTCCTTGTGATAGATATTGGCAATAAGATACCTTGATCGACTGTAATTGATGCTTCGTTCGGTATCCCACAACCATTAATGATAACACCATCAGGATTACTAAGAAATCCACCCACATCAAGTGTTCTTCTAAGGATCTGTCAAGAGGTAGAAAATGGTTAGAGATCGATGCAGTTCAAGATAACATTCTGGTGGACAACCTGAAGTTGAACATTGCTGGTCTCTTTAATTTCAGAAGATATATTTGTTTATGAGATAATGGATAATAACTTACTGATACATTGGTCTTGTACCATTCACATATAAGCATAGTGATATCACCATTAGGAGCAGGGAATGGAACGAGGATTAGGGCCCTGCTAGCTACATTTAGTCCTCCAAAACCCCCCTGCTACTTTCTTCATATACATTGATGGAAAGTAGTAGTAACTGCCTATCCGGTCCTTAACATTTTATCTCCTATTTTATTTGTTCGTTGTTGCTAACCTCCACCCTTGGGATTGGGAGTGCGGCCGCGAAGTGACGTCAAACAAAACAAATATTGGTAATTTACATAGAGCTTTGTATCTCTAACTATACAACTATTGTATAAAAAATTAGATGGTTTGGTTTACTAATTTAGTGTAGATTTATCTGAAATTATGTTTTATTAAGGATTTGGAAGGATTAGCAATTTACATATGTAAATTTAACTTTAAATTTTATTCTCTTTTCTATATTGTATTGAGTAAACTAAATACACTTTAGGCAATCATAAATTTAATTTCTAAAATATAAAATATAAAATAAATATAATTTAATGTTTAATTAAATCGATAGGTGTTGAGATATTATCTGAGATTTTGGGTTTGCATAACAGATACTAAATCAATCCATCTAACTATTATAAATATTTGCATTCTATCACAACTACATAGAGGAGGTATTAAGACAATATTTGTGTAAATTGTCTCGACTTAAGACAAAAAAAAAATTGTGTATTGTCTTAAATATTATCTTTAAGCGAGTGTCTTAAACCATTGTCTTAAATTAGTGTCTTAAATTATTGTCTTTAAGAAAATACACAATTTTGTTTTGTCTTAAGTTGAGACAATTTACACAAATATTGTCTTAATACCCCTCTCTGTGGAGTAATGGCACTTATTGAATGGTGTTGTCTTGCTTGGAATACTGTTCAAAAGTCAAAGTCAATGTGAAATCCACATTAATCTCGCATATGTCGAGTAGGATCTATTAGTATTCATATTTCAAAGGGACTAACAAACTGCTGATTTATTTATAGTTGTTTAAATATGGAGGCACAATACGAATGGAGAAAACTTGTGTTTTATATTGTATTTTTGAAATGGCTCCAATCAAAGAGGTGAGGAATCTGATACATTATGCAACTGAGGATGATAAACTCGGTTTCCTGCTTGACATGGATTTCTGGTATTGCCTTTACAAAACTCAAATTTAGTGAACTTGTAATGGGATCAGTTAGTTTTCCTTATGGAGCAATCGTGTACATAGGAAATCTAACAATTTTTTTTGAACGATTGACAAGGAGAATGGTGCTAGGGATGTTCTGGCCACCAATAGAGATCCTAAGCTCAAGGAGATGCAGATGGGATCTGGACTGAGAGAAGGTTATTATGAGTATTCTAAAGTTGTAATGTTGTCACCGAACACGTCTAATCCTAATTCCATTTGACAATTCATGAAGTATGGATACCATTCCCATGCTGTGAATTCCATCCTTCTCAAAAGCCTTACTTTAGAATCTGCAAGAAATTCTAATGTCGTCGCGAAGGGGCCGTGTTCATTCCCTAATGATAGTCTAAATTATGGATGCGACTACATTGTATTGTGGATAGAGGAAGAAGAGATTGGAATGATGATAGCTCGTAGGATTACCAGAACACTCAAGCCGCTATCTGATTCTGTATGCCTACTTCCATATTGGAACTTCTTGAGATATGGCTTCCATGGGTGTAACCAGGGCCTATTGCATGTGAAGTAGACCGAGGAAGACTCCACGGTAGAATCCCATGAAATACACACTATTCCTGAACCTGAGCGGACTTTGAGAGAGGAAGACTCCAATATAGAATCCAGGGCTGAAATACATGATGTGGAGGAAACTCCGCGTTGGCGGTTGACAGTGGAGGGATCCAAGAAGGAATCCCCTGCTGCAGTTTGTCAAATGCTTGATTATTGTTATTGGACACCAGGATTTCTTGGTGACAAGCATCGTTCCGTCTGCATTCCACTGCGTGAAGTAGGCGATGATGAGTGGACAAAGCTGATGATAATATTTATGGCTTCGGATGAGGGTACTGTTGCTATGATGTGTACACTAAACAGTCCACGAATACATATTACCCGTCATTGGAAAATGAAACAATAGGTCTAATATGTGGTGGATACAGGTCAAGAATCCCACTTCCCCTTGGGGTAGACTCTGGATGAGGAAATATGCACCTAGGACATATCCTCAAAATATTTACATATTGGAAGGGAAGGGGAAATGATCTATGGTATGGAATGCAACTTAGAAGAATAGAGATCTTGTTCATAAGCATAGCTTATGGGAAATTAGGAATGGTATATCGACTTTGTTTTGGCAATATGTGTAATACCCTCGTTTGAACCCATAATGTAAATTTGTAAATATTGAAGTAAAAGGGATAAGAAGCCAGAAAAAATGGTTGGGATGACCAAGACTATGTAAATATGTACATTTTTTATATTAATATAAAATCACTAAATGGCTATAGAGGAAGAAGGAAGAAGAAGAAATGGGGGGCTATGAATCCACGAGTGGGGATGTGATAGCGGGCTTCAGCTTATATCCATAACCTTAGCCATTTAAACCAAGTTATTAAAACATAATTAAGATCCATGATTTGATTAAGCCTTATTTAATTAACCTAAGATGGGATTAAGAGGGGGCCCCATGTGGAGTTCCACATGGAAACCTTAACTATGCTTATAAAAGTGATAAATTAAGCTTGGGAGAGGTTTGTTCCTCATGCATTCTTCCACCATTCGCATTTCATTCCACTCCTTTTCCTTCACCATCAAATGGCGCCATATCTTGGTACTAGAAAAAGATACAAAGATTCCATTGTTGGACGTGAATTTTCAATGTCATCGATCCTGGAGAGACTGGTGCGGGAGAGAAACCTGGCCTGCAACTTCTGCGTCGTAGTCCCGATTCAGATATTTCCTATTCAATCTATGTTGGAGTGCTAGAAGGGAATTGGAGGATGTTTGAGGGAATATTAACTCAAAGAAGGGATCTTGTTCCTAGCATTGTGCAGGTTGATGGGGAAGGAGAATTGAGGATTGGGAAAGCTATGGAGGGGTTTTAGGCACCAGTGGGTTGCATGAGAGATGCAACTGTATAGAGAGGGTGTTTGAGGAAGAGATTTTCCCTTGTGGATTGATAGCCTCATCTTGGGGGTGGCCTATCAAAGTAAGATTTGGATTTATAGTGCCTATGGCTAAGAGGAGCGTCCTTCCCCTATAGCCAGTTGGAGAGCAATTGCTTTAAAGATAAGTGTCTATTTAATTATGAATTCCATGGTCGAGTTCTATGTTTACATGCTATTTAAATTACTATTATATGAATGTTGAAATGCATTGAATTAATGGGTATGGAATATGTGTTTGTGTAATTAAAATGTATTCTTAAGATATGTGTATTTTGGGCCACCAAATATGTTTTAAATTTCGTTGTGTAATTGATTGCATTGAATAAAAATGAAATTGGATATCAATGAATAATCCAGAATTGAAATTTGAGTACCTCGTAGTTTCAATGGGTGAAAAGAGGCTACCAGATATGTTATAGAGTGGTATTAGAGCCATGGTTTTAAGCACCGGGACTTAATGGGCCGGAATTGATTTTACAAGAAGTTTCGGAGGTTGCACACAAAGTGTTTGAAATAATGATTGTGGAAAATTTTGGGAAAATTAGTATGGAATTCTATGAATGATTTAATTCATAGCACCAATATCCATATAGAATATTGATGTATGGATTAGGCCGAATATGGAAAGTAGACAGAGCCAATTTTTTAATGTTTGAGTTGGTTTTTTGTGAATATGGGAGAAATCTACAATTTCCATGTTAATTGTTTGATGAAATATCCCTATGAAATTCGGGTGAAAGTTCGAACCCATGCTAAAGATTACAATCTCTATTAATTGACAGGAAAATTCTTGTCAAAGGGAAAAGGCCATTGTAGTTCTCTATCTAACACATGTGGAATTCATAAGGACACTTGTTTCCATAAATATGTTGAGTGTAACCTTATATATATATATAGCCTCACTGATATAAAATTCAAAAATATGTTATCTATGAAAATTTTGAAATTTGGGGAAATTCGATGTGGGTCCCACCCATACCACGTAGACGAAGGGATGATGTGGTGGTGCCATGTGTACATGGGAGTGTGACATGGACAATCCACATGGAGTCAGAGTATAGGTGGAAACCTTGGAAGGAGTCATATGCATGGGTGGAATCCACATAGGATAGGCGGAGTCTGTACATGCCTCCAATGGCACAGATCTGTTGTGCAAGTTTGGCTAGAGAAGATTTGACCATTAGTGGAAAAGGGAAATGCATGAGATTTAATAAGGTGTTCATGCCACAAATGATGGAGATTTGGTCACACAAGTTCCAATGTGCGATTAATCGTTAACGGAAAAGTAAAGTGCATGGAATATAATAAAGGCACTCCACCACCAACAACTAAGATTAAATCATGAATGATTGAAATTTTAATATTGACCATCAGACAAAAAGGGAGATGCATGTGGTTATCCAGTGGATTCATGCCTCCAATGACTGAGATCTAACCTAGAACCATTGGGAGATGAGATCATGATCGTTCGCATAAGGCATGTTAGTAGACACACGAAAGGATGAAAAAGGGAGAAATGTTAAACATAAATTGCTAATCGGTGATGGGAAACCGGTTACTATCCATCATAGAACCATTCACTAATGATCATAAAACCATTTATATGGAAAGCGGTCTCAACAATTATTTTCAGGTGATGAAAATAAAATATTACAGTGGTCCAACTTATGTGCTATATTGCACAAAATCAAAAGATTTAGAAAAAACAAGGGTGTTTACCTCAACCCACCCTGCAGTGGCACAAGGAGACCACAAGGGGTAAATCCCCCTTGGCCCCCATTCTTTTTTTAATAATAAATCAACAATGTTAGTTTCTAAGTTTCAAGGAAGCTACATGAAAAACATAAATTTTAGCAGAATTATGGATTATAAATAGTTGTAATTTTTAGCTCTGGTACCAGAATAGAACATGGTTATAGTCATTGGAAATATTATTAGAAGGAGAATAAAAATATATAGGCTTTCATAGCAAAGCATTTCAGATATTTTCAAGAAATAAGTAGAAAGGGACCTGTAGGTCCTATTTGACAAAAAATGTCAAATGATGTTTTTTAGAATTAATTAATTTTAGAACTTAATTTTGTCTAACAAATGTAAGATCATGAACACATTGTAGAGACAGTTTTGAATTAAACACAGTCATAGAATAGGTTTTTAGAAAAATACAAAATAGTAAAATGGAAGGAGTGGAGCTTCCATACAACCATGAAGATGATGTTAGAGGTCAATATATCAATGTGGGAAATGCAGAAATAGAAAAAAATGGTCATAGAGAATATATAAATGGACATAAATTTGTAGAAACCATGAGAAGTCTAAGAATAAAAGTACATAGTTATAGGGAAGACAATAAGAGGTTGTTGAGGTCCCAAGAACACCAAAACGATTTGAATACTAAGTTATTGCAGAGTATGAATAAGCTAAAAAGGTAGATGAAATTGAAAATGGGCTCAACCTCAATTGAGGAGAAAGAAGGTAGAGAAGGCTCAAAGAAGAGATCACATGAGAAATATGAACACTCTAAAAGTTCTTCCAGGAGTCGTAAGAAGCACTACTCACCACACTATGTAGGAAGAAATCCATATATATCTGATAGTTATAGAAGTAGCCCATAAATGTCTCCAGTTGGACATCATAAAAGAAGGCATGTGAAAGATGACCAGCAAGGGGAAGTCAAAAAAATTAAACCTCGCACATTTGATGAACAAGAAGGGAGAAGAAGTTGAATCTTGGTTTCCAGGAATGAGTAAATATCTTTAGGTGGATAATTATTCCTCTAACATGGAAGCTAATATTTCCATATACAACTTGTAGGGAAAGGCTTCCATTTGGTGGGACCAATTGGTTCAAGTTAAGCATATCATTGAAAGGAGGATTTCATGGAGTCAATTCAAGAAGTAATTTCAGAAAAATTACTTATCAAAACATTATTATGATAAGAAGATGTAAGTGTTCTTTGAACTCAAATTGGGAAACATTAACATGGATGAATATGAAAAGAAGTTTCTAGAACTGCTAATATATTTTGGGTTTATCAAGGAGGAGAGGGTAAAGCTAAAAATATTTTTAATTGGTTTTCCTTCATTCTACTGGGATAAAATTCAATATGATGAACCCAAGACTCTTGAAGAAACAATTTGGAAGGACAAACACATGTATGATTAGAATAGAGGAAGGACAATTTTTCAAAAATCTTGGAGAGATGAGATGAAGGATAAGAAGGATGAAAAAAAGAAAGGATTCAAACCATCTTTCTTCAGGAACCAACATAATTAATATCATAAAAGTAATCCAACTCAGAATGGGCCAAGGATGATAGAATATTTTTGGAAAGGAACCAGGAAGCAAGTAAAATGTTGGGGATGTGAAGGAAACCATATGTATAAAGAGTGTCCACAAAGGGGAAACATAATGAGAAATGTGCACAATTTACAGGAAGTGGGTACTATGGATGATGAAGGAAGGAACATTCCCATAATATATGCAATATTTGACAATAGAAAGGAAGATCATTAGTTCAACATGATTAAGGTTGAAATTAAAATTTCCAATCAACCTTTTGCTATTCTCATTGATTATGGAGCAAGTCATAGTGATATTTCTCCTAATCTAGTTGAAATATTTCAACTAAATAAAAGTAAGCATGATAGAACATGGATGGTTAAGCTAGCTACTAGAAAATACCAAATAAATTCCTAAGAAAATGCAAGCCAATAATCTTACTAAGGTTCATCAATATTGGAAGGCTAGCAGTAATTCTCAAAATTTTCAACTCTAGATTTCCCTAGAGAAATGCGATCTTAGAGGGAATCATCCTTGTAGAGTGAAAATATTCGTGGAGCTAAACCAATGATGTATACCATATTTTTAAGGGTCGAACATTCTTAGATGGGGATTTTGGTCAAGAGGTAATTTCAATATGAAGAAGTTCTATACCCTCCTTTTGCATAATGACATGCACCAAAGGAAAAAAGAATTTGGAAGCATATTTGGACTCAGAATCTCTGGCTCAAAATTTCTACCTTTGTATTGATTGTAACAAAAGGACGAGATATAACTTGGGACCAAATTAAAAAAGGGGATTTGAAGGGACTTCATGCTACACATTATGTGAAAGGGAGGAGGAAAACCTTAATCACCTCCTCAATTCATTTACCTATTCTTCATCCATTTTGGATCAAGGAGCATCTACCCTCTCGATTTTCAATAAACAATGGGATATCATCATATCTACCATTGAAACCTAGAGGGAGTTTGCTTTCAGCAAAACAGATTCTCAATAAAATATGGAAACTTCTCCTTATTTTTACACCATGGGAAACCTAGAAGGAAAGGAACCAAAGGATCTCATGAGACTCTCAAATGATTCAGGAGCAAGTATGGGTCCAAATCCAAAAATACATTTTGGAAACTATTAACAATATGCCTTGGCTAGAAGATGACCGATAATGTTCATATCATGAGCGCCCTGCAGTTATTGACAATGTCAAAGCCTTGGATAGAAGTGACGACCGACAATGTTCGTATCATGAGCACCTCTTGGATAATTGGATCTCCAAATTATCATTGACATCTCCCACCTCAGTCTGTACATACTATTTTATCCACAATTCCTACTTGATGCCCCCCTTTCCACGAGGAGTTCCTGAAGCTCAACTTTGATGGGGCCTCTAAATAAAATATATGCCCTACAGGAATTGGTGGATTTTTCAGAGACATCATCGAAATGGTTGTTTGGGTTTATGTTGGATTCCTTAGTCACAAAAGAAACAATGTTGTAGAATTATAAGCTCTCATCCAAGGATTTTGCATCGGCTCCCAAAAATGGTTTACCAAAATTATCGTGGAAGGGGACTCTAAGATGGTAATTGATATGCTCATAAAACTATTTCATATCACTCCTATAAGCGAAATATTCAACAACTAGAGACTAAAAGTAAAAATTGAGATTCTCGCTAGGATCCTGTAGCGTAACATGACCCTTACACCATCTAACATTTAACACTTAGCTAATAAAAATTCCAACCACTTAGAAAATGTGTGTGTTGAGCAACATAATGGAGATATAGATGTCGATTGGTATGAGATAACAGGTTCCGCCCTAAGACAAGATTTTGCAGAACTAGGAAATTAGGACTCTCAATCCTAGATTTGGGTGTCTAACGACTAAATGAACACCAATCTGAAGGCCCCTTATGTGGAAGGAATGCCTTGTTGTCTACTTGGACAAATGGATGATGGAATGTTTGAAGTGGTTGATACCTCCTTATGAGGCTTCCTGGAAGGATGTGGCTCAATTAGCATTTTTACTAGATTTGAGAAGGGAGGATGGAAGGTGAGGTCAGGTCAAGTTCTGAGATCACAATGCATAGAAGGTAGAATGCTTGTTTCATGAATTCCATTTTAGTGGAGAAAATGGAGGTGATTGGTGAGATGGTGGCTCACCTTATTCGATTTGAGATGGTTCTCAAGGATAAAAAGATCCCCTTTCCCACACACTATTATGATGTTATCCGGATAAGGATGCATATTTACCATGAGGTGCCTTGATACTAGGTATCTTGGTAATACGTTGTACTAAAACTTATTTGAGTGTCCAAACCTTTAATAAAATCCTGCCATAAGTTTGATGTGAACTTAACATCCTTAACAAAAATGGTAGTTTTGGGTACCCTTGTAATTTGAAAATTCACTTCATGAATATTTCTACAATGTTAATAGCCTTAAAAGTGGATTTAATGGGGATGAAGTGGGATTCCTTTCTTAGTTTTTACACAACAACCATTATTGCAACATGTTGTCTTTTAGTTTTAAGCAATCATGTGATGAAGTCCATTGAAATTACTTCCCATTTCCATTCTAGGATGCGAAATGGTTTCATAATATGACTGGATTTTTCTATTTTGCTTTAACCTATGGGAATTCCAAGCATATTTCTATGTAATATGCTCTCTCACATTCCATCCTTGACCAATAATATGTCTTTTTAACAGCTATAATAATTTTATGGTATCTTGGGTATCTTGAGTAGGATATTTTATGCATCTCATAAAGTATTGGAAGTCTCAATTATATTACATCAAGAACATAGATTCTATTTTTAAACAACAACAACCATATTAAAAAATACTATAATTATTAGTTTTCAAACCTAGTTCCTCATTTAACAATTTTTCTATTGTTTGCTGATAAAATTCATCAATTTCAAGTGTTGTTTTGAGTTGATTTTTAAAATTTGTTTGATAATAAGTTATTTTTACAGCATGAATGTGATGTATGATTTGGATTAAGGCATCAAGTACCCCATTTTCCTTTCCATTAATGTGTTTAATTTTGAAATCACACTAACTTAGGAAAGGTATCCATCTTTCTTTCCTAGCATTTAGACTAGGATGGTCAAACATGTATTTTAGTCCAATGTTTTTTTATTATAAGGAGTAATTTTCACCCTATCAAATAATGTCTCCAAACCTTTAATGCATGCATTATGGAAGCCAACTCTAGATCATGGGTGGTGTAATTCTATTCATGTTCTTTCAGTTTCCTTGACTCATAGCAACTCACATGGTTGTCCTTGAGAAACACTCCACCTAATCCTTCCATACTTTTACCAATACAAACAAGAAATTATTTGTGAGGGTCAACAATATTTAAGATAGGTGCAGTTGTTAATAGCTGTTTTAACCACTGAAAACTCTCCTCGCACTTCTAAGACCAAACAAACTTAACTCCCATCTTTTGTAATGAAGTGATGGGATAGGACAGTTTTGAATTTTTTATGAACCTATAGTAATATCCCATAATCCCCATGAATGAGCTTATGTAGGTTACATCCTCAGGGGTAGTCCATTCTATTATAGCATTTATTTTATCAGGGTCCGCAACTATCCTTGCTTCTAAAATGACATGGCCCAAATAATGTACCTCTCTTTTGAAAAAGTCAGACTTACTGAAATTAACCTAAATTTGATGTTCTCTAATTATTTGTAACACTATTCTTAGGTGGTGTTTGTGTTCCTCTTTGTCTTTAGAGTAGATGATTATGTCATCAATGAACACAAGAAAAAATTTATCCATATACTTGGTGAAAATACTATTCATCATGCACGTGAAGGTGGTTGGAGGATTGATAATACCAATGGGAATTACCACAAAATCATAATGGCTAAACCATGTTCTAAAGGTTGTTTTATATATGTCATTATATTTGATTCTCATTTGATGATATTTAGATCTCAAATCTATCTTGGAAAACACTTTGGATCCCTTGACTTGATCAAATAGATCATCGATCATAGGTACATGGTACTTGTTTTTCATAGTCATTTTGTTTAGCTTCCTATAATCAATGGGACATACCCCATCTAAATTGACCATTTTAGTCACCCCTAAGATTCATTCCTAGTTTTGAGGGTGCATTCCTTGATTTGGGGGTGCATTTCGTGTTTTGAGGAGATTTTCCCTGAGTTTAGGAGTGATTCAGTTAGTAACTAGTTGAGGACTAGATGCACTCCACTAATACAGGTCCTAACTAACCCTAACTAACACTCTTCAACCATTACTTCCCTATTTGAGATATTTTAGGCATTTTCATACACATACAATCAATTGCATGTACACCACTCAATTAGAACTAGTGATTAGGGAGTCCTAGGTTAGTTTAAATCATTCTACATGGCTAACAATGGGTCTTTGGATCTAGTTAATCCTTAATAGTATCTTTTGCACTACATCAGCACTTTGAATTCCCTCCTGACCTAATCCAAATTGGATTGCCTATTGAATGTAACTATCTTCATCAATTGATGTTGAATGTAATACAACATTCTCTTTCTCTCATGTTATTGTCTTTTATCTTTTGTGTGATGATTAATGTCTAGCACATTTATTACATGAATTTGCAGATGGTTGATTTTTTTTCACAATATTGCTATCTTGTTTAGTATCTAGATCTATATGCTCAAATTTTACATGGTATTAGAGTTGCAGGGGTGTTGAATAGTTGGTATACTAGTTTTATAGGGATATAGTCCTACTGATGGTTGAAGGAGGCCCTAGAATCTTCACAACATATGCCCTACGAGGACATATTCAAATCTATTGAGAGGATGAAAGAGGACCTAAAATATTCACAACATATGGAATATGAGGACATATGCACATCCATGATCCACCACTTAGTCGAGAAAGACCCTTTTACAGGCCCAAATGTAGAAGTCATCAACAATTTTATATTACCCATTGGATCAAATCAAGTTCTTGTTGAAGAACACCTCTAGAATTTCTTTTCATACTTTGGAACTGCAACTTCTGCTCCTACATTTCAACAGGTTCCACACAAAAGATTCAAGGTGTTTCCTCCATTCGAAGCAAAGAGTGGTAAAAGGACACCATTCAAGCACTTCAAAGTGTTTAGATATCATGAATAGGATCACATGCACTTCAAAAGAAGGAGTTCACAAATATTTGTAAGGATCTTCGCAATCCCTTCATCGAGAAGCAGGTCACTCAATTGAGAGATTCTTTGGGAATGAAGGCATCATTTGAGTAGGCTCCTTAAAGCTTTATCTTTACATTCTCTTTTATGGGTTTTTTTTTTTCCATGTGGTTTTTAGCTCTTACTCATTATTTAGATAATTTTGTGTGCATGGGTACCTAATATGGATGAAAATTCCCTAGACTCAATTTTCATTTTTATTTTCACCTAGTTAGGTTTATGGGGGGATGCTAGAGAAAAAACCCTCTACACAGTTACCTATACCTTGAATTGATGGCTCTTGTGGGCCAAACCCCATCCAAATTGACCACCCGGGTCAACCCTTATATGCATTCCTATTTTTGGGGATGTATTCCTTGATTTGGGGGTGCATTACCTGATTTGAGGAGAGTTTCCCTAAGTTTAGAAGTGATTGAGTTAGTAAGTAGTTGAGGACTAGATGCACTCTACTAATATAGGTCTTAACTGGCCATAACTAACCCTCTTCAATCATTATCACCCTAGTTGATATATTTTAGGGATTTGAATGCACAGACAATCAATTGCATGTACATCACTCAGTTAGAACTAGTGTTTAGGGAGTCCTGAGTTAATTTAAATCAGTCTTCAAGGCTAAATACGGGTCTTTGTCTCTAGTTAAGCCTTACTAGTCTTTCTTGTACTTCATAAGCAATTCAAATTCCCTCCTGACCTAATTTTAATTTCCTTACCTATTTATTGTAATTCTCTTCATAAATGGATGATGAATGTAAAGCAAAATTCTATTTCTATCATGTTATTGGCTTTTATCTTTTGTGTAGTGATTAATGTTTATCACATTCATTGCATGAATTTGTAAATTGTTGACATCTTTCATAGTATTACTATCTTGTTTAGTATCTAGATCTATATGCTCAAATTTTATAGTATATTATTAGATCTTACTTATTGGTTGAGAATCATGTGCAATCAATGCCTCCAAGTCAGTGGCTATCAAATTATTTCTATTGGACATGTATGTCTTGGATTGTTTTGGTATTTGCATACTTTTTGAACTTACGTTTATGGAAATAAAATGGGTAATTAACCTTTACATGTCTCTTGATAAGAACTTATTGTCTCCAGGATGAGGTTGACCAAGGCTAGCTCATGGCCATATCTCGATATCCGTAAGTGATTTGTTCAACACCTAAAATATATAATCCAATGGTTAAATTATTATTTGTAATCTCGACTCTAGTGTATTTCCCTACATCGATGTAATGGAGTCACGTGTCAAACCCTTGAAATCATTGTGTTGCTCACACAACAGATCCCATTTTCTAATGAAAATGGGAGCCCCGGTTCTAGGTTGATTTAGGTAATTTGGATGCTTATTACCTTTATTATGATAGTCCAAGGGTTTTAAATAAATTATTTTGGTCAATTATCATTTGATTTCGACATTAAAAATTTGACTGAAATCCATTTGTTTGTTTCCTCAATTTTTTTGTTTGTTTATATTTTCTTTATAAAAATTGTGGAATCCATACCAGAAATTCTGACTTTATTTGAATTTTTGCTTCCGCATTTCCTCATTTGTAATCTCGAATCTAGTGTATTTCCCTACATCGATGTAATGGAGTCACGTGTCAAACCCTTGAAATCATTGTGTTGCTCACACAACAGATCCCATTTTCTAATGAAAATGGGAGCCCCGGTTCCAGGTTGATTTAGGTAATTTGGATGCTTATTACCTTTATTATGATAGTCCAAGGGTTTTCAATAAATTATTTTGGTCAATTATCATTTGATTTCGACATTAAAAATTTGACTGAAATCCATTTGTTTGTTTCCTCAATTTTTTTGTTTGTTTATATTTTCTTTATAAAAATTGTGGAATCCATACTAGAAATTCTGACTTTATTTGAATTTTTGCTTCCGCATTTCCTCAATTTGCAAAGCGGATTGTGGAAGTCGGAAAGCAAATTTAATAATGAAATTCAAATTTCACCATTTCCAATCCTGCAAATTTTTTGCGGAATGCGGAATGCGGAATGTAGAATGCAGAAGCCTTAAATTACCCATGAGCATTTCCGCATTTCTGCACTTCCAACTTTCTGATTGCGGATTGCGGTAACGATAATTTCCAAGAATTGGTTCTGCGTTTCCACACTTCCACATCTTTGACATTCTGATTGTGGATAGCGTCTCCATTTTTTGATTTCTTAAAATTGGTTATGCATTCCTCATTCCCACATCGCATTGCAGATTATGGGAGGATGAAATTGTTAATTTTCATAAATGAGTTCTCGACTTTCCGCTTCTACATTTCTTCATAGATTTGTTTTCAATATTGAGGATTGGTGTATTTTTATCTATGGTTCTATTTTAATATTATCAATGACATATTCTTGGTTTAAATACTCCGAATTAATTGTGCTCTTTTTACCATTTTATGTCTCGATTTTACTTTCCGCACTGTGAATTTTACCCTACCGCGGATCCTATTTTTCCTCATAAATTTACAAAAAACTATTTTATGATATCAAATCATTCCTGGTAAATCACTTTTCTAAAGAACACATTAAGAGAAATTGTGTGCATGAAACAGAGCCCAAATATTTTATGAAGGTGCAAGTTCATTTCAAGATGTTTTAAGCAGGGTTGCTACTCAAGAAGAAAAGGGATTCATCCATTCATACTAGCAAGAGATTAAGATGAAGATGAATGTGTTTTTACAAGAATGGTCGAAGGAAAAGAAGGGGGAGATCGAAGTTTTGTATGAAAATCTCAACTCCAGTTCGAACATGCCTATTATTAGGATATTGATGATCTTTTGGATGTTTTTTGCCAAGTGGCAATCTACCCTTGGTAAATTTTAAGCAAATATTTTGTAATCCCTAATTTCATGGGAATTTGTTGCTTTTGTAACTTATTGTATCTATTATTTAAAGGGACTTGGATCTTGTGTAAAAGGGGGGAGAACCGCTGGAGAAAAGAACTAGAGACATACTGCTGCACGTAGATTATTGTAATTTATTACAGTCTTTAATGAAATTTAGTCAGTCTTCTCTTATCTTTTCTTTCTGGTAATCTATTTATCAAGTTGTCTTGATGAGTATTGGTTTTATTGCATCGATTCAATGATTCACTATTTTTTGGTTATAAAATTATAAGCATATAAATATGTATTTGATTTCTCATTTATGTTTCATATGAAGATAAAGTAACATGAAATTATTTTCTTTGTTTCATATAATCTTAGTCAATATTTTGTAACTGCAGAATTGTATTGTCCCTTTTATGTTTATTTGTTAATTAACATACTTTTTCGGAACAATCATATGATATAAATATTTGAATGAGAGCAAATTAGTTTTCACCATTTTTAATTTCATCTAAGAAGGTACTATTAGATTTGATTTAAATTGTCATTGGTCAGAATGATAAGTACTAAGAAACCCTAGATCTGATTTCTCTGAGGATTCACAGCTAAATTTTCGTGTTCTGATTAGATTTTGGTAGATTATATTTCCTTTTCTTTTACTTGTCTTCTTTCTGCTTTTCATTATCTCACAATGAAATTTTATATCTTCCCTTAAGGAAGAAAAATGCATTTGAATTACTCTCTGAGTGCCAACGGAGGCCTAATATCTATTAGAGTTAGCCATACCAAACAATCCAAGGATAGACAATACTTGCGTAGGATTTCTTGAAGCTTTCATATTGGGCTATCTCTTTTGCGTTGCTTACTGGGAAATTTCCATCATATCCTAGGCTTCAACAAATGGCGCTAGAAGGAGGGCCATGATTAGTCATGCCTAAACGAAATACCAAAAAAAATCCTCTTTCTAGGACACCAATCATTACTTGGAGTCAAACAGACACATCCACATCAACTATCCCACAAAATGAGGCTCAACCTACATCCTCTGTTACTCCTGTAACTGCACAAGAAATCAGAAGACCTGAGACTATTTTTGTTTCACCAACCAGAGGACCTTTAACTCTTGATCAACTAATACAAAGTACTCAGGATCTCACCTCCAGAGTAGAACATAGGACTGAGTCAACTAGGAACCTGGGACAATCACTATCTCAACAACATCCTATAAACGATTTACAGATTGATACTGAAAATCAAAACACAGTCAGTCAAGAATTATTCCCTGAAACTCAAGACAACCCATTGTTCGAAGCAACAAATCAACCTCAAAATAATCCACAACCAAATATAGTGTTTGGTGGTCCACCACCATCACATCCTTCGTCATCTTCATCATCCTCAGAGGATTCATTTGGAAGTGATTCATCTTCAAGTTCTTTTACTTCAGCAAACAACCCAATGGCATATCATCCCAATAGGTCATGGTTAGATCAAGATGTTGTGTTCATTCCTGGGGACCAGCATAGATTACCCAAAAATACAGAGAAGTGGATCCCTAAATTGAATCTTGATGATAAATCACTAGTAGATGATCATATCAAGTCTTTTATGTGAGCCATTAGACTCATAAATGTTGTACATGAAGATGTAGTTTGTAGATTATTTGCTTACACTTTTGAAGGAAAAGCAACCACATGGTATTTATCCTTAGAAGCTAGGTCCATTACTTCCTGGGATGATTTTGAAACCTTATTTCTTGAAACATTTGGGGATGACGGGACCCCTGAATATTTAGTCACGGATTTGTCCTTATTAAAAATTAAAGGGAAAGAAAGGGTCAAAGACTTTAACCAAAGGTTTTACTATTTAAAAAAAAGATTCCCAATAATGTTCTTCCAGCTGAAGAATTACTGCTAGCCTACTATGTTAGAGGTCTACCCATCCTTATCGCTATGTGGGTCAAAAGAGAACACAAAACAATCTGCAAGAAGCTTTTGCTGAAGCAATATTGGTAGGAAAGGATATGTTTGGTTTGAAAGATAATCCATATATTCAAGTAGATCAACCTTCCACATCTTGGAAAAAGAAAGAAAATATCCCTAAACTTGTCATACAAAACAAAGATCCTTTTGGTATGGATAGTGTAAAGAAATTTTTACAAAAGCTATCAAATGAAATGGTGGACTTAAGGAAAGCAAGTACTGAGGGTCAATCCAATAATAGAGGATTTGTAAGACAACCTTTCAGAAGGCCTTATCAACCTCCTCAAAATAAAAATTCTCCCACCCCTGATGAGGGATTGTCCTTAGAAGAACTTTATTCTGTTTACAGAGCTCTATTCAATGAGTCACAAACCATCCTTGATAATAACGATAAAATCCCTAAAATACAATAAATTGAATCTGAACCTATTGATGAAGAGCAAGATCAACATATTAATGCAATCAATTATTTTGCTGAATTACCCATGGTTCAAGAAGAATGTGAATCAGAAATAGTATATAACGTACATCATCTTTACAATACTTGTAGTAAAGGACAAGTGTCATAGGAATCTCCACTATCATCCAATCCCAACAAAAGTAAAGATACAATGCAGAACGAAACAATCATTCCTGAATTTGAATATAACTTAGTTGATGATCTGAAAAAGACGAAGGCTAATATTTATGTATTTGAACTCCTTAAAATACCTTCCATGAGGGGAACCTTGCCTAAAAGAATTATTCTTAATAAATCTAGGGAATTTCAAGATAACAGTTTGGAAACCTCTTCAAATCCAAATGGAAAAAAACCATATCGGAAGAAGATGCCTCCCTTTTTACTAACTTTTGATATATTCAATAGGAATGTGCATAATTTCATGATAGACTCAGGTGCTTCATCCAATGGCATGTCTCTTTCAATTTGTAAAAATCTTAATGTCTCTTGGGAACCTTCTCCTACCCAGATTGTCCAACTTGATAGATCAAGAGTCGGGGTAGTAGGAGAACTCAAAGATGTCCTTGTTAGATTATTTGTTGATCCAAGAATTCATCAAACCATTGATACTATAATTGTTGATATTCCCCGAAGCCTATGGCATGTGGCTAAGAAGAGATTGGTCAGAGAAACTGAAGGGTTACTTTGCTACCGATTGGTCCCATTTGTGGCTCCCATATAATGGTCAACCTAATAAAATTAAAATCAATGAAGATCCATACATGAAGCAGATAGTCACAAATCTAAATGATCCCAGTGAACCTACTGTCTATTTCAGCACACATACTGAACATTACATGTTTGGTACATTTTTTGGAAATTTTCCTTCTGACGCTTCACCCACTGAAAACATTGAAAGTCAATATGAAAATGTTAATTACACTCCTATTCCTTTTTCTAGTACAATTGTACACAATTTATGTAATTTAAATACAAATTTTAGGATATAAGTAAATTCTTGGACTTTATTTTTTGATGGTCCTAAATCAAAAGAAGGTGTTGGTGCAGGGTGTGTACTGATAGATCCAAAAGGCACCAAAAATTATGATTGCTTGTAGGTTGGAATTCGAGTGTACGAATAATATTGTTGAATATGAAGCCCTCGTTCAGGGTATTAGAAAAGCAATTGACTTAGGTGCTCAAGTCATAGAATGCTATGGAGATTCAAAGATTATCGTAAAACAAGTTAGAAATAAAATCCATTGCATTTCTCGTTGTTTGATAAACTATTAGAAGCAAGTCTGAGACTTAACTAATTTTTTCAAAGCATTTAACATTAGGTCTATTCCTAGATCACAGAACTTTGATGCTGATCTGTTAGCAAGCACTGCTTCTAGACTTATTCCTCATGAGGGTTTGTCCCCATATACTTTTTCCATTGAGTTGATGTACATACCTTCAATTCTAGATAATGTCACCAACTAGAAAGTATTTGATGATGATCAACAAATCCTATATTTTTTAACATATCAAGACACCTTTAAATACATATCCATTGATGAAGTTGAACATGAAAAATCACTATCAAATCCTCACTTTCCTTTTAATTAATTCCTAAATCAGTAATTAATTTAGAGAAATTTTACGATTTGCAGGATAAATTCAAAAAAACCACCAATTGCAAAACTCATAGCTCGTCTCTGAATTATTAGTCTGTTAACTTAGGAACTGATCAGAACCCACAATTGATCAACATTGGGATTGATTGTTCACTTGTTGAAAACAAAGCTTACATCAAACTATGCAAGGAATTTAAGGATTTTTTTGCATGGACTTATGATGATCTTAAAACATTTGACACTAAATTAATTAAGCATAACATTCCTATGAAAGCTCGGGCCAAACCATATCAAAAAAAGTTAAGGAAAATGCATCCTAGCCTAGAACCGTCTGTTAAGAAAGAATTAGAGAAATTACTTGTAGCTAGAATCATATTTCCAGTGAGACACACACAATGGGTAGCTAATCTAGTCCTTGTTCATAAAAATAATTGGTAAATAAGACTTTGTGTGGATTTCATGAATTTAAATAAGGAATCTGGAAAGGATAATTACCATGTTCCTCTCATGGAACAAATTTTACAAAAGGTTGCAGGTGCAGAGATGTTTTCTTTACTAGATGGTTTCTCTGGTTACAATCAGGTTTTGGTTACTCCTTATAAACTCAAAACTTAATTTAGAACACCTTGGGGAACTTTTGCTTATAGAAAAATTCCTTTTGGGTTAATTAATGCAGGTGCTACTTTCCAAAGAGTTATGGACATAGCTTTTAGAGGCCTGATGCATAATTTTGTGGTAGTTTATCTTGATGACATAACTATTTATTCTAAGAAGAGACATGATTATCTATCTTGTCTTAGATAGGTTTTTGAAAGATGTCGGAACTATGGTATCTCTTTGAACCCGAAGAAGTCCATCTTTGCGATGATAGAAGGTAAAATTTTGGATTTATAGTTTCTAAACATGGTATGATTATTGATCCTGAGAGAACTGATGCTATTGCTAAAATCAGACTCCCAAGTTCTAAGAAATCTATGCAATCTTTTTTGGGAAAGATCAATTTTGTTAGAATATTTGTTCCAAACTTTTCTCATATAGTTAGACCTTTACAGGATTTAATTAAAAAGGATGTCCAATTTAAGTGGTCTGATATCCAAAGAGACTCTTTTGCTGAAATTAGAAAAGCTATTGTAGAAGCTCCTGCATTAATGTCGCCAGATTTCACAAAAGATTTTATTATTTATACATTCGCCATTGAATTTTCTTATGTTGTCGTGCTAACATAGAAACAAGCTAAAGAAATTGAAATTCCCATTTATTTTATGAGTTATACCCTCAAACGTGTTGAAATGAACTATTCTAAAATTGATAAGCAAGATTAAGTAGTTTAAAAATCTGTAAAACATTTTAGGCCATATTTCTTAAAGTCCAGGACTAAAATCATTATTCCTTATGCGGTAATACGCAATGTCTTAATCCAGAAGGAACTTGGTGAAAAGTGCACTCATTGGATGACTTCCCTTCAAGAATATGATTTAGAAATTAATCCTGCTAAGATTGTCAAGGGACAAGGTTTGTGTTTACTGGCTGCTCAATATAATGATCCTCAATAAGAACAACTTGAATGGAACCAAGATGAAGGTGTTTCTGATGATACTATAAATATGATTTCTTCCAGTGCATCTAAATTGTATGATGATATAAAATTCTTTCTTACACACGGGTTTGCTCCTAAAACTTTAGACTTCAAGAAACACAGATCTTTGAGATTAAAGGCTCCACCTTATCAATTAATCAATGATGTTTTGTTTAGGAGGAACTATGATGGAGTTTTTATCAGATGTCTTGATAAAGTAGAGACTGATAATATTTTGTTACAATTGCATGCAGGACCTGCTGGGGGACATTATGCAGGAGAAACTACAGCTCATAAAAGATTACAGGCTGTTTATTATTGGCCAACTATGTTTAAATATGCACATGCCTTTTCTAGAAAGTGTGAAGCTTGTCAACAGAGTGCTGGTGAAGTCAAGAAGTCAGCCTCCCCCCTTCAACCAGTCACTGTCCAGTTTCCATTTCAGCAGTGGGGCTTAGATTTTGTCGGTCCTATAATCCATAGTTCTTCATTACAACATCAATATATTCTGACCGCAACTGATTACTTTACCAGATGGGTAGAAGCAATCCCCCTTAGGGTTGCAAACACAAATAAACTGATATATTTTCTTGAAATTAACATTGTCACTAGGTGTAGGGTTCTTGAAACTTTAGTGTTTGATAATGCGTCCTATTTCTCATCCATTGATCTCACTCAATATGCCCTGGAGAAAGGAATCAAGCTCAAATACTTTGCCAATTATTATACGCAGGGGAATGGGATGGCTGAGTATTCTAATAAGAATATGGTAAACATCTTGAAGAAGAATGTGGCCACTCATCATAAGAATTGGCATACTCAACTCTATAATGCTCTCTGGGCAGATTGAGTAACTCCAAAAGTTGTTATTGGTAATTCCCCTTATTGTTTAGTTTATGGTAAGGAATCTATTTTTCCTTCGAATATTTTACTTCCTTCATTACAGTTGTCCCAATCATTACAATAGGGTGACTCCCCTCCTCTTCAAAACAAAATTGATTCATTTCTTAAATTAGAAAAAGAGAGGGAGAAATCCAAAAATAAATTATACCAACACCAACAATTAGTTAAAAGATGGTTTGATGAGAAATCTTCAACCAAGAGAGATTTTCAAGTAGGATATTTGGTATTAAAATGGGACAAACAACACCAGAACAAAAATGATTATACTAAGTTTCAACGCTTGTGGCTATGTCCATTTATTATCACATAAAATATTGGCCTTGTTACTATCTGATTACAGACACTAGAGGGTTTCCCTGAAACTTATCCAGTAAAAATTCAACTTTTGACGAAATATTTTGTTTGAGGTAAGCATTTTCTTATCTATACATACGAGTGGTTTTCTTTCTTTTATTTCTTTTGGATTTCTTTTTTTGAATTTTTTTATTTCAAAGTGTGTCAATAATGAAGCATTTTAGCCAAAACTGATTGATCAGTTTATCTCAGATAAATTGAATTGGAAGGATTTAGGATGGCCATGACAGACTGTACTTTACTTGGTCTATACCTGAAAGTGTTCTTCCTATAAAATCTTGCAATCAATTCATGTAGATTGTGAATTTATCCTTTCTTGGTTGAACCACCATTTTAGAAATATCTCATTTGATTAATAAGCCATAGGAGTAGCTGGTTTTCTCGTCACATGTTCCATTAGTGGTTGGAAGTAAATTCTTATAATCTGGTGTTTCTTTTTTCTATTTTGATTCCCATCTTAGTCATCTTGGAGTTCAATAAAATTCACCTAAATAATTGTGAATTGAAAGATAGGGGGTCTTATTACAAGCCATCCTATCATGATCATAGATATTTGGTGGAATGACATCTCCATATCTAGTCACCAAGCTAGGGAGGTTAATTTCAACTATTTGCTAGAAGTTGGAATATCCTATCAAAGGTCGATCCATTAATTATTTGTAGGTATTGGTGAATGGCGCTACTAAAATTTGGTTACCAGGCCAAGGTAGTGTCTATCAATTTACAATTCAATAATTTTTCTTTTTGGTTAATGTATTTGTTGACTCAAGGACAGGGGGTCTTATCGCAAGCTAGCCTGACCATGATCATGGGTTCTATTCTGGATTGAAATTACTATTATGTGGTCACCAAGCCATGGTAATTTCTTTTGGTAAAAATCTGAAATACAAGGAGTCTCTTGAAAGAGCTAGCTTGTTCAGATTCTGGGAAGGATTTGTGAATGGCATTGCCAAAACTTGATCACCAAGTCAAGGCAAAGGTCTTGTTTCAACAAAGTCAGTTTTTTTTTCTTTATAAAATAAAATAATTAATTAATTAAAAAAACAGATAATTTTGATGTGGATAAACAGACAAATAAATAAATTCAACAAATACATGAATAAACTAATAATAATTCAAGATGACTGGTAATTTGTTGAATTGGAAATAGTGAAAAGTTTCTTCTAAGGTTTATTTTAAAATGCCCTCTCATGCTAGCATATTAGTGCAGAAAACACCATTTGCCCCTTGGTTACTTTTCAGTTGGGTATCATGGCGTTTGGTTTTGATTAAGGAAGGGAAAATTCTATTATAAATTAATGCTACAAATTTTGTTGTATTTTATAAAGAAATTTTCGAGTTATAGACTAAAATATCTTCTCATGATGTTATGGTTATTCTTGATCTTTGAAGATTATTTTTATAGAGACAACTGTTTCTACCAGCCAGTCGCCATTTGTTGCTCGCACAACAGATCCCGTTATATAATAAAAATGGAAGCCCCGGTTTCAAGTTGATTTAGGTAATTTGGATGCTTATTACATTTATTCTGATATTCCAAGGTTTTCAATAAATTATTTTGGTCAATTATTATTTGATTTCAACATTAAACATTTGACTGAAAGCCATTTGTTTGTTTCCGCAATTTTTTTTGTTTATATTTTCTATATGAAAATTGTGGAATGCGGATCGAAAAATCCGATTTTATTCCAATTTTTGCTTCTGCATTTCTGCAATCTGCAAAGCGTATTGCGGAACTTAGAAAGAAAATTTAATAATGAAATTCAAGTGTCACCATTTCTGATCCCGCAAATGTTTTGTGGAATGCAGAAACCTTAAATTACCCAAGAACATTTCCGCATTTCCACGTTTCCGACCTTCCGAGTGCGGATTGCCGAAACAATAAATTTCTAAGAATTGGTTCCTCATTTCCGCACTTCTACATCTCCAACATTCCGATTGCGGATAGCATTTCCATATTTCTATTTCTTAAAATTGGTTCTGCATTCCGCATTCCCACATCGCATTGCGGATTGTGGGAGGATGAAATTATTAATTTTCGAAAATGAGTTCCTGACTTTCCGCTTCCGCATTTTCTTCATAGATTTGTTTTTAATATTGAGCATTGTTGTGTTTTGATTTACAATTTTTTTTATCTTATAAATGACATATTCTTGGTTTAAATAATCCAAATTAATTGTGCTCTTTTTACCATTTTATATCTCGATTTTACTTTCCACACTGTGAATTTTACCCTACCGTGGATCCTAGTTTTCTTCATCAATTTACAAAAAACTATTTTATGATCTCAAATACTTCCTGGTAAATCACTTTTCTAAAGAAAAAAATTAAGAGCAATTATGTGCATGAAACAGAGCCCAAATATTTTATGAAGGTGCAAGCTCATTTCAAGATGTTTTAAGTAGGGTTTCCACTCAAGAAGAAAAGGGATTCATCCATCAGTACTAGCAAGAGCTTAATATGACGGTGAACGTGTTTTTACAAGAATGGTCAAAGGAAAAGAAGAGGGATATCGAAGTTTCATTTGTAAATATCAACTACAGTTCGAACATGCTCAATATTAGGATATTGATGATCTCTTGGATGTTTTTTTCCAAGTGGCAATCTTCCCTTGGTAAATATTAAGAAAATATTTTGTAATCCCTAATTTAATGGGAGTTAGTTTCTTTTGTAACTTATTGTATCTATTATTTAAAGGTACCTGGATCTCATGTAAAAGGGGAGAGAAATGCCGGAGAAAATAACTGGAGACATATTGTTGCACGTAGAGTATTGTAATTTATTACAGTCTCTAATGAAATTCAGTTAGTCTTCTCTTATCTTTTCTTTTTGGTAATCTATTTATCATGTTTTCTTGATGAGTATTGGTTTTCTTGCATTGATTCAATGATTCACTTTTATTTGGTTATAAAATTATAAGCATATGAATATGTATTTGATTTCTCATTTATGATTCATATGAAGATAAAGTAATAGGAAATTATTTTCTTTGTTTCATATAATATTATTCAATATTTTGTAACTGTAGATTTGTCTTGTCCCTTTTATGTTAATTTGTTAATTAACATAATTTTCCAGAACAGTCATATGATATAAATCTTTGAATGAGAGAAAATTAGTTTTCACCGTTTTTCCTTTCATCTAAGACGGTACTATTAGATATGATTTAAATTGTCATTGGTCAGAATGATAAGTACAAAGAAACCCTAGATTTGATTTCTCTAAGGATTCACAGCTAAATTTCCATTTTCTAATTAGATTTTGGTAGATTAGATTTCCTTTTCTTTTACTTGTATTCTTTCTGCGTTTCATTATCTTGCAATAAAATTTTAGATCTTCCCTTAAGGAAGAAAACCCATTTGAATTACTCTCTGAGTTCCAACATAGACCTAATATCCATCAGAGTTAGCCATACCAAACAATCTAAGGATAGAATAATACTTGCGTAGGATTATTTGAAGCTTTCATATTGGTCTATCTCTTTTGCATTGCTTCATGGAACATTTCCAGCATATCCTAGGATTCAACACGTTGTTATAGTCCTCATAAGAAACTTGGGAGTTAATGCCCATAATCTATTTCTTCTAGTTATTTAAGGTTGATTAATCTTAATAAGATTGATTATGCTAATAGTTTGGGAAAAACCCTTATCCTTCCTCATTCGCTTGAGGCATTACTAGGTGTTTTGGCCATTTAGTTTGGAAAAATGCTAATCCCCTGAAACTTTATTTTATTTGTGGGATTTTTCATTTCTGTGATTATAATTGTTTATACAATAGCTTTTTATTTATTTATTAATAATTCCCATGATTACGATTTAGGCCCACTAGACCCTAATTGATTTTCCATTCCAATTTATTCTTTCAATTATATATTTGTGTATATCATCTACAGGGATTATCTATGGGGAGATGGTATTTGTGATACCCATAATAGTCAAGTTGTTTGGCTAGTAAATGAGAGATGAATAAGGATGTTAAAAAATACCTACTATTTGGTATACAATCTCATATTTTAATGAAACATTTCTCTATTTTAATTTAAATGCTATCTATGAGCAATAACAACTTAGTCAATATTTAATTTCCTGTATTAACTGGTATTGTTTACAACATGTAAAATGGTCTAGCATCTTGTTTTTATTTACACACAATTACAAATATAACATTTATTTTGTTTTCCTTTTTTTCTTGTTTTTTAATAGAGTAAATCAATGTTCACTAGAATCAATTATGTTGATATTTATTATGTTGGAACCAAAGGTTATGCGGGTTCATCACACTTATGGATCTTTCAGAGACAATAAGTCGAAATACAACAGTAGACTAGTAGAGCAGTCTATTGGAGGCTTGACTGAGTGGTTGAATGCTTGGTTGACTGAATGGTCGATGATGCTATGGTTACCTCGTCTAGAGAAACTGAATAATTATGGGACATTGTGGATTTTTTGGAAATGGTTAGAACCAAAAAAATCTATTTGTGGACTAGATCATCCTCACTTCAAGGGAGTTTGTTAGATTTGGAGACTATAAAAGAATGACCCTATGGGTTGTGTTGACAACAAGTCTGTTAGTCTAAAAATGTCATACACTTTTTCTTCCTATCCTGTTCTTTTTGAGTTTAAGTTACCCTTTTTGAGTTATCTTGATAGTGATTCCATGAAGATGGGTAACTCTCTTTGGCCAAATATGATGGTGAAAAACATAAATTTTACCCATGTATTAAATTGAAGCCCTCGAAACTCATACTTGCCACATGAATTTTGACATGCGGTTGAAAAACAAAATGTAGAGAATTATGTTGGCTTTCCAATGATATTTTTTTCGAAATATACCAATTTCATATATCATGTCAAATTTTCATTTAATGAAACGTGTGTACTTCAAAATTTGAAGAGCAATTAACAAGTAGTTGGTGTGTGTGCACAATAATTTAATGTTCAAGTAATAATTTAAAAAAATGAAATATGTGAACATGATCTAGACAGAATGCACTAGGGCTTACATATTTTTCTCAAAAAATTATATTTATTATTATTTTTCGAAACTGACCAATGAATATTTAAGTCGCATTTTGCACACATGTGTGTGTGTGTGCACAAAATATTTTGATTTTTTACATAATTTGCAAAACTAAAAATACCCTTTTAAAGAGGACAGATTTATCTAGGGCTTGTGTATTTTTTCAAATTTTTTGGATGTGTATTTTGAATGTTGTGGATTTATCTTTGAGCTCAATCGAAGTTGTCGACAAGGTTTTTTAGGGCAAGTTTTAGTAGAAATTTAAAAAACAAAAGACATATGAAGATAAAAATTCGTAAATTATATGTATCTGGATAGAGGATACGTTGATGAATCCAATGGTATCAAGTTCGCTCATTAATGATCATTTAATGACATGGTTTAACTCTATGGAAGGAAGAAAAAACTTTCATTCTGCAGTGAAAAGGGCTCTCGACCTGTTTTTTAAGCCCTCAATCGAGCTATTTGCTCGATTGAGGTATTTAAAATACCTCGATCTAGGGTTTAATTAGACCTCAATCGAGGGTTTTAACTAGACCTCAATCGAGGTATTTTAAAACCCTCGATTGATCAAATTGCTCGATCGAGGGCCTAAAAAAAGGTTGCAGGCCTTTTTTATTTTTTTCAAAAGCTAGATCTAGCTCTTCAAAAGCTAGATCGAGCTTTTCGAAAGCTAGATCGAGCTTTTCGAAAGCTAGATCGAGCTTTTGAAAAGCTAGATCGAGGTCTTGTTTCAACCCTTGATCAAGGTATTTAAAAATCCTCGATTGAGGTATTGCCAAGCCCTCGATCGAGGTATTTTAAAACCCTCGATCGAGGGCTTGAAAATACCTCAATCGAGGGTATGAAAAACAAATTTTTTGGGTTCTGCTTGCCAAAAATGGTGAACCAGCTTTGTGGATTCACCCAATAGCTAAACTATCAATTTTTAGAATGATTTTTGGTTTAAATTGTAATGTATTTTAGTTTAATTGATAGTCTTAGCTTGGCTCTTTATTCTCAAATAATATCTTTTGGAAACCTTATTCTTTTGAGGAACCTTGAAGGTCTCAAGACTAGCTAAAAATATAGGTTTTAAATATCAAATATTAAAGGTTCAATATTTTAAGCATTACAACATCGAAATTCAAGGCTCGTCTTTGTATGTGCACTGCCGGAAAAGTTTTACATGACCAAGTTAAATTTTTATCGACTTTCAAGTAATAATTGCATGTTATAGTATCGAGGAATGGTGTTATTATTAAAGATTGTGCCATAAACCATGTGTACTTCATTCATTACTTGATGTGAATTCATTTCAGTTTAAATCATGATAACTTTGTCTTGAACTAAGTTACTTGTAATTGGATCGTGAAACATTGCCTGGGTTTTCAAGCACGATAGCTTGATTCATCTCCTTATTAGAAGAAGTGGTTTTCTATTGAATATTGTTGAGTGACAATTTCGTCGTTAGTCGTTTTTTATGAGCTAACAATTGCAGAGATGAAGAGGGAAAGAGGAAAGTTGCACAGGTTTGAACCAAAGAACACAGATTGGGTGAAAACGCTTTCTCAATGTGCTCAGAAGTTAAAAGAGGATGGAATGGATGGTACTCATTATGCAAAAGAATCCAGGGATACAATGTTGAGGTTATAGATAATTTTTCTCTAAACTTCAATGGTTCAATAGTAGAATTTGGTAGTTTCAAATTTCAAATTTCTGAAGATTTTATTCCTGCTGCGAGTGGTAGATATGCTGAGGGAGAGAAATGGTTTAAGAAACAGCTTGTAGAGACCGATTACAATCAACTTCTCATGCCTCGATATCAAAATCCTGTCCAGAGAAAGGGTATTCATAGAAATTTTCTAAAAGAAGAGTGGAGGAATATCTTAAGCATTCTGTAGTGCTATGTGACCTACGAAGGAAGTTTTGCAATATTTTTCATGTATCATATGAGGTTTTTGGTTCGCATATCAGGGATTAAAAATATTAATCTCCCATATTATCTTTTGAAAATCCTAACTAAATTGGCCAGTGCCACTTGAGTACAGAATCACTCGGAGAATAATAGCCACAGTTTCTTTCATTATGGTCTAGTAAAATTTCTCGCCCTTGAAGAAATAAGGAAACAAGACAGAACATGGTCCCATTTATTATTTTGGTCAGGTTTCAAGCTTGAATAGACAGGGGCTCCTGAGCATGGAGGTAATATAGTTGAAAAAAAGAGGAAAATACCTGAAACCTCAAAGAGAGCATTTGAATAGTCTCTTAGGAGTGACCAAAGGGAAGAAAATATACAAGAAAAGGTTGCATGATATAAAGGAGGGTCTGAATCAAAGCATGGGCCTGTAATATAGAAAAAGGATTCGCAAAAGGAAGTTGAGTGTAATAAGGGAAAAATTTATCCTGAGTCACATCCTGCAATGGAGGATAGTTTGAACTATGTCCAACATCAAAGAACTTCATCTTATAAAGATGGTATTGTGGTCATGAGGAACGGGAACAAATCCCTAATTAATACTGCTAAAATAATTGGAGATACTATGAAAGAGTAGAGCCCAAAAAAATTAAAACATTAAGCTATGTTTGAAGACCTTTATGTTGATCCTGAAAAAGTTAAAATACTACCATGCTTGAAACTGTTAAAAGAAGGCCTAAAAATTGAGCCATTAATAATGTAATGTTTAACATGAAGGCTACTATGAATCCTAAGCTTAATAGATATATGGTAATTGGCATTGAATATTCTTCTGATGAAGAATATTGTGAATCTAAAAAGGTAGAACAATTAGTATCTGGAATTTTAGAAAAGATTGAAAAGGGCTTGGAATCATATCCAGATATTCTAGGAGACAATTGTGCAACTAAAGAAGATTCAAGATTAGAAGGTTCAGATAATGAGATATCTCCAAATCCTCTGGATTATAAAGACATAGATGAAATAGTGAATGTTCAGGGAAGAGATGAAACTTATAAAAAATATGAAATTGAGACCGAAGTTGATAATTTTGTAGGTATCTTTGTTGAAGAAGGTCATGTTGAAAATATAATGGATGTTGGAAACCTTCATAAGGAGCTTCAAAAATATAAATAACAAGACAAGCATTTGAATGGAGCTAATGATAGTGCTAACACCCAAAAATTGTTCACCTGTCTCATCCCCCTAGTCACATAACCCATTTATCCCCTTTCCCCACATTTTTGGCCTCCAAAAACCCAAAAATCCCTAATTTGGTAACCAAATGGGTAAAAAATCATTATTTGCCTCATCAATTAATGAAAATCCCACAAAAATGGTCAAAATCTCTAAAGAAAGAAGAAGAAAAAGGGGAAATAGTCAAAATAAAATTAAAAAGAGGGAAAACGTCAAATACTAGTGAGAAATACTATTGGTTTCCCCATACCATGGGACAATACACCACCACCCAAAATTACTATAAAAAGGTGGTGGAGGCCCCCCATTACAAAATGACACATAACATTCACCCTATCTTACCGAAACTCTGCCAAAAATCCTATTGAACCTTAGCCTAACTTCTTGAGCTTTTGTTCCCACTAGTTGAGTTTTGGCCACCATTTTGAACATTCGGAGGAGAGAAAGGGACCTTGGAGACCCGGAGCACCAACACCACCATTCATACAGCTGCAAGGGCCCTAAGATACTCATCACATTCAGGTAACCCACATTGTAAACTCTTGTTTATAATATAAAGAAAAACATTACTTCATTCATGAGTATCTTGATTTACTTTTTACTTTTACTGTAGTAATCATTTGCACTCTTTTATTTTTATTTACACTCACACATTAATATCCATTCACGAGACTGCTACTAAGGGTTCCATAATCCTTATTAGGTTCCCTTTTGCACAAGCTGGTGTGAAAACACTAGCTATAGATAAAATAATGCAGGAAAATCAGATGTTGAGGAAGGATTTATAGGAATTGAATGCAAATTATGAGGAGTTGAGTTGGTTGGCACAAGAAGCAGTTAACAGAATAAAATCAATGAAACAAAAGAATGAATAGATTTCTAATCAAAATGAAGAAATCATTAAAAGACTTAGAGCTTCATAGAAAGAGTGTCATCGATTGCAGAAGAAGTCTCAAGCTTTGGATGGCTTGGATATTTTGGCAGAGGTAGCTCGACACTTATAATTAACCAGCCTCAATTTTTGGAAAATAACCACATTTTTCACCTATGTGTAAATAGAATATCCATAACCATTCGAATCGTAGCAGTTACGTTTTTTCATTAAAAATACCGAAGCTTGCTGCAAAGGATCCTGAATGACGTGGTTTGCTGTTTATGGAACTAACATATGTCTACTTGGGTGAATTGAAAAGTTACAATAGACTATTACTTACAAGATTGACTCTAGATAAGTTTAAAGCATGGATTTAATAGAGGCTTACAATCATAATTGTTATATTTAATTTTGTAACTATAGATTGTACTATTCGATCCATAATTTTTGGATCTAGAATTCTTCTAGAATTTAGACTTGGTTATAAAATGAAAAGGTCAGTTTTTTATGGTGGGGTTAGCTACAGGAAGGTCAAGAGTGAACATACTAAAAGTTTGCAGACCTATACTCTATGAATTTTATTTTGGATGCATGTAATCTGAAGATGATATTTTATATGTTATGAGCCATGCTTAGCTATATTTTAATTTGAATATTTTGCAGTTTGGTTTAAATTGATGTTGGTTATGGAATTGATCTTGGTTATGGAATCCTTTATAGTGATTTTTTTGTTATGAATGCCCATACTTTGATTTTGTATTTAGAATGTTTTTTTCTTCTTCTGAATATATTATTTTAATGTTAATATATGAATAAGTTGTTAGTTCCCTATATCATCAATAAGCTTTGAATGTCGGCCATCATTGATATGGTTATCCCTTTTATTCTAGTCATCCAATGTTATTTTCAGAGTATGATGTAATTAGTTGTTGAATGTTTTTTCTATTTCTAACAGTTTCTTGACCCATTACATAACCAATCCTTAAAATAAAAAATGCCAAACTTAGAGATTCTTAAACTCTATAATCTTATATTCTAGTACATACTTTAGGACTAACAAAGTCAATCGAAGAAATTGACATATGATGGTGATCTCTTATGAGAAAATGCATTGTGATGTTCTGGTCATAATGTGCTATGCTTAAGTGTTGTAAATGGTGTCTTTAGAAACCACCCATCTTCTTTGAATACTTATCCTTTATACTATTTTCTTTTCTATCCTATTTTTCAAAGGGGAGGTTCCCCAACATGGTATTAGAGCTATTGATTTTGACCTACCTTGTTGTTTGCAAATTGTGTTGAGTTAGATATAGGGTTGATCGAATCTAGGTTGAATATTTGTTGACTTATACTTTCCTTTGAACTTGGATCAGATCTATTTTATTAGAAGGATGACTTACAAAAGAAAACCTATTATTTTGAATGGGAATAACTATGCAATCTAGGCACCATATATCGAAACTTTATTGAAGAGAAAGGGACTATGGAAATATACTAAGGCCACTATTCCAGATATGAATGATGACCGGGTGAAGTTTATCATTGATGAAAAGAGATATGAGGCTATTGGGGTCATTACAACATACATTTCAAGGGAGAATTGATTTCATACAAGCGAGATTGATTGCCATCATTCCATTTGGAGTAAGTTGAAGTCACTGTTTGACAATGTTAATGAAAGTCAATTGATGCAGATATAGAAAGAGTTGATCTCTCTGGAGCCCCATTCCTTTCAAAGGATGAGGACTATTTATCTTGCATCAAGGAGCTACAACCAAAATTGGGTAAATGTGGTTAGAGTTTTCCAAAGGAGGATGGAAAACTCATTGAACTGGCCTCGATAAATATGAGGACAACTTATGATGTATTCTTATCCTCATTTCATGCAAATTGGATGTCACACAAACAATATAGTAAGGACTTCACTTTTGGTTTCTTCTATGATTTATTGATTAAATATCAACAAAAGTTGCTTAAAGAATGGAAGCTTGGTAGAAAACACCAGGCTCACTTGCTAGAAAGGAAGTTCAAGCAAAATTATAAAAAATGTCGTTGATCAAATCATAAACAAGAGTGTATCAAGCAACCTAATAAAGAAAATACCGATGAGTTGACATCAATAAAAACAATCGAAACAAGAAAACTTGTCACTACTGTGGAAAGGTAGGACATGTGGAGAAAACCTCTTGGAAGAAGACCAAGGACTTGGAATAAAAGGTCAATATTATTGAAGAAAGTGCATCAAATTAAGGGTTCGTTGATCATCTGTCCTATAGAAAACTTACCTTTTCTATTAGCACTTCCTAGAAATTACATGCCCATACAAATCAAACTTAATGGATAATCGATTCTGGTTGTACTCATCATATGGCTAAGGATGCTTCTATGTTCTCTTCCTAAGGAGATCCAGAACAAAATATTTATGTTGATGATGATTATGCTCTCATAGTTGTTGGAACTTGTGATGTTGAATGCAATCATGGTCGAATATCCAATGTCTATCATGTACCTATATTAAGGCTAAACTTGTTGTCAGTTGCTCAACTTACATAGATTAAAAAGACTATTGAGTTTTGGTCATATCACTTTATTGTACAGGATCTGAGGCTTGGGGGACGATTGTTTCTTTAGGATATTTAGATAAAAAATATGGACTATAATAGTTTTTTGACTTTCCTAGGAATTATTTTCGACAAACTGGGTTGATTGCATTCATTTCTCAAAGCAACAACATATGTCAAATTTTGCATGGATGACTTGGACATCTGAACTTTCGAAGCTTGAATATGATGGTAACAAATAATATGGTTGTTGGTCTCCCAAAGACTATTCCACTTGATGGAGTTTGTAGAGGATGTGTGCATGCAAAGCATAATCAAGCACCCTTTGATTATGGGAAAGCATGGCGAGTACAAGATTGACTTGAACTTGTTCACATTGATCTTTGTTGAACGAATGAACCCTCATTGGCAGGTGCAAACTATATTTTAATCTTAATTGATGATTTCTCTAGATTTACATGTGTATATTTATTGAAGAATAAGATTCATGTATTTTAAAGATTAAAAGAATTTAGGGCATTGGCTGAAAAAAATGTGGTTGACTTATCAAATCCTTGAGATCGAACAATGGTGGAGAATATGTGAGTTGATAGTTTGAAGAATATCTCTTGCAAAATGACATTTCTTGGTATAGATCTATCCCTCGCACTCCTTAGTATAATGGAGTCATAGAGAGAAAGAATAAGACTTTGATGGAAATGGTCGAGTTCCTATTGCATACCAATGACCTTCCGAGTAAATTTTGGGCATAAATTGTTTACTGATCAAACTATCTCATAAATATTGTTCCGACTAGAGTTGTTAGTGACATGACTCCAGTCGAGATGTGGAGAGGAAGAAAAACATATGTTAGACACCTCATAACCTTTGGATGTGCTTCTTGGGTAGATATCAGTGATAACTGCAGGAAGAATCTGGATGCAAAGAGTCATGCTTGAATCATAATGGGATATTTTGATGAATAAAAATCCTATCAACTATTTGACCCTGTTAAACAACAAATCATTTTGAGTAGAAATGTGATCTTTGATGAGAATATTTCAAGTACTAAGTTATTGATCTCTTCTTCTGGTTTATTTCATAGTGATCCATTTGATATTACTAAATAATCTAGATTGACTATACCATTCTTTGAAGTTTCCACCAGACAGTCGAATTCTACTCCTGAGTCAATAGGTAGTCAGCCTACATTGTCTGAGAAAATTAACACACCTTCTCATTTGACTAAATATCACCGACGTGAATCATGACCGACTTGTATACCTCGGTGGGAGACTAAAACAATTGAAGCTCCTAGACCTAATGCTGGAGATTTTAGTATTGGTCAGACGAACCATAGTTAGAAACATCATGGTAGTGTTGCACTAATGGTATGTGTTCTTGAAACTTGTGATCCCGACACTTATGTTGATGCCGAGGGAGAGCCTAAATGGGAGAATGTTATAACTATTGAAATTGATTCTTTGAAGAAGAATAAAACTTGGGAATTTGTCTCTCAACCACAATAAAAGAATGTTGTGAAGTGTCGATGGGTCTACAAGACCAAGTTTACTTCCGATAGTGTTATTGAACATCACAAGGATTGACCGGTAGCCAAGGGATTCTCTCGACAAGAAGGCATCAACTACACTAAATTTTGTTTTCATGTTGCAATGATGAACTCTATTATAGATTGATTCTTTATCTTGCTAACCGTTTTGGATGCGAGCTTCACCAAATGGATTTCAAAAGTTATTTTCTTCATGTAATCTTCTCTAAAGAAATATATATGGAACAACCTCTTGGTTTTGTGATATATTCTAGCCTTGTTTGTCAATTGAAAAAAACATTGTATGGTTTGAAACAAGCACCTCATGCTTGTTATGAGAAGATTGATCATTAATTTCTTTATCAATCTTGGATTCAAATATTGTGAATCTAATGACAGTATTAGTGTATTACATATTCATAGTGATACTTTGATTGTGGCATTATATGTTGATGGTTTAAGCATAACTAGAAATAATGTCAGGGTTATGGGTACGGGGAGTAGGAGAGAGAAAGGGGAGGGGATTAGGGGGTGGTTATGGGTAGGGAGAGTATGAGTGGGGTTAGGGAGAGAGATGGGAGGTTTGGGGCAGTGAGAGTGTGATAGAGAGATGGGGGTTGTTACGGGGTTTGGGGAGAGAGAAACAAGGAAAAATTTATGGGTGAAATTTAGTCCATGGGCTATTTTTGACCTTTTCTTTGAAAAAAAGATTCTTCAATTTGCCTTTTTTTCAAACTTGATTCGCACAAATTCCATGGGATTTTCTTTTTACTCTAAAAATCACCAAAATTGTCCAAAAACTATATAAAGACCTTATAAATTTGAATATTTCTTTTAAAAAGTGCCAAACATTTTATGGTTGCAAATTTAAGAATTAGTAAGATTTGCCAAGGATTCTACACTTTGAGAAAATTATGGATCCTTAAAATTTTCTCGAAAGAGAGGGGTGGGAGTTAGGTGTAGATGGATGAGTAGGCTAGAGAGAGAGTGAGATAGAGGGTTAGTAAGGGTTAGGGGGAAGAGGGTAGAAAGAGAGAGAGATTGTGTGTTAGAGGTAGGGGGAGGAGTAGGGGGTGAGAGAGTAAGAGAGGGGGTTAGTAAGGGTTAGAGAGAGAAGGGGGGTTAGTGGTAGGGGTAGGTGTGTGTGTGTGAGAGAGAGAGAGAGAGAGAGGGAGATGGGGGGGTGGGAGGGGGTGATTAGGGGTGGGGGGAGGGAGTTTAGGGGAGAGAAAGAGATAGATATTGTGATGGTGGGGAGGTATTGATTTAAGGGAGGATTAGGCTAGTTAGAGAGAAGCAGGGATATAGGATGGAGAGAGAGAGAGAGAGAGGGGGGGGGGGTTAGGAGCAAACATAGTAGGGGATAGAGAGACATAGAGAGGGGCAAAGGGGGTGGTTATGGGTAGAGTAGAAGGGGGATTAGGGAGAGTGAGTGGGGTTTATGATTAGTGAGAGTATAAGAGAGAGAAGGGGTGTTAGGGGTTTGGGGAGAGAGAGAGAGAGGGGTGGGGGTTAGGTGGAGGTGGAGGAGTAGGGGAGAGAGAGGGGGAGTTATTAAGTATTAGGGTGAATATGTGAGAGAGAGAGAAAGGAGGAGGAGGGGGTGTTAAAGGTAGGGGGAGGAGTAGGGGGTGAGAGAGTGAGAGAGGGGGTTAGTAAGGGTTAGAGAGAGAGAGGAGGGGTTTAGTGGTAGGGGGGGATTAGGGTGGTGTGTGTGTGTGTGTGAGAGAGAGAGAGAGAGAGAGAGCAGGATGTGTTAGGAGATTGTGGGAGAGAGAGAGAGGGGTGGGGTTTAGGGGTACGTGGAGTAGAGGGGTGGGTGAGAGAGAGAGAGAAAGAGAGAGAGAGAGAGAGAGCCGACAACTAGGGTGGGGAGGGGGTGTTGGGGGAGAGAAAGAGATAGAGATCAAGTTGGGTGGGGTAGGGATTAAAGGAGCATTATGGAGGTGAGAGAGAATGGGGGGTATAGGGTGGGGTGGTAGAGAGAAAGTGAGGGAGAGAGAGATGGCCAGTTGGTAAGTGGTAGGGGGGGTAATATGTGAGACATAAAGAGAGAGGGGGTTAGGGGTAGGAGAAGTAGGACGCAGAGAGAGACAGAGGGATGAAGGGGGTGGTTATGGGTAGGGAGAATATGACGGGGGTTAGGTGTATTGCGAGTGTGAGAGAGGGAGAGGTGGGGGTGTTAGGTGGTTGGGGGAGTAAGAGAGGGGTGGGGAATAGGTGTAAGTGGAAGAGTAGGGGAGAGAGAGAGTGAGAAGGGGATAGTGATCGTTAGGGAAGGAGGGATAGGGACAGAGTGATAGGGATATAGATTTAGGGAGGGATAGAAAGAGGGAGGAAGGATTAAGAGAGGGAGGGGTAGGGAGAGAGTTGGGGAGAGAGAGAGGGTGATGGAGATGTATAGAGGGAGGGATGGAAATGTAGGGTTTTATAACATGTCTTATAAATTGTGTGAGCATGGTTTGTAACTACAAAATGTGTGCACATTTTGTAACAACAAAACACATGTGCATTTTGTAACTACAAAATGCATGCGCGTTTCTGTCTACCCAACTTGCATATCATCTGACCTATCGGAATTGGTCCCCTCCAAATGTAGCACCAAGGAATGCTCACATGTTTTTTTTTTTAAAATCGATAGCAGGTTTTGCAGAACTACAATTTCATTTTCAATGTCCCTCAACTTTGTGCAAATGTAGCAAATTGTATAATTAATTAAAATGCAATGGAGGAATGCATTTAATGTTTCCTCACTGTTATTGGTGATCTCATTCATAGAGACTAGAGACTCTATGTTGAACCTATATAAATGATTATTATGGTTATTGTTATTTAATGGTTGATTATTGAAGAAAACATATTATTTATTTATTAGTAAAGTTTTTAATCTATTTTTAAAGTCATAGCTAAGCTAGACATCAATTTGTTGTATGAGCCCCCCTCCATGTATGAGACAGGTGTACATACCCTACCCCTCTCCACTTGAACCAATGACCTCCTATGAGCAAACACATGTTTTATATTGATCCTATCATTTATTGCACTAGCTAGGTGCATACAACCCAATATGGTGGGGATGTTGTGATGTAATATGATGTAACCTCACATATTTTTAATAATATAAAATATAAAATAAAAGGCATATGTGAGCTAGAAAATTTTTGCTTATGTTTTAATGAAATTAAATAGACCCGCTTTTAAGATGGATCTATGCTATTACATATGTCTTTTAAAGTAAGTTAATAAGTGAATAAACTTAACCACTTTCTACATAAAATTATTCCCAAGCACGTAACACTCCTCTTACATTAATAAAAAAACTAAAAAGAAGATAAAAAAATTTCACCAAAATTACACGCGATAGGTTGATTAAAAACTTCGAGAGAAAGAGAATCAAGAGAGTAGAACACGTAACCTCCTTTCATTCCATCTATATTTATTTATTAATAAAATTAAAATTGCGAAGATAGGCATAACGAAATGCTATTTCATTTTTTCAGACCATATCTTTTATAGTTTTCTCATAGTTTCTTAATCACTATATGAAAGGGTTTAATTGTGAATGGTTGGATAAATTGCTTTTCGTCCCCTAAGGTGTGAAGATTTTGAACCAGTGATTTGAGTTTTCTGTCGCGGACCGCAATAAATTGGAGAAACTTTTTTCAGTGGTGTACATCATTTCAGTCGATATCTTACTGGTTTCTGAGAACCTATTGTACTATCCATGAAGGAGTCTACATATTTCTCTTTGATCTGACTGAGCTTCGAGGTACGTTTTTGGTTATTAATACTTTAAGTTCACTCTTCGTTAAAAGTTGTTTTTAATGATGCAAAATCTGGCGTTTCGTTGTGCAATGGTAAAAACCATTTTATTTGTGAATTCGGAGTTTCCTTTGCCTTGCGAGTTATTTGGTCTGTTTATTGGGTGGCTGAGGTGGTTTGCTGTGGTCGTTATTACCTTAAATCTGTGTTTTTGAAAAGTCTTAGCCAATTAATTTACCTGAATGAAAACAAAGAGTTGTTTGGTCTGTTTGTGATCTACACGGAGGAACCACATTATAAGCTTTATTGTGTCTTCTGTGACAGACAGATTATGAGAGGGTTTTGTCGACATATGGATTGTTATACATTGTTATTAGGAGAAATTCTGTATTGTATAATCACTAAAACTGATCAATATTTGATATCACTTCCTTTATAATTAAGGAAAGATAATTCAATAATGATTTTAAAAATATTTAAAAATGAAATAGAAATAATTTATGCAACAATACTTAGGTGTTGTCTAAAAACGCAATTTTTTGTACTTGGGTGGTTGGAATCAGGCAACTTGATTTTGGCAGAGTTTTTATTGATCAGGAACTCTGCTCATTTTTCTGCTCATTTTTCGAGCATCTGGGTCCGTTTAAAATGGCTCAAAACCCCGAGAGTAGAATTAGATAGTGGAACTCTGTCACCACACCTTTGAAACTCTGCCACCACACCTTTGGAACTCTGCTCCCACTTGAAATTGCGCAGGATTTATGGAAGACTCTACTGGAAAAAGTCCTCTAAAAAGAGACAAACCGTCGTTGTGGTTTTAGACTACTTCCAATACTTAGATTTTGAAGAAGCCAAGAATAGAGAATCTGGACTCTCCTGGTAACTCAATCAATTCCCATGCGGCTATGTCACAAGGACTGTCTTAAGAATATACCTTATGGCCAATTGCTGTGTGGAGGGAGCAAGATTGGCTCACAACTACAACGATTAGGTTTCCTGAGCATAGTACTCCCGTTTAGGTTTTTGATGCCGACTCATTTTCTTCTGCGTAAATATAGGTGGCCGATATCAGTCATATATATTTGAGATCTTTATGGTGCCTGTGAATCTGTTCCAGTGCGCAGGATTGAAGGTGTTCTATCATTATAAGGGTGGACACATATCCATCGCGAGTATATAGTGATTCTTCAGAAAGGATGATATGCACAGACGCAGATCATTCACGGTTACATGTCGTTCTCTATGGCGTTGGAGTCAAAGAGCCTAGTGAGTATGCCGATGTATTGCATAATCACATGCAGTGTTGTTTGGCAATTTTGCTAAGCGAAAAGATTGAATAGGTGCAGGACTGAAAGCTTTAAATGCCTTCGACTGCAATTGTCTCTCTGTTGACGACAATGGCAGACGGACAGTGAATAAAGCCACTCTTAAGCTTCTCACATGGAGCGTAGAGGGGCGTCCAAATTCCGCTCCCCTTGTGCCTACATGCGATTCTAGTGTGGCTACATGCATGCAATTTTAGTGTGGAGTGGAGTAGCGTTGCTGCAGGATATATAAACGGTTGGATCAGATTCAACCGTTTAGGCAGCAGCAACATTAGATGTTGTATAAAGTGTTTATTGATTGTTTAAGTTCAGCTTTGTATATTTTAAGGTCATTGATGGTGCAATGAAGGGTGAACCCTTAAACTAGCACAGTTATTTATCTTCTTTAGTTAGATGGGTTGTTTGTGACTACCTGTTATCCATATCCATGCATAAGCTACCAGTTATTTTTTATTTTTCTTTTCTTTTATAATTGTTTATTTTGAATTTTGAACTAGGTCCATAAAATCAATCTGGACAATACATTTGTCCAATCCTCCTTCAATCTAAGAAAAACATAAATGGTAGTACACCCCAAATTCTAAGATGTAAACACCTATAGGTGTAGTTACAATACAATGGGGGTGCAATAAATGGTGAGCTGAGAGATCAAATCATAGTATAACCTGCTAAGGACCATGCTTGGCACTGGTTGGAGCCATTAAATCACAATGGTGCATCCTCTTTGTGTGACTTAATTCTTCATGTTCCTTAGCTGTTCTTTTGTCTAAACTTTTATCACATATACTTTGGCATGTTTTTTATCTAAGTCTATTTTTTTCAGGTATGACTAATCCAAAATGGTGCCATGTCAGCCACAGAGTTCCAAGTTGTTGTCTAGCTATAGTGTATTTTTTAGTGGGACCAATGGGTGAACATTGATGTGACTTAAAGTGAATGTGACTTAAAATGAAATTTTAAATTTGAAAATTCATTTTATTTCAAAGAATAATTGTTTTTGTGAAAAACATTAAAATTAAACATTTAAAAATATTGTACATAAATTATTTTTATGAACCACTTATAATAACTAATTTTCCAAAATTAAGATTTACTCTACCACTCTCTATTTCTACTATTGTTACCACTCCCCTAACTCCATATGCGAACCCTATTTGTTTCCCATGACTTTGCTAAAAAATCGCAGCCATTCACAACAGCCCGACTTAATGGGTGTCCCCCTTTAACACCTATTTTTTGGATCAATCCCAGGATGCTAACATTACTCTGACATGCTTGAAGTGCTGAAAAATTTAACTCATTCAGACTAATGGAGGCAAACTAGATGTATGAGAGTTTGACTAAGATTATCATATTACAAACTGTTTAAAGCTCAGTACCAGTGGATGTTTCACCTCTGTGTTGATGTGGCCTGTAGTATCTTTAAAAAAATTATGTATGGTCTAAATTTAAAAAATCCCTTACATTTTACATTATAGATATTTATCTATATATATATATAATTTCAATTTCAATTCCACTCAATTGTAATTTCAGACATTTCAGACTATTTAACTTACTAGTAATTTTGAGCAAATTCAAACTTAACTGACTAATAATTTCATACTCCATTTATTTGAATACCCAAACAATTTCAATTACTGCTAGTCTCTTTGCCATTGAATGGTCATAGATTGGAGGCATGTCATATATTGGAGGTGGATCATACACCGGGTGTGTCGCAAATGACGAAGGTCCCTGATCTGTGGTAGTAAATTCCCTTCTTCCTTCGACGTATGTACCCTTTTATTTATGAGGATTGAACGCTCCCTTCAGATCTCCTCCTGTTGTAGCTCCCTCACGTGTAACTACTGCGACTGTAGGCTCATCTTAACGCCTTTCTGCAGATATATAGGCTCATCACAATAAAAAGAAAGAATTGGCAGGCAGGTTATATGCTGCTAGATTAATTTAGTTATCAATAAATGATATACATAAATGGAATACCTGGATTGGCAAAGGAAACAACTTCGCTTGCAACAGATTAAAAAACTCACCCTATGCCTTTTACCTAAATCCCTACAGCTTGACTATACCCCTTTTGGACCTAAGCCTATTACCTACTTTGGTTATACTATACTTGGAAACCTCATAGCTACATCCTTTTGTGGTTGGACTAGCTCTGGTAACAATCTATGTATCTGAACTACTCCTTGACGCCTTAACTAAGCCTTTGGATCCTTTGCAGCAGATCTATACCCTTTGGACCTAACTTTCATTCTTACTTGGGACCGCCTCATCCCTATTAACTAAAAAAACCTTTGGTTGAACTTAGTAACCGCTGCCTTTTGAAATCAGACTTTTGAATATACCTAATAAAATATGTCGTGGAAACTTAAACTACTCCTTGGTAATCTCCTGAAACTCTGACATACAACCTCATACTTACTGCCTTGGTATTTTGAAAAATAAAATGATCCCTTGGTGGAAACATCCTTAAATTCCTTACTTTGTAAACTAATCCCTATAACATTGGGCGGGAATATACTTTGAATCTACTCCTTAGCAACCCAATTACAGAATGGCAATATAAGCCTACCTATGAACTAGCCTTTCCTTACCTCTTGACCAAAGCTTACTACCCTTATTTACCCTTTCCACATAAACAGTTAGCGTGTTACGCCTGCTTTAAGACGGTATGATGTACCCTTTTTGTATGCTTCCTTTCTGTTCGCCTTTTTGTACCAATGCTCAAACGCAACAACCAAAACACCTCGCCTTTTCGACGATCTTGCGTCTAAAACCGGCTGAAATTCAAGATCGAAATTGTTATTTTTACATTTTTGTAATTTCAGCAATTGCTTATTAATTTTAAAACTACTCAAATTGTGGAAATTGTGAACTGAGCAATCCAAATTGAGATTTTAGCAAAAATTGCTCTGCTGAATTCCATAGAATCAAAAGCATTTTAGTTAACCCTTATACACCTCCCTCATTTTTGTTGTAACCCGTGTATATTACAATGTCGAGACCTTCTCACATGCGAAATGCCTAGGGGGTTATTTTGGTAATGGTTGTTCATTCGACCTTCTACAACCGAGGCAAAAATCCACACCTTTAACTACTATCATCATATCAGTGATCGCCGTGATGACTTCGTAAAAGCGAGTGGGCGAGCTCCTTTGTTTGGGATGATACATTAATTAACGGCGAATGCTTTTTTCCTTACTAAAATGGATAATATTCTGTTGCGAAATCAACGTAGAAATATGCGTTGTGATTACTAAAAATACATTCTCTGAGAAATAACAGTCCAAACGGATCAATTTTTGCAAAGCCCACGCCTATTCTCTAGGGGAGTAAATGCATATTGCTTATATATCTGCACCATTGCTTAAGTAATTTCTGGTTCAACCTATAGTGAAAACAAAATGTGAACCGGCCTTGGGTACGCATGCCTTTATATTATTGCATCAATTCGTTTTGACTGTAACTGAATTAATTTTGTGATGCTGACCACTTTGTTCAATTAGAAGGTGCGAAACCGCTTCAACTTCTTTGTCGGGAAGGAAAAACACGAATTTCCATAATACAATGTGTTTTATGCATATCAACTATTGTGATGATGTTTAGGTTATATGGTTTAATTGGTGAGCATCTTTAGATCTATTTATTGGTTGGTATAAGAGGAAGGGGGTTGGATTCATTGGTAACACATATACTCCACCCTAAAAAACTAATTGTATTTGTATGAACAATGTCGAGGGTATGACATGCATCCTATGGATCTAAAGCCTTCTTAGTCAAAGATGTTGTAGCCCGGGGCTTTGTTTATTATATAAAATAGGTCCATTTCTCTCTTTGGGCCTATATTGATAGGTTGAAGATCATGCCTGCCAACCCCATTTGGTGCAAGAAGTCACCTTGACATATATTGCATGTGTTTCTCATATTCTTATTATATACTAGATACCTCATAATAGTGTAAGATATTATGTTAAGGCCAAAACAATAATCTACTGTTCTAGTAGGGACATTTTTACAGCTTGAACCTATCACCCATTAAGTTCTTGGAGAGGAGTATTTTAATTATGTTTATTTTGGATATTTGTTTTAGCAATTGAAGGAGAAAACAGTTGTCGACTCGATACATAAATACTTTCATCTCTGAGATGAGCTACTTTGACAAATTATACCAGTTTTTTATACCACAGGAAAAGAGATTCGAGAAGCATACTTAATAAATTGCTGGACATAACAGCATTAGATAAATAGTAGCGAATCTACAGGGATATTTGTATTGGCCAAAAATGCAAGAACAAGTTTAAAAGATATTTGAGGTTGTGTTATTTGTAAGACCAGTGAACCGAACAATAGTAAACTTGGGTTGTACATACCATTACTAGTGCCCAGTAGACCATGGGAGATTATCTCTATGGATTTATTTCGTTGGATCTTTACCAATGACCAAGCGAGGCCATGATTAAATGTTTGTGGTTGTGAACTATAAATAAAATGTTTTTGCTAATGCCTTGCAATAAGACAATCAAGGGTCATGAAGCCACTGAATTATTTTTTAAAAGGTATGGGTGCATTTTTGCTTTCCCCTCGTCAATTGTGTCTGATTGAGATGTAATATTTTTTGGTAAGTTATGGAAAACAATATGGAAAAGAATGGATACAAAGCTAAAGCATTCCATAGTGTTTTACCCAAAGACCGATGTGCAAATCGAAGTAGTTAACAAAACTTTGATGCCATTGTTGAGACGTTACAACAGGGAACATCCAAAGACATAGGGTGAACAGTGAGTGTACATTAAGCACTCTTATAACAGGGTAGTACATTATTCCACCCCCAAATACCTTTTTGAATCTTGTTATGGGTATTTTCCACCTGAAACTTTTTATGTTGTTTATGTACATTATAAGGAGACTGAACAAGGAATGCATGAGGAGGCAAAAAGGGAAACAAGTTCATATATATAGGGTTAGAAAAAATCATCTGAAAGTGCAGGGGCAACTCGATAAGAGTCCAAAGAAATACAAACTTCACCATGACCCACGTAGGAATAATCAGAAGTTATGTATTGGAGACAAGAATTGGCTCTATCTCAGTCAAGAGTAAATGCAAAGGGCAGTAAATAAGTTGAAACCATTGAAATACAAACCATTTGCAATCACCGAGCAAGTCAGTGGCAATGCATTGAAATTGAGTCCGCCTCCTTGCATGCGGGAATGTATTCAGTAGTGACTACGGATAACATGCGTTTATATGAACCATCCAACATGGATGGGGAAGGAGGTGAACTGGTTATACCTTCAGTATAATATTTTGCACCGAATGCCCTTTCAAAACATTTATCTATAGATTGGCTGGATAGAATAATTTCCTTTCCAGTTGAGCCCCGCTGTGGACTTCAGATGTGATATAAACATGAATAGTGCAGTAAATGCATGGCTTCAGATTCCGAACCAGACATTTCAGATTACAAAAGTTAAAAATCAACTAAGTTCATTGCATCTTTGTGATTACAAAAGTTCGTTAAATTTTAAAACATTGCCAATAAATTATTTGAATATTGTATTTTTAAATTTTATTTATATACCTCCATAGTATAATCAACTGTGTCTATGTATCTTGGGTGTAATATATGGCATTACTAGTACATAAACATAGTATAATCAGCGTTGTGTATGTATCTTGGGTGTAATATACATATGGTGTTACTTGTTTATAAAAATAATCGGTGGTTGTTTATCTTTAGGTATTTGGTATAAGCTTGTAGCTATATTGTTCAGTTTACATAGCTATAAACAAAGTTTATTGTATCTTAGTGATCGTTAAATTTTAAAATATTGTCAATAAATTATGTTGTATTTTTAAATTTCATTTATATACTTTCATAATATAATCAACTCTGTGTATGTAACTTGGGTGTAATATGTGGTATTACATGTGCCTAAAAAAACCACTATTTGTTTATATTTAGGTATTTGGTATAGGTTTGTATCTTACAAATGGTTTTAATATTTTGTTCATTTTACACAGGTTTTGAAGCAGGCTTGGTTTCATATCCTCTGGACGGTAAGAAATATGAAATTATGGGAGAAATTGGCGTTGTTATTGGCATTGGCATTAGTACTAGCGCAACAGAAAATAAAGAAGAAGAAAAAGAACAAAACAAAAAGAACTCTGAAGTCTTGGTAAGTTCATTGACTCCTTTAACTTTTACAAATTATTTTATTTAGAAAAAGAAACAACATTGTTCAGAATCCAAATTCCTAGTGCATTCCATGCCTAATACTAATCTAGGAACTTTAAAATTATTTTTGTTTTTTGAATACTTAAACTGATTTGTCATAAACATAAAAAAAAAGGATATCATGGAAACTATAGGCTGTAGCACTAAAGTTTTTGTTGCTTGCCAAGGTCTAGGACAAACATAAAATTATACCACAAGCTACAGAAACGATTGTGAAGCTGTCTACCACAAGCTACATAATTATGATCCATCCTTTAACAAACCCCTTACCATACGATGCAACTAGTGCTCGAATAAGCTTTTATGCGAAGGCATTACCTTAATTGGACTAAGCCTTCTCTTAAGATTGGAGTCCTTTTCCTTTTCAAATCGATGAACTTTAAATTAGAATCAGGGTTCCTTTATAATGGAACACTTCCTTTTAAATTATATTGGTTTTCATCAACTTAACGAACATAAAACATCCATAGATGTATCCCTATCCTATGAAGAAAGGATAATTAGAAGAGAAAACATACCTTAATAAAATTTGAGCTATTATCAAAATTAAAAGTAAATTCCAATTATTTTTAAGTAAAAATGTTAATAGGAAAACATGAATTTTTCCACTAATCCATAATTTTAGTAAATTGTAAATACCTTGGCAAATTTTACTAATTCTTAAATTTCCAATCATAAAAATATTTAATTTTGACAATTTTCACACACTTGCGAAATGAAATACATAATCAATGAATCTTTTAATCACCCTTAAAATCCAATACACAATATGGTACAAGGCACTAGCCTACTACATATCACTAATCAACATGATCAAACATCTGAAATCTATCATCGCAATTGGAAATTGGATGCCTTGCATGAGCCATAGGATCATCCTCCGGCTTCTCTTTTTTTAGCAGGTCTATATTTCTTAGAAGGAATGTAGTCAAAATGTAGGGTTACATTTGGCATCTTTGGATGGTTTAATGGACATGACTTGGATTTGATGCAATTCAATTAATTGCAGATCTAAAAACTACTAACCATATATTGATTCTTTTGATGGGATGTTAGAATCTAATTAACTCATGTGAGGTCCAACAAGATTGGAACCCCTCTCGAACATCTAAAAAATTAATGGTAATATAAAAAATTTAAGTAAAAAGGTTGAAAGGGAAGTATTTTTCTTTCAACCCTTTTATCTCAAGAATTTGATATTGTCATTGTGCACTAGTGTGTCTCACTATCAAACAACTTATTTTTTACCCAAATAGTGTTTCCATCTCTACGAATCCTACAAAGCAAGTAAGCTTGATCATAGTGTTTTGGTTTTTTGGTCAATTAAAAAAAAAAATTGAATTTAAGTGGCACATGTGCACTTTGGCTAGTCCCCCATTGACTTGACATAGTCAATATGGACTATAGATTTGATCAGTTTGGTATCAAACTAATCGAACAAGCTAGTTTGATACCAAACCAATCACCCGAATTGGTTTAACCATTGAATCAATATGATCATCTATCAAATCAGTTAACTTGGCCAAAATACACAATATTTGGTGTTTAATATGATCATCTATCAAAACAATCAACTTAGCCAAAATACACAATATTTGGTGTTTGGATCCTTTAATACATGTCTACTATTTTCACAACTAGAAAACTAAAAAAGACCACCTAAGATTTAAGATTATGTCTTCAGAAGATGACGAGAATGACGATTGTGGACTAGGTGTATGATGACCTCCATGTCTTGATTTCTCACTTTGCAAATGATTTCTTAGTGTTCTAAATTTAGGTGAACTTACTTGTGTAGATTGTATTCTAGGAGTCCTTATGGAATTGGTTGTCCATTTTGTACTATATTTTTTTCTCCATCATATTCTTTCGAGTAATGCAATTCCACCTACAATTGATTGATCTATGCATCCATCCCATGCTTCTTTCTCTCTAAATTTACATCTCTTTTGATAATACTCTTCTAAAAGTCGGGATTGTAGATTATATAAACCTTAGAGTCTTCACTATATCTAATAAATATACATTTTTTATTTCGTTCCTCCAATTTCCTCGTTTCTTTAAGTACACTTGTTTATGATCAAACACAACCATTATCTTCAAATCAAATACACTAAAACCCTTGCCACTCCATGTCTCTTGAGGAATTCTATGAACAATTTTATGAGGACTTCTATTGAGAATGTAAACTAAGCATACAAGTGTGTCTCCCCTATAATTGTTTGACAAGTGTATCCTTTTATATATATCGAGCCATACTCATAATGGTTCTAGTTTTCCTTAGCCACACCGTTCTAAGGTGGTGTATACCATGTAGTAAATTACCTCTTGATTCCATAATATCTACGAAATTCCATGAAGTCTTTGACTTGTAGATGCCAACTCTCTCTGATGTCAGCACTTTGATGGAATTATCGCTTTCATTTTCAACCAAAACTTTTAAATTCTTGAAAATTCTAAAGTTTCTAATATTTGTTATAGAAAATATACTCATTTCTTTTGACTATAATCATCAATAAATGTCAAATAGTAATATTCCAAACAATGATGGTGTCTACACTCTCTCACACAAATTTGTATGCACAATTTTCAAAGGTTCTTTCACTCTATATAAAACACTTGCAGTGAAACTTTCCCTATGATGTTTTGCTAATATGCTTCTCTAGCATGAGCTTATGAGCTTGTTGGTAATGGATGAAAACAATTTCAACATTTGTTTCCTATACAATAAAATCAATCCACCAAAATATGGATGTCCATACCTCAAATGCCAAAGCCACAAATGGTCCAAGCTCTCAGATTTCTAGGCATTGTCTAAATTATGAAGCTCATTTCTCATTGTGACTGGGAAAACCCTTCTTGGTCATCTCCACTGTTGTTGTCAACCAGTGGAGCTTCTGCACATTCTTCTCTTTCTTCCCGACCTACACAACTTCTTCCTTTCATCTGCTACAGCCTTCTTTTCACATGGCCACTTCACGTCACCTTAAGTGGCTCTTTTTTCTACTTCGTGTGAAGGGCTCTTCAAACGTAGCCCTATATCTCGCACTGTGCAATCTTTTTGTTTAACACCTATGCCTCATTTCACTTGTGACCACTGTAGTGGCTCACAGTCTCATGCGAAAGGAGGGTTTATACTAACGTGTAGAGGAGCTGGTAGTAGTGGGCTGTGATACACAGGCACGCAGATAGATAGCACAAGATAAAGGAGGATGGAGAAGGCACGATCACTCGCAGAGGAGTGTTCTATCGGAGAATGACTCAAGAACGCTCCAGGTAAGCCGCTCTAATAGTAATTGTTGGCAGGTAGAAGCGTGGAGAATGGAAACTATCTGCAAGGCAAATATTTCCCATTATCCTTAAAAAAAAGTACAACAACTTATATTGCATGTGATTTTCCCATGGATGGAGCTATTCCAGTAAGAATGCATATAGTGGAATCAGACTGATTTTTTCTACCAAATCTTACGTTGGCTAAAACATTTCCGTGATAAGAGGCTCTCAATGAGGCTAATATTACCTCTTGAAATCCTGTTTCTAATTCCCATTAACTTCTTCAATATAATAAGTTTAATAACATTGATAGAGGTACTACTCCCCATTAATTACCACCAAAACAAGGATTAAATGCACCAAAACAAGGATTAAATGTGTTGATTGTCGGAAAAGATCAGAGTTTGAACCAACTCTGATACCAATTGATGGATAGGGAATAGAGCTTAAACCGTCTCTACCACCAAACTAAACTAATGGACATAAGCGAGTTCACAAACTCTTTGTTCACAAAATATAAACATATAGAGCACACCCCGAAACACAATATCACAATTTCTATTCATTCATCCTCAAATTAAAATAGAAAAATTACATATTTATACACAACATCATTTTCACGATTGGTATTTTTCATCGGGTCGAATTCTAATAAAATCACAGTAATAAATGTTTTTGAACTACAACAAGCTCAGATTGCCCATTTGGGCTCTATTGCCGCTCAAACTAGCCACCCAACACAATTAGGTTGTGTGGACCAATGATAGTGTCGATAAGCTTAGGAGAGATCATTAGACCCAATGTCACCATAGTCTAACCTGTCAACACTTCGAGTAACTCTAGAACCTAAGGGGAGGCCACATCAATGAAGGATACCCGCAAGCACCAACAAACCACGAATACCTTCCACAAAACCTTAATAACTATGATCAATTCCTTATTAGAGTCAAACAATATTAAACAAGACACAATAATCATACCATAATGGAGTTATTCATTTTATCACAAAACTCAATAAATGTCGTGCATTTCAAGGCAATTTCACTCTTCCCTAGACAATATCACACTTCCCTAGGCAAGTCCTTAGAAAGGTGTGCTCTCAAGGAAAAGAGGATAATTGCACTAAGCTGCACTTTGAAGATGACTCGAAATATTAAATAGCTAGCGATTACCAATTTCAATGATTTCACGTATCTCAATGTACTTACTCAAAAGAGGATTCCCTCTAGGGTTTATGGATAAAACCCTCGGGAATTTTTTTTGGGTGGACTAGAAATACAAAATCACTTTTATTTTTGGATTTTTAAATTTATTTAGATTTTTAGGGCTTTTCCAGTTGTATATTATTTTTATGTATTTTTTGCATAAAATAAAACATGTAAAAATTTGGTAAAAGGAGATGGCGAGTTTTGTTAGGATAGGGAAATTAGATTCTTGTCTCAAACCTTAGGGCTATGAGAGATCGATGTTAACGTCCCTCCTCTTAATTGGGAAAATAGAGTTAAGCTAGCAACATCAATGGTTAGGTAATGAAATCCCGATTAGGGAAAATAGAGAAGTCCAATGCCTAATAAAACAATAGAGCTCCTTGGTAGGATGGTCTCCTCAAGCAAGTTGATAAAATGTTAGCAAACAAACCCTAACTCATTCCAAAGCACTTAAAAATAAACGTTAAACTAGGGTTAGAAGATAAACTAACCAACATTAATCAAGAATGAGCAAGGAGGTGCACTTTAGGTCACCCAACTAGTCTCACCATCAACTTGTCATGTGAAAAATCAAACTCTAGAAGACATTCCATTCATCTTTCAAGTAAATATAGTCATCCCAATAGAGAGGTGCACACTAACTCAATTGTTCCAATAAACCAAGAGAAAAAACAAAATGTTGCATGTTTGAACCCTTATCCATGCTTTACAAATGAGGTGAGGTTTCCTTATTTATATGAGACAACTCTCAACCTTTTTCAAATTCAAGCCTACAAAGTTAATGACATTATAAAATTTAAGGTTAGTGTATGCACAAACTAGGGACTAAACCACACAAAATAAGAATAAAAATGTGCAATTAGGCTCCACCAAGTGCAAGGTAAACCAAAAGGAGGACGTCATGCCCCAACTAACCCCATCAGATGATTTTCCATTAATGAACTCTTTTTTAAACAATGTAGGCTTCTTATTTAAGGAATGATGTCTATGGTCTTGGAGAACAAGAGGATGGGTTTTGCATTAAAACAAAAGGTCCAAGTGGGGAAAATGCGGTGTGCTAAAATGAGTATGCCAACCTATACACACACAATCACCCCTACAAAGAAAAATATGAATGCATCCATGTGCCCCCATCATTTGCCTCAAGGGAACCGAACACCCATCAAAAGGGTTGTCAGCAAATCCACAAGGCCAACACCTACTTCAGGTGGAAACCAAGGGGACTTGCCATGACCTAACCAGGGGTATTTAACCCCAAGATCAACACTCTAGACAATATAGCCCCCAAAAATTGGTCTTTACAAATGAAAAATAAACCCCTCACTTTGGTACATCTACAAGGAACCCTTTAGACAATCTGAGGCATAAAAAACTCCACAACGACATTTTAAAAACACCAAAAACATTGCACATGTCACAATGTGACTAGCTAATGGACCTTGCCTATCGGTATTTCCATTGTATTCACCTATTGTGCATTCAGATAGAAAAAAGATATGATCCTAATACCTATCCTTAGTCCTTGCTTTGATCCACATCATCGATGTGTAAACGCATGTCCCATCGAGACTCTCCATTGGACCTTGTTCATCATCCCTAGCCTAATCGATGTCTCAATGCAAATTCAATATGCTAACTCTGATATGCTGACACATGTCCTGTTATAATTTTCCATTGGACCTCTATAATGAAGCACTTCTTTTCAACTCTAATTCCGTACCTCGGAAACCAATATAAGCCTGCCACTTGTCACATTTTCAGGGTTCTCCATCAAACCTCGAAACTGACACATAGTTTTCAAAATCCATTGGCTAACTCTCGATGCTCATTCTCTTGCTTCCACATGCCAACATTCGACTAGCTATCAGACCAAATTCAAGGGGACTCCTCTTGAGTACACCTATTGACACCTATTCTACACAATGCCAACAACCTCTTGGTTGTAGCCACGTGTTGACTTCTGATTCACCGTCAAGATGATTTCATTAGGGATCTCTACAAGCTTCTCAACATTACTTATACAATTTTATCAAAACTTCTCATGTGGGATTTCTAGCGTCGTTCCGATGATGACACTTAAATCGATACGTGAAAAAAAAATACAAATCACGACGCCATTAGAACTAACTTCAATTCCATTTTAATGCAAGTAAATACCTTCATAATTGATGTAAAAACCTACTTTCTAACTGATTTGATTGAAGGTTGATCTGCCATAAATTGATCTAATATGAACTGTCTTAGCTACTGCAAACAATTATTGTGCAAATTGGGCCAACTAGCTCTGTTTCGTAGGGGTTGGAGAAATAATTACATCCAACGTTGATTGAGATAGTAATTACATCCAACTAACATCGTTCTTATGCATATTTGCAAGGTTTTGGGCATGAGACTAATTGAATAAATGTTTGAACTTACTATGTAGTAGCAAAGGTTTTTTTATTGTTTTTCCTTTACTCAATCACTATGAATATCTTTACAATTTCAACTATGTGAACAATGAATATTGATAATGAGTGTTTTCTTTTAATGAGTGTCTTCTTTCAACTATGTCTAAACTCCCAGATTGGACTTGGGAAGCCTTAAAAACCAATAAGATGACTTACATGCCCGCCATTTTTATAGCTGCAATATCACAAGGATAACGCATTTGTTTTCAAGTATCCATTCATGGTTGTAGATTTCACCATAGTTTTTTTGAAAGTAGGGAGGGATGTGAGTATATTCAATTTTTGTTGGTGTTGTTAGAATACAATTCTCAATAAAACCTACAAAGAAAAGAATAAGTCCAAGCATGGTTTAAGAACCAAAATGCTACCTCGGGTGGAAATATCAATCAATTCTTGGCCTCCCTCATCCTTGGGCATAACCCAAACATCCAAAGGTAACATAGAGAGTTCCAAAGCTCCATAATAATTTGCTCATAAGTATGAATACAAATTTGTTCCAAAGTAGGAAATTAATCCCCACTATGAATCCAAGAATACCTATAATAAATATGTGAAGCTAGAAGAATCTTACTCACAACAACCATCTTTGAAAAAAATTGAAGGTATTTATTCTCCCATAAGAGGAAGAGGAGTTTAAATTGTAGATTCTCTAGACACCAGTCCCACATAGTTGTTGAAGAAAGTCCCACATTAAAACGGATGCCAATATATCTCACGATTACACTTGGATGAGTGAATATCCAAGTGGGAGGAATCCAATCATCAACTCAATATTATGATCACTCAAACTTATGATCACTAATATTATCCCTAAATTCCTAACAAAACATGGAAAAACAATATCTAGGACTAGACACTAATTCACAGTTAGCTTGATTAGATAGTAAAGAATCATCTACAAAGTGATTATTCATGTCATAGACATTTCTGCATGTCATATACCCTTAATTATTCTTTCTAATGGAAAACATCAAACATATAACTAATGGCATTAACAATCATAATGTATAGATAAGGTGAGAGGGGGAATCCCTACGTAATCAAGATATGAAGAGGAATACCAAGAGAGAGTGAATTATTTACCACGACAACAGTTGAGGCATAAGAGAATAGGGTATTTACCATCCTCATACAATCTTCCTGGAAAGAGCCCTCACACACAACTCCATGTCCTTAGCATGATTTAAAAAAAAACACTCAAAACAATTATTAGCCTTCATCTTCCCCAATTGTGTTGTTAGTAGCATTCTTTAGAATGAGCTTAATCATTCCTTGATTAATGGATTGTGTCAAAGAACATGTGTTGAATGACTCTAAAGACATCTAGTCAAAGTCATCTCCAAAAGTATCACATAACCATGTATAATTAACAAGGAATTTCATCAATACCTAGATATTTTCCATTATGCATAGGGCTAAGTGTTGCAAAAAATTCATCTTTCGTGAAATCTCTCCCCAATCTATCACAATCAACAATAGAGAAATTATATGGAACCACCTTGTCGAAAGAAATCATAGCCTTTTCCAATGGATAACTTAAAAATATATTCTTAAAATAATCACCAAAGATACATTAGATCACAGAGGGATCTTCCTGAAATGAATAATCTTCTCTACAAAGACAAAGCACTTTGTTAGAAACCATTTTTTTCTTTAGAGAAAACATATATCCCTTGTCTACTATAGATAGGTGTACATCCACAATATAATCCTCTACTATAGCTCGGTGCACCTCTTCACAATATAATCCTCTTCTCTAGGCACCACAAATTACACGTGTGTTACATCATCTTGAAGGACAATGTTATGTAGGTCCTCCTCGGGCGGATACAAACCTCTTCCAATGTATTTCAAAGTAGCCTCTTGAAGCTCCCACAACAATCATACATACCCTGCCACACATGAATTTAACAATCCCCTGAATGTCCCCCTCCCATGAAAACATCCAGCCATGTTTTTCATCTAGATTCCCCTAATTTTTGTGCTCTAGTTATATGTTTGTAGTTCTTTCCCTAAACTATTATTAAGATATGTATAATAAATTCATTTATCGTAAAAATTTAGTTATTGAGCAATAATTGTAATCCTATATTGTAAAGAAGGCTAACCATAATCAAGACTTTTCAAATTCACAAAGGATTACTGTAAAATTTGATAAAAATGGTGGAAACTCAAATCAATGATGACTCAACGTTCGTTTAGATGTTTATTATACCTAGAAAATTCATTAATCATTGTATAGCCCCAAAAATATGATAATCCAGAAGGAACTAACCATTATACTTATGGTTGAGAAAATATCATAACATGTAGAATAGTGGAAAATACTTTGTAACATAATTGAAACTCGAATCACAAAGTTAACCGAGCATGGGAGAATAAAACACTATACTAAAAACTCCATACTCCACTATCAAAACATAATGATCTACATATAGCCTCTTCTTACATAGAATATTGAACTAAAAGATATAGCTTATGGAAAAACAAATTCACACAATTTGGAAATAGTAGAACATTTACTTTCAGAGGAAGGCATGTTGGACCATTAGGTACTTGTACAAGGAACAATGTTCTTGTATAAATCACTCAATGTAGAGAAAGAGTAGTGTCTTGAGCTTTCCTTTGATGTACAGGTCTTGTCAAAAGCATAACCAAGATTTGACCTAGAATCTATTTACCTTGATGTGGTTTACCCCTTCTAAAACCATGTCGGTCATTCCATATATTTCATTGGATCAAGTCAGTTTGAGGTGAATTCTACTAGAAACATACAAGAAAGGATATGGAATGAACCATAGGCCTAAAATGAATAGGGAGTGTAAGCAAGCAGGTGGGATCAAGAGAGTTCATGTTTGAATGTGGATGCAAGGAATAGAAGAAAATATTTCCTAATAGTGAGCAAGTGGATGGACCATAGACGACCTTTGCTGGGTGAGAGGTCACTGGAGATTATGGTAAGAGGGTACTAGTGAGGGTGAAAGTCATATTAAACATGCTTGTTAATATATGAGCAAAGAACAACCTTCAGTATAATAAGGTAGAGAGTGAAGATGAGTGTAGTCACATGAAACAAATAAGCATACACAGTAGTGATAGGGATAATGTTTAAGAAACTAAGAAAACCCAAACCAAATTAGAATCTCTAGGGTTTTGATACAAAATATAAATATGCAGCTTTATATATAAATCTCTAATGGAAAACCTGAATATAACAAAAACACCCAAATTTGTGCTCATTCTTATTTTCCTTTTCCAGGGACAATATTAAAACTCTCTATGTCTAAACTCATTATCAATATTCATTGTTCTTTCAACTATGTCTAAACTCCCAGATTGGACTTGGGAAGCCTTAAAAACCAATAAGATGACTTAAGTCCAATTTGTGCTCATTCTTATTTTCCTTTTCCAGGAACTCTCTATGTTACCTTTGGATGTTTGGGTTATGCCCAAGGATGAGGGAGGCCAAGAATTGATTGATATTTCCACCCGAGGTAGCATTTTGGTTCTTAAACCATGCTTGGACTTATTCTTTTCTTTGTAGGTTTTATTGAGAATTGTATTCTAACAACATATTGGTAAGATTAGAGGATCCTTTGGATTGTGTTACATAGTTTCATCTCCTCATAGCTTCTAGTTATTTGTTTATTTTATTATTAGAAGTGTTTTGGAACCATGGAGGAAGGTAGTTATCTTCATGTGGTTACATGTATCAAGTAGGACAAGATTTGACAACATGTCAAAGTCAGAAGACATTCCTCATTTTCTAAGTTGAACATGTGTATTGAAGACATTCGTCATTTTCTAAGTTGAACATTGAGTAAGAAGTGGATTTTTATTGGAAGGATTTGTGGGATTCTATTACTCACTCTTGGAATGACTTGTGACCTACAACTAGTATTTTCTTCACATATTCTATGTACAAACAAATTATTATGGATATTCATGACCTTATTGTAGCTTTTAAGATGAATATAGACATGCTCGACCCTTTTTTGGCATTCTTAGAAATAGAGGCTTGGGAACCCTTTGGTCTAGTATGATTCTCATTTATTGTGCTTTCTTCTTCATCAACATGAGATCAAACTTTTTATTAATTCACGATGAGTTTTATTGATGCAGAGAGATGACAGATTAGAGATTGAATAGGGTCTGGTCAATTTGTGTGAGCTATAAACTCCTAGTGTTTGGATGGTTGGTTCTATATCAAACCTTTCCTACCAAGGAATGAGGAATGAATGGTAAAAATTGGTCTCTTATATGGACTTTTCCCTTCCTCCCATAAGTTGGAAACAATAAATAATCTCTGTTGGGAATGTTTCTTTGCAAGGTGTTGTTGGGAGTTCATTCAATGTGAGCATGCAACCATTTTTTAAGGGAAGTTTCATTGGGAAAAAATATTGTCTAGTGATTCTAATTGTTTGTATGCTCCTCACTTAGTGGCAATGCTTGATTATTTCAACATTGTTTTTTTTGGAAGCTCTAGTGCAAATATGCTTTTGAAAATAATGTTAGTTTTGTTTTTGTAGTTGTTACCCAATAAATTTTTTTATATTAGATATGCCCATGTTTTGGATTGAGATTCCTATTCAAATATCTTTATTAAATTATTTGAGGAAAAATATAAATCTCTTATATATACCCTCTCACTATATTGTTCTCATGATATATTATGTATTATTTATTATAAATAATTTTAAAGAAATACAAAATATTTTTACAATAAATAAATAAATTATGGATTTTAAATTAAGTATTATATACATTACAACTTTTATATATATACGATAAGTGCCTAGCAATAATATTAGTGAAAACATGCTTGAGTTAACAAATAGTGTAGTAGAGCCATCTTGCTAGTATGGAGTGGTTTTTATTTAATAGATAGAAGTTGCATGGCCATTAATAAGTAGTAGTTAATTTCATAGCATTAAATAATTTAATGAATTTAGTTTATATAAATAAAAGGAAAATGAATGATATTAATTGGTATGATACTGTAAAATTTAATATTTTTTTAATCTATATATTATTTATATTGATTAATAATTTTTTCTATATTTATTTATATATTAATGAAAAAAATTTATTGTGTTTTTTCATTTTTCAGGAAAATTGTTAAAATTCCAAAAGATGAACAATCAAAGGATGAACAACTTGACATTGACATGTCAATAGGGATGTCTAAAAGAGATTATAATAAAATGGTCAAAGAAATGGGCGTAAAGGAACCATCTCAACCACCACATGGATCAAAGGTATATATTCAATATTTTTTCTCTATATTCAAAAAGTTTATTTATCATCGGAATATTAAGTTTTATTTTTTTGTGGTTGCAGAAAAGGAAAGACAAACCACATGGCATAAAAGGGTTGATGAAAAGTTTTGTGAGTAATTAATGTTATTTTTAGTTAAGAGTTTAGATTCATTTCCATGTATATAATTTAATTGATTTCCAGTTATTTATGGATGTTTTCTAGCAGGTGGTAACATGCAAAAAAGATCCATCTGAAGAATTGGTTGATTGGATTAAGTATTGGTTGTAAGTATATATTTAAGTATCAAACGTTAAGTGAATAATTTGTAAGTACCCACGAAGTTTTGAATCTGTTACCACACACAAAGAGTGCCTTAATAGTACATCCATTAACCATTTATTTTAAACCCTATGGATTATATTTATATATTATAATAGAATATAAAAATCATAAAAAATACAGTATGGATTGGTTCCTCGATGAGATTCCTCGTGAAATTTACAAAGCCATGCGGGATATCGGATATTATTAACGATAAATTATGTTCTTTGGTATCTGAATGTTTTTTTATAGGTCAATTATTTGAGTTTCTTAATTAGGGTATGCTAAATACTATTTCATCTAATGATTTCACTTTTCTCATGGTTGCATATAAAATTATGTAAAAGGATTTGGCATTGTAATTATGTTTAGTGGGAAAGCATGTAGTTTTCTAGGGGTAGACACGATTTGATAAATGGAAGTTCATTATTGACACCATGGTTTACCCTTGGAAGGATATAGAATGGGAAAGGGAGACGGGTAAGAAAATTCTAATCTTGAAAATTGAATTTAACAATGTATATGATTGGGTTGACTAGTTTTTTATTTCTCAAGATGTTGATTTGTTTTGGATTTTTTTGCTTAGTGTGTTTCCATGGTGAACACTATATTCGTTAATGATTATTTTTTGTGTTTCCATGGTGAACACTATGTTCGTTAATGATTCATTTTTTGTTTGAGTAAATAGATCCTTTTCTCCTTGCACATGTTCATTAATGCTTCATTTTTTGTTTCATTAAATAGAGCCTTTTCTCCTTGCATTTACTTGAATCATCATAGTTTTCAATAAAATCATTTATCCCTTTATTTATGTTTTTATTACAAATTATTTGGGTTATTTTTGTAGGTCTCATGAATGTGTAGTCATATTCATGGTATTCTTTTTCCACATGGCTAACAACCACTTCATAGATGACTCTCTTCTCTTAATTATAGATGAACATATTTTTTTATGGAGCCCTTGTTTGTTTAAATACAATGATTTTCCTTAAGTGCCATGGTCATTGCTCATAAAACTAACCTTTTGTTAGTAGGTTTGGGTACACCCCAGATTGGATTATTGGATTGTTGGATTGTTGTCGTTCAGTCCTTTTTATATACAAAATTCATACATTTGTAGAAAATTATTTACAATAGAGAAGAAATAGAATAATCAGAGTGTTCATGCCAACCCCTTTGTTAAGATTCAATATGATAAGATAGATAACGTCAGTATTCAATTCAATTTCACAACAATAGCACATACAGGACTACTGACAGAAACACAATCACAAGATAGACACAGATTTATCTTGGGAAACCCTTTAGGCGAAGAAAACCCAACAAAACTTGCTCAATATAGATGATCAAACGTACAAAGACAAAACCCCAAACAAGTGCTCCTTCTCCTTTCATATTCACACACACACACACACACACACACACATACACACACACACACACACACACATATATATATATCCTATGCGAATTACACAAGTGAGTGTGTGTGTCCAAATGAGGAGCACATCATTCATATTTATACTTTATCTTCCACTTGACTTTTTCACTAACTAGGTTGGACCCAACAAACTTAACTGGGCCAACTTACCTAAGAAGAATCAAAATAATATAATATTACTTTCTGGAGGGTTCTATCGACCCGACTTACAAAGGAGGTCTTACCTCATCACTCTATGATGACCAAATACAATAATAACATACCGACGGAGAAATAAAACATCTCCGAATAAATTACAATAATAAAATACAATAGAATATTCTTCCAGGTTACATTATTTCAACACTCCCCCTTAACAAGAAGGGTATTCTACTGACAACAACAACATCAACTGTAGGAGCAAGGAGATAGAGCATCATCAACAACATCAAGGTGATACATCTATAAATCATCGTAAGTTTTCTTAAACAACATCAGCAACTGGAACAATTACTAGAACATCTTCAGTACTAGAGCATCATCTTCTACACTGAGTCTTCATCTTTTGTAGCACTCGATCACTCGATCATCTACAGCAACACTTGATATTTTGATCAGTAACAACATAATCTGCAGCAACATAACCTGCAACACACTTGATCGAATTACGGGATGATCAATCCCTCTCACTTTAGGACATAATTCCAAGGATGATGTAATCCTAACCACATCACTGAGACAAAAGTCTGAGGATCACTTTAGGACTAATGTCCAGGGATGATACAATCCCAACCACATCACAGAGACAAAATTCTGCGGATCACCTTAGGACTAATGTCTAGGTATGATACAATCCCAACCACATCATGGAGAAAAAATTATGCGGATAACTTTAGGAATAATGTCCAGGGATGATACAATCCCAACCACATCACAGAGACAAAAGTATGCGGATCGCTTTAGGACTAATGTCCATGGATCATACAATCCCAACCACATCACGGAGAAACAAGTCTGCGGATCACTTTAGGACTAATTCCCAAGGATGATACAATCCCACTGCAACATCATGATCATTGCTCCCCCTTTTGAGGAAGGTCCTTTCAAACCACACCAAGCTTGTCATGGAAGTACTCAAACTCCACTCGATCCAAAGGCTTAGTCAACACATCAACAACTTGCTCATTAGTGCTCACATACTAAAGCTTTATGGCTCCCTCCTATACCATATCCCATATGTAAAAAAACTGGATTTCTATGTGTTTGACTTGTCATGGAACACTGGGTTCTCTTTCATATTTATACAAATCTAGTTGTCACATAGAATCATCATGGTGTCCAACTCCAGGTCAAATAGACCTAACATCAATTTTCAAAGCCATATGGCTTTACAACTAGCAGAACAAGTGGCTATATACTCTGCTTCAACTGTGCTAAGAGAAACACTGGATTGCTTCCTACTAAACCATGAGATCATGGAGGATCCCAGACAATAAAATCCACCTGAGGTGCTCTTCCTATCTAAGAAACTTCCATCCCAATCTGCATCTATATAACCATACAATCTGTAGTCATGATCTCCAACATAGTATAGACCAAAGTCTATCGTACCTTTCAGGTACCTCATCACATGCTTTACAGCTACCAGGTGAACACGTCTAGGCTTAACTAGCTACTGACTTAGGGTGTTCACAACAAAGCATATATATGTTCTGGTATTCATCAGATACATCAACGACCCATTAATCTATCTATACTGAGTCACATCCAATAACTTTGACGATATACCAGCTAACAACTTCAGGTTGGTATCCATGGGTGTGGCCATGGCTTTACATTCCAACATATCAAATCTTTCTAGGATTTCCATAGCATACTTTCCTTTGTGGTGAAAGATTCCTTTTGGGCTCTTCCATACTTCTAGACCTAGAAAATAGTGTATCAATCCAAGGTCTTTCATCTCAAATTATTCAGCGAGCTTAGTCTTGCACTCTACAATTTGTTTCTCATTTCCTGTGAGAAATAAATCATCCACATACATCAATAATATGATAGGTTCATCATCTATAACCTTAAAGTAAAGGTTAGGGTCAGCTTTACTTTTGGTAAAGCCCAAGCTCATCAAAAAGCTATCTATCCTTCCGTACCAAGCTCTATGATCTTGCTTCAATCCATATAGAGCCTTCTTCAACTTGCATGCATGAGTCCATATGTCTTCAACTTCAAATCCTTATGGCTTTTCTATGTACACTTCTTCCTCAATCACACCATTTAGGAAATTTGTCTTCACATCCATCTTGTGTAAACTCCACTTCATCATGGATGCAAGTGCCATGATGGTTCTAATGGAAGTGTACCTTTCTAATGGTGCAAATGTCTCTTCATAATCAATTCTCTCTTCATGAGAGAATCCTTATCTGCAAATATTGCCTTGTATTTCTCAATACTTCCATCAGCTGCACGCTTTATCTTATAGCTCCACTTGGAAGATACCAAACTTTTTCCTTCTGGTTTGGAAAATATATCCCAAACATCATTCTTCATTATTGATTGGTATTCTTTCGTCATTGCTGCTACCCATTATTTCTTCTGTATAGCTTCTTCATAACTAGTAGGTTCTTGATCTACACGATCACACATCAAGGCCACATAACTGGAAAATGGCTTTGGCTTCTTGCGTACTCTTGTGGAGCCTTCTGGAGCTCCATACTTCTCTGTTTCTTGTATAATTTCTCTTTCCCAAGCATGATTTCTCTTTCATATACACAGTAGGAGGTTCTTGAGGTTCTAGCATATCATGGTATTCTAGTGTTTCATCTTCGGGGGAGGGTCCAGCTTCTACATTTCTGGGAGGTACATCTTCTTCATATACTTCTTCATGCCGGCACTTTTTTGGATCTCTTGAGAGATGCTTCTTCGTCAAATGTTACATCTCTACTAATCTACATGTGATGGAATACTGAAATGTATATTCTGAAGGGTTTGGAGACTTCACACTATCCAACAAATATTCCCTTATTTCCGGAAGGGTTCAACTTGGTTCTCTTTTCTTTTGGTATGTGAACATATACTGGGAAACCAAATATCTTGAGGTGGCTCACTTCAAGCTTCTTTCCTATGAATATTTCTTCTAGAGTATTGAATCCAAGGGCACTATGGGATAACATATTATGTACATAAACTGTCATCCTTGCTGCTTCAACCCATAGATGCATTGGAAGGCCTTGATCGTGTATCATTGTTTTCAATGCTTCCATAATGGTCCTATTCTTTCTTTCCACAACACCATTATGTTGAGGATTGTAGGGAATAGTTAGTTCCCTCTTGATTCCAGCTTCTTTACAAAAGGATTCAAAATATTTTGAAGTATATTCTCCACCATTGTCAGTTTTGGGTGTCTTGATTCTTCTCTCTGAATGATTCTCTATCAAGGCTTTCAATTCCTTAAATTTTCCAAATACGTTATCCTTTGCTTCCAAGAAATATATCCATGTATTTCTTTAGTCTTTGTCTCGCTCTTCAGAAATGGATTCTTGATATTCTTTCCTTTTGCACATCCTTTGCAAATGCCTTCATGATCGATCTTCAAATATGGTAATCCCGTCACTAATTTTCTCACATGGGGTAGTTCTTTGTAGTTGATGTGAGAAAGCCTCCTATGCCATAATTCACTTGGACTAGTGGTCTCATGAAAAAAGGGATGTTTCTAAATGTCCCTTGAGTTTATATAAGTCCTTCTTCTTCACCAATGACAACTGCATCTTCAATTGATTTTTCCTTTGGGACAAATAAGTACTTGTCCATCTATGAATGCAACCTTATATTCTTTCTTATCTAATGTTGAGATAGAAAGTAAATTCTTCTTCAAACCTGGTACATATAAGACTTCCTTCATCTTCATGGGGGTTCTAGAATCAAGCTTGTATTTTGCTTCACCAATTCCTTTGATAGGATATTGATAGTCATATCCTAATGATACCTTATGATGAGCTTTCTTCTCTTCAAGTTTTGACATATTTTTATTTTGTCCCGTCATGTGCTTTGAAGCACCACTATCAATAATCCATGTATCTTCTCCAGGTGTCACAGACCCAGAGAGTGCAGATAATAATACATACTCTCCTGCATCTTCTTCTTTTGCTTGTTTTCTTCTAGGTCCTTCCTCTTCTTCTTCATCTTCATCTTCAACTAGGTGTGCATGATGTCTTTTGTTGGCTTTCCTCTTCTTGTATTCTTTTTTCTTCAATGGACAATTTTTGGCAATATGTCCTAGCTTGTCATAATTGAAACATTGAAAGTTGGCGTACTTTCTTCTTGGATTGTTTCCTCTTGTCCTTCGGAACTTCTTGGGAGGTTGAGACTCCATTTGTATTTCCTTCTTGAATTTATATTGAATTATTACTCTCTTGGTATAGGTGGCTAGGGCTTGATCATCTGCTTTAAGTAGAGCTTCTCTATTGGCTACTCTAGCCTCCTCTTGGATGCAACCTTCCCATACAATGTCAAATTTCATGCTTCCCTTTCTGGCACACATAGTCTGGATGAATGAATCCCAAGGTCTAGTGAGACCATTGAGAGCAATCATAACTAGCTCATCTTCATCAAGGGAGTCTTTGTAATGTCCCCATTCAAATAATTGCATAGTAAGACAATCCCATCAATCCTACTAGTTTCCTAGGTTGGATAGGCACATGTGGAATTGTAATAAGGAAGCTAATAAATGATGTTTAGACATTATAAGGGTTCAAGTATTTAGTAAATAGGTCGAATAAAGAAATTCAAGAGAAATTGTAGGTGGCAAGTGGTTTTGGAGACATATGGAGGATGTGGGATCCACACTAGCTTGATTTTTCAAGGACACATGGTATCTCTCTTTTGCCAATTCGAATTCACGAGAAGGTGAAAACTCTTGGGTGATTTGGTAAGTCATACACATGGAATTGAGCATCTTAGGTTGAATTGGGATGGATTGGTAACCTCCATGAAAGAGGAAGAATCAAATTGGAAGTTTGTGGACACTTGGGCTAGATTCCCTAGTCACTATGACAACAATGATGGAGCATTTATGAAATCTATGACAAATTGCAGAACTGACCTATGAAATATGACCATTATGACATTTTAGCCCCAAAAATAGGCTCCAAGAGGGAGATCATGGGATTTGGATAAGCCAAATAGACCCCCACTCGAATTGGTGGAAGGTGGAAAGCTAGGAAATGTAGGACAGATGGAAAATCTTGCTCCCTTACCCTAATTTGAATTGGATTGAGTCTATGGATGGATTGGGAACCTTAGAAGTATAAGGATGTTTATAAAATATAGGAATAAACCAAGAGAAGGGCTTTTGATGTTTTGAGAAATATTGCATTTGTGAAGAGAGAGCTAGTGGATGACTAGTTTCTTGCCTTAGCCAATTTTGAGGGTGAAATATTCCCATCCAAGTTGGTGTTTGGAGAGGCCACTCAGGTATTTCATGGAGATTGAATGGATTTTTATTTGCAGGTATCAGCTATAGGGTAGCTCGTGGTTTTGTTTAGTGCAGCACCATCTCTCAACCATTTCCAGTTTTGAAGGCATATTCATGCTCCTTGAGGGAGGGCGTTTTTGGTGAGCTCTTGTGCTTCTTGGGAGATTATCATTATGTATTCCTGATTGTAATAGATTCATGTCCTATGTTATTCATATTCAAAAAGTGTCATGTCAAAATACCCACTGGTTGTATGCAAAAATGTTGATTAATGAGCAAATAATGTCCATTTCCCCACTACATTGATGTATATCATTATAATGCTCATGATTTCAAATCAATAGATGATTATATGATACAATTGCGATTAATAGACTACCAGGGATGTATTTTACAAGTTATATGTACTGCACTTGAGCATTTGAAGTATTTTTACTCAGTTTAATTGCATTGGGAGAAGAAATAGTGCAATTTCCCCAAGGGTTGAATTGGGGATTTTTGCAGCTGAATGGGAGAGGGTTGGAACAGACATAATAATTAATTATGGGTACAATGGGAACCTTATTAACATCCTTAATTCATCCCATACCTCTTTTCAAAAATTTGAGGGTGTTTGGAAGCATTTGGGAATCCAATTTTAGTACTTACCCCAGGGGGGATTTGAACCCCAAATTACTAGTAAAATTGCATACTTGGACTAGAATATTACGAGAGTTTGTAGAGGTCTTTTGGTGTCCATATATCATCCATGAAAATCATATTTAAGTCCTAATATCATTCATAAACCTTCCTTCAATATTTGGGACCATTTGGGGCAAAATTGGGACCTAGGCATCAAAACTAGTCAAAGGTCGAAATTGGAGAAAAATTGGAAAATTGGGCATTTTCATAAAATTTTGAAAAGGGGACCTTAAAAGTGGTATCAGAGCATGGTATTGGAACCTGATGGTATTAAGAAGAAGCCAAAAAAATAAACCACCACCCTTTGAACCAGTAGTTGAAGAAGTTTTGGTTGAAGAAGAGATAGTAAACGACAAATAGTTTTTTTCTAAAACAATGAGTAGAGAGGAGGATGAAGAATTAAGATATCAGGATAAACTTATTGAAACCTTAGAACCATGTTTCTCTAAATTTTCCACTAATATAGAGAGAATGGGAAACAAAGTGATGCAAGGATTGGAATTGTTGATCAGCCAACTTGGAAGCGAAGGGGTGATAAGAGATAACAGTGGTTCACACTCAGGGAAAAAGATAAAAAGGAGTGAGCATATTTTTTCAAGCACAGGACCACATAATAGACCTGATGAATTCCAAACCATACAAAGGCATACTGCACCTAAATTTCTCATACCCAAAGAAGAGCTCGACATTCAGATGGATAGTATTAAACTAACAAATGAATGGAATGGGTTGAGTGAAGAATGTAAAAGAGGTTTACCATTCAGTGACTACATTGATGCTATACATAAAATGAGAAGGAGGGAAGACAATAGGAGTCCATTCCAAAACAAAGAATTAAATAGTGCTATTGGAAAAATGTCACTTCCTACTTTTGATGGTTCTTCTCAAAATTCTGCTAACACTTGGGTGCAAAAATTGGATGTGTATTTTCAACTGAATCCTATGTTGGAAGAGGATGCATTAAAAATGGCCATTTTGCATTTGGAAGGAGATGCTGATGAATGGAGGTTCCATGGCCTAATAAAATTGGTTCATGATCAGGTTAAAAAATATGGAGAGTTTGTTGACATGGTACTAGAGAGATTTGAACACAAAGATCCATAATTGCCTTTCAAAGAACTAGCTCAATTGAAGCAAACTAGGACCCCTACTGAATATATGTTTGAATTTCAAAAATTATCAGTCAAGGTGGTTGATGTATCTATGGGAAGGTTGGTATTGCTGTTCACTAAAGGTTTCGTCAAATTCCACAAGACAACTACATTAAAAGATGCAATGAGCTTGATTAGGGATCTCCAAAATGTGCTTCCTAGAACGAGATTTCCTCCCAAGCCTGACTTAAGAATTGAAAAGAAACCTTGGCAAAGAGATGCACCTGATAAGAAGCCATGGAAAGAAGATGAATATGGAAAGGATAAGAAAAAGGAACTAAGAAGGGAAGATCTCAGAAGGAAAAAATTGTGTTACTCATGCTTCCAACTGTGGGCACCAAGACATAAATGTGCTAAGGGAAAGGCCCAATTCATTGAATTATTTTGTGATGAGGGATATGAAGGGGGAGTGGAGGACGAAGGACATAATTCATCCCAAGAAGAGGGATATACTACAACAGAAGAAGGGAAATCAGAGGTGAAGCATCCCTCACCCACCAAAGTAACAATGGCAGTACTTTCAGCAGTACCTTGCTATCATACTATCCGATGCAAGGGTATGGTACAAGGACAAAGAACTTCAGTTTTGGTAGATGGAGGAGCCACTCATAACTTCATTGATGCAGATATGGTGGAGAAAAGAAATACACCTATTGAACCATTCAATGGCTTCACAGTTGTCATTCCCGGTCACAACACAATGGAATGCAAAACATGGATTCCACAGCTGCACGTCACAGTAGGAAACCATACTTTTGTTGATAGTTTTTATGTGGTTGATGTTGCTGATACTAATGTGGTTTTGGGAGTGCAATGGATGTATTCAATAGGAGAGAATACAGTAAATTATCAAATTCCTGAAATGAAATTCCAAGATTCAAAAGGAGTACTAAGGGTTGTGAGAGGGCTGCACACCTATCTGAATAAGGTAGTTTCTTCCCATAGCATGAAGCACCAGAATAGAAAGGTTTTGGGAGACATTCCTCATGGAAGGCCACCTAATAGAAGAGAAACAATTTTTCAGCATGGTAAATTGAGATTGCTTGAGGGCAAGCAATCTTGGGTGGGGAGGACTGTAATGTCCCCATTCAAAGAATTGCATAGTAAGACAATCCCATCAATCCTATTAGATTCCTAGGTTGGATGGGCACATATGGAATTGTGATAAGGAAGATAATAAATGATGTTTAGACATTAGAAGGGTTCAAGTATTTAATAAATAGGTTTAATAAAGAAATTCAATAGAAATTCTAGGTGGCAAGTGGTTTTGGAGACATATGGAGGATGTCGGACCAACACTAGCTTGATTTTTCAAGGACACATGGAATCTCTCTTTTGCCAATTCGAATTCATGAGAAGGTGAACACTCTTGGGTGAGTTTGTAAGTCATACACATGGAATTGAGCATCTTAGGTCGAATTGGGATGGATTGGTAACCTCCATGGAAGAAGAAGAGTCAAATTGGAAGTTTGTGGACACTTAGACTAGATTCCCTAGTCACTATGACAACAATGATGGAGCATCTATGACATCTATGAAAAATTGTAGACCTGACCTCTGACATATGACCATTATGACATGTCACCCCAAAAATAGGCTCCAAGAGGGCACTCATGGGAGTTGGAGAAGCCAAAGAGACCCCCACTCGAATTGGTGGAAGGTGGAAAGCTAGGAAATGTAGGACACATGGAAAATCTTGCTCCCTTACCCTAATTCGAATTGGATTGAGTCTATGGATGGATTGGAAACCTTATAATTCTAAGGATTTTTATAAAGTATAGAGATAAAATAAGAGAAGGGCTTTTGATGATTTGAGAAAAATTGCATATGTGAAGAGAGAGCTAGTGGATGACTAGTTTCTTGCCTTAGCCAATTTCGAGGGTGAAATATTCCCATCCAAGTTGGTGTTTGGAGAGGCCACTCAGGTCTTTCATGGAGCTTTAATGGATTTTTATTTTCAGGTATTAGCTACAGGGAAACCTTTGGTTTTTTTTAGTGCATCACCATCTCTCAACCATTTCCAATTTTTAAGGCATATTCATGCTCCTTGAGGGAGTGTGTTTTTGGTGAGATCTTGTGCTTCTTGGGAGAGATTCTCATGATGTATTTATGATTTTAATAGCTTAATATCCTATTTTATTCATATTCAGAAAGTCTCAGGTCGAAATACCCACTGGTTGTATGCAAAAATGTTGATTAATGAGCAAACAATGTCCATTTCCCCACTACATTGATGTATATCATTATAATGCTCATGATTTCAAATGAATGGATGATTCTATGATAAATTTGTGATTAATAGACTGAAATGGATGTATTTTACAAGTTTTATGTACTGTAATTGAGCATTTGAAGTATTTTTACTCAGTTTAATTGCATTGGAGAAGAAATAGTGCCATTTCCCCAAGGGTCGAATTGGGGATTTTTGCAGCTGAATGGGAGAAGGTTGGAACATACATAATAATAAATTAATGGTACATTGGGAAACTTATTAACATCCTTAATACATCCCATACATTTTTTCATAAATTTGAGGGAGTTTGGAATCATTTGGGAAGCCAATTTCAGTACTTACCCCAGGGGGATTTGAACCCCAAATTACTAGTAAAATTGCATACTTGGACCAGAATATTAAGAGAGTTTGCAGAGGTCTTAGTGGCCATATATCATCCCTAAAAATCATCCTTAAGTCCTAATATCAGTCATAAACCCTCCTTGAATATTTGGGACCATTTGAGGCAAAATTGGGACTAAGGCATCAAAACTAGTCAAAGGTCGAAACTGGGGAAAATTTGGAAAATTGGGAATTTTCATAAATTTTTGAAAAAGGGACATTAAAGTATCCAATGGATTCTATTTTATCCTTGAAATGGTAGACCCTTGTTATTTAGTATTGGATGGATTCTCCTTGGCACATCTTGGTACTCTTTAATTGATCTCTCAAATTCATCTTCATATTGATGTTCCTTCCTTCATACATTCTGGATAGGGCATCATACATCTCTTTTCGGGTATTCTTGGATGACACTTGAGGAATCAAGTGTTCTTTGATAGAATCAATAATGCTCCTCTTTTACCTAATCAGGTCCTTCTTGTGCTTCTCCTTAGCTTCATCCTCTTCAAGTTCTAGAACTTCTTCCTTGATGTATTTGGAAAGATCATTGTCTTCAAGAATGAGGCCAATCCTATATTTCCATGCTCAAAAATTTTGTATACCTTCTAGATTATCCTCAAGCTTAGTGCTTGGAGCCATCTTATCCAGGAGGTTTGCAAAAAATGAAATTTCTCAAAATGCAAAACTGGCCTTACCAGGAGATGCACTTGACTGAGGCGAATTGACTGACACTTGGTTTCTAGAGATTCCAAAATTTCACCTCTCAAAATTGACTTGCGTAATTTTGATCTGCAGTTTCTACAGTTTTCTTGTCCAAAGTCAAACTAGGGTTTGAATTTCTCGGAGATCTACCCACTCAAAAATTTCAATCTAGGGCTCAATAGATGCGCCTTAGGGAGGCACAACTTTCTATGCAATCCGATTTCCAAAATTCCAACTTTCATAGAAACCTTAATTTCTTGCCAGAGGGAGAAGAGAGAGGGTTTCACCTTGTGAATGCTGGCCTATTCAGGCTAGATCTGATCCCATGTTAAGATTCAATATGCTAAGATAAATAACCTCAATATTCAAATCAATTTCACAACAATAGCATATGCAGGATCGCTGAAAGAAATACAATCACAAGAGATACACAGATTTGGCATCATAAGGTCCTTTCATCACAGAGAAATTCATTTTTGTTGGTTGTGTCGTCTAGGTGTCTCATGTTTAATATGCATCCTTTTGGTTTCCTAGCAAGACTCAATTTAAGTAGATTGAGTATATTTTTAGATTCTATCTATGTTCCATGTATGGCGGAGAGAAATGGTTTCCCTTGGTTCCATGGTATTTTTTTCACCATGTCCAAGGACAATGAAGAGGGTTACGGGATTTATCTGTTTAATGTTTCCACTCAAGAAAGTATTCTAACAATCAAGTGGGTGGTTTAGTGTATTGAGTATTCATCTCCTCCATAGGTCTTATTTTAAAATTGGATGCTTTTAGTGTAATATTTAGTAGAGTTTCTTGTCTTTTTAGAGTATGTGTCTAGTTCCCCCCATCTTTCACAACATCTAGGCTACTTGGGATATGATTGTCAATTTGGTTCATTGGTAGAAAAAGGGAAATAAGGCTTGTTGGGATTTAGATTTCCATACCATCTGGAATTGGAGGGTTTAGTATTCATGTGTTTTAAGGATACCCTATATTTTTTCCTTAGATCAATCAAGAAGGGCATATTTATCTAGGGATATTTCTGGGATTCAGTCTCTCATTCTTGGAAAGAGTGGCCAAGTATTACTCAAGAGTATGGAATCCTTTCTCTTATTTTCCTTTTATTATGGTGCTTTGAGGTCTTGTCCTAGAGGTTGAGTTCTATAAATTGAATATTGGAATGGTTGGGCCTTTCTCAAGAGCTTAGGCTTGGTGTTTTGTTTAGCCACTTTAGTAGTCAACAATATGAATCTCACCACCTATATTTTTTTTCTTCACCAAAGGAAGCAATTATCCCAAACCCTAAATTATCGTTGGATATCTTAAGATTTGAAGGATAGATGGACCTATCAATTGGATAGTGCCTAGTCATTTCATATTCATAATTTATTTCAACACCCTGATGTGTATATATTTGTGTTGCACCATTTCATATTAGATTTTTGAAGCACTAATGCATATTAGAATGGTGTGCATTAGGATATAAACATATTAGTTTTTTCAATATTTAAACTATGCATAGGCACTTGGAAAATATGTCATATGCAACAATATTAGTATGGATATTTGTAAGTAACCAGTGTGTAGTAGTATGTAATGCAAGAATGCATATTAAATAACTTTGCCTCACAAGAAATTTTAGTTTTTGTGAAAAAAAATTAAAACCTTTTCTACCAATAGTGGAGGTTTTAGAACATATTTTTCTTGAAACCTTTTCCTAATATTGTATCACTAAAAACATGCACAAAAACTTTGTGGCTAAAATCTCTTAATTATGTATGTAATCCACTTCGTTGCTAAATATCCGTTTTAAAGGGAGTTTATCATGCTTGAATACTCCCTTATAACCTTATAATCAATGATCCCTTAAACCTTCATTCAGGTCATATGGCCCTTATTTTCTTCATTGAATTTAAGTTGAAACCAAGGATTTATCCCTAGTATTGTTAGACAAGGTCACATGGATACACTATAAATTATAATTACAGTTCATATGATCCTCATCCATGCTTGACTTTCTAAAATACTTGCTATATGAAAATGGAGGATCCTATACAACATAGTTTCATGGTTGTAGTTAGTATGAAATAATCTCAATCGACTTCATTGATTACACACACTAGCATGACAATTTTTATATATACTTTAGTGTCATGCTTGTAAATATATAATCCATTCCTATGTGGTTACTACAATATGATCGTACTCTTGCATTTCTCTAGGTTGCATTAGTCATAGTTGATAGCATTAATCCATTACACACACAAATGGCAATTTTTAGACATATTTTAGTGCCATGCTTGTAAATATCTAATGCATTACTATGTGGTTACTACATATGATAGTACTCTTGCATTTTCCTAAGTTTCATTAGTCAATGTTCATAGCATTGAAGCAATAATTGCAATCACTTTCTCTATTGACATACCTCACACACAAGCAATGTGGAATTATAATTTTGAAAATTCATGTTCATATTTACATTGCATTTCTTTGTTCGTGTGTCTTAGAGTATTAGTTAGTCAAGTTGCAATGTGTATTAGAAATAGTATTTTAGTTTGTGTATTCAAAGTAAGAAATGATGCTCGCTCTTCTTTTTATTCAATAATAAAAAAAATAAAAAAACATGATTTAGATAATTAAGGATGTAATAAGAAGCTAAGGCATGGTAAAACTAGGAAAGACAAATCTTTGTAACAAAATGATCGAATATGTCGTGTGTTTTAGTTCTAGGTTTCAAAGAAAGGTAAATGTGTATGACTTAGTTAATGATTCCATAGCAAGAGGGTCTTGTACAAAACATAGTGAGATAAAATCCCTAATGCCCTTCATTTTATTGCACTGAGAGTAGTGAAGTGCTTACAACCCAGTATGGGGGAGATGTTGTGTTGTGATGTGATGTAACATGACATATTTTAATAATAATAAAATAAAAAAACATGTTAGCTAGAAAAAATTTACATATGTTTTAATGAAATTAAATATATATTATGCTAATATCCCATGGTGTTAGAGCAAGTGGTATTGTTAAGAAGTTGTAAATGGTTGTATATGGAAGTTCACAAGTTCAAATCCCCCCAATTTTACCTGTGTTCTATGTGTTAGGCCATGTACGAGTATAGTGGTAGCATGCATGATTGGACCCTTGGACCCCATGTCGTGCGAGTACCAACCCCATCCTAGTTATCGATTCCAATATATATATGTGTGTGTGCGTAATGCTAATCAAATAATCATGGCTGTTATTTGAATTTTTTTTCTTAAATTTTTTACACATCAAGAAACAAATTACACCTCAAGAAATTGGATCCTTCTATGTACTTAATAAATAAATATTTAAGATAGATCTATATTGGTTATATAACTTTAAACTCAATGTCATATAATAGAATTTGTTTACAGTTACATAATAAAAATATTACTTTGAAATTGAAGTTTATGAAAACAATAATCATTGGCCTTTTATTTTAAATACACAAATTAAAACCATTTATTTTAAAGATAGTAATCTAATCCTTCAACTTTAGTCCATGTTTGAAAACTACTTAATGAGTTATCTAAGAATGAGTTAAGTTTTGCTAGAATTTCAATAGACTTTTGTAGATAAATTGTGCATAAATATTGTTCTTCATTATATATATGAAATTGTTTTTAGAAATATTATTTAAGTTGCTATATGCTATACGATACGAACTTTGTCTATCTATGATGAAAACAATGACTAGTATTTATTGTGATTCATCCATACTTTACGTAGTCTCATACTTTGGAGTAGATTGTGAAAATGGAACCTTCATGATAGGATAGATCAAAGAACACTTGAGATTTCTTAGAATTTTAATGAACATTGTGATCATTTGCTTTGGATTTGTTAATTATTTCTTTGAAAAAGACACGAAAAAGACCAACAAAAATGTTTTTTTAAATGATTAAAACCCTACATTTTAAAGGAAGAAGCATCAGTTTTGAAAAGTCATATTAAGCAGGGTTGAAATTTGACATCCTACTTTGCATGTCAAGAAATTTTTATATGACATTTCAATTTTAACATTGTCTTTTATTTGATGTTTAAATCTTAATTTTCCCCATCATATTAATAGTTTATTTTTTTAATTAACATTTATAATAACTATATGAAACTTCGAATTCTCATATCTTGTCTCATATAATACAAAAATAAAAAGTTTTCAAAAATATAATAAGAAAAAAAATCAACAAGCATAATGATTAAACCAAGCACACACATAATGACAAAGAAGGTTTATCTTGGAAACTTTTAAATAGGCTTCTTCACAAGCAATACAATGGGCCATTACCATGGACCAAAAAAACCATGTCCGAGTCAAGTTTACCTAACAAGGGGAGATAATGAGAGCATGACACACACACACACACACACACACACACACATATATATATATATGGGCTTGGGATATAGATATTAATGATAGGTAAACATTCACTTCAAAATGAAGGGTGAAATTAAAATTCACACTTCATTAATGATGCTTAATTTTATGAACTAACAGTATTTTGACATGTAAAATGGCAAATGAAGAGTATTCACATGTCAAATTTCAATCCCGATATCAAGTGAATAAAGCTCAATCTTGATTAGACCTCACCATTCATGCATGACAAAGAAACAATTGTGATGAAAATCACAATGGCTCATTAAAATCAACTTATATATTGATATACATTGTGATATAAATTGAAGGCGAGCAAATTATTAATGTTAAAACCAACAAATTTTTTTATATCCCATGAGAATATAAAATAGTCTATTTTCCTCAGCTTTCACATGGTCTCATATATTTTTTTCCAACAACATGGGCCTTTTAATGTGGTATCACATGAAACATAATGCATACCCGGATATGGTGATATCTCAACTTATAATTTCGACTATCATTATGATCTATTCATTTGGCTTCACAACTTTTTGGCTTCAAATTACTTGTTTGTGCACCTAAAGGTTACATGTTACCCCAATCTACCACATAACTGTCTCATCATTGAGGGTATTATATAGCTAAAGAGATTGTTTTAGATGTTACCATATGATGACCCATTTTCAAATCTTGAATATCAAAGACCGCAACTAGATCACACTTCGAAGGTACCAAATCCATATACCTTTTTAGAAAACAACATAATACAAATATTTCTTGTTCCTACACCTTTTTAATGACATAGGATAAGTGTTATTAATTGAGGGCTTGAAAACAGTTAGATGTGTGCTTGGTTGTACCTTGACACAAAGGAATGTGTTCTTTGCCACTAGCAGAAAATGAAAAACTCAAATTTGTGTCTATATCAACATTCTTTATGTAGTGTTGCACCAAGACATGTGTATCTTGGTGATTTGGTTGGATGGTAGTGTTCACATTTGGAGGCAAGTTTGCACATGTGCCAATGATTTACCTCTTGGAGCTTTAGCCACATATTTTTGTTTATTTGTTCTACAAGGGAACCATTCACATACCTTGAGGAAACATTTTATATTTGGAGGCATCTCATACATTGGAGATTCAGTGGGAGAACCTTGCATCGTATGAGGACAATTGGTATTGTGGTCCCTATATTGTAGTTCCCTAGACATAATACTAGGATTTATGGGTATATTTAATGAGCATATGGAGGACAGTGCTCTATATTCAATAGGGATAATGAGTATTCCATCACACTTCATGCACATATGAAAAGGGATATATTTGAGGGATCCACTTTTTGGTAGTTTATTTATGTTTTATAGAGACATGGTGTTGGAGGAGCCTATTTTACCCATTAATTGTCATGTTCCTATTTTCTCAGCACCATGAAGCAGATCAAACCCCATGGATCCTAGTGACAAATTGAATTAATTAATTAATGAGGGGTTAAGTTGAGGCATTTAATTAATTAGGAGTTTGAATTAATTTGTATCCAAAGTTTCTTATGCACTTGGAATATTTAGCAAAGAGGATATCTGCAGGTAAAAATTTGTCCTGCCACTACCAGGAGTATCTGGCTTTAAGCAAAGAGATTCGCAAAGCCAATTCTTTCAAAGATTATTTTTATTGCAGATTTATATTTGAGATCCAGGATAAAAATTTGAAATTAATAGAGAGAAGCAAAGCACCCATAGAGGAAACAAGTTGTTCCACCTCTGTGAGCAAAGAATAAGAAGAGGAATTGAAAGTGAAGCCTCATTGGATGCCATTGTTTCTAGCATGAAGAGAATCTCCAAATTCTCTTCAAACAAAGTCTCCAATAATATTGATTCTAAGGTTACCAAGGAGAAAAATTCATCAGCTAGCTTGAAGGATCAAAATCATAGTGACAATCAACCATCAAAGGAGAGGAGCAACAAACTCCCAAGAGAAGAGCCATGTGTTTCCTACAATGAATGCATTGATTAAGAACAAGAAGAGTTCAAGCAAAGGAATGAATGTAAATCTTATCCTGGTAGCATCATTTATTTTTTTCATCAATCTGAAGAATGTACCACTAATGTAATCACAAAAGAGAAGGGATCAACCCTTCAAGCATTCTCAAAACACCATTATGGAGAAAGATACAACCACACTATAGTTGAGAGTGAACTGAGAGATTTGGAGGGGGAACATGCCATCACCACTCCACATCCTGAAGAGATAGAGATGTCACAAAGGTATTACAACCATTCTGATTTTTGCATTCACCAAATTCCTTTGTTTCATCTTGATATGGCAGCCATTTCTTGTGATAAGGTTGGTAGAAAATATCCTTCTAGTCCTGAGATCCAAATTTTTGAGAAGGCTGAATTTTTAAAAGAGAGTTTGCATGATTCTCAAGAGTGGCATGAACACACATGTGATTAGATGTGTATGTATAATAGTACACATGACATTATGGCGCAGCATCATTTCCAAGGAAAACATAAGGAATCCTCAGATTTACAAGTGCTTCAAGGAAGCATTCACTTGCTGGATGATTGTCAGGAACCTGTTTCACTCTAGAGAGAATATGAGACTCTTTCATGTAAGGAAGGCTTATCCTTGATGAATATGGATGATCACATTCCATTTGGATCAGAAAGCAAAGAATCCTATTCATCATTGAATTGGAGGGATAGCTACATCACCAAGATGAAGGCTCGAGATTGTGCAAGACTAGCTCACATGGGTAAGAGTTTTTTTTCCTTAGTAATGGATCTATTGTTGCATTCAAATTTGTTATGATCAATGAGCACCATGCAAGGAATATATGAATGCAATATGTTTCTTACTATACATTACCATTCATACTTGGGAGGGAAAATTACATAGCTGCATATGAAGAGTTATCCCATGGAATGTTATTCATAGTAAAGCATGGTGACATTGTGGGGGCTATTGAGGGCCTCACCACCATTCAAGTCACAAGTATGGACTACTTACATCAAATTGAGTTCATATGGAAGTCACCACAACAACATTATAAGGTTCTTGAATACCACCCACCGGGTATACCACCTGACAAGGTAAAGGAGCATGAGGATGAATTGATGATGGATGTGCAATCCATCAATATATTTAATTACAAGCAATTGAAAAGGTTCAAGGAATGAGATGAAAGGGACCTCAAGAGTTTCTTTGACAGGAGACACATAAAACCAAGTTATCTTGAATTTCTTATGGGCCTAGTGAAGATGAAGTTCATAATAGAGTACATGTGAATAAGGAGCAAAGTCCTTAACAGGGAGAACATTCAGAAAGGAAAGACTACAACCCAAGGAAAATTTTCACATATGCTTTCTGACAGATACTACTTGCATGATCTTCTTCATATGTTGCAAGAAGCATACTTGAAGGATGATGAAGATATTTTCAGGCCCAATGATCAGTTGATGGCCACCCAAGATTCTTTGAGAAGCACTCAAAGTGCCCTCTTGGACATGAAACTTTCACCCTTGTCATTGGAACAACAATGTTTTAATTTTTGGTACTCGTGTGCATTGGGCATATGAAGTACAATCTCATTTGCATGCACTTAAGGAGTTTGAGGTCAAGAAGGCACATGATCTCCCTTCGGTTGATCCAACCATGATGGATGACTATTATAGAGAGTTGATTCACCCTTCTCAATCTAGATCACTAAGTGGGAGTATGCATTCATCCACTGATTGGGTGGATAGTTACATAAGGGAGTTGAATACCCCAAGAGGTAAGTTTGTTGATTGCATTAGTGGAAAGTTTATGGAAACATCATCCATATTTTGTGATCATTTGTATAAGAACTTATGGATGCTATGATAAGTCTTTGGTATACTTGGTTGGACATTGGATTTCCATTTATGTCTTAGGAATGGGGATTGCACTGCTAGTTTGCACATGGCTTATGATGAGATTCAATATTCCTTTGGGAGTGATGAAATTCCAGTTTGGTGCAGTGTTTTAAACATCCCCCATGATGAGATATTATTTTTATAGATACTGATGTTTGGGAGGATGCATTTAAGACAATGGGACCCTGAAATTCTTTGGGATGATAGTTTTCCACAAGCAACAATGCTATTGGAATACATGCAACAATGACAATGGGATCCGAGAATTGATGAGTCATTTTAGTTTGCATTGATGTCTGCAGGAATGCAACATAAGCAATGGGACCCTAGGATCAATCTTGAAGATCCATATATAATCAGAGTGGTGCAGCAGAAACATGATGGACTTTTGGTATTTTGCTTGGAATTGAGTATTTTGATTCTAGTCAGCAACCATCATATTTTGAGGGGTGAGGTCACTGGTTGGCTTCATAGATGGTTGGATTTGGTTTATTTCGTGAGGACAAGCAATCTTGGGATGGGAGGATTGTCATGTTCCTATTTTTTCAGCACCATGAAACAGATCAAAACCCAGGGATTCTAGTGACAGATTGAATTAATTAATTAATGAGGGGTTAAGTTGAGGCATTTAATTAATTAGGAGTTTGAATTAATTTGTATCGAAAGTTTATTATGCACTTGGAATAATTATTTTTCATGCATTTAATATTTTTATGTGGAATAAATTAGGATACTAATCCACTAGGGTACATGAGAGGATAAGGTTGACTTGGAGTTATCTTGAGGAAGAAGCAAAGAGAAATATTCCAAAGCTAGGAAAATCAGAGAAAAGGAAAGAAAGTGGAACAAATCAGAAAAGAAACAATAGCTCAGCAAAAGATATTGATGTATTTGTAACTTCGGAATATATTCACTTGTATATTGTATGTATTACATTTGTACTTTATTGTATCCCCAATGGAGATGTTTTATTCCTTCAATTGGAAGTGTCGTCAGTTGTACTTGCAAGTGTCGCAAGTTATATTGTAAGTGTCGTAACTTATACTTGATGGGTTACTAGACCACCTTGATGGGGTTAGCCTTGTATGATTCATGTGGGTTAAAGGGTTATTATACCACCCTAGTGGGGTCGTCCTAGTTAGAATTATGTTAAGTGGTTGCGTTGGGGCCGACTTAGTTGAGTAAAGGTCAAGTGAAATTAAAAGTATTAATAGAGAGTGTGACTCTCTCATTTGATACATTCTCTTATTCACTCACTTCGCATTAGTGAGAGAGAGGAGGAATGTGCACAATTGGAGGAGGAGTATGCTGCTAAAGATATCTATCTCTTGGGTTTGATCTTTGTGATATTTGTATTGGTACTTATTATATCTCTGAAGAAGTTGCGGGGTTTTTCACCTTCTTGGTTTTCCCCGGTGAAATGTTTTGTGTCTCTTGTCTCTTATCTCTTATGCTTGATATGTTGTACATGTTGTTATTTCAGTTAAGATCCTAGATCTATTGAATTAAATGATGAAAAAATAACATGGTATCAGAGCTGGCCTGAAGGAAGGCATGGTATGGCATTTATGACACTTGTTGCACTTGTGACAAATTGGAAGCTAGGGATCGATATAACAAAAACCAGTCATCGTGGAACTTTCGCTATAAATCCATTTTGGTGAAGGTTCAGGTTCTGAAACATTTACAGGCCAAAGGTAACATCCCCATGTACCTTGTGTCCCAAGCAAAGCATCTAATTCATTGTAATTTATGTTTTATGATCCGTACAATCTAGGGTTTCGATAGGTATGACTTGAGGAGATACACGTATGTTTTGAAATTTGTTCATGATTAAGTTTATGATATGTTTGTCTTCATATTATTGAGGTTAGTACAATCTTGAGTAATTTTAGACTTGTCTTATCACCCTAGTAAAAGTATGAATGCATGTGAATACATTCATTGATTAGGATTATGACACTTGTGAGTGTACTAATGCAGTGTGGTGTTGTATGAGGATGATATTGTCTGCTAACATAAAAGGTACAAATCAAGTTCTAGATCAAGAACATATGACCATGGTGACATGAAGACAAAGACTCATCCATAGTCATGGATCACATAGAAGCTCCACTTATGAGGTATGTATAACTTGGTTCTACAATTATTAACTTATGAGATATGCAGGTTGCTAGTAAAAGGTCTCTAAGAGAACAAAGAAGAAATTGTTTGGGTATGTTAGACAAGAATGATAATCCATGTATGTTTTCCTATATCGATTTAGAATCCTACTTTGTGTTAGGATCTCATATAAATATAATTTTGTGTGATTAATTATGATCATTCATGAAGTTATAGGTTTGAGTAATCATGGGTTTATGCATATTATACTTCTTACTCTGATTGATGATATGGAAAACCAGAAGAGTCCTATGGTCAAATAAGAATATGCATGAGTAAAAGAAGTACTCCCTGAAACCTTGAATACTAACGCTTGTGATAAATTACTTGTGTATGAAATGATCATGACCATACATGTTTAATATTATTTAAAATCATAATTTTTTTATAGTATTGAGATTATACTAATGGATGTATGATTATGTATGAGATCTTGAGGATGACACAATGATGACACTAATGCACACTTAATCATGCATAGTGGTCCAGGATGGATATAAGTTCAAGGACAGATAATCTAGGAAGCAAAGATCAAGAGGGAGCACACTCCAGTAATTCCTTCAAGGAAGCAAATATTGAGAGGGATTCCACCCACAACTAAACAAAGATAAGTATTTGAATTGTCATATGATTACGTAAATAATGTTGTCTAGTCATGTACATACTTATGTTCCCAGATTTAGGATGTATATTATGCATATTAGAAAAGTTGCATTAATAAACAACGTACTACTAATATGCAAGTAATGGGTAAGTCGCCTGTGGTACTGTACAACATTCCATTGCTACTTATCTAGAATGAAACCTCTTTGCTAACATGTTGGGAGTTGTGCACACTCTTAACAAATGTTCTGGTAGAGATGGAAGGCATGTAGAAAGGTACCGTGTGAATATGGGATATGGATAAATGTTGTATTGAAGCATTGGCTAAGATAATTGCATGACTATATGACATATATCTTTATGCATAAGAATTTGTTTTGAAAAACCATGAGAAGTTTATAATCATGCAATTGAATTTGACTTGTAGGAAAGATCGTGTACAATCACCTACAAAAGAAGCACAACAACATTTGTTCCAACAATGAAGTTCACTATCTTCTGAATATATTAAAGAATCTTAAGTTCCCAGGATCCTGGATGCAGTAATGGAAGAATGCCATGATCGAGGAGTACCAGTCGATCATGAAGAATGATGTCTGGGATGTGGTCCTGAGACCAGAAGGGAAGTCTATTGTGACTTCCAAGTGGATCTACAAGATCAAGCATGCTGCAGATGGTAGGAAAGTGATGAAATGGAAGATACACCAGATGTATGTCAAGACAACTTTCTTGAATGGTGTAGTTGAAGAGGAAGTGTATGTGGAGAAGCCACTTGGTTTTGAGACATATGACAGGGAGTCATATGTGTGCAAATTGAAGAAATCCTTGTATGGCTTGAAGCAAGCACCTAAGACATGGTATAGTAGGATAGATAGCTTCCTGTCCAGTTTGGGCTTTACCAAGAATAAAGCGGATTCCAACCTTTACTACAAGGTTGAGGAAGGCAATCCAATGATACTCCTATTGTATGTGGATGACCTATTTGTGACAAGTGAGGATAGATTGTTGAAGAGGAATCTTGTTGCCGAGTTCGAGATGAAAGACTTGGGTATGATGCATTACATTCTAGGTATGGAAATGTGGTAGAGTGCAGATGGAATCTTCCTCGGACAAGGGAAGTATGCAGTAGAGATCCTGAAGTGGTTCGGGATGATGGACTGGAAGTCCATGGCCACACCTATGGCATCGAACCTGAAGCTATTGAGTGAAGCTTCATCAGATTCGGTTGATGCCATGATGTATCATCAGATGATTGGGTCCTTGATGTACTTGATGAACACGAGACCAGATATTTGCTTTGCGGTGAACACCTTGATCCAGTTTCTTACAGATCCTAGACATGTTCACCTGATTGCTATAAATCATTTTCTGAGGTACCTAAAGGGTATGGTTGATTATGGGATCAAATATGATGAGATTCAAAAGTTTAACCTGGATGGTTATGTTGATTCAGATTGGGAAGGCAGTGCTGCAGATAGGAAGAGCACTTCAGGGTGCTACTTTAGTATGGGATCAGGTGTGATCTCTTGGCTTAGGAGGAAGCAATCCTGTGTAACACTGAGTACAATCGAAGCAGAGTATGTCACAACTTGTTCGGTAGGTTGTGAGGCAGTATGGCTGAGGAAGTTACTATCTGAGTTATTTGATCTCCCGTTGGATGCTACCTGTATCTATTGTGAAAACCAGAGTTGTGTGAAGTTGTGAGAGAACCCAGTGTTCCATGACAGGTCGAAGCACATTGAGATCAAATATCAATATATTTGGGATATGGTGCAGAGAGGAGCAGTGAAGCTCCAGTATGTTGCGACAGATGAGAAGATTGAAGATGTGTTGACCAAACCACTAGCCAGAGTGAAGTTTGAGTACTTCAGAGAGAGGCTTGGTGTTCTTCAGATAAAATATAATTCGAGGCAGAAGTCATGGGACACGTTTGTAGGAGCCATTCCAAGCATGGTGATAGGAGAGTCCTTCCCATGGCTATGGATGTAAGCGCTGTGTGACAAGCATCAAGATGATGCTCTGGATGATGTTCTACATGATGTTGATTAGGATGATCACATGTTATGATATGCATGAGATGGATGCTTTGTATGATCAGTTTAATTATACGATGATGACAAGTATCAAGTCGATGCTCTAGATGACATGCATCGAGACGATGCTATGATGATGATCAGGATGATCATATGTGATGAGTATCGGGATGATGCTCCAGATGATATGCATTAGGACGATGCTGAGATGATGATCAGGATGATCATGCGATGATGATGTGCATCAGGATGATGTACTATATGATTATCAATATGATCATGAGTATCAGGTTGATACTCCATGGCCATGGATAGGTTGTTCATGTATCATAGAAAAGATCCTGGGAGATCCTATAGTCTAAGCTAGGATTCTCTTTCAAGGTTTTGCTACTATAGGCATGTAATCAGCCTTGGAGATCCGATAGGTTGAGCAGTAAGCTCGTAATTAGTCCTGGGATTCTCTTTAGAGTTATTGTAGGCTGCAAGACACTCTTTAAAGGTTTTTCCTAACCACAGGTAATTAGCCTTGGAGATCCGATAGGTTGAGCAGTAAGCTCGTAATCAGTCTTGGGATGCTCTTTAGAGTTTTTGCAGGATGCAGGACACTCTTTTAAGGTTTTGTGGTGGGGGTCACATGTAATTAGCCCTAGAGATCCGATAGGTTGAGCAGTAGCTTGTAATCAGTCCTAGGATGCTCTTTAGAGTTCTTGTAGTTTGCAAGACACTCTTTTAAGGTTTTGTGACAGTCAACATGTAAAAGATCCTGGAAGATCCTATAGTCTGAGCTAGGATACTCTTCCAAGGTTTTGTTGATGCACGTAATAAGTCCTCAGGATTCCACAGTATTGCAAGAGATGATGAAGACCTGCAGGAGGCTAGGCCTACAACCAACATGAAAAAGGGCTTGCTCTGTAGAAATTCCTATGACGAGAAGAATTATGAGATAGCCCAGTGATTGAGATGTCGAGTATAGCAGCAGTGATAATGATGATGCTCTGTGATCCAATGATGATGATCTAGCTCCAGAATTGAAGACTTGTGCCTATATGTATTGATGACTTGTGTTAAGAGAATACCTTCCTAGTTAAGAGGGAGTGTTGATGTATTTGTAACTTCGAAAGATATTCACTTGTATATTGTATGTATTACATTTGTACTTTATTATATCCCCAACGGAGATGTTTTATTCTTCTGATTGGAAGTGTCCTCATTTACACTTGCAAGTATCGCAAGTTATATTGTAAGTGTCGTAACTTATACTTGATGGGTTATTAGACCACCTTAATGGGGTCGGCCCTGTATGATTCATGTGGGTTAAAGAGTTATTATACCACCCTAGTGGGGTCAGCCCAGTTAGTATTATGTTAAGTGGTTTAGTTGGGGCTGACCTAGTTGAGTAAAGGTCAAGTGAAAGTAAAAGTATAAATAGAGAGTGTGACTCTCTCATTTGATACATTCTCTTATTCACTAACTTTGCATTAGTGAGAGAGAGGAGGAGTGCACACAAGTGGAGGAGGAGTATTCTATTGAAGATATCTATCTCTTGGGTTTGATCTTTGTGATCTTTGTATTGGTGCTTATTCTATCTCTGAGGAAGTTGCGGGGTTTTTCACCTTCTCGGTTTTCCCCGATGAAATGTTTTGTGTCTCTTGTCTGTTGTCTCCTGTCTCTTATGCTTGATATGTTGTACATTTTGTTCTTTCAATTAAGATCTTAGATCTATTGAATTAAATGATGAAAAACTAACAAAAGCAGCATAAAGCAGAAAGTAGGCAAAATCAGAAAAGCAGGAAAGTTTATAAAAGAAAGAATGTTCAGAAAAACAGGAAAGTCCAAAAAATACAGAAAAAGCAGAAAAAGCACATGCAAAAAGTGGAAAAGCAAGGACAAGCAAACAAAAGCAAAAAATAAGGAAAGCAAGGTAAAAAGGAAAAAGAAGGAAAGCTAGATTTTATCATCCACTCGAGGAGGGAGAATTAACTTGGTTTACTTGTTCATAAATTCACCCACTCTCCATAAATAACCCAGTGCACACCACATTAATTCTTCTTGACAATTTGTGAATTGGTATGAGAGCAATTTTGCCTCAAAGACTTGGGAGATGTGCCCCTGGTCAAGTTTGGGAGACGTGCCCTAGCTTTCTGTGAGAGGATGATGGCATTCAAAAATTTTCATTGATTTTATTTGTAGGTCCTGTAGCTGAACCAACCCTGGGTCGAGTTTCAGAAAGGTCCATCAAGTCTGTGGTTTGAATCTTAGAGTTCTTCATTGATTTCTACTGCTATATTGTTCAGTAGGAGTGGAGAGAAATTTTCATAATGATTTGAGGATTATCTTGGCTCAAGTATTATGTATTAATAGTTATTGTACTCCTATGATATCAATCAGTTCCATTAAAATTTCATAAATCATATTTCTTCTCATATTTTTCCACCCTTCCTAGATTTAGCTAGAATTTGACTAGTTTCCAGTTTGCATTTAATAAATAAATGATTATGAATCCAAATGAAGTCATTATTTTTTTCTAGATTTGAGTAATATGACATATGTCATTATTCAAGTCTCATAACAGAAATTTGTGAGCCTTTTATTATTGTTTTGGAGCCCTAAAATCTCACTAGTTGTGTAGTCTTGAAAGGCAATTTTACTAGTCTTTTTGTATGATTGCTTAGAAATTCATACAACTTTCTGGAATGTTATTTGGCTGTTTAATTACTGTAATTTAATCATATTTAACCTTTGTAACTCATAAATACCCATTCCCAGCCTCCAGTTAAAGTTCCCACCTATACTAGTTTGCATATGTTGAGGGGCCCAGGAGCATTGGAGTAAATTGCAGCTTTGATGCTCTTGAAACATCAATGATCTCAGTACCTTATGCATAGGTATCATTCCATAGCAGAGTCTCTTATCCATACCAAGACTTTGATCTAATCCATTTTCAGTCCATCTAGCTTCCATAATCATTGTTTTAATTAATTTTGGGAAGTATGGAGTTTTTGTATCACTAACCTAAGTTGGTACATTGCATCAACTAGGTCCTCCTGATCGACCATAGTTGGGTTTGTCCAATCAATTGGTAAATTATCTGACCAAGTAGACAATTATAACTGGTGTTGGCTATGATTGACCCAAAGGTTTTCTATAAGATCCAGGTTCTTTGTGGTTTCCCCTTGACCAACAAAACCCCTTCGCACCGTCCCTTTCGGCAACATCCTACGAGCAGGTTGAAGTCTTACCCAAGGTGTATCTATGGGGTACTACGGAATCATATTTCCACAATAAGTGATAAGTTTCTTGGACGGACGTACTGCGCAACACAACAGAGGATATGTGTTGCGAGGTGAGACTGCGCAGCAATGGGAAACACTGTGGTCTGCACCACTATACTCTTCTACTGCAGGACATCTCCTGAAGATGTGAACAATGCATCTTTATCCTATAATTGAATTATCTTGAACACTTAAGGATCTGAAACGAATATCACTCATCCACTCATTCAGGCACTTAACCAACTATTCTTCTAACATTCATTCATTAAGCCGAGGTGCTACGATTTGAACGTATATGACTATACAATCCAACTGTTAACCATTCGTATATTGCATATAAGAAAGTGTCTAATTAAATGGTTGATCCGCTATCTTCAAGCACAACACTAAATGTTCATCGTTCATCTGTTCATGCAGAACCTAACATATCATTTCCATACTTATTTTGAAGGAAAATGCATATCAAAGTTCTCTCATAACAACATGCAAGGAAACATATAGACATTCATTTACAAGAAATACATTTCAGCATTCATTCATAAAACACAATCACACAACATGATATTTAACGTGGTTCACTCCCCCAGGTGGGAAGCTACGTCCACAAGAATGATTGGTAATATATTTATTTAAAAGGGATGGGGACAACCATTCTTAGTCTGCGCACTCAGCTGTAGACTTTCCTTCCTCTCAGATAGGTCTCTGCGCACACAGCTGCAGAGCCTTTACAATCTTCTTAGCTCAGAGAGATTTTACAATACAACAGCCAAAATTGTAACTACAAAAAGTAGAGATTAACCCCAAAAATGTAACCCTATCCCATACAAAATTATCTTCTTAAATAGATCATGCCTCTGAGGTCATGTCTTTACAAAGCTGAAGACCTAAACCCAAAAACCCTTAGGTTTTACAAAACTGCATCGGTTTCCCTAAACTGGCTTGCTGGCATTTGGTAGCATCTGCTTCATCATGGCGGTTATCCACGTCTTCATTCTGTCGCTATCGGCCTCCCTGTCACACGCGTGCCAACAGATCTCTTTCACAGAACCGTTCATCTCTAATGGTTTCGCCCACCAGGCGTACCAAGACATCGCTTTCCTCAAGAAACTCGTGCATTGGCTGTGTTCCAGATTTGCTCGTGCCCGCCGCTTGGCACTTTTGGAGCATCTTTCCAAAATTAGATCACTACTGTTCCATCCAACCTACCGTTCATTCATGCATCTCCTCTACTATGTGTGTGTGGATGAACTGCAAGCCTGGTAAGGGAATTTTGGCCAAGTTGAGCTCTATCCGCTCGACTCCCTTTGTGTCCAGGGAAACCTGTTCTGTCATTGGCAATGCAATAGCCAATGGGTCCACATGGGCAATCCTGGGCTTTGATGGCAGCGTTATGGCTAGCTGCGGTAGCGTTTGCTGCGAGGTTCCTGCCAACCTCCCTTCAGCTCCTGCTTTGCGCAGCAAGGTTATGCTCTTTTGGACCTCGCCCATTTTCTTCACAAGGCCTTGCAGTGCGAGGCTGGTCTTTTGCAGATCATCCTGGATGACCTGATCCTTTTTATATTTGTCAGTCATGAGCTCCTGCATCTGTTTTGAGAACCTTTATACTATCATGTCAAAGTCATCTTCGTTCAACACTGTCTCAACTTGAGTCTTTGTGGCCTTCATCTTCTTTCGTGCCTTTGGCTTCTGCGAGGTCTCAGGTTCTTCCCACTTTCTTGTTTCTTCAACAGTCGGGCATGACAGCAGGATTGGCTTGTCTTCACCAGAGCCTGTCTCAACATCCATGACTTCAACATGGAAGTTAGTGGGCTAGTCCTTCATGAGGGCTTCAATGTCGTCCTCGTACATATGGTAGTTACCCGGGAACCATTCTGGCTTCTTCATCTTTTTTTTGGGTGAAATGAAAATATATCGCATGTCAGCCTAAAAATCAAGAATGCGGATGTACTTCGACGTTATCTTCTTTGTGATGCGGGGTGTATGGATAATCGCATCATGTAGATGAGTGTAATATTGATAGAAAACCTCAGTTGTCGCATGCCATCACTCTGCATTGATATTTTCCCAAAGTTTAGCATACCAGAATCCTCTGGGATCATTGGTTTCTATATTGACATCCACATAGTCCCTTGGAAACTTCAATCTGGAAAAGGTGATGAGGATGATCATCCATGTGAAGTGGAACTGTCTGCCATTATCTTGCGTATGATTGAGCTCATCCAAGAACTCATTCAGAAGATATTTACACCAATTGAGCTCGGTGCCTTTAGCCGCTGCGGCACCAAGTAGCACTGCACCCACAGGCACCTCCAGTGGCCTAGCTGTTCTAAGGATTTTTCCTGCGAGTAACTGCGTGACAAATTTTGTCGTTCTGTCCTCAATTTATTCTGTGGGAAAACCTCTTTTCCCCTTCACCAATGCATGGCTTTTCTTCATTTTCTCGACAGCTTATTTTCCTTGTTCTTCCCTTGGAAGAACTTCTTGGGATCCTTACCATGCTTGCTTAACCCAGTAATGCAGTGGATCAAATCAATGTTTATATCGACATTTCTGTCGAGCCATAGATATCCTTGGTGGATTTGTGCCATCAGCGTGCGAACCATGGCATTAACTTCCGATCAGTGATCAAAATGTGGCAATCTGAGGAGGTCCAACAATCCTGACTGAATTACTGGTGTTAGCCAGCTTTCGGAAACAAAGTTAAATGTGCCCTTGGCATATTTCTTCTAGCATATGTACTGGTTAGGTTAGAACTGTGGATACTTAGGCATGTGGGGCTCTTCCTTTTGCACACCTAGGAGGTCGAAATCTTCCCACTTACAGTCTGCGATCTTTCCGAGCAGGTTCTTAGCAACCTGTACATGTTTTGAGACTGGCGACAATGGGATATCATATTTAGTGGTCTTGACCAGTTTAAAGAATGGGGCATCCAATGCTCGTGGTGATATATACTCCAGTGTCAGCTTCAATGGTTCTTTCTAAAAGACCAACGATTTTTGCGCCATCTGGCCCATCTTTAGAATCTTGCTTCATGGTGTTGTTATGTCTTTCCCTTTATCTTTCCCTTTGTCCTGCATGATTGGAGTATGGCGAGGTGATCTACGGGATCCTTGGCCTTGTTCTGTTACAACCTTCTTGGCAGGGTTTTCATTAACTCTGCAATTCCCCCATGCTGAAAGACTCGGATTGCTTTTTGAAGTGTAAGCCCTTCTTCTCTATCTGGTGATTTAGACATTCACTAGCGAGAGTAGGAAATTGTTTCTAAGAGATGACTAAGGGATGCTAGAATAGGAGAAAACACATAAAAATTCTAAGTGTTTGGTAACGCCCGCGAGTCCTTACGCAACATTATTTATAGGTGTAGTTGAGTCCCCCCCACGCCTTCCAACAGCTAGATGAGCATTTAATGTGGTGTCCATTAGTCAATTTGAACGAATCCTTCAGTCCCCTCCATCATCAGTATGTTCAGAAACGACTATCTTTTCTTTAAATGCTGAAGCAGTTGCTGTAACGGTCATCTAACGGCTATTTTCTCAAAAATACTCTAACGGCTATTTTTCTGAGTGCTGCACCAAGCTGCGCGGCTAGCCATCTGCGATCCTGCGCAGTTACTTCGCAGTGGTACTATTTTTAACTGTGCGGTTCCCCCTTTTTTTTCGCATAGCATCAGTAGTGCTGCACGGTACACACATTGGTCTACTTAACATACATGTATAGACTCCTTGACATTTCCAGTGTCTAATTTCAACTGTAGCTAACACTTGGAAATATCTTTCTTTGCTTATCATTTAGGATTCTGCAAAGCAGGGCTGTCATGATAGAGCTTTAGCTTGCTTCCATTTATCATAGTTGGTAGGGTAGCGCCAGCTAAATTGGCTAACTGGACTGCACCAGTGGTAGTAACCTATATCATAGTATATGGGCCAAGCCAATGCATCTTAAATTTACCAGGAAACTTCATGAACTTGCTATCATACAGGAGGACTAGGTCACCTACCTGAAAGCACTTGTTCTTTATATGAAGATTATGCTAAGCTTTCTCGTGGTCTTTCTGAGCTTCCTGGTGGAAGTTGGCAATGAATTGATCTTCCTCCATCCCAACAAGGTGTAGCAACCTTTCTTCTAGTGTTGCACGGTCCGCCATCCCTGTGAATGCAATGATCCTTAAACTAGGGACAATGTACTCCATTGGCATTATAGCTTCCTTCCCATAAGGTAACTAAAAAGGTGTATGTCCTGTCAATTTCTTGCATGTGGTTCTGTATGCCCATAACACAGAGGAGACATGCAGATCCCAATCATCTCTATTTACATTGCAAACCTTAGACAGTGCATTCTCCAGCATTTTATTGAAAGCCTCAACAGTGCCATTTTCCTGTGGATGATATGGAGTACTGCACTGATGACAAATGTGGAATTCCTCTGTAAGTGCCTCAATGGTCTTGTTCAAAAAATGAGTACCTTGGTCACTCATCAAAATCTTCGGACAGCTAAATCTTGACAATATTTCTTCAAAAATGAACTGTGCAGCAGTACTGGCACTGCAGTCCTTTATTGGCTTTGCTTCTGCCTATCTGGTGAGGTAATCAGTAGCAGTAATAATATACCTTGCACTAGTTCTTTTTCCTGGTGGGTTTATAGGACCCACAAAATCAATTGCCCATTTCTCAAACGCCTGCAAGGTCAACTGTGGATTCAATGGCATCTCGTCCCTTCATGAATTTTTCCCTGTCCTCTGATAGACATCGCAGTTCTTGCAGTATTCTTTGGAATCTTTGTGGATCGTGGGCCACCATAGCCCTACATGCAGTATCTTCTACGTGGTATCCCTTCCTGCGTAGTGACCTCCCGCGATCCCTGAATGTGCATCTACTGGAATAAATGGTTTCTCATGATCTAGTACGCATCTGCGTAGGACTATATCTGGCCCGAGTTTGTATAAGGGGCCTGCAATTATAGTGAAGTCTGCGGCATGCACCACTAGCTTTTTCTTCTGCTGGACAGATAATTCCTGCGGTGCTAGCCCTGTTGTTAAAAAATTAATGATATCCTTATAATAGTCATCGACAACCTGTATAGAAAATAACTGCGCATCAGGCAGATTGTCTTCAATGTTCGTCGGCTCTTCTCTTGACTCAATCCTTGACAGATGATCAGGTCCCAAGTTCAGTCTACCTGGCTTAACAACAATCTCGAAATCATACTCCTGGAAAAGCAAAAACCATCTGCATATGTGCCCCCCTAACACTGGCTTATTGACCAAGTATTTCAACGTAGAATGGTCAGTGAACATAAGGAACTACGCACCGAGCAAGTAATGCCTGAATTTCTGTAGGGAATATACCATTGCAAGGCCTTCCCTCTCAGTACTAGTGTAGTTCTTCTCTGCTATTGGGATTTTTCTACTTGAAAATGCAATAGGGTCGTCAATACCTCCTTCCCCTGGCTAAGCTAATACGATTCTCAAGGCAATGCATGATGCATCAACGTGGACGTGAAATGGCTTCGTCCAATCTGAAAAGACTAGAATCAACGTAGTCACCATCTTTTCCTTTGATGTATCGAAACCTTGTTCGCATTCCGCGTTCCAGATGAACGGTGAGTCTTTCTTTAGCAGCTTTTCCATTGTTGCGGTTATCTATGCGTAACCCTTTATAAATTTTTTGTAGTATCCGGTATGGCCTAAGGTAGAACGCAACATCTTGACTGAAGTTGGTGTTGGAAAGTTCACAATAATAGCAATCTTTGCAGGGTCCACCATCAGTCCTTGCTTACAAACAATGTATCCAAGTAGAATCCCATACAGAAAACAAAAAATACACTTCTTTAGATTTAAAGAGATCTGATGTTGTCGACACTTCTCAAGCATCATTCTGAGGTTCGCACAATGGTTCTTCAATAGGCCAAAGAAATTCCAATCATCAAAATATGCTTCGAGAAACTTATGCATAAACTCTTTGAATGCTGTGACGACCACTCTGGAAAATATGGTAGGTGTGTTCTTCAGGCCGAAGGGAATTACTGTGTACTGGAACGACCCTCATTCTGTAGCAAAATTCATCTTATGCCTATCTATGGGATCAATCCTTATATGATGATACCCCAAAAAACCATCAGTAAAAGAATAGGCCTCATTCCCTCCAGTATTGTCAAGCACTTTATTTGTAAAAGGAGTGGGGAATGTGTCGTGCATAGAAGCATCATTTAGTTTTTTGAGATCCACACAAATCCTGATCTCACCCTTCGTTTTCTTGTCTTGAACGACCATTGGACTAATCCACTCAAATTCTTCGACAGGTTCAATGATTCCTTCTTCTAGCATCTTATCCATCTCTGCGCGTACTCTTTCCTTGTAGCGCGGGTTTAGTCTGTACGGTCTCTGCTTTATAGGCTTTGCGCTTGGCTTCAAAGGTATTTTCATGACTCCTAGGTCTCCTGGAATTCCTTTCATTTCTGTAAATTTTGTCAGAAACAGCTCATGATACTCACATAAGGTATCTGCGATCTCGGCAACAGTATGATCGTCCCAATAATCTCCGATTGCTGCGAACTTCGGTTCTTCTTTTATGCTAATATTCACCTTTTGTGTTTTTACTAGTCCGCTCATATCTGGGATTTCTAACGCAGGTCCTTCTACATCGCGCGCACCCTCCGATTCTGGTATGTTTATGTTGCGCGGATCATCATCATTGTCTTCCTTGCTATCTCCATCTTCTTCTGCTAGGTTATAACACTTGATAGTATGTTCCTCATGTTTCTTCCATTCCGATTGTAGGTTCGCAAGAACGGTATCTGCCCTGAAGAATTCTTCCAATGTCATATTTCTGTGAGGACAGTCTTCCTTGAATATGTGTTCCTTAATTATTTGCAATACCTCATGGATCAGTGGGTTTTCATCCTCGAAGCTAAAGTCCCTCTGGAAGTTCACAGTCAACATTTCCCAATCAGTGGTTTCTCTGCGCAACTCCATGTCTAGGTACCATTTCTTTGGAATGTCGTCCGCCAGGGTATGCACGAACAGGTGCACCCATTCTTCACATGGCCTTCCCAGCCATGCCTGCGAACAAACTTCAATATGCTGACTAGGATCTTTCTATCCATTAAACTTTTGAAAGGGTAAAGTAACCCTGTCAGCAAACCGAATCTACATCTTAATCTTGCATTGGTCCCAAGTGGTCAATGTCTTCTTGTGCGCATTCCACCATCTAGAGGGTGTGTCACATAGTGCCATATCCAATGTTGGTAATATGTGCTCATCTGCAATAGCTACAGTGTATTCTTGGATCAAAGTATAAACATTAGTAGAACCATCATATGTGGGAATAGGACTTACCTATTTCCCGATCCAGCGTAGTGATTTCGTAACCTGCACGCACCTTCTTGTTGATACTTCATGCATCTAGCTTTGCCAATTTTCCAGCCCTGCCACTGAATCAGAGATGCAGGAGCTGTCACATCTCCAACTGAGTGTGCCATCTGCAGTAGGATTAATGTAATCTTCCTGGTTCACTGTGAGTTGGTATAGTCTGTCCAAGTCTTAAGCCTTGGATTCCTCTTGAATCAACTCACTATATCTGTCACCATCTGCAGGATCCAACGGTGTGATGACCCTAAGATTCTTTCCTTCAAATATCATCTTCTTTGTCTTTAAGTTGATAATAGCCAAGTTATCCATAGCCCAGTCAATTCCTAGCAGAGCAAGAAAAGGTTGACTATCATCTACAATCTCGATAACTTCAAAGTCTGTATGACTTTGGACTCCATCGACGTCGACTATTATGTTAGCTAACCGGCCAAAAGGTATGACTTTCTATTGGCTAGGCATTCTTAACTGAATAGGTGACCATGACAACTTTGGCCGACCCATCTACTACCATGTCTGCTTAGTTAAGACATTTACTTCTGATCCCAGATCAAGGATGACTTCATCCATTTCAAAATCTCCAATCTACGTGGTAAGCCTCATTTCTCAGCCTGTTCTTTTAGGCTTCCTTATGTGATGTATTGCACTATCAGAAGTCTCTGTTCCGGTCTGCGGCTCATATTGGTTTATGAGCTTCTGCAGCTCAACTATGGCATTTTCACATTTGAGTAACTTCATGCAGCTTCGCAGGAACTGCGCAACGGAAGTGCTAACATCTGTCGCAGTGCTTGTTTTATCATAGGCTGCTGGCATGTCTTCAACATGTGGTGGTTGATTGCGTAATGGGATCCTCTGTGTTTTGGTTGTTGTCTCTCTGAAGGTATCCCGCGCGTCGATAAAGACTTCTTTATTCTTTGTAGGTCGAGAGCAGGTATTTTTCCCGGAGCTTTCCTTATCCATTCTATCTCAAGAGGAGACTGCTTTGTGTGAGCCTCCCCTGATGTGGATGCTTCTTCTTCCCTATCGCGGCCTGTTTGAGCACCACTGTGTGTAACCACATTGATGCTTGGGTCTACTTGTCTTTTCTCTGCTGCGATCCACTGGACGTTCATGTTTGGTACATTCGTCCGTCTTCCTTTCGGCATTTCCACCTCTAGTACTGGGCAATCTTCAATAACATGCTCAAATGATTTACAATAATTGCACATAGTGCATGGGTTAACACAATCTCTAGATACGTGACCTGGATGGCCACAATTATAACAAATGACTTGGCCGCGGCCTCTCCCCTGCGCCGAGCCAGTATTTCTTCCTCCACCATGACCTTTGTATCCTCCTTGGTCATATTGTCCATTCTCTTATTTTGGCTGGGTATCTTCTTGTACGCGGTAAAAGTCAATGCCTCTCAATGAGTCCATATCCCATTTTCTCTCATTCATTAATTCATATGCGCAGCAGTTGGATTCATCATGTCCAACTGATTTACAGAAATTGCAGTATAAATTTTTAGGTGTTTTGACATATTTATGTATAAGATAGCAGTCTTCAGGTCTGTGTTCTGTGGTTCTACAAATTTCACACCATGGGGATTGATTCTGATTTAACGGGTTGGGAACACCACTATTAAGATAGTCGCGGAATAACGGGCAATGCTCCCGGTCATGGCCTTCTCCTTTACAACCTGTACACCATACCTCATGTCTAGGTTCATACCTTTGTTCTTTGCCATTCTTCATGCTTTGCAATTCTAGTGTCAGAGTGGTCAGCTGGTTTTGGATCTAAGACATCCCAGAACTAGTCTCTCCAATAGGCGAAGCTTCTAGCTTCATTGCAATTTCCAAGGCCTCTGCCTGCGACTCAACCTTCTGCTGCATCAATGGTAATCTAATATGGGGAAACATCGCAGCAATGAACCATTCCTTGTGTTGTTCCGGGGATATAACAAATATTAATTGGTCTAATAGGGTCTTGAACTTCTGATCAAACTCCCAAACCGTTTCAGTCAGTTTCTGCTTTATTTCTTTCAATTCGGTTATACACTGAGATTCAGATTTAGGTTTCTTGAACTCGGCCACGATCGCAGCTTTAATTTCTAGGAGGGTTTGCGGCTGTGTGGTAGAGTATTTCATGAACCAATGTAAAACTCTATCTCTGAAAGTGGTGATGAGCTGTGCTCTCTTCATTGCATCATCCTGGATTTGTCTTACATTCCATACAGCTTCACAAAGAAACCGGTGCTGGTCAGGGTCTTCTAGGCCAGTTCCTTTGAATATTGGGAGCTTCATATCTGTGTTTTCCATTGTGCTATTAGGCGGTGGAGCACCCGAACTAGTGCATGGCTGCTGTAAAAGGCTCTGTGCAGTGAAAACAAATGGGACTATCGGGAGAGATGGACTGGGCTGAGTATTCTGTGGGGTGGGATGCATAGAGGGTGGGTTTTGAGATAAAATTAGTTCAGTCTCTGCAACCGGTGGGTTCTCAGGGGTAAATGGTGGTGCGTCCTTGTTGTCAAGGTTACATGGAATCTCAGTATCAATATGGAGTCCAGGGCCTTCAAGATTCTTATTAAATTTATATCTCTTACCACTTCTAAGATTATGTGTTTCTTCGTCAGAATCACTAAATATACTATTTACCATGACAAACGTAAGAATATTATTGCATTCTTAAAACACCTTTCTTAGCTAATAGCATCTTGATGTATAGACTGAGATTGTTCAATAGCTTACCTTGGAATTCTCCGAAAAAATATGCTTCTGCTTGGCTGTAGGGTTTGAGTGTGTCTACAACAAATTCTGTTACGAAGCCTTCTAGCATATGATCGACCCAAAAGTGAACTACGCGTGCCAATGGGATGTCTATTGCTTTGAGCTGTGCTATGAGCTCAGGAGTCCACTCTGTAGGAAATCCTCCTTGAAAACAGGTTTTCTTTTCTACAAGCCGCGAGATCCACGTGTGCAGCTCGTTCAGAAATGATGCCCAAAAAATATCATGGATATCTTCCCATAGATATCTATCCGACCACTGTGCGTTAGATAGACACAGATGTATATTCTCTTTCCTTGCAAAGTCTCTTCTGGTCTTGTCCCACCAAGCTTGGATTTCTATCTTTTCAGGATGCCAGTTGTCATATCCTTCCAAGAACTGGTATTCTTCATCACACATCATGGTTGCAACTCATCACGGATTCTAGCATGGCAACGAAACCATTTGTTGGATATAACTGACCCAAATTTTTTCTATAAGACCCGAGTTCTTTGTGGTTTTCCCTTTACCAACAAAACCCCTTCGCACCAGCCCTTTAGGCAACAACCTGGGAGCAGGTTGAAGTCTCACCCGAGGTGTATCTATGGGGTACTGCGGAACCATATTTCTATAGTAAGTGATAAGTTTCTTGGATGGACGTACTGCACAACACAACAGAGGATATGTGTTGTGAGGTGAGACTGCGTAGCGATGGGAAACGCTGCGGTCCGCACCACTATACTCTTCTACCGTGGGACTTCTCTTGAAGCTGCGAATAGTGTAGCTTTATTCTATACTTGAATTATCTTGAACACTTAAGGCTCTGAAATGAATATCACTCATCCACTCATTCACGCACTTAACCGACTATTCTTCTAACATTCATTCATTAAGTCGGGGTGCTGCGATTTGAACGTATATGACTATACAATCCAACTGTTAAGCATTCATATATTGCGTATAAGAAAGTGTCCAATTAAATGATTGATCTGCTATCTTCAAGCACAACACTAAATGTTCATCGTTCATATGTTCATGCAGAACCTAACATATAATTTCCATACTTCTTCTGAAGGAAAATGCATATCAAAGTTCTCTCATAACAACATGCAAGGAAACATCTAGACATTCATTTATAGGAAATACAGTTCAACATTCATTCATAAAACACAATCACACAACACAAGATTTAACGTGGTTCACTCCCTCAGGTGGGAAGCTACGTCCACAAGAACGGTTGGTAATATATTTCTTTAAAAGGGATGGGGACAACCATTCTTAGTATGCGCACTCAGCTGCAGACTTTACTTCCTTTCAGATAGGTCTCTGCGCACACAGCTGCAGAGCCTTTACAATCTTCTTAGCTCAGAGAGATTTTACAATACAACAACCACAATTGTAGCTACAAAAAGTAGAGATTAACCCCAAAAATGTAACGCCATCCCATACAAAATTGTCTTCTTAAATAGATCATGCCTCTAAGGTCATGTCTTTACAAAGCCGAAGACCTAAACCGAAAAACCCTTGGGGTTTACAAAACTGCGCCAGTTTACCTAAGTCGGTTGCTGGAATCTAGTAGCATCTGCTTCATCGTGGCGGCTATCCACATCTTCATTCTGTCGCTATCGGCCTCATTGTCGCACACGTGCCAATATATCTCTTTCACATAACCATTAATATCTAACGGTTTCACCCACTAGGTGTGCCAAGACGTCTCTTTCCTCAACAAACTCGTGCATTGGTCGCCTTCCTGATTCGCTCATGCCTGCCGCTTGGCACTCCTGGAGAATCTTTCCAAAATTAGACCACTACTGGTCCATCCGATACCTGCACCTGATCCTTGTCCAACACTCTACTTTGATGGTTCCATGTGTCGTGATTGCTTCATAGCAATGCTTCCTCGCAGCGCTGGTCTTCACAGTGCTTCCAAAACTCGAATGTTGTGCACAACTTCACAACATCTTCAATACTTAGACAAAATTATATTTCTGAGCTGTGCTCAGCTCAACTTTCCTTGCTTATTAAAAAAGGTGTTACCAAAACTTTGTGCCAACCTAGGCCCAACAACTGGTTAACTACTTTGTAACATGTATAAATATGCCGGTGAGCCGAAATATAAAAGGTGCCACTATTGTACATACTTCTCTTGATTGTGATAATAAATATCATTGTTCCTCTAGTTCCTACAACTTTGTTCTATCACTCTCATTATGTGTTTAAGATATTATATGTGAATCTTTTTATATCATGTGCATGATGTACTACTGGTACCCCCTGTAATCCCGTAGATTAAAAAATTGGTTCCATTGCCGATAGTACTGACCTGGGATGTGGAATGATAATATATATGTAAATGGTGAGTGAAGGAGAAATTAGAGACTGGTGGAAACATAAAATTGCAAATTATATATAGAACTATGCCAAAAGAACAAGTTAACACTTGCACAGGACTAAGAGAAATTCTTCACTCGGTCCCATGAACAATTTATAGAAGTTGTTCCCAATGAGATAAATAAATTACTTGACGTTGTTGATGAGCAAGTTAGATTCCTAAAATGAAAGAGAATTAATGCGTAATCTTAACATCAAAGATCATAGAACCTGTATGATTCGCTTGAGAAGATAAGCGGTGAATCCTGTGAAGAACAATCTATCAAAGAAAGGACCTCTATTAATGAAATCAAAGCAATATTTTACAATGAATTCCACAAATATTTCTTTGTTACAATTCTGAATCTTCTATTCAATTTTTTAATCGAAAAATGAGCTAGCCACATACTTGAATCTTGACCCCTGTTAGCCCTTGGTGGTAGTTCAGATTGGGAATAGAAGCAAAAAGAGTAGGAATGATTCATTCGTGAACATGAGTGGGAATACTTCCTAAATAAATGGATACCATTTCTCATCTCACCTACGTCAGTCAATTAGAATCGAGTTGACATTGGGGGGTTCAATGGCCATGTACATTGAATAGAAGGATGATGCTAGTTGACAGAGAAATTGGAGAATGAATCTGAGTAAGAAGCCAAGTCTACCTCAATGAAATAAATTTTCAACCAATCATAAGAAAATAATAGATATTCAGAAAATGGAAAGAGAAAAGAGGTTCAAGCGACAGGAGCAGTTAAGAGACATTGCAATCTCACTGCATAATAGAATAATTATGAATAAATTGGATAAGATGGTCGAGAAACCAAAAGAATAGCCTAAGTCGAGGGATATTTGACCAGTTGAGAGAGAGGGTGAGGTGTCAACACTAGTACAGAGGTCGCATGCGATGGTGCTGACCCTACATTCCTTACATATTACTATACCTTATGCCACGACCCCTGTCGACTTTGTGTCGATGATGATGACGACTGGAACTACTATTAGACAAATCATCAAATGAGATTTAGGACTTGGACCAGGCGACAATAGCTTATGGAGTCAACACAATGGATCAAGCTATTGTGATTTTTCGGGTGGGGGAAGACAATTTAGGGCAGTTCCCCATCATGTTAGAAGCGCTTCATAATAAAAATAATGTTAATATCTTGTCTAATATTCCTAAACATGAATCATTAAATACTAAAATTTTTGCAAATAATCATTAGGAAAGACACAATGATTGGAGGAGATAATCCCCATGCCACAAGAATACAAAGAAAATAAGATAACTATCCTAATCCATTGAAGCAAAGGGAAATATTGAATAGTTATACAAAAATATTTGAATAAATCGCTTCTAAATAAAATATCGTAGAATCCAGAAACAAAACACTTAACGACTTACTACAACTTTTAATAAAGGAACACGCGGTTGCACGGCTAATCAATTTAATGTACCTCATTAAGTGAAGTCTAGCAAATCAAAGGATTGCTAAAAACCCATAGAATCTAAATAAAAAATAAAAAATTGATATTGACCCCTTAGTCAATGTTGAAGAAAAAGGGTTTTGTAGCTCGCAAGTCATCCTTAACTTTGGACCACAAGACAATATAATGACATGGTCTACTTGGGAAATCCTAGGATGACTGCGACTAGAAGAGTTGGGCATTTATATTAAACTTTTTGACTAAGGATTGATTGAACCCATTGGTGTATGGAAGAACATTAATACTTCAATAATGGGTATCAACGCTCACATTGATTTTCAAATCATTGGTCAAAGAAAAGGATCTAAATCCTTTTTGGAACTAGTTGAATGACCTTGGGTTCAAAAAATGAAGGCTTCCATTTCATTAGAAGAATATAGAATAAAATTGAAAGGTGAATGCAAAAAGGTCATAATACTTATTCATCCATGTCAAGGGAAACCTTGGGCATAATCAAATGAAAACGACAAAGATAGAAGGAAATTATATCATGTAATACAGGGTAATGAAGATTCAATAGACCTAAATAAATTTGGTGAAATTCATTTGGGGTCGTCCATGTCATTTAGGAAAAAATACGACTAGGAGTTGTATGACTCAGAAATCAAAAAATATGAAAACATGCATAAGAATGTTGGATAGTCGAAGTCATTTCACATCAATTAGTACAAAAATGATTTTCAATAAAAATGATACCAGAGATATTTGAGAAAAGAATAGAGAATATCCAACACTCATGCTGACGAAAATTGAACCGGAAAATTCCCCCCTTCGTGTTTCAAGGAACGCAAGTTGCCAATAGTTCACGTTGAAGAAGTATCCAAACATTTTGGTGACCAAGTTCAACTGCAAAGCTTAGTAGAAAATTTCAAAGGCCAAGTGACTAATGGTGGGACGCACATCAATTGCATATGCAAACATGGACGAATTCATCTACATATTTTATTGAAAGATTTAGAGGAAATAAATTAATCGATGAAGCCTAGATCCCAAAATTTGTGCAAGGATTAGACCTTGAGCAGCATATTGAAAGATGCCAAAAAGAATGGAAAAGGATGGGATATAGATACAATTGAATCTTGCCTCACCTATTTCTGAGTACATTAGATGATCTCCTAAAAAATGGTACACCATGGAAGAACCATGAAACCTTTACTTGGAAAACCCTGAAAGATCATTTTATCAAATATTTATCATTCTCCCTACTGAAGACTGTCTAAAATAAGTTGTCCAAGAAATAGAATAATTCATCATGCAGTTGGGAAGATCATATAGTACAAATAAAAAAACCAACCAACCTAGTACAAAGTGTAACATAATCACAATGACTATGGAGCAGTTGACTCAATGACTATCCCGTTTACATATGGAAAATGAAAACACTATCAAGAAGAGATTTCATTCAAAAAGAGACTATCCTAGTATAAATCAGCCACTCAAGACAGTCTTAAATTTCAACACCAAAGAGAAAATTGAGGATGATGATCACAAAGACTTACATATGCCATTTGCAGAATTTAAAGAAGGGTACCAAAAAATCGATGAATGCAAAGCACTATATGGATGGATGTAAAAATTAAAACAAAAGAAGTTGACATTTTAGTTGATGGAAAACCCCAGATAGATAATATTGGTGAGTATTGGTGGGAGCAACAGATTGTTGAATTAACCAATATATTGAAAGAGTATCAAGACATGTTTTTTTGCAACTATAAATACTTGTAAGGTCTAGTCCAGAATATGGTAGAAATGAAAATTGAAATCATGACTAACACCAAACCTATGAAGAAATCGTCGTATAAGCTAGCCCATAAATACAAGGATATTGCTAAAAAGGAAATCGAGAAAATGCTAGCCACAAGAATAATATATCCCATTGATCAATCAGAGTGGTCTAGTCCAATTGTCGTGCAATTGAAGAAGCACAACCCAAAAAGTTTTAGGATTTCTGTTGACTTCATAGGGTTGAATATAGTAAACTTGACCAACCCATTTCCAACTCCGTTTGCTGACGATATCATTAATGAAGTTGTTGGTGTTCGGGTACACAGGGTACTACCAAAGGACCAAACACCAAGAGCAACCACTTCACACAAACAGATCACAGATCAACACACCGATGTTTTGATGTGGTTTAAACCCTCTTGAGGAAAACACTCCACGGCCCCAGCCAAATAGCTTCTACGGGATAATTTATTATGCAAAGAAAGAAAGTTACAAATGAGCTTCTCATAATCGATCAACTAAACAATGACCCTCCATGCTCTTTAAATAGAGATCATGGACCAATCAGGTGTTAAGCCACGGATCAAGGTTAGGTTTGATCTAAGAGAAGTTGAACTGTCAGATCACTCTATGTTGGAAACATATCGTGACTGTCGGATTAAGTATTTACAAATGCATACTAATGCATACTAAAGAAACACACTATCCCTAACGGATATATTACAAAAGTTGATCTTAACTAACTCCTAAGTGTCTAAATATCTTAGCATCCCCCCTTAAGAACAACTTGGGATAGGATTGAAGGATTTACAAAAGTGACACTATTAGGAGAAGGAAGGAGGCATTAGAGCCTATCCTCCCTTAATGACAAGTTCCTAAACTCCTAACATAGATCGAAGTTTAGAAAACTTCGCTTCTGTAAGAGACTTGGTGAAGATGTCTGCAACTTGATCATCTGTAGGGCAAAAGAGCACTTCAAGAACCCGATCATGAACAAGATTTCCGAAGAAGTGCATATGTAGCTCAATGTGTTTGCTACGTTGATGTAGAACTGGATCTTTGGAAGGCTTGATGGCACTTTGATTGTCGCACCAAAGTGGAGTAGGCTGCTGCTGCTCGAATCCAAACTTTGAAAGGATCTGTCGAAGCCATAAAGCTTCCTGACTGGCATTAACTACTGCTCGATATTCTGTCTCTGCTGAAGAAAGAGCAAGAGCTTGTTGTTTCTTACAAGCCCAAGTAATAGGTCCAGATCCCAGACTGAAAACATAACCTGCAGTAGAATTTCGATCATCAGGATCGCCGGCCCAATCTGAATCAGTGAAACCAACCAACAAAGGTTTCCCCCCTGTACTGTAATGAATCCCAAGCTGAACTGTACCTCGAATATATCGAAGTATTCTTTTAGCTGCTTTCCAGTGATTTTCATGAGGTGTCTGCATATAACGGGCAACTCGACCAACGACAAAGGAAAGGTCATGACGGGAATGAGTCAAGTATAAGAGACTACCAACAAGCTGACGATATAAGGTGGCATCGACTTCAGGTGAAGTACAAGTGGCAGAAAGTTTGACTCCAGACTGGAAGGGAGAAGGGGCTGGTGTACAATCTTCCATGTGAAAGCGACGAAGAAGGTCACAAGCATACTTAGACTGAGAAAGAAAGATTCCTTCTTTGGTTTGCAAGACTTGGAGACCAAGAAAATAATGCAAATGTCCTAAGTCTAACATTTCAAAATTTTGTTTAAGACTGGATTTCACATGGGTTATAAGCTTAGGGTCACTACCAGTACGAATAAGGTCATTAACATATAGAACAAGTATGATGAGATGGTTTCCTACTTTCTTGGTATAGACATTGGGGTCAGAATGGCATCTAGAAAAACCAGTGTCAAGGAGAAAGTTATCCATTTTGGCATACCAAGCTCTAGGAGCTTGCTTAAGGCCATATAAGGATTTCTTAAGGTGGCAGACAAGGCTAGAGTTATTATGAACATAGCCAGGAGGTTGTTCCATGTAAATTTCCTCCTGTAAATCACCATGTAAGAAGGTAGACTTGACATCCATTTGATGGAATTCCCAGTTGTGTAAGGATGCAAGGGAAAGAACAAGGCGGATGGAGTTCATTTTTGCGACAAGAGCAAAGGTTTCATTGTAGTCAATCCCTTCAACTTGGGAAAAACCTTTGGAAACTAACCTTGCCTTAAGTCTTTCAACACTTCCATCTGATGCATACTTAGTTCTGTAGACCCATTTACATCTGACAAGTTTTCTTCCTTTTGGAAGAGGTACAAGATCCCAAGTATCGTTCGCCATTAAGGAATGATATTCTTCATCCATGGCTGCATCCCAATCTGGATTCCCTGAAGCTTCTGTAAAAGTTTATGGATCATGATTCTCGGAAACTTGAGCCAAAAGAGAAGAGGCTCGTTGAAACTGAGAACGTGTTCGACGTTGATCTCTAGGATCACCAGCAAGATCACCAGCTGATTCACATGTTGAATGGACCCATCGAGGAAGCACTTGTGCTGGTGCAATTTGAGGAACATGAGCAGGCGGAGGTGGATTTTCATCTTCACTGTCATCATCAGAAACTAGAGTTGGAAACCTGTCAAGAAAGTTGGAAGAAGAAGAAGGAGGCACAAACGCCGAATCAGGCTCGCAGGCCAAAGATGGCATAATCATCGAGTTAGGCTCGCAGGAAAAGAGATTTTCATCAAATTTAACATCTCTTCTAATGATTATAGCATGAGAATGTGGTTGAAGAAGTCTATAACCTTTTACATCTTCATAATATCCAACAAATATGCACTTTTCACTTTTGGGCTGCAATGCTTTCCGTTTTTCATCCGGAATGTGAGCCCATGCTTCACTACAAAACACACGAAAGTGACTTACATCAGGTTTAATTTTACTCCATGCTTCTTCCGGTGTTATACCTTGTAATGCTTTTGTGGGGGTGCGATTAACTATGTAATTTGCACAATTTATGGCTTCAGCCCAAAATTGAAGACTTAGTCCCTTAGATTGGATCATACAATTAGCCATTTCTTTTAATGTGCGGTTCTTCCGCTCAGCTACACCATTTTGTTGTGGTGTATATGGAACAGTGTGCTGTTGTTGGATGCCTTGTTCAGTGCAGAAAGTAGTGAACTATTTGTTAACATATTCTCCTCCATTGTCAGATCTTAACTTAATAATTTGATGACCAGATTTTTTTTCAACAAGGGCCTTGTAGGCCAAGAACATGTTAAATACTTCGGTCTTAAGTTTTAGGAAATAAATCCAAGTGCGTCTGGTGTAATCATCAATGAAAGTTAAGAAATATTTGAAACCAGAAAAGGAAGCAGATGGAAGAGGACCACACAAGTCACTATGCACAAGCTCCAAGGGAACCGAGGTGTGCCAAGAGGCACGTTTGTCAAAACTGTCCCGATGATGTTTTTCGAGTACACAACCGGAACAAACACCATCACTGCAAGATACCATCGGAAGGCCTGTCACCATATTTTCTTTACATAGTTGTTGCAATGAGCGATAATTTAAGTGACCAAATCGCTCATGCCAAAGTTTGCTCAAGTTATCACTATGAGCAACAAAAACTGAAGGGAAAGGTGATGACCCAAAGTTGTTAAACTTGTACAACCTGGTAATATCATCAACAATTCCGGTAGCTAAGACCTGTTGAGGATCTTTAAAATCCTTGATTACAACTTGGTGAGGTGTAAAGGTCACAGTTTTACCTTCACCAGAATGAGTGATCTGATAGACTGATAACAAATTGCAGGAAATTCTTGGAACACATAGTACATCACTAAAATGACCATTATCTACTGGAACTGTTCCAACTCCTACAACACTTAGAGATCTATCATCACCAACAAATATTTGTTTGGTGTTACATTCATGCATAGTAGAAAAGATGGCTTGATCCTTAGCCATATGATAAGATGCTCCAGAATCAATGAGCCATTCATTTGAAGTAGAAGAAGAAGATGCATTATAAGAATAACAAGAAGCACAAAGTGCATGTCCATGAGAGGCAGATTCTGAAGGTGAATCTAGGCTAATGTGGTGCTTCTTCATTGCTGCTTCCAAGGCTGCCATCTTCTTGAAACACTTAGATTCATCATGATTATATTTCCCGCAATAGTTGCAATGACACTCAGTCTTCTTGCCTTTTGGCTTGGATCCTTTGCCATTTTTTAAAGAAGGAGCTGACTGAGAGGGTTTTGGACCCTTGTTTGACTTATTATTGCGAAAAGTTTGTTTCTTGGGAGGCTTGGACTTTTCTTTCTGTTGGGACAATAAGGCTTTCCCAGATGTATCTGCATTGTTGATTATTCCAAGATGAATGAGTTTATCTTGTTCTCTAATCAAGGAATCACAAAAGGGTTCAAGACTAGGCTCTTGATAGCTAGCTGCATTCAAGGATGCTTTCATGGAGTAAAATGTAGATACAAAAATAGAATATGCAGGTCCAAGTTTGGAAAGAATATGATAAAGGCATTGTTTGTCTTCCCTCTCAATCTTACATTCTGCACATAAGAGTTTAAGAGTTTTGTACTTAGATAAATAATCTTGAATGCATGAAAAGTCACTTGGATTTAAAGAAATCAACTCATTTTTGAGTTGGTGACCTCGAATTTCATTGTGTTTACCAAACACAGATTCCAACTTGTCCCAAGCAGCATTAGGTTCATCAATTCTAGATATGTGGAATCGCAAATCAGTAGAGATTGACATCCCAATCAATCCACGAGCTTCATCACATCTATTTGCCTATTTTATTTTCTTATCATCATCAGTGGGTTCTTTTTCTTTCCCTGTGGTAATTCTGAAAAGTCCCCTACTTCGTAGAACATCCTCCATACGAGATTTCCATGAGAAATAATTGGAACTGTTAAGTAGAATATCACAAAGGGCGGCCATATTTGTAAATTAATGGCCTTAAAAGCAGAAACCAATATTCTAGATGTGAAGAGATCGAAAAAATAGGTGGTTTCAGAAAAACGGCACTGAAAACTGACTCTGTATGATGAAGTTATGCTTGAACAAAGAAACTGTTGAAGATGTCCCCAATAGTGACATGGCAGCTAGAAAATGTCCAGCAAAAAAGATCCCCCCTCTTCCCAAGATGAACCTTTTGACAATCACTTTACAAGAAAGTTGTTTTAAGTGAACCACTTTTGTAAAATAAGTGATTTCACTTTTATAATGATATTACTTTTAAATAGTGCAACAATAAAAAACTTAAGTGACTCACTTGTATTTTTATTTTTTATTATTTAAGTGAGATGTACTTTTACAATAAAGTAACTTGAAAATAGAAATTGCGTGCACTTTTTCTTTTAAAAGTAACTTCCTAAGACTTGAACTCAAGACCTATTAAGGAATAAAACAACTTTGAACCAAGTGAGCTAGATTAAAATGTATGTAAAATATGGGAATGAGGAAAGGGGGCTTTTTTTTTTACTCTTCTTACTCGATTTGCGTGCTTCCCCTTTTTCCTACAAAACAAACCACAAATCGAAACAAAAAAAAAATTTCCACACTTGTGGAGTTAGAGCTTGTTAGCTTGCCCGGAAAGTCTGGGTTTTCTCTCTGTTTCTAATTTGTCGAGATCGCGCAAGGTGCACGGCAAATAGCATACGCAGCAGAGAAAAACCCTTTCCCGTTCTGTTTCTGATTTGCCGAGATCGCTCAAGGTGCACGGCAAAGAGCATACGTAGACGGGAAAGCAACAATCCGAACAAAAAAAAATATTACAGTAAAAAAAAAAATGAAATATGAGATTTTTTTTCTTCAAAAAACGAAAAAAAAAATGCGTCACTGTAACATTATACCTTCATATCTGATGAAATACGCGTTTCTGGAGCAACCGGGAACTGTTTTCGATCAAACGAAAACTATTTCCCAATGGAAACGATGCTCCGGACGCAATGGAACACTTCCCACAGCCTAGAAATGCACAGAAATATCAAAACTAGAAACCATTTCAAGATTCGGCAACAACAGTTCAAGATCTAGATCATAATCGGAAGCGACACTTCATAAAAGCTCTGATACCATGTTCGGGTACACAGGGTACTACCAAAGGACCGAACACCAAGAGAAACCACTTCACACAAACAGATCACAGATCAACACACCGATGTTTTGACGTGGTTTAAACCCTTTGAGGGAAACACTCCACGGCCCCGGTCAAATAGCTTCTACGGGACAATAAGCATGCAAATGTTCGGGTACACAGGGTACTACCAAAGGACCGAACACCAAGAGAAAACACTTCACACAAACAAATCACAGATCAACACACCGATGTTTTGAGGTGGTTTAAACCCTCTTGAGGGAAACACTCCACGGCCCCGGCCAAATAGCTTCTACGGGACAATTTATTATGCAAAGAAAGAAAGTTACAAATGAGCTTCTCATAATCGATCAACTAAACAATGACCCTCCATGCTCTTTAAATAGAGATCATGGACCAATCGGGTGTTAAGCCACGGATCAAGGTTAGGTTTGATCTAAGAGAAGTTGAACCGTCAGATCACTCTATGTCGGAAACATATCGTGACCGTCGGATTAAGTATTTACAAATGCATACTAATGCATACTAAAGAAACACACTATCCCTAATAGATATATTACACAAGTTGATCTTAACTAACTCCTAAGTGTCTAAATATCCTAACAGTTGGGAATGTGTGTTACTCTTTCACCAATGGATTTTATGGATATAACTAAGTTCTGATAGCCAAAGGGGAACAACATAAGACCACATTTGTTTGAGAATTCAGATCATTCACTTACAAGGTCATGCCATTTTGATTAAAAAATGCACCTATTGTATTTAAATTTCTAGAATTGTTATCAAAGCACTCCAAGAGTTTTTCTATAAAAAAATGGTTGTTTATTTTGATGACTGGACAATATATTAAATGTTTGGAGACCATCTATAGTGGCTTTGAATGATGTTATAAAGGTGTATACAAATCTAGTTGTCAGTTAACATCAAGAAATGGATTTTTCCCAAACCAATACAGGTACTATTGGGCCATGTTGTATGCAACGAAGGCATATAGATCGATATAGATAAAATCAAAGTTGTTTTGGACTTAAAACCTCTAGTTAACCCCAACCAGGTCAGAATACTAATGGGACCAAAGTAATTTTTAGGGGCGAAATTTAACCAATTGGCTATTTTTTGGGCTTTTTTTCAAAAAACAAATTCGCTATTTGGTCATTTTTAATCTCTCATATCGCTTATATTTACATGAAATATGTTTTTTTGTCATATTATTCGCCAAATTTTACACATTTTAGTAGTAAATTGCATGTTTCATATTTAATATTCGCCTACCTATCTATATACATGTTTTCTTCAATCCAAAATAATCGCCTACGATACTATACTTAAGTATAATATTAGAATCCTAAAAAATACCATGACTAGGACATACATGTTATTATAGAAAATTTATCGGACATTACTTTGATATGACCTTCCAATTTGAAGAGTTGCTAAGCTTAAATGTTGAATTTCATTGGATGACATAATGTGAAGAATCTTTAGAACTCCCTAAAAGAAAATTAGTAGAATCACCAATTTTGATATTTTCAGAATGGTCAAAGAAATTTCATGTGCACATCAATGCATCAGGTATTGCAGCTAGAGTAGTACTCATGCAACCTGGAGATGATAGGATAGAATAACCAAATGTGTACACTGATCGGAAATTGAACAAAGTAGAAAGAAACTACTCAACAAAAGAATGCAAAGAGTTGGGAATGGTATTTTCCCTGTAGAAATACATACACTATCTATTGGTTAAACCATTTATATTCTTTACAGATCATCAAGAATTAAAGTGTTTGGTCGACAAAACACTCCACCACAACCATATTTGCAAATGGCTCCTGCTATTCCAGGATTTCGAATTTGAGATACTTGTCCAGCCAGGAATCACAAATGTCGAACCCGACCATCTGTCATGAATAGAGTCAAGAGAATAACCATTTGGAATGAATGATGATCTTCTTGATTCCCATTTATTCAAAGTTGAGGTTGTACCAACAGAGTTTGAAAACTTCATAGAATTTTTACAAGAGAAATAACCCTGAAATGAGCTTCTAAGAAAAAGATAAATATTATAGCAATGAAACCATCACAATATACATTAATAAATTGGTACCTATACAAGTTGGGACCTGATGACATAATCTGTTGATGTACACTAGAGAATGAGCGACATGATATCATTACATAAGCACACTCAAGGCCCAGAGGAGGACATTTCCATGATGACACAACTGCGGGGAAAGTTTTACGATCTGGATTGTGGTGTCAAACTTTAAAAAAATAGTGCAAAATATGTATGAATAAATGTAACAAATGTTAGTGAATGGTCTGACCTTTAAGAATACATGAAATGCATCTCATCTCATTAAATCCTAGTCTCACATGTGAAATATTGGAAATCGACTTAATTTGTCCATTACCAACTTCATTCCGTTGGACATGAGCATGATACATTATCATTACAGTTGAGTATGTAACTAAGTGGGAAAAATCATAATTAGTTGAGTCCTATTCTAGTGAGGTTGCATCAAATTTCATTTACGAAAACATTATCACAATATTTGGATGTCCACTTACCCTTATCAAATATAAAGGAATGCACTTTATCAACAAGATGATTGTTGTATTTTTTAAGGAATTTATGATTGAACACCACAAGAGTTAATCATATCATCCAAAATTGAATGGTGTGGTTGATTCATTTAATAAAAATTTGACCAATGGATTAACTAAAATTTGCGACATTGATAAAGATGAATAGGATGACAAAGTACCCGTGATATTATGGGTATATCGAACAACATATAAAATATTGATAGGAAAAAAAACATTCAAGTTTGTATATGGTAAATAGGCAGTCATGCCTCTCCACTTTAAACAACAAGTACCATCCATTGCTCAATTTTTGCATATTAACACCATCCAAGCAATGAAATACAAAATGTTCACTTTCTAGAAGTTGGAAGAAAATAGAATTATCTACATACATAACCAGGAAGTTTAGAAGATGCAACAAAATGCCTGGAACATATGAAATATTAAAAGAAAATACATATTTATTGGAAACCTAGCACTTCTATATAACAATCAGATAAAAGGAAAGCTTAAAAAGTTGGAAACCTGATGTTTGGGACCGTATATAATCAAAGAAATGAATGCCAATGGGTCAGTTAGAATAAAACACCTAAAAGGTTATGTCTTGCAAATGGTTGTGAAAAAAGCACGACTAAAATGATACCGATTGTGAATGAGGTGCAACACCAAGTAGTGATTGTATCATCAGTAGTCGAACGTCGTGCCCTAGGTTTGTATGACATTTTGTATATTAATTGCATTCTATTTTACTAACCCATTCATTGCAAAAAACGGTTATAAAACTAACTCAATAAGCATTATATAAATGGGTATATGAGATGTGGATGGTGGAAAAACATAGGAACATCAACACAATGATGGTCGAGTGGTCAAAGAAAGTAGAGTAGATTGTTACAAGCAGGTAGACCAGTCAAAGAATACCACCAAGAATAGACCGATGAAACACATATAGGGGGAGATTATAAACCAAGCAAAGTAAAAAATTGGATAATAGCTCGTCTAAGAATCGAATCGACAGACCGAGAAAACATATCATGATGTCTAATAGAAGAGGCTGATGAATACATTCAAACGACCGATGACTTTTCAACAAATCTACTAGACCAAGATCATAGCTTGCTTTGCAAGCTTCCCTGCGTGTGCAAACTAGCTGCTTTCGAAAAAGATACAGTTAGTGTCATCACCTACTCATACTAAATGCTCTTTGGATGGTGTGCCTATAAAAATAATTCTTGAGCATGATTGGAATAAATTTTTCCTTGAGCTCAAATGAGCACAACAGTTACTAGAACCACCACCAAAAACCTAGAGCCTGAAAGTTGTACCTGATTCCCCTAGAAAAATGACACCCAAGAAAGCAGCCAAAGTAGCAAAACATTCTCTATATCTAGGAAGAGGAATTCTCCATGCCTCCGTTTGAACCCATACTTGAGAGGATAAAAAATTCCCATACAGATGAACATGCTTGGAGACGAAACTAGATCGAGCTTTGAGAGTGGGGGATTAGGGATAACCACTGGATAGATGATGCACAAAATATTTCAATTGAAAATATGAGCCACTCTGTGAATGCACCGCTTCTATATAGATTTGGAAATTTGAAAGACATAATTGCCAAGTAAATTGTTTGTTGATACCATGACGAAAAATTGTGGTTTAATGAGCTAGTTGAAATAAATGAATCCCTTATCACACACATTACTAATATTTCTGAAAATGGGTTGATAGTTCCAGTATGTTCCAAAGCAATAACATTGGTTGAAGAACTAATAGGAACACCACAAGCAAAGAAATCAAAGGGGCTTATCATCAGCAAGATTACCTACCCAGTGTTTAAGTTTTCCGCCATCATTATTTCCATTTTCTTGACCGGCTCCAGTCACCCATCTGAAATTAAGATCGAAATGTTAGAAGCTGTAAAATACGTCACCGAGGAAGAAAAAATCTATAGTTGGGCTCAGTACTTAGCCGAAGTCATTAGGATGAATTGCAAAAAATGCCAGGAATCTTGCTAGGTAGTCTAGTTTCCATCATTATTAATATGGACATTGATGTTGAATATTTTACCAGTCGGTTATCCTGAATTCACCAAGACCATCGCAACACTGATGAATAAATTCAAAGCATTTGCACCTAAAGGGTGTGTCAAAGGCTCAAAATTCACCGATATGTGGTTAGAGAATTGGTTTTAGGTGTTAAAAAATACTTGCTTTTGATGGTGAGTTCCAAAAAAAGTCCATTTAATTCTTTCGTTGCCTACACACATTCAGTTAGACTTAGATGAAACCAAAGTGTGGTACCTAGAAGGAAAACAAGGGAATATGGCCTAGCTGGAATACTACCCAACGATCCAAGACATCTTCATGGATTTGTCCAACCAATCCAACCTAATCTTTCAAATCCCAGAATTTTCCTAGAATAAATATTTCACCATTACAGAACCATTGAATGATGGTTAGATTGAAGACCAGCAAAAATCAGGGATGCACCTTGAAAAAAATTCACTTGATGACAATCTCATTGAAACAAACCTAATTTCCATAGTACCATCAACAAGCAAAAAGATCCAGTAGAAGAAGAGTTGATGGGTGAGAAAACCGAAGAAGACGAACTCCATGAAGAAGAAGAACAGTTGGATCCAGACCTATCCAAGGAGAAACTCTAGTGGTTGAAAAAATATTTGCTAGGAAACAGACCTTCAAAGGGACCTCATCTAAGAATCAAAACAAAATAAATCTAGTGTTCAATGCACCCATAGAAGACAACTTGGAGGAACTCCACGCTGAATCACAGGAATTCATCTTAGAAGCTACTCAGAAAAAAGTCACCATTGAGCAGTAGAGAGGAAAGAACCCGATGATGAAACTTCTTAAAACAAAATTAAACCCCCCCCAAAACCCAGGAAGTTAAAAGTAATGATGCACTCCAAAGACAATAAACCTATTCTAGTCCTCGACATTTCCACCCCCCTGTCACCCACTAATAATGAAGAAGAAATTTCCACCAAGATAGCCTCTTCATCTGCTCAGGTAACCCCATAAATTATCTCATTCCTTGCTAAGTTACTACACATTTTCCTCAACTGGTAGAAATTACTTGTAGAACATCCTGTTATGTAAGCTTTTGTACCCCTAGGCCAACCACACTTACCACTTCAAGGATTCCAACTTCCTAACCAACCCTTAGTATCCAAGTCACCAAATTTTGTTGTTTCTCTACCATCCTTCAAAACAATTTTGAAGAACCAACCCTCTTCATCATCCATTGCACCTATTTCTACTCAGTCTACCATCACAACAACCACAACTGGTGAAGTCACCCCATCAACCACCTCCATCTCAATCCTCACATCACATGTTCTGTCATTTTCTCTAGCTTCATTAACTACTCTAACCTCAAAAACTATGCTAACCCCATCGAGTACTCTAACCCCGTTGATTACTTTTCCTTTTCCAGTTACACTTCCATCAATGAAGTCCCTCCCATCGATGAACTTTATTACTTCGATAAATCCAGCTACCTCGACCGCTATCTCTACATCACCCCAGACAACTACTACATCAACCCCTATTACATGTATTTCCACCCCATCATTTTCATCCCCAGTTTCCACAGCCTTGATTCAAACCTATTAGTTGCAAGCACTAGGAGGATCATAGAGGAAAAATAGAAAGAATAATAGGTAAGATCCCATACTCACAATATCAGTCAAGTCAATGGTCGATACTTCAACTCCCAAAGGATGTTTTGATTTGAATCGAGCCATAGATCAAGAGTTGGATAACCTTATTAAAATTGCAAATAAGGAAAAGCAGAAGTGATCATAGGATGATAGAATGAAGCTTAAAAGTATTCAGGAGGAGTAGAAGCAAGCATTAAAGAAATTTTTTGACTTAGTTTCTCAAGTCACATGCCGATGACTAAAGAAAAAAAATACTGGAAGACCCTTGACAAGATTTCCTACCTCTTCAATTCTATCATCTCATTTTTGCAAGATGTCATCAATCAAAAGGACCAGGAAAATGAAAAGATGACTGCAGTTTTATTAACTAATCAATATAAATTATTTGTAGATAGAACTAATAAACTAAAGGAATACTAAGTATAGGCCAACTAGTCAGAACAAGTATTAAAAAATAGGTACTCCTACTATGGGAGAATTTGTGTAGATATGGTGAATACATGGAGTAATATTGCTGAAATCTACAAGCATAAGGCCATAGAAGACTCAACAACTTTAGTGCTTCTGGAAAATCAACTGAACATGGAAAAAATGGCATCTTTGAACTCCAAAATAAACAATATCAATGGATGAAGCAATCCACATTATCACAAAGAGAAGTTGGCCACGTAAAATACCAAATAGATCGATTCTCACAAGTCGTCGTAGCACACCATCACAAATTGGGACTTGACCTGCAGAATATCATAAGTATTTCAATAATAGTGAAATTTGAAATTTTGTCTGAACTCATCATTACCATCCTTGACATATAGTCGATCTTGCATACCGAGGAATATTTCCACATATAACTAGCCATATTAGTCGAAGCAATTGTAGAAGCTTGTGTTGAAGAATATCTGTTGGGAATCACATGTAGTATACAGCAACCATATAATTTTAGTACAAGTCGTTATATATCATTTTGTAAGAATTTTTTTACTCAAGCATCTGTCAATTCTCTTTAGGACGAAGACAATTCATGTTGGTGGGGGAGATGTTGGAGGAGTCTAGTCGACCTGTTGACTAGGTCCTCCTGACCGACGACAGTTTGATTGTGAGATGAGAGTGATGCTGAGCGTGAGATGACGATGCTGATGATCGTGAGATGACGATGCTGTTGATTAGGATGATCCAGTAACTATTCGAGTTACTGATGTTGTATAAATAAAGCTACCAATGATTTATAGATGTATCATGTATGATGTATTTGATGACTCCTTGCTCCTACATATGTTGTTCTAATATCCTTCTCGTTAAGGGGGAGTGTTGAAATATTGTAACTTCTAAGAATATTATATTTGTATTTTATTATTCCGGAGATGTTTCATTCCTTTGATGGGACTTTGTCATGTATCTGGAGATGTATATTCCTCCATGGAGAATGTGGTAACTTGGGTTATTAGAATTCCCTAGTGGGGTTAGCCCAGAGTCAGTTGTAAGGGGGTGTTTAACCTAGTGGTTAAAGTTGGGGCCGACCTAGTTAGTGTAAAAGGTCAAGCCATAGTTGTGTATAAATAGAGGAGGTGTGTTCCTCATTTAACACACATTCACTCACTTGTGATTAGCGCATCAGTGAGAGAGAGATCTGCTATGGAGGAGAAGGATCTCATGGTTGTGGCTTACATCTTTGTATTTTTTGATCATCTATATTGAGGGAGCTTTGTTGGGTTTTCTACCCCATGAGGGTTTCCCAGGATAAATCTGTGTCTCTTGTGTTTATGTTGTGCTTGTTGTTCTTTTAGTGATCCTGTATATGCTATTGTTGTGAAATGGAATGTAATGCTGATATTTTATATCTTAGCATATTGAATCTTAACATGGTATCGAAGCTAGCCTGAAGGAAGGCAATGTATGGCACTTATGACACTTGCTTCACTTGCGACAATTTGAAGGTTAGGGTTTTGTATAGCAAAAACCCATCATCATGGAACTTTCGCTATAAATCGATTTTGGAGAAGGTTCAAGATCTGAAACCTTCACAAGTCGTATCTAACATCCCTCTGTACCTTGTGTACAAAGGAAAACCTCTAATTCATTGTACTGTGTGATTTATGATCAATACAATTTAGGGTTTTTGCCTCTTCCAGATCTCAATCATAAACATGTGACCTAGGAAAAAAGGTCACAACTTGGGCTAGGAAGATCCAATTGAAATTTCGTAGAACGTGACAAGTGTTAAATTTTTAGAATTTACTTCAATATGATATAGGATATTAAATGAGAGAACAACATGTACAACAAATCTACAGCATATCAATCATGGACACAATAATGTAAGCACACAAGAGACACAAAGTTTACTTGGGGAAAACCATAAAGGTGAAAAACCCTAATAAATTCCTCAGAGATAGATAGAGCAATGATACAACTAGAATACAAGAGACAGTCTTCTCCTAGAAGCAGAGCCTCCTCCTCCACAAGTGTGCCACTCTCCCAAGTATGAGTGAGAGAATAGAATGTGTAAAATGAGAGAGACACACTCTCTATTTATACACTAACTTGACTTGACCTTTACTCAAATATGTCGGCCTCAACTTAACCACTTAACATAATGCTAACTAGGCCGACCCCAACTAGGGTGGTCTAATAACTCTTTGACCCACATGGCCGACCCCCAATAGGGTTGTCTAATAACCCTTTGACCCACATGACTTATACAGGGCCAACCCCAACAAGGTGGTCTAATAACCCATCAAGTATAAGTTATGACACTTACAATATAAATCACGACACTTCCATATAGAGGAATAATAACATCTCTATAGGAATACAATATACATATATGTGAAATACATTTCGAAGTTACATATACATCAACACTCCCTCTTAACTAGGAAGGTATTTCTCGACACAGGTCTTCTAGCACAAGTCTTCTTCTTTGGATCATCGTCACTGGATAATCGTCATCGAGACATCATCATCGTCACTACTGTTTCTATCTCAATCAATCTTTGAATCTACTTGTCATAGGAAGTTCTACAGAGCCAATCCTTTTTCATACTGGATGTAGGCCCACCACCTGCAGGTCTTCGTCATCACTGGCCATACTGTGGAATCCTCGGGAATTATTATGTGCGTCACAAAGCCTCAAAAGAGCATCCCAGGCTGTTATGAGCACACGGCTCTACCTATAGGATCTCCCAGGGCCATATTATATGTGACCTCACCACAAAACCTCGTAAGAGCATCCTAGGCTGTTACGAGCACATAGCTCTACCTATAGGATCTCCTAGGGACAGATTATATGTGGTCACCACAAAACCTCGCAAGAGCATTCCAGGCTGTTACGAGCACACAACTCTACCTATAGGATCTCCTAGGGACAGATTATATGTGGTCATGGCAAAACCTCGCAAGAGAATCCCAAGACTTATTACGGGCACACAACCCAACCTATCGGATCTCCTAGGGACATATTATATGCCATAGGAAAAAACCTCGAAAGAGCATCTGCCAGATATCCCAGGGCCAGATTATATGCCATAGGAAAAACCTCGAAAGACTATCTGCAGATCTCCCAGGGCCAAATTATATGTCCTCCCAAGGCAAAACCTCGAAAGAGCATTTGCCAGATATCCCAGGGACAAATTATATGCCATAGGCAAAACCTCGAAAGACTATCTGCAAATATCCCAGGGCCAAATTATATGCTCATCTGCACAACCTGATCCATGGCCATAGAGTATTAACCTGATACTCACCATACATCATCCTGATGTACACATGATCATCCTGATCATCATCACTGCAACATCTTGTTGCATGTCATCTGGAGCAACATCCTGAAGCTCATCATCCATGATCATCCTGATCATACAATGCATCTACCTGATGCATACCAAGTATCTACCTGATACATATCATCATACATGATCCACCTGATCATACAGTGTATCCACCTGATACAAATACAAATACATGATACATATCACCATACATGATCCACCTGATCATACAATGTATCCACTTGATACATATACAGATACATGGTCCAAGCATCCAACATGATGCTTATACAAAATACATACACATGATCCAACCGATCATATCCAGCATCCAACATGATGCGTACATACATATAAATGATCCAACTAATCATATCCAGCATCCAACATGATGCGTACATACATATACATATAAATTATCCAACTGATCATAACCAGCATCCAATGTGATGCATACATACATACATATAAAAATGATCCAACTGATCATACAAAGTAGAAACCAGAACATCATCCTGATGCTCATCATCCAGTGCTTACATCCACAACCATGTGAAGGATCCTCCTTCCAACATGCTTAGAATGGCTTCAGCAAATGTGTCCATCAGTTCTTCCTCGAAGTGTCATCAATCCGAAGAACATCAATCCGAAGTACTCAAACTTCACCTTGGCTAGTGGCTTCGTCAACACATCTGCAATTTGCTCGTCCGTCACAACATACAGGAGCTTCACAGCTCCTCTCTGCACCATATCCCTGATGTAGTGATATTTGATGTCTATGTGTTTCGACCTGTCATGAAACACTGGGTTCTCAGATATCTTCACACAACTCTAGTTATCACAGAAGATACGAGTAGCATCCAACGGGAGATCAAATAAATCAAACAGTAGCTTCCATAGCCATACTTCCTCACAACTAGCTGAACAGGATGCAACATACTCTGCCTCAGCTGTACTCAGTGCTACGCAGGACTGCTTCCTCCTAAACCAAGAGATCACACCTGATCCCATACTGAAGCAGCACCCAGATGTGCTCTTCCTATCTGTAGTACTGCCAACCCAATCTGAATTAACATAACCCTGCAGGTTAAACTTTTGATTTGCTTCATACTTGAGCCCATAATCCACTATACCTTTCAGGTACCTCAGAATATGATTTACAGCAACCAGGTGAACACTCCTCGGATCTATCAGGAACTGGATCAATGTCTTCACTGCAAAGCAAATATCTGGTCTCATGTTCGTCAGGTACATCAAGGACCCAATCATCTGACGATACATAGTGACATCAACTGGTTCAAATGAAGCATCACACAGAAGCTTTAGGTTCGATGCCATAGCCTCGTAGTCCATCATCCTGAACCTCTTCAGTATCTCTACTGCATACTTCCCTTGTGCAAGGAAGATTCCATCTACACTCTGCCACACCTCCATACCTAGAAAGTGGTGCATCATACCCAAGTTCTTCACATATATGACTCCCTGTCATGTGTCTCAGAACCAAGTGGCTGCTCCACATACACTTCTTCTTCAACTACACCATTCAAGAAAGCTGTCTTGAAATCCATCTAGTGTATCTTCTATTTCATCACTTCTATATTTCTTTATGCTGCCATCTGCATCATGCTTGATCTTGATAGATCCATATGGAAGTCATAACAAACTTCCCTTCAGGTCTTGGGACTACATCCCAAACATCATTCTTCATGATCGACGGATCATGGCATTCTTCCCATATCCTGGGAACTTCAATATATTCAATAGATAATTTTGTTGCTGAACAAATGTTGTAGTTCTTCTTTTGTAGGTGATGGCATACGATCTTTCCTACACAACAACTTAAATTGCATGATTAGAAAACATCTCATAGTTTTCACAACAAATTCTTACACATAAAGAAATATGTCATACAGTCATGTAGTTATCTTAGCCAATGCTTCAATACAACATTTATCCATATCCCGTAACTTTCTAGATCCCTTGCAATCTCTACCAGAACATTGTTAAGAGTGTGCACAACTCCCAACATGTCAACAAAGAGGTTTCATTCTATATAAGTAGCAATGGAATGTTGTACAGTGCCGTAGGCCACTTACCCTGCATATTAGTAGTATACTGTTCATCAATGCAACTATTCTAATATGTATAATACACAACCTAATTCTAGGAACATTAGTATATACATTATTGAACAGTATTATTTAAACAATAAAATATGCAAGTAATGACAATTCAAATATTTATCTTTATTTGTTTGTTGGGTTGACTCCCTCTCAGTCTTTGCTTCTTTTCTGCAAATCCATTCTTATGTGGATTGTGAGAAGTGGTCAACTCCCTCTGAATATCTGCATCCTTGTAGAAACTACTGAAGTGTGCTCCTTTGCTTTCTTGCAAGAACAACTAGAGTGTGCTCCCTTTTGATCTTTGCTTCCTAGATTACCTGTCCTTGAACTTACATCCATCCTTAATCACTATGCATGCTTATTAGTATCATCATTGTGCTATCCTTGAGGTCTCATACATAATCACACATTTATTAGTATAATCTTAATACTATCAAAACACAATAATATTAAACATGTATATTCATGATCATTCCCAGTTAATAAACATTAGTATTCAAGGTTTCAGGTAAGTCTTCTTTTACTCATACATATTCTTATTTGATCATAGGACTCTTCTGGTTAGTTGAATCATCAATCAAGATAAGAGATATAATATGCATAAAACCCGTGATTATTCAAACCTATACCTTCATGATTCTTCTGGTTAGTCATATCATCAATTATGGTAAGAAAGATAATATGCATACAGCCATGATTATTCAAACCTTTGACTTCATGAATAATCATTATCAACAACACAATAGTATAAGATCCTAACACAAGGTAGGATTCTAGCTTGATATAGGAAAAACATACCTGGATTAGCATGCTAGCTAGTTATGTCTAACATACCCACATAATGTCTTTTGGTTCTCTTCAGTGACTTGTGCTAGTAACCTGCATGTCTCATAAGTTAACCATTGTAGAACCAAGTTATACATACCTCGAAATCCCCCTCGAAAGTAGATCTTCTATGTGATCTATGACAATGGATGAATCTTAGTCTTCATGTCACCATGAGCATATGTTCTTGAAGTAGAACATGATTTGACTTTCTTGGTGTACCTTTTGTGTTAGCGAACAACATAAACCTCATATAACATCATAATGCATTAGTACATTTCTAAGTGTCAAAACCTTAATCAATGAATATCTTCTATTAAGGTGATACGACAAGTCCAGTAATTAATCAAGATTGTACTGTAATGATATGAAGACAAACATATGATAAACTTAACCATGGAACATACCTGCAAGCCATACTTGTCAAGATTGCTTGTAATCTTCTTATGGAAGGCCTTAGCCTCATCTCCCTCTAAGATAGGAACTTCTTCACTTATGCAGGTGACCAATCCATCTTCTTCTAGGATCAACCCAATCCACTTGATTCGCAAGAACTGGACCTGGAGCTGGATTAGGGTTTGCCAAAGAAACCCCAAAAATTCAAACTTTGAATTTCAAACTTCTGAAAGGATAGAAATATGCACCTTGATGATTTGATCAAGTTGGTATATTCAGAATTTGAAAACTGCAAAGTTTCACCCCTCAAAATTGCCTTTTAGATTTCTGGATTCACTAGGGAGGACCTTGAATTAGGGTTTGAGTTTCTCGGAGCTTCACCCAACCAAAAGATTTGATTCAAAACTCTAAGCTTCTATTTTTCTGAGGAGCTTCCAGCTGTGGTCACAGATTTCCAAAATTCCAATTTTTGCAGAAGCCCTAATTTTCCATCTTTCCGATCAAAGTCCTGAACTGGGGTTTGATCAGGCTCGACCTTCTTCCCAACCAAAAAATCTGATCTTGGTCTCTAAATTTCTATTTTGATGAGTAGAATCCAGCCGTGGTATCCAATTACAAAAATTCCAACTTTCTTCGAAGCCCTAAATTCCGAAAGCCATGAATGAAGGTACTAAAAAATAATTCCGTTTTGACAGAAATATGTACCTGATTGTTTCTGGTGTAACTCTGAACATTTTGATCCATAGGGTCTGAAACATTTTTCTGAGATAACCCGACCTGTTATCTTTCCATCCCGATAGGTCTGACCTCAATTGGATTCTCTAAGAGAGAGTTATGCCAAGTGTCGCAACGTGACCTGTTTATGGGATAATACAGGAGAGCGAACTTGTACGGAGTGCCACGTGTTCCTGTTTCAACTTCAGCCTCTAAAACAATTTATTGAAATATCCCAACCTATTATATTTCCATCCCGATAGGTCTGACCTCAATTGGATTCTCTGAGAGAGAGTTTTGCCAAGTGTCGCAACGTGACCTGTTTATGGGATAATATAGGAGAGCGAACTTGTACGGAGTGCCACATGTCACTAGTTCAACTTCAGCCTCTGAAAATTTTTCTAAGATAGTACAGTCTATGTAATACCTGTCACTTTTTACTAAATTTCATTTGGAGCTTCCTAGCCCAAGTTATGACCTTTTTCCCAAGGTCACCTAATTTTGACTCAGATCTGGAAGAGGAAGAAACCCTATATTGTACATATCATAAATCACAAAGTACAATGAATTAGAGGTTTTCCTTTGGACACAAGGTACATAGGGATATGATATTTGACCTGTAAAAGTTTCAGATCCGAAAACTTCGCCAAAACGGATTTATAGCGAAAGTGCTACGATGACTAGTTTTTGCTATATCAAGCCCTAGCATCGTAAGTTCAACAAGTGTCATACATGCCATATCATGCCTTCTTTCAGGCTAGCTCTGATACCATGTTAAATTTTCAGAATTTACTTCAATCTGATATAGGATCTTAACTGAGAGAAAAACATGTACAAAAAATCTACAGCATATCAGTCATGGACACAAGAATGCAAGCACACAAGAGACACAGAGTTTACTTGGGGAAAACCATAAAGGTGAAAAACCCCAATAACTTCCTCAGATATAGATATAGCAATGATACAACCAGAATACAAGAGATAGTCTTCTCCTAGCAGCAGAGCCTCCTCCTCCACAAGTGTGCCACTCTCCCAAGTGTGAGTGAGAGAATAGAATGTGTAAAATGAGAGAGACACACTCTCTATTTATACACTAACTTGACTTGACCTTTACTCAACTAGGTCGGCCTCAACTTAACCACTTAACATAATGCTGACTGGGCCGACCCCCACTAGGGTGGTCTAATAATCCTTTGACCGACATGGCCGACGCCCAATACGATGGTCTAATAACCCTTTGACCCACATGACTTATACAGGGCCGACCCCAACAAGGTGGTCTAATAACCCATCAAGTATAAGTTACGACACTTACAATATAAATGACGACACTTCCGTATATAGGAATAATAACATCTCTATAGGAATACAATATACATATATGTGAAATAAATTCTGAAGTTACATATATATCAACAACAGGTAGAGCATAGACTGTAGTTTCTCAGGTATGATTTTCAGAGGCCGAAGTTGAACCAGTGACACGTGGCACTCCGTACAAGTTCGCTCTCCTATTTTATCCCGTAAACAGGTCACGTTGCGACACTTGGCATAAATCTCTCTCAGAAAATCCAATTGAGGTCAGACCTATGGGGTTGGGAAGTAGACAGGTTAGGATACCACAGGTAGAATTTTCATACCCTATGGATTCCTATTTTCAGATATACACCAGAAACAATGAGGTGCATATTTCTGTCAAAACATAATCGTTTTCTAAGCACCTTCATTCTTGGATTATCTCTGCTACGGGAATTTAGGGCTTCAGAGAAAGTTGAAATTTTTGGAATCAGAGTCCACGGATAAATGCTCCTCATCAAAATCAAAATTTAGAGACCGAGACCGAAATTTTTGGTTGGTCAGAAGGGTGGGCTTGATCAAACCCTAGTTCGGGATTTTGATCGGAAAGGTGGAAAATTAGGGCTTCTGCAAAAGTTAGAATTTTTGAAGTCTGTGACCACGGCTGGAAGCTCCTCAGAAAAATCAAAGTTTAGAGCTTTGGATCGAACCTTTTGATTGGGCAGAAGGGTGGGCTTCATCAAACCCTAGTTTGGGATCCTATCCAGAACATCCAGAAGTTTCAAAGGCAATTTTGAGGGGTCAAATTTTGGAGATTTCAAAATTGAAGTATGCTAGCTTGATCAACTCAGCAAGGCACATATTTCCATCCATTCAGAAGTTTGAAATTCAAAGTTTCAATTTTTAGGGTTTCTCTGACAAACCCTAATCTAGCTCCAGATCCAGTTTCAAAAATCAAAGTGGATTGCATTAAAAGAAATCCTGATAGGTATGACTTCAGGAGATACAGGTATGTGTTGAAATCTGTTCATGATTAAGTTTATAATATGCTTGTCTTCATATTATTGAGGTTAGTACAATCTTGATTAATCATAGAATTGTCTTATCACCCTAGTAAAAGTATGAATGCATGTGAATGATAGAAGACATTCTTTGATCAAGATTATATGATTGTACTAATGCACCTGTGGTGTTGTATGAGGATGATGTTGTCTGCTAACAAAAGACAGGTACATCAATAAAGACAAATCAAGTTCTATGACCATGATGACATAAAGACAAAGACTTATACATAGTCTTTAGAAGCTCTAGTTACGAGGTATGTATGATTTATTTCTACTATGCTTAACTTATGAGGTATGCAGGTTACTAGCACAAGGCCTCTAAATCATTGAAGAGAATAAAGATAATTTTTGGGTATGTTAGACATAACTAAGCATGTATACTAATCCATGTATGTTTTCCTATGTCAAGTTAGAATCCTACTTTGTGCTAGGATCTTAGTATACCCATGTATTGAATGATCATGACCATACATATTCAATATTACTTAAAATCATAATGTTGTGATAATATTGAGTTTATACTAATGAATGTATGATTATGTATGAGATCATGATGATGACACTAGTGCACACTTAAGCATGCATAGTGTTCAAGGATGGATAGAAGCTCATGACATGGAAGGGAAGTAGAGACCAAGAAGGAAGCAACCTCACCAGACATAAAAACATAAGTATTTGAATTGTTATTTGAATTACTGAATAGTCTATGATTTTGCTCGTAATAGTTGTATGCATATTTGTATTCCTAGAATATATCATGCTAAGTGTAAGCATTCATATAGCATTGAACAGTATACTACTGATATGCATATGATTGGTAAGTTGGACAAACATTCCATTGTTGCTTGTCTAGAATGAAACCTCTTTGCTGACATGCTGAGAGCTGTGTACGCTCTCGATAGTATGTTTTGGTAGAGATGGAAGGCATCTAGATAACCACTGTAAAAGGATATGGAAAAGTGTTGTGCCAAAGTATTGGTCAAAATAGTTGCATAACCATGTGAATCATATTTGTATGCATAAAAGGTTATCATGTCAACACGATCTGATGATTATGAAGTATTACTAATCATGTAATTAACTTTGATTTGTAGGAAAGATCATGAAGAATGATGAACACCAAACAAGTGATGGATGTTCAACAAGAAGACTTACAAATCAAACATGCTATAAAAGGCTTGTGGCTAGAAGACTCTCTTAGAAAGAGGAAGAGGATCATGACAAGCTATTTGCTCCAAGTGGCTAGATAAGACCATTCTCTTAATGGTGTAATTGAAGAAGAAGTGCGAATTGAGAAAACTCCCAGGATTCAATTGAAGAAAGCTCTATACGAGTACCCAGGATTGATAGTAATTTGATGAGCTTAATGATCACCATGGGTGATGCGGATTTCAACCTTGGCTACAAGGTTGAATATGGTTTCTATATACAGATGACATGGATGGAAGAAAGAACTCACCAAAGAGTTCGAATGATCTTGAGGCTCATATCAGTAGACCCACTTGACGAGAGATGGCATGAATAGATATGCAGAAGATCACTCAGAGTAGGAATGATGTTCAGTCATAGAGGGAGAATTGATAGCTTCTTGACAAGATTGGGATTTACCAAAATTAAAGATTATCCTAACCTTTACCTTAAGGTTATGGATGATACTACTGTATGTGGATGATATCTTTCTGACAGGGAATGAGAAACAGATCATGGAAAGCAAGAAGAAGCTAGCTACATAATTTGAGATGAAAGATCTCGGATTGATGCATTACTTCCTAGGTTTGGAAGTATGGCAAGGCCCAAAAGGAATCTTTCTCAACCAGGGAAAGTATCCTGTGGAAATCTTGAGAATATTTGATATGTTGGAATGTAAAACCATGGCCACTCTCATGGGTTCTGACTCGAAGCTGCTAGTGGATGACTCATCAGAGTTAGTGGATGTAACTCTGTACAGACAAATTATTGGGTCATTGATGTATCTGACGAATACTAGGTTAGATATATGCTTTGCTGTGAACACCTTGAGGCATTATCTAGTGGAACCTAGACATGTTCACTTAATAGCTGCAAAGCATTGATGAGGTACCTGAAGGGTACGATAGACTTTGGTCTATATTATCTTGGAGATCATGATTTCAGATTGTATGGCTACACAAATGCTGATTGGGCAAGAAGTGTATCAGACAGGAAGAGCACATCGGGCAGATGTTATTTTTTGGGATCTGCCATGATCTCGTGGTTTAGCAAGAAGCAGTCTAGTGTGGTTCTCAGCATAGTTGAAGCGGAATATATAGTTGCTTGCTCTGCTATTTGTGAAGTGGTATGGCTTTGGAAGTTGTTATCAGGATTGTTTGACTTAGAGATGGAACCCATTGTGATCCTGTGTGACAACCATAGTTGTATCAAGATGACAGAGAATACAGTGTTCCATGATAATTCAAAGCACATAGAGATCCGATATTTCTATATACGGGATATGGTGGAGAAAGGAGCTATCAAGCTCAAGCATGTGAGCACTTACGAACAAGTTGCTGATGTATTGATCAAACCTCTGTCTCGTGTAAAGTTTGAGTATTTTCGAGACAAGCTTGGTGTAGTTCAGAAGGATCCTCCTCGAAAGGGGGAGTGATATGGTCGATGATGATACTTGATACTAGTATCGATATGGATACCTGTATCGATGATGAAATTACCTATATCGACGGTAAGATCGATGATAAGGAGACCTGCATTGATGATGATACTTGTATTAATGATGAGGATACTTGTATTGATGATGTGGATACTTGTATTGATGATGAGGAAACTTGTATTGATGATGTGGATACTTGTATTGATGATGTGGATACTTGTATTTATGATGAGGATACTTGTATTGATGATGTGGATACTTGTATTGATGATGAGGATACATGTATTAATGATGAGGTTACCTACTCCGATGGTGAGGTCGATGATGAGGTTACCTGTCCCGACCATGAGGTCGATGATATCAACGATAAGGTTGATAAGTGGTCGCTAGTGGATGAGGAGGGATTGTATAATCCCTGGACTTAGGTTCCTAAATGGATCCGCAGACAGATGTCTTCGAGAGGTTCTCCTTAGACTTTGTCTAAGTTGATGAGAGGATTGTATCATCCCTGGACTTCAATCCTAAATGGATCCGCAGACAAATGTCTCCAAGAGGTGGTCCTTAGACTTTGTCTAAGTTGATGAGAGGATTGTATCATCCCTGGACTTCAGTCCTAAATGGATCCATAGACAGATGTCTCCGAGAGGTGGTCCTTAGACTTGGTCTAAGTTGATGAGAGGATTATATCATTCCTCGACTTTAGTCCTAAATGGATCCGCAGACAAATGTCTCAGAGAGGTGTTCCTTAGACTTTGTCTAAGTTAACGAGAGGATTGTATCATCCCTAGACTTTAGTACTAAATGGATTTGCAGAGAGATGTATCCGAGAGGTAGTCCTTAGACTTGGTCTAAGTTGACTAAAGGATTGTATCATCCCTGGACTTCAGTCCTATATGGATCCGCATACAGATGTCTCTGAGAGGTGGTCCTTAGAATTTGTCTAAGCTGACGAGAGGATTGTATCATCCCTGGACTTCAGTACTTAATGGATCCGCAGACAGATGTCTCCGAGAGGTGGTCCTTAGAATTGGTCTAAGTTGACGAGAGGATTGTATCTTCCTTGGACTTCAGTCCTAAATGGATCCGCAGATAGATGTCTCCGAGAGGTAGTTCTTAGACTTGGTCTAAGTTGACGAGAGGATTGTATCATCCTTGGACTTCAGTCCTAAATGGATCTGTAGACAGATGTCTCCGAGAGGTGGTCCATAGACTTTGTCTAAGTTGACGAGAGGATTGTATCATCCCTGGACTTCAGTCCTAAATGGATCCATAGACAGATGTCTCCGAGAGGTGGTCCTTATACTTTGTCTAAGTTGACGAGTGGATTGAATCGTCCCTAGACATGATATGGTGTCTTAAATAGAACATGTGTGTTGCAGGGTACGCTTCTATTGTGCTGTTGATCGAGAGGATCCAGTTGTTGCTATTGTGATGACAATGATGCTGATCGGGTGATGACGATGATGTTGATCGTGTGATGATGATGATGCTATTGATCGTGAGATGATAGTGATGTTGATCATGAGATGACGATGCTGTTGATTGTGAGATGACGATGCTATTGATCAGGATGATACAGATATTGATGATCCAGTAACTATTCGAGTTACTAATGTTGTATAAATAAAGCTTCCAATGATTTATAGATGTATCATGTATGATGTAGTTTATGACTCCTTGCTCCTTCATATGTTGTTATAATATCCTTCTCGTTAAGGGGGAGTGTTGAAATATTGTAACTTCTAAGAATATTATATTTGTATTTTATTATTCCAGAGATGTTTCATTCCACTTATGGGACTTTGTCATGTATCTGGAGATGTTTATTCCTCCGTGGAGAATGTGGTAACTTGGGTTATTAGAATTCCCTAGTGGGGTCGGCCCAGATTCAGTTGTAATGGGGTGTTTAACCAAGTGGTTAAAGTTGGGGCCAACCTAGTTAGTGTAAAAGGTCAAGCCAGAGTTGCGTATAAATAGAGGAGGTGTGTTCCTCATTTAACACACATTCACTCACTTATGATTAGCGCATAAGTGAGAGAGAGATACTCTATGGAGGAGAAGGATCTCATGGTTTTGGTTTACATATTTGTATTCCCTGGTCATCTATATTGAGGAAGCTTTGTTGGGTTTTCTACCCCATGAGAGTTTTCTAGGATAAATCTGTCTCTTGTGTTTATGTTGTGCTTGTTGTTCTTTCAGTGATCCTGTATATGCTATTGTTGTGAAATGGAATGTAATGCTGATATTTTTTGTCTTAGGATATTGAATCTTAACAATAATTGTTGAAGAGACCGAAAATAGGAGCACTCTATTCATGAGATGAAAAAGTGGCAATGATGACATTCTAAGTTGCCTAGACCAATCAATAGAAAGATAATGACCTATATGGAGAAATCTTGTAGCATATCAAATATATATATTTTTGGATTAGCTATGTAAGAAGGATATTAAATAAGGACCCTCACTCACTCCAAATTTGTGATTTCTTAAGAGGTAGGGAGAGAATCCCTGCTCTAGGTGTTGGAAAATAGAGATATTCTTGGGGAAAATACAATGGATTGTTATAGAGGTAGGAATGGTTGTTATGTTGCATAGTAAGGAAACAATTTGGAATTTGTATCTTTGATTTTTTTTATGTAATATTAATGTTTTTCCAGTGCTTATTATAGTGAGAAAAGTGGTTCTAAAATGTGACGTTTTCTTCTCTTGAAGTATCATAAATAGAATATCTTAACCACGTTATGTATGGGATTCATATTTAATAGAATTTTTTTTATGATATAAGATTCTAGATTAGCATTGTGTAATAGTCTAAAAAGCTTCCAACATTTTGAGTGGATACTCCATCCATCATTGGGGAACCTTGAAAAATATTTAATTGAGTGGAGTGTCCACTCGAAACGTTGGACATTTCTTAAACTATTACACAATTCCAATAAAAAAGATTATATCATTATGGTGACTAACCATGGAAACCGACATTCTTATATTCTCATAAAATTTCCTTTTTAGTCATTATACAATGCCGAATTTGATTTGTTATTTAAGTGTTAGGTGGTTGTATTATTGCGTCTCTTGCAGTATATATACTTTTATTTTATGCAACATTGCAAAACTCTTCTATCTTGAATTTGATGCCTTTAGAAGGGTTTTATTTATCCCATAAGGTGTTAAGAGTATATTTTTACCATTCTAATTCTATCATCTTTATGGTTTAAATATTTAATAATTGAGCCCCTATCTCAAAGAATTATTTTGAATCCTTAGTCCTTGGAAATGGTACTAATAAAAATGGAACCACCATAAAAAATATAATGCATATCTAACACATGTTTATACACAGCTTATATTTTCAAATATTTACTACATTCATGACATGTTTCTAGAGTGAAACACCTAGAAACACTTCTTAGGTAAAACCCCAAGCCTAGTCTAGGATAAAATTTAAACTTGGGAACTGTCTCTCACATGTAGGTATTTGAAACCTATGCCTATAATGATTAGGAATGTTATATTATTTGCATGTAAATCAATGGGAAAGGTTGATAGTCAACTAGATTCGGAGGTCAAGTGATGGTTGAAGTTTGGTCGATTAGTAGATTGAAATAGTTGTTTGGTCGAAGGAAAACAACTAATCAATGTGATCAAGCAAGGTTGACCCAAAGCTCAATAGGTGATCAAGCAAGGTTGACCCATTAAATTCGTCTATCACAAAATAATTGAAATTGTTTAGGAAGTTATGGATTACCGTTAATGAGGAGTTTGCTGTATTGCATCTATAAATAAAATGTAATGGATATGACACAAGCATGGAGGGATGTAATTAAGTGTGATTTGTGGTCTAGAAAATTACAATTGTAAACATTGTTTGTGAGTGTTGATTAATAGATGAGTACTAAAGTTCACTGCTTTTCTAGTTTCCCTTGGGAGAGGGGTTTCTGGGGTAATTTATGTGTATTGTCTTTATGTGTTTTGTGCCATTTATTAATGGTTATTTGTGTTTAAATATATGAATAAATTTCAAAGCTCACTATAATTAGTATTACAACCAACAGTTTGTATCATAGTTGTATTTGGCCTCAATGGGAAACCTTTGTTGTTGGGGATTTGTATTGGTCCTAGATCTGGTGAATATCTATTTCAGTGGAAGTTTCAGAAAATGTTGATTCATAGTTATAACTGATAACACTTCAAGGATAGAAATTGAAAAGTTTAATGGGAAGAATTTTGAGATTTGGAAGCTTAAAATGGAGGATCTCCTTGTAGATTGATAGAAATAGGTTTCTATCATCCCTAGTATAACTTCGGTAGGTATGTCAATGGAATATTGGTAGAAATTCAAAATGAAATAAAGGAGTACAATCCTGATTCGTTTACTAGATTTTGTATTGTTGAATGTCTTAGGAGAAGACATTGCAAAGAAGTTATGGGAAAAGTTGGCTAACATGTACTAGTTGAAATCCTTGGTTAAGAAGTTATTTCTTTTGAAGAAGTTACATCTTCTCAAGGTGAGTGAAGGAGACTCAATTACAGAGAACCTAAAAGAGTTCAACACTATGGTAAGTTAATTTGTGTCGATAAATATTAAAATTAATGAGGATAAATGTATCAATTCGTTATGTTCTTTGCCAGATTCTTGGGATAACCTAGTTGTGTCTATTGGAAAAAATATCGCTGATGTGGTCGCATATATGGTCTTGGAAGAGATGAGTTTACAGAAAGTGGAAGTTCGACTTGCAAATACTTGATGGTAAAATGTCGATAGTTAGATAGAGGGAAACGAAAAACCTGTAGTAGAAGATCAAACTCAAAGGTTAGATCTAAGATTAGATCCACTATTCTAACAATGAATACATGATGGAAATATGGTAAAGTCAGGAATTATAGATGAAATTGTACATCCATAGAAATCAAGAAAAACAAAGGGTCCAGACAAGATCATTTGTCTAAAAATAAACCTTTATAGGAAGAGAAAGGTGATGTATATTTTTTCTCCATATGTACATAGTCAGGTCGTGACTCTTGGTTTATTAAGTCTAGTGCATCATATCCTATGATACATTGTAGAGAATGGTTCTCTGAATATGAGAAGTTTGAAAGTGGTGATTTTCTTCCAGGAGATGATTCACTGACTAGAATAGTCAAATGAGGTAAATTACAACTGAGATTGAAAGATTGAAGAATAGGAACACTTCCAAGAGTGTTGCATATTCTTGGTCTGTATCGAAACAAGATCTCATTTAGTAAGATGGGAAATGTAGGTGTGTGTGGGATGGTGCGATGAGCGATGGTACCAATGAAATGAGTTCAAACCGGAACGCTATACAATCTATTAGGAAGAACAAACATTGCCAAATGTACTAATATAGTTTTTCCAGTTTCCAACAACATATATTCTTGTCTAATCGACTCGAGCATGTTATGGAATCATAGGATGGGAAATATAGGTGAGAAATATATTTTTGTTATGCACAATTATGGTCGAAGGTGCCCCTAACTACTCTAAATAATTCAAATTTTGTAAACATTGTATTTATGGTCAACCGAGTCATGTATTTTTCTCATCCGTTGCTATTGGAGCTAATTAAATACTAAAGTTAATACACAGTGATGTATTTGGACCAGTGCCAGTCCATTAACTAGGAGGATCATTGTATTACGTCTCTTTCATAGATGATTTCTCCAAAATTACATGGTTGTGTTTTCTAAGGAAGAAATATGAGGTCTGTGAGAAATTCCAAGAATTTTAGGCTCTTGTAGAGAATCAAACTAGTAAAAAAATCAAGGTTATGAGAATTGATAATGGAGGAGAATTTTGGGATAAGGAGTTAAACCCGTTACATAGAAACAAAGGTATAGATTGAAAAAACACAACTCCATACATGCATAAATGGAAAAAATTTGTTGAAAACATGAATAGAATGTTGATGGATAAAGCAAGGAGCATGCTCAGTGGTGCAGGCGTTGCATAAGAATTCTGGGAAGAGGTAGTTGACACGACATGTTACTTGGTTGATAGGTCGTTGTTTACAACTCTGATAAAAAAGACTTCATATGAGGCATGAGATGGTAAAAATACATCTCTTACATATCTCAAAGTATTTGGGTGTGATTCCTATGTGCATTTGCCAAGGGAGAAAAGAAGAAAACTCGATAGCAAATTGAAGAAATAAATTTTCATTGGGTACAAGGATGGAGTGAAAGGTTATAAGTTGTGGAATTTGGTCACAAGGAAGGAATTTTATAGTATAGATGTAAAATCAAGGTAAGTTAGAGTTTCTTCTAGAGACGCAGAGGATAAAAGAGAAAAGGGACTAGAAAAGAAAGAGTTTAAAATGAACAAAAAAAATATGGATTTAGGTAAGTCAACTAATTTCAAGGAAGAGGTGGAACAACAGACTCCAATCATTAGGAGGTCTAGTCTAGAAAGAAAAAAACAAAAAAGGTATAGTCCACTCAACTTTCATTCTTCTTTTTCATTATCTACCATAGAAGATGATACCATGCTAGTAAAGGAGGCAAACGACTCAATATAGGGTAAACTTTAGAAAAGGGATATGGAAGAAGAAATGGAGACCTTGAAGAAGAATGAAACATGGTATCTAGTCATGTTACCAAATGGAAGGAAACCCATTGGTAGCAAGCGGTTCTTCAAGAAATATTTGAATGCATCATGTCAAGTTGAGAAGTAAAAGTCTTGACTAGTAGTGAAAGGATATTACCAAGTCGAGGGAGTTGACTTTGGTGAAATTTTATCTCCTATTGTTGAGTTAACTTCCATAAGGGTATTAATGTCTTTAGATGCAACATTTGATCTTGATATAGAACAAATGGATGTAAAGACAATATTTATCCATGGTGATCTTGAAGAAGAAATTTGTATGAAGCAACCTAGAGGTTTTACAGTGAAAGGACATAAGGAGTTGGTCTACAAGCTTACGAAGTCTCTCTACACTCTAAAATAATCTCCCAAGATGTGGTATCAAAAGTTCGAAATGTATATCCAATAGTTGGGGTTTGTGATAAGTCATGTTGATCATTGTTTGTATGGAAAGAAAATGAATGGTAATTTCATATATGTAGTTTTGTATGTTGAGGACATGTTGTTGGTCGAAAAAACCATCGATATGATAAATGAGGTAAAACTGGATCTGTCATCCAAGTTTGACATGAACGATCTCAGTGCAGTGAATTTCATTCTTGGGATGGAAATAAAGAGATATAGAATAGGTAGAAGGATCTGGATAAGTAAGAGAATATATGTTGAGACAATTCTGAAAAATTTCAACATGTAGGAGTGTAGACTGATGAAGGTCCCTATTTCCATGGGAGTTAAATTATCTATTGAACAATGTACTAAGGCATAAGAATAAATAGAGTACATGTCATGTGTTCCCTCTGCTAGTGTGTAAGCAGTCTAATGTATGTTATGCTTTGTACTCGACCATATACTTCCCATGCATTAGGATTATTAAGAAGGTACATGTCGACACCTCAAAAAGAGCATTGGACCATAGTGAAGAGAGTATTCAAGGACCTGGATGCCACGATATATTTTGAAATCTATTATGAAGGTGACCATCAAAAAAATAAGGAAATACATGCACATGGATTTGTTAAATTTGATTTGGTAGGATATCTCAATTGCATATGGTTGACCAACATATATGTGTTCAATTTATTTGATAAAGAAGTCGTTTGTATGAGTAGGAGGCAATCGGTCATTGTGTTTTCAACTACTAGGGATGAAAACACAACAACTACTCTTGCATGTAAGGAGGCTGTTTGGTTGCATAGATTGTGTTTAGATTTTGGGTTTGGTCAGCATGCTATTAGGTTGGATTGTGACATTCAAAGTGCAATATTCTTGGAAAAGAACCTAACATAAAATTAGAAGACAAAACATATTGATGTGTAGTACCATTTTGTGAGGGAAATGTTGGAGAATTAGAAAGTGTTGTTGGAAAAGGTAGACATAGTGAAGAATGTTTCAAACTCACTAACAAAGTTGGTGAGTACTAAGAAGTTTTGCTGGTGTAGGGAAAAAATGGGCTTATCATCGTTGTTTAAGGGAACTAAATATTTGAATCTCTTGTTTATGAAAAGAAGAGAACAAGTGGGATAGTGTTGGGAGTGTTATATTCTTTACATGTAAATCAATGGGAAAAGTCGATAGTCAACCAACACAAGTCGACTAGAGTTAGAGGTCAATAAAGGGTGGGATGTCTAGTTAATTAGATTAACATAATATTTGTCTAGTTAAAGGAAAATAATTGGTCAATGGAAAGCCAATGGAACGAGAAAAATCTCAATGGGTGATCGACCAAGGTTGACCTAGTCAAGTTGGCTACAATAAAATAACTAAAAGTGGTTAGGAAGTTACGGATTTCCATTAATGAGTAGTTGGATGTATTGCATCTATAAATAATATGTAATGGCTATGGAAGAATCATGGTGAGATGTAATGAGTGTGATTTGCGGACTATCAAATCATGGTTGTATACACTATTTATGAGTGTTAATTAATAGATGAGTAATAGTCACTGATAAAGCACATTGGTTTGTTGGTTCCCCCCCCAGACAGGGGTTTATAGGGTAATTTTTGTGTATTGTGATGATGTGCCGTGTGCCATTTCTTACTGTCTAATATTGCTTAACTATATGAATCAATTTCCAAGGTAATTTTAATCATCATTAAAACCAACAAAAATAGGCAATGCATCAATTAAATATTTCCAACAAGTTATTTTAGCATAGTGAAAGGGCATGCTAAGTAATAGAAAAGTTAGTAATGGTATTCATTTATCATATGTGGAAATTCTATTTCCATTGTGTGTCCTCAATGCTAGTATGTTAATTGGTTTGTGTTATAGGACCATACATTGTGTTTATATCACCACCCACATAGCTAATATTTGTAGAAATAAGCGGAGGGGGGTGACATGTGGATTTTATTTTGATGGATGGTTCAAAAACTTGTCATTTCATATTTCACAAAAGAGTATGGGAAATGTGTATTAAAAAATTGCTCCCAACTCCAAGTGTTTTGATTCTACATTTTTACTTGTTATCATGGTTGTAACTTCATTAAAAGGTTCTATGGCTATATTTCTCCAGTGGCTAATGTGTTAAACAATGAGAATATGAATAACACAATGCTTTAAATATATCCATACCTATTTAAGGTTATGTCATTGTTATCAGTAAACTTTTACTATTCTTGATTAAGTTTGCGTCATTTTTATGGTTTAGGGCTATTTATAAAGTTTGTTGGAAGGAGATTCACTATCAATTTATAATTATTGATTGATAAAAAAATCAATTTAGGAATTAGATTCATTGTGACATAGGTATCCTTCAAATGCTTGTAGAAAATATTAGCATACTAGAACCATCAATAAATTGCATATAAACCCTAAAAATAGTAAAACAATAACAAAAGTAGTCCCTAAAACCCTACCAACAATGAAGAGATCAATTTTATACCATTAAAAAATGTACATTAGGAAAAACATGGCTATATGCATTATCAATGAGTATTGTTATCGAAATTAAATGTTAGTACAACTAGTCATGCACTGATTTATTTAGAATCAAAGTAGGTCATTATGTATATGTGCACTTCCTAATATGTGACCTTAAGAGTACCCTAACTTTTTATGTTGCTCTTTTTTTTTGGTATATTCATCTAACTACATCCATATATGTTTCTACATTAGGGGAAATGATACTTTGGCTTTCCAAGTCCACTTAAGATTTAGAAATTTATTTTTGCATATGGGATGGTGATTGAACCCTTGGGTGTTCTAGTTTATGTTGTATCTACTTATAGGTAGGAATTGTTTCAAGTTTGTTTGTCTATTTTTCAATTATTGTACTAAATTTAAACCTACTAGACACATTTACGCAACTAATTGTTGAGGTATTCCATGCAATACCACCCAAATATTCATAGGGGTGTAAAATATATTCTATGCATAACACATTAGAATTAGGTACAACCAACCTTTTGTTTTCATGTCACATAGTTGTGTTTGGTACTTGTATATAATCTATTTACTTTTATTTTTCAATTTTGTAGTACATGGTAGGATTTTTAGCTAGCATCTTCATTGTACATCTTCGACTTCCATGGCACACAGTTAGGTATTACATTCAAATAGTTTTTATTTAATTTCAGGAAGTCCTATAGTTATATTAGAACTCTCACTAGGTCAAAACATGTTGTTTGTTGAACATGAGAGTTGATGGTCATATACAACTTGCACTATCAACTTAGATATCACTAGTTCCTCCCACTTTTGGAATTGTCATTTCTATCCACATCACCCACACATATGTATTGCACAACTATTTTAATTTGTTTACTAACATTATTGTAGAGATATTATATTATTAAAGTCAATGTTTCTTTAAAATGTTTCAACTATATTTTCACCTTGTGTTTTCAGGTCCATTTAAACTTCTTACTCATTCACCTCATTTATCACCTTGTCTTGCATCCTCTCACAATATAACCCTAAGAATTAAATTTACTATTGACATTAGACAATTAACCAATACGTTAAATTTATCCATTGACATGCCTACTTTTATTAGAATGGTCATTTTATGCCTTTAAATGATTCATGACCTACTAGTTGTAACCTCCAACATGATTCCATAATTGGTGCTTTTAGAATTCATTGTTTGGCCCTTATAATTTCATAATACTTACATTTTTTGTTTCCACTTTTATGACAAACCATAATAGTGTTTCAACTACCAACCTAGCATCTACCACCATTTAAGTGGTTGTTGTTACATCCACCACTATTCAATATACCATTTTTTACCTTGGAGTAGGAGGTTCAAACAATTGCACTAGCTCCTATATAGGAAGGATATTTCTGACATGGCCACATATTTGGCTAGATAAAAAATTCATGAATTTATTTTCATGCAAATATGACTTTCGTTTTAGGCATTAAAACTATTCATTAACAAATTTCGTGTAACTTTTGTAAACATGATTTAGTGTAAGAGCAGTAAACCATCTCCAAGACTTATGATATTTATGATATCTGAAATTTTGAAAAATAAAGCTCGATGTTTACAACGTCGAGGTTCCCGAAGAACAAAGAGGTGGAAGATCAATTCTGGAAATTTGTCTTGTAGTTGTGTATTGGTGGGGGAAAAATGATTGTCTACATTTTTCATTTTTCATTTCCACTATGAGGATTTTGTACATTGGGCATCAATTTGTGATTGAGAAAAAGATGCCCTTATCGAATTGGACATCATGTGACACTTTCTATTTAAATGTACATTTAAAAATTTGGAAAATTATTATTATGATATGATGTTTTGTTCATTTGGAAATTGAGTATTATGACATTATGATCTTTTATTGAAAATATTATTGTTGATTTCTTTATTAGTTGATTTAACTCTTATTTTTCAAATATTATCATTCAAGTTTATATAATGTTATTTCACACGGATATAACTCACAATGAAATATTATATTCCATATGGAATCACATTTCTATTTTCAAGTTGTATTATCATTATGATTTGTTGCTGCGTACGATGAGTGTTTTTCTTTTGATTCTTATGAAGGTCTACTATACTAAATAGTTTAATACGAAGATATTCTCAATTATGAAACTCATATTTACCTTCCTATCATCCATTTACAAATAATTACTTATCTAAATGTGTGGTCCTTTGACACCATAGACACAAGCATCAAGGCATATGACACACTCTTATTGTAAAACCTTCATCTATGCATTTCTAGTCCCTTTTGTGAGGGCTTACAAAAAAATTGTTGTTAATTAGGTTAAATAATTCATCTTGGAAGTCAAGTTGTACTAGCACAACAGTTTCTAAGTGTTCCATTTCTTAGGCAACCTAGGGTTCGAAACTCCGTGTAGTGGGAGGAGACATCTAAAAATTCATCAATGTTAAGGGTTGGTGTGTCTCAAGCTGGGTGCGATCCCTAGGTGACTTTTATGGCTTAGATGCCCTTGGGTCGTAGTTTCTTCGACAATAGGCTAGTCCCGCAACTCATTAACACTCTAGCAAACAAACAAACATTCATCATGGAAAACATCATTCTAAACTAATATATTTGTAACCCTTTTTCTACAAATTAATAAAAAATGTTCCAATTAATTAAGATTTTAAATAATTGTATTTCCTCTATTTGGGTTTTCTTCTTTTCCATACAAATAGGGACTTAATCTTTTCATTACAAATATCATGAATTCTTTTGATTATTATATAAATATTTACAATCATTTTCCTTCAAGGACATTTGGGATCATTTGCATTAATTAGAGATCTCACTTACTCAAGTCAATTATTTGGTTTTTTAGTAACACTTTGGTATTCTAGCTCTTAGAAAAAATATGCATATCACGTAAAAGAAAGCAATCTAATGAGAGGAATGGCCTTGTTATCTTTAGCTTCCCAATTTTCCAATACATCATAACTAGTAAACTTTGGTTTATTGTGATCTACCATAAATCCATAATTCCTTTCAAGTCAAATAATGTTGCATCTTCACTTTTCCATCGATGGAAAGAAAAATAAATTTGCATCTACATTGGAAAAGTAAAAATTTATCTATTGTCACCATTTCCATCACTTCCATAGTTGAGAAATAGATATTATCATTAAATTCTTCTTGGTTGAATCTAGTGTAGAGAAACAATATCAACATCAAGAAAAATATAATGAATATGAATTCAAATTTTATAACTTTCATGCATTACAAACCTTTGCTAGTCCCATACATAATTTAAATATGCTATGACTTTTATACAAAAAAATATGAATATATTATGCACTTTTGTTTGCGAGTCCATGACCCTAACCTTGCTTCATTTGATGATTCCCAAAACTAGGGTTGTGCTCAATAAAGGGAATGTAATATTTGCATTTAGGTTTAAATTTTTGGAAACTATAGCCCATGAGTCCGTGGATAGAATGCTCATGCATGACATTCCAAAACACAGTTGTAAGAGATAATCAAATTTATTTATTTTTCATGGTTTGTTTTTTATGCCTAGGAATGAAATTTAGCATGTCCTTGAATGAACTTAGGATGTGATTTCCATCCTACCATAAAATGGAAACTAGGGATTTCATTAATCAATAATCAATTCCATTCGACTCGTGGCCATATCATAATAAATCAAAATATTACCCTATATCATGAGGAAATAGAACACATGCTATTTTATTCAATCTGAAACTAGGGTTTGGCTCAATAATATGAAATGCAATGTTTTCACTTAGGGGCCAATTTATTAAAACTCTTTCTTGTGAGTATGAGAAAAATACAATGGACTCAAAAATTCCCAAACATATTTTCAAAATCTTACATAACTATTTTTTTAATACAATTTATTATTTATTCCATTTGAACCATTTTTCCATGTGTCTAGGAATTACTTTTGGATGTGAGTTGCAAATCACCAAAAAATAAAAATTGAGAATTATTTCAAAAAAATATTTATTATGTTGGAATATTGAAATCATTGTATATCCAGTCACACCTATTCACCATGATTGCATAGCCCTGATGTTATTTTATTTGATGATTCATGGAACTAGGGAATTTCTAAACAATATGCAATGTAATTTTTGAATTGAGGCATAGATTTTTGGAAACTCTACCCCATGAATGCATGGAAAACATGTTTATTTTCACCATGCCAAAATAAAATTTTAGGATATTTGAAACTAATTATACATACTTTTTTTTTGTCACAAGACCAATATTCATATGTTCTTGAATGGCTCTTGGATGCAAGTTTCAACTTATCATAAAATGAAAATTAGAACTCATATTAATGAAATATTTATTCATTCATAATCATTAAATCACATTAAATATAAAGTCACCCCAATCACATGAGTCCATGGCCTGAATCTTCTTTTATTTGACGATTTCTAAAACTAGGGTTTTGTTCAATAAGTGGATGATTTTTTTTCATTGAAGGTTTATTGATTGTAATTTGCCCCAATAGACTGTGGAAAAAATTATCAAATTTTCCATTTCAAACAAAACTATAGAAGGTTATGGAACCTCATTTTTCTCTACACTTTGGTTTATATACCCTATAGACAAATTTGTCATATATTATCCCTAAATGGCTTGTTGATGCGAGTTGCAACTTGCCATGAAATTGAAATTGTGGCTCATATTAACAAATTAATAATTATGTTGGAATTCTGTCATTTTGTTACCATGAGTGGTATCCATATCAGGCATTAATTAATGTCAAGGATATTGATTTATTAGATGAATCCCAAAACTAGTGTTTTGCTTAGTAAGAGGTAATGAAATGTTTCCATCCATGGATCAAAATTTGAAAATTTGAAGGATTTTATTTGGTCCTAGATATATATATATTTTTAGTAGTTGAAGGCATATTATATATTATATGTATGAAGGATAGTGGATCTTAATAAAGGGACAACCCTCCATGATAATGAAGTCATGAAATTGGTTAGTGGTCATTTCGATGATAATTCCTTTATAATAATTTTGGATATTAAACTTTTTGGATAAACACAATGGATTTACTTGATTTTTTTTGTTTTCATAAGATATCATATTCAATTTTCCAAATAATAATTCTATATAAAACCCAAAACCCAACCCTAACATCTCTGCCTCATTAAATTGGTGTTTGATCCAACCTAGATAAATGTTCATGTACTTGGGAATTGTATTTTCCTTCCATACATATTGTTGAGATATCTAGGAGGTTGTGGTGTAATGGATGAAATAATTACTTCTATGACATGTTTACATTAATATTATTTCTAAGGTATATAGTTTATATTATTGTTCTAGACTCCCCTCTAATGCATCTTGTGAAACATTGTTATGCACCAAGTTTCAAAAGACCATAAAAATAGAAAGAAAGACTAACCCAATTCCTTGAGAATGAAGTGAACATGTGAATAAGAATCATATTCGATGGGTAAACCTCCTTTTACATTGTATCAAATGCACTAGACAAAATGAGATGTTTATACAAATGAATATCCTTTTATTATAAATAGGATATGAAGTGATCATGATGTAATGTACTACTAAGACAACCTAAACATAAATATTGTACTGATAAGAATGATGGTTAGGACCTTAACATATCCCCCCTCTTTAAAAAATATTTTCCCTCAACCTTGTGATTTAGGTTGGTTCTTCATGAATCACTCATTTTCCCATGTCACTTATTCTAGAGCCATATTCTTAAACATTATTAGGTACTACATAATGTTCTATCTTGAAGAGATAAAGACCATCAATGAATGAATTTTTCGGGTACATGAATCAACTTACCTTTTTTTATCTAATTATGGTAGTTTTGTTTGCACCATAATATTTTGTCCCATAACTTTTTTCAAGAAATATATATGAAAAACCTTAGGAATGTAGGAAGATGGAAAATATAACTCATGTGCCAATTCTCAAATATTCTTAAGAATCTTATAGGGTCCATAAAATTTGGAGGTAATTTTTTTTTCTTATTTCATTTGAGAGTAGATTTCTTATAAGGTTGTTGTCTCAAATATACCCAATCACCATACTAAATTGACTTACACTTTGTTGATTTTCTTTTACATTTGTCCTATTGTGGGCCATTTAATTATCTTATTTAACTATTTGTAATGCTTCTTTATTTTTTTCCATATGTGCATATACTTCCTATACTTCAGAATGGTCTTGCAAGAAGGATGTGATACTACCAATTTGGAAATTCAAATGAAGACATTTTAGTATATGTGGGATTATAGGAACATAATTCCCATCATAGACATGCCATAGACCTTTATGTTGTTCTACCTAGTGTTCTTTGGCTCATTAGTTCCTAGTCTAGTACATTGGACCACATGTTTGTCCACATTTGATAACTTGGACTAGTGATATGCCTTATTCACCTTGTTTGTCCACAAGCGTGCCATATTTCCCTAGTTTTCGGAGTCAATGTGCCTTGATACCTTCCATTTATGAGGGATTTATGGCATTTCCCTGTTTTAAGGAGTCCAAGGGAGCTACATGCTTGATTTGGTCTTTATGGTGCATTAATGGCCACTAGTGATCATAAAACCAATACTCCACTACTTTGGTCTCCCCTATGGGTTGAGAAATATCATGAATGATGGGGGATGATGCTGCAGGGATAAGATGAGTAGACAATGATGTATTTTAGGAATAAATTTGTGGTTCTAATTTATTTATTTTCTTCTCATATTCCTCTACTTGGTCTTTGTATTGCCTCATGCTTTGATATATTTTCTCCTTTTCTTCTTGCATCTTCAATAGTTCAGGGGTTTGGACTGGTTGTGCCCCATGCATCTTCAATTGCTTTCTAATATTTGCAATTTAATTATCTTTCTGCTGTAAGAGGGATTTGGAGTGGGAAACTTCTATTGGATCCAATCCTAAAGCTACAATTTTGCTTTCTAGTTCTTTAATAACCACCTATTTTGCTTTGACAACTACCTTCTCTACTTTTAATAGTTGTTCAAATTTCTGCATTGCCATCCTTAGCCTCCTTTTAGTAGCAACATATTACAATACATATTTGGAGATAATATCACTAGATTTCCTGTAAAAATATACTTTATCCATATTACCAAACTTTTTGAAGTCCACTTTGTATTCATTTTCTCCACATTCACTGAATGTGAAATGAATAGGAACTTTAGGTTCTAGGAATGCTATTATAAAAGTATCATCTCTGTGATTTTCCACAGCCATTAATCTCTTCTCTGATGCTTCCACTTATCCAATGATATATTTGACCATGTTTAGATAATTTGGTGAGAATCAGAAGTCCTTTCTTTGCCTTTTCTAGATTGAGATTCTTCATAAACTCCTCCATATACTGTAACACATTTTTTCCTTTAACTAGAAAAGAAACCATATTTTTTGGTAGTAGAAAGGTTTTCTAGTTTTTAAAATGTACAAAATGCATATGATCAGAAAGAAACCTCTGTCTAGTGTATTACATTTCAAAGAAACTTGGTGTAAGGAAGGCTGGTAATTTGTATGGATCCTGTTCAAAACCATATATCCTTAATATAGTTTAATCCTCATATAGAAACCATTATCCTACCCTCGCATATGGAATCAATTGCAAAAGCTTCTTATTCTCTAGAAACAGTCTTGGTGGGGAGGCATCATGCATCAAAGTGTAGGTGCTTGCCATGAATTGTTTTGCAAATTCTTTGTAATTAGGATTGACATGATTTCTTCAGATCAGATCACTCCACTCATAAACAAGCAATTGATTTCTTGCTTCATCATTGAACTTCAGGTTTAGGATTTTGTAATTCTTGTAATTTTGATTAAAAAAATTATAAAAGAGGTAGGATGGGTATGTGAATTGTTCCAAAGTAGGGAGTTCTTCCAATTGGGTGTGGATGGCTTGAGCTAGGTAACTATAGAGGAAATTTTTTGGGGGCATGAACCCAACAACATGGGTTAGGAAACTTAGGAAACATAAACCAATGTCATCTATAGTACTATCATGAGCATACCCTAGTACCAATTATGGATATGGTTTTCTTTGAATTATTTGAAAAGTTTGAATTGTTTCATAAGGGGAAGGTGTGGTATAGATTGGAAACCCCTTCTTCAGCTGATGGGATAGAATGTGGTTTCCTTCAAGTGGCTTTAGGGTCTGATAAGATGTGGCTAGGTTTTCTTCATGGAGAACTTGCAAAGCTAGGAAATCAGGAAAACACAACATCATTTAAATAACATCCTTGGTTATAATACATATTGTGGAACAGTCTGTGGATAGGATGGTACTCCTACTAGGTGAATAGAGAATTGAGGACTAGGAGATAAATTCTAGAAAGTAACAAGTGTGAGGTAAAACGAATCAGGACAAATTGGTCTCCCAATTGTCACAAGGGTCTCGTCCAGTAATGGTTTAGGATTGGGCCTCTCAAATAGTGCCATTTAGGTCATAAGAAGTGACCACAATATCAAATATGTCGGTGTCATGGTCATAGATGTACTCATCTGCAGATAATATGGATTTCATAAAATTTTGCAATATTGATAGCCTTAAAGGTTGATTTGACTGGAATAAAGTGAGCATCCTTGCTCAGTTTATCAACAACAAACATAACTGAGTCATGGTGAGTCCTATATTTTGAAAATCTTGTTATGAAGTCCATAGAAATGGTTCCCCATTTCCATTAAAGAATGGGTAAATGATGCAATAGGTTGATTATATGCATGTGCTCATCCTTCACTTATTCACATTCTAGACATCGAGCTATGTACTCAACAATTTTAGTTTTCATTTTTTGTAGAAAGTATTGTTTCCTTACAACCGAGATCATTTTCTAATATCCTGGATGTTCATAATATGGTTGTTTATAAAACTTTTCCATGATTGTTTCCTTGAATTATGGTGCATTTCTAACATACAATCTTCCTTTGTATGTAAGTAGCCCATCAATACTGATACTGGAATATTTTTTCTATTGTTATGTTGTGTTTTTCCATAGAATTGAATTCTCTAATAGTATTCATGTTTCTCATATTCTACTTTTATTCTTTCTCTGAGATCAATTTCAAAAGTACTAATGTTATTTGAAGATAATAGTTGAACACTCTTGGTGAGAGCATCAAAACCTTGTTCTCATTTTCCTTGATGTTCTTTACTTTGAAATTGTATTCACTTAAAAATTGCAACCATATTTCCTTTCAAGAATTTAGGTTCTACTGATAAAAAAATACTTCAGTCAAATATTATCTCGCTTTAACAAAAATATATTTTCGATTAAATGTTGTCTCCACATTATGTATGCATGAATTATTGCATCCAAGTCTACGTCATGGGTTGCATAATTCCTTTCATGCTATTTCAACTTCCTAGACTCATAAAATATCACATGATCATTCTACAATAGTACCCCTTCTATGACTTCCTTGCACACATTTAAGCAAACCACAAAATATCTATATAGATTTGCAATTTTTAAGATAAGAGCAATAGTCAACAAATGCTTTAATTCTTGAAAACTTAACTTGCATTTCGTTGACCAAACAAATCTTAACCCATTTTGCCGCAGAGAGTTTATGGGATGGTAATATATTCAGTACTTGACCCATAAATGAGTGAATATCTATCACATTTTTAGTAGTCCACTCCATTATTTCCTTGATTTTAGTAGGCTCAATCGTGACCGCTTGCTTAGATATTATGTGCCCCAAGTACTGAATATATTCCTGAAAGAAGTCACACTTATTGAACTTTTCATAGAATTCGTGTTCCCTATGGATTTGTATAACTATCCTTAGATGTTCCTTATGTTCTTCATATGTCCTTGAATAGATGAGGATGTCATCTATGAAGACAGGTACAAATTTATCTGAGTACTTACCAAAACATTGTTCATGTGACACATGAACAAATCAAGTGCATTGTTGAGGATGAAAGGAACCACCACAAAATTTTATTGTCCATAATGAGTCCAAAAGGAAATATTATGTATATCTTAATCTTTAATCATGATCTGACGATAGTCATATCTCATATCAATTTCAGAAAACACCTTTTCCCCTCTAACTTGGTCAAAACATCATAAATTCTGGGAAGCAAATACTTATTTTTTATGGTTACCTTATTCAACTACCAGTAGTCGATGGACAATATTAGTGTTCCATAATTATTTTTGACAAACAAAACTGGAGCTCCCCATGGGGAAACACAAGGTGTGATATAATATATTTTTAACAGTTCCTACAACTCCAATTTAAGTTCCACTAACTTTGTTGTACTCATTTGATAGGGTTCCATTGAAATAGGAACTGCTTTAGGCACTAGGTCAATGGTGAATTCCAAGTCTCTCTTGGGAGGAAAACCATGTACTTCCTTGGGAAACACATCCTAAAATTCCATCAAATAGGAAAATATCCATCCTATATTCAACTTTTCCAAAATATTTTAGTTGCACTACATATAAACATGCATCCTTATTTGGTGATGCACTTTAGATTAAAGGCATATATCTGTCTTACTGGTACCTTGTGGGGTATGCATTTTCTTGTCCTAGTATTTCATTTACAATCTTCACATATGAAATTTTTGGTGTAGAAATTTAGGATAACTTTGTGCTTCTCTAACTAGTCCATTCCTATGAGCATACAACAGGATGCCAAAGGAAAATTATTAACCTTTCATTGTTGGCATTCCATCCAACTCGATGGTGCAATGTTTAATCAATCCAGATACCTTTGCTTTGGTTCTTATAGCTTGTTGAACCAACCAGGCCTACTTAAATTTACTTTTATTGCAACATACATTGGCCAAGAATTCAAGGGGAGATATAAATTTTACAAGTTTCTCGATCGATGAGGATTGAAATGGATTTGATAGAAATTTTACCTTCCACTTTGACAGTCGAAAACTGATGCTCATCATGTTGATTGTCCAAGGATACATAAATATTTGTAACTCTGGACATATCATTTACTATAATAGGTTCGTGCATATTGTGAACAACTATATTAGTTTTACCTTTATGAGGGAATTCCACTTGCTGATGATTTTCACTGCATCCCCAACATTGAAGAGGTATTGTGTTAGCCCCTTCTAGTTTATTTTCCATATTTCCAGCATGTTTATTTCTTCCTTGAGAAGGAACATTGTGTTGAAACTCAATTCTTCTATATGCATTGTTATTTTGAAATGACTTATTTTGATTCTTTAATGTTAAGTCGGATTGTATCCCTTCTTTATTTGTTCAATCATCTGCTTCTTCTTCTATAGAAGTCTTTGTAGGTTCTCGGGTCTATGTTGGATCTATTCATAACAGATTCTTTCCTTGTGAAAAGTATCTTCCAAGTCCTTTGCATAGTCAAACTCTAATATGTCTTGGAAATTCTAAGGTAAACAACTCAGGAACTGCTAAAGTTTAATATTCTCCTACTTATTGTATGGAACATAATGTAAAAGTTCTAGAAATTCATTAATCAAATCATCAATATTTAGTTGTCCCATCTTGATTTCCTAGGACTCTTTTATTTTCTTATTGTAGAATATTTCTAACAAATAATGTTTTTGGAAGTACTCTTTGAATTCCTTCCAATTGATGTATTTTTCCTTGATCTTTTTATCCTCCTCCGTATATTTCCACCAAATAAATTCCTTGGTAGTGATATTAAATACAAGCAATCGTTCTTTCATGTTCTCATCATACTTGTAGATTTGAAAGTAATTTTTCATTCCTAACAACCATGCTTTAGCTTCTTCAGTTGTCTTCACCATGACATTAAAGGTAGATGGTTTGATTGTCTTGAACTCCCCCTATATCTCATTGGAAAATTTATGCTTATGGTTTTTCATGGGAGGTGATCTCATCGTACTTTAACTATATGAGTCATCCGAGGTAGTCTTTTTGCTACTAGATAATTTTATTTTATCTTGGGTGGATGTTTGTACTTTGGTTTCTTGATCTGGAAACCTTTTTTCTATGATTCTTTCTTTCCTCTATTACAGAAAGTAGGAGTACGTTGTACTATATTTATGATTTCAATAAGGTTTTGCAACAAGATGACATTGATCTAATGCTCCTCCTCCACTGATTTTATGTTTTTATCCTTAAGCTTTGTAATTATTCCTATAACCTTTTTATTGTTCCAACATTACTGAAGGAGTTTTTGTTCTTCAGTCTGCGTTCAAATTGACCCATACATTTTCTTCAAGTGGAGATTCATCTCCCTAGCAAGTTGATTGGGTACCTCATTCATCTTTTTCAAGTGATTCTAACTTTTTGAGTTACCTGATTCTTTTCAAATTTGTTTTCTTCTTGTTGCCTAAAACTCAAACAGTTTATTCGTTGCAAATTAAAAATATTAGTGTAGTAGCTAACTCCATAAGGTCCAATTTCTTTAACCTTGGTTCTAATAACACTTTGTAATGTACCCAAAACAATTAGAATATTTTTTTCTTTCTTTCAATGAGTTCTTACCTTCACTTTCCAGAATACTTACCTTTTTTTGTCTGAGCATTCACATTATCTTCCTACCGAGAACTCGCTAGTCAAGCACTTACCTTCACTCAATAGAGTTCTTATACTATTGCAACTAAGCATACAAATTAACCATGCACTTTATCCTTCACCTATTTACCATTAAATAGATTAGACACAACATTAAATTACACATATCAACTATATACCTAATCATTTAGTTTCCAGACTTGATCTTGCTACAAGTAGAACTTCTCATTTTGCGTCGACTAAATATGAAGTGTTTTTTGTTAATTAGTCGAGGGGTTAAATTATCTTTTCTAAACATCCTAATTACCTTGGGGGATGATATTAGGCTCATATATATATATATATATATATATATATATATATATATATATATATATATATATATATATATATATATATTATTTAATGTATCCAACGTATGATTCATACGCCAATGTTCAATAAATTGTATATATATATATATATATATATTAAGGCTATTTCCATACTTATTTACAACCAAGCTTATTATACAACCTATCCACTAGGTCATGCCACTAAACAATAATTCCTATTGATTTATGGAGAGTGCTTACCTCATAGGGTTAAGAAACACATACTATGAGCCACACCTTACCCTACCATCATAGAATGTTCATGGGGAGGGGAATCAATCTAATTAATGAACACAACATAAACATCAACTCCGACCTTCAAAGTGGGGTGTTTTACTAGATTGTGGTATGGAAAATCTACTACTTTTTAATCCAATATCGAGGATGCCTGCTAGGGCATGCTTATCTGGAAAAAATCCACTCTCTAGTCCTGTATTTTTGGATTTCATCCCCATGAATTTCTCTAGTCCAAAATGGAAATTGATCACTCCCTTCTCAACACAATTTATAGAGGTTGTCTCTAATCATAGCTCTCATTCTCTTCCTTCTTGTCGAGGCCCTATAAAATTCTCTCCATAATGTCTGAGGTAGTGTCTATGGTTTCCTAGTCACGAAGGTACACGTTTCTTCACATCATGTGCTTCTTCAACTCGCATAGATAATGAAAGGTATTAATTTCTTTGGTTTACTCTTCTTCTGGATTTCAACCATCGTACTAGATTTAACAATAATACTAATAATCTATTTATTCATTCATTTCAATCATGTAGTAGCATTTTTCTTTCTCTTTTTAGCTTAGAATATATAGTACATGTGCATTTTCATGTTAGTTTAGCTTAGCATAGTGCATGCATTTTCATATTTTCATATTTGTTTAGTAAATAAATTTTTCAGATTTCTTCGATTTCAAATAGTTCAATAGCATAGATGATAGTTTAGTCTAAGGCATTGTTGAATATATTTATTTCCTATGTCACGGATTTAATCATTTCTTTACCATAACTAGCTTCCCATTATTACACATAAGATGCATGCATTTCATAACAGTGTAGAAAAGTATATTTAAAAAATAATTAGAAATCGGGAACATAAAGATAAATATTAGAAACTCATTTATTCGAATTACCTAGGGAAATATGCAACAATTGTTACAGCTTATCCAATCCACCCAACCATAAATTTGTACGAAAATTTCAATCTTAGTTTCCCCACAATCATCTCCAAGATGAGTCCTAGTCTCTCTAAGGATTGGTTCTTAAATTCTTTCAGCTTTCTTACCATTCTTTTTAATTTAAACATATGTAATCGAACTTAGGGACCAGAATTATCCAACAAAATATTTTACTAGTACCCATGGTTCATCACAGGAAGTCCTCTTTCCTACAAATCACGGAGCACTCCTACCAATCCACAACCAATAATTAAGTCAACCAACATGCACTATTATTGTACACTACCTAAACAATCCTACTATCAGCTATTACTCATCACCTACAGCTCTCACACTCTATGGCTATAGAGAATTTCCAAACCATGACTTAACTTGAACATCGATCCTATTTTCACATGTATCAAGTGGCTCTTTCATTCCCCTTTCATATGTCCATTCTCTAAAAGTTACAGATTCATATTTTTAGCTCTTTATTTTTAGCTTGCTTTCTATTCCTCATTCAGAATTCTGTTTCTTTTCTTCTTCTAAGTTAATCTAAAATTTTGCTTTTAGTATTCATTCACATCCTTCGAAAACCAAGAGAATTATTGCTTTGGAATTATTTTTCCCTCTCTTTTGTAGAGGAGGCATTTACTATTTATAGTCAGTCTTTTAGGTGGTGACACCTATTTAGGATTTACATTTTTCTCAAGGTGTCTCTTCATATTTCATATTTCTTTTCCTTTTGGTTTCCCTTATTCATTTTTTGTTTTGTTTAAATTTGTGTTTATTTAAATTTATGTTTAGCCTTTTTTATTCTTCTTTGTTTACGATTTTTTTTCCCAATAGAGACCATGACCCCTCATTCATTGGTTTATCCCACACAACTCAAGCATATTTACTTCTTCGACACAATATAATAATATATCCAAGTTTGTGGTACTTCTAAAACACATTCTAGGATATTACAGTGCATACATGTACTACGCTTTAAAGTTATTATTGATTATTAATTCTATTTAGGATATGCTATCATTCATAAAAAATTATACCTATAAAAATTGATTAGAACCTTTCATAAAAATGGAAGTGAAGAAACCTTATTATCAAACATGATATGCATTTTTAATATTTGATTTTTGTTAACATGGATATAAAAACATAAATGGTTGCATGAGTTATTCAAATTGCATTAAAGATATCTTAATTGGTTAATTTTGACATGGAATATATATGGAATCATGGAATTTCAATATGATTCTTAGTGTATACTTAAATATGATATTTCATACTAATTTTAATAAAAACAATGACAAACATTAATTTACAAAGATCTTTGTTTTCTCATTTTTTAATGTTGACTCATATATGAAGTTGCTTGAACATAAAATCATACAAGGTTGAATTCGATATGAATTCGATTGATCATATACACATATAAACTTCAACGTGGGTAAAAATTCTCTTTGACACTTCCATGATTTTAGATGAAATTATCTCCAATTAAATTCCCATTCCTACAAGAAAATTCTCAAACCAATGATTTTCAAGCTTCTAAGTGACATTAATATATTCTTTGTAAACAAAAATTTAATGATTTTTTTGTAAACAATTATCTTCCTTTGCCACAAAATGAGATACATTAACATGTCTATGTTCTCATTGTCATTAGCATTGATATTGTCCTCTTCCTCTTCCTCCCCCTCCTTCTCATCATCATATAACCACATGAGTAATCATTATCATCGTCATCTCCATTATTGTCATTATCATTTCCATCATCATGAAGATCAAAATCAAGAACGAAACAAAGAAAAAAACTTAGAGCTACAAAGAGAAGCTATATTACACGGAGGAGGAAGTTAAACAAGTTGTGATATAAAAATAGAGGAAGTTAAACAAGTTGCGATACAAAAAAGTAATATAGAGACTATTCTAGTATAATAATTGGCAACCTTCAAGGAGTAAAACAAGTTGATGTCATGGTTTCTATTCAGGAGAAAAAATAGCATCAAAGGATGTTCAAGTTATGCAATAAAAGTTTATGCAAATATAGGACATTAAGGTTGTTTATAAGGCAATACTAGTTAGCAATTACTTTACCACCGACTTGTAAAATAAGAGACTACGAATGCTAAAAAAAAAAAGCATTCTCCCATGAAATAATTTGACCTTTTCCTAGATAATGAATAAAAATATGATAAAAGGGTGAGTAAATGCGTAAGAAAAGATATAGTCATAGGATTTTGTTTTATCGTTTTCAAGCATATATCATGCACGTAAGCTTTTAAGTTCTATGCAAGATCACATTTCTTCGTCTATGCAAGATAGATGTGAGAACCATGATTTTTTATTTGTAAAACAAGTCTTATATTTACAAATTCCTATTAAAAATAAAATAAAAAGGTGATCATATAATGTTCCTTAGGGAAGAAACCACCACGAGAAAGTCAAAATACTTACCTGGTTTGAAAGGGTGGGAATATTTTATAATAGGTTTCATTTGGCCAGAAGCTAATGAAAAATATAATCTCACATCATAAATGAGAAGGAATACAATGAGCTAATCTTATGAGATCAAATAGGTTTACATATCGTATTCTATACAAATAAAGAAAAATTGAAATCTTTAAACAATGTCAATTCCCTAGAAGTTCAAGTTAACATGTATGTAGGGGAATTTTTAAGGATCCATAATTTTCTTAGAGTGTAGAATGTGAGGTTTTGTGAAATTATCACAAAGATCTAAAGAGAAAGATAAAATTCACACCGATTCTAATAGAGATCAAAAGAATTGAGAAAGAAAAATAGAGAAGGAAAAACCGTGCTACAACACAAGAGAATGAAGAACAATTGAGAAAAATTCCATTACCTCTATTATTCAGTAAAATGTGTACATAAATAATACATCTCCAAAGGAGAAATTCATGAGCCCAAAGAGGAAGTTGGAATCCACACATGTGACGAGCTTAGTTTGCATTGAAACCATCTCTCGATAAGGTCTAGTGGCCACCGATGATGAATGACCAGTAAATTGGGGTGGAATGGCACATAACTGAGTCATTGGGGCTAGATATTAGGGGATGAGACTCCAAGGAGGTGCAATACTGACTTGTAGTGGCAAAAATACGCACTCCTACACTCAGTAGCAGTGAAACTAGATGTAATAGTCAGTTAACTGAGTAATCAAGGGGAGAAGGTGCCCTAAATCATGCATGAGGGCTCCTTTGGACTTCATTGATGTAACCAAGGCACTCTGAGTGGATAAAAATCATAATGATGAACAACATTAATCTCTAGAGAGACTAAATTAAGGACTAGGTGCTAGGAGACTCAACTACCAATCCATGGATGCATGGAGTGTTTCATGGAATGCATGCTTGCATGCAAAACCAAGATGATATGGTTAGAATATTCCAACATTGAAACCTTGGCCAATCTAACTAATCATCCAATAATTTCCCATATTCTTACCTATTTTTCCTATTTCTAAAATCAACATTGAAATTGAGAAAAAAACATTGAGAATATGTATATATAATCCTTAGTTTCACTGTAAAGATATAAAAGAAAAAAAAGCAATGCCTCTCCTCTCAATAATTAAATAATAATTAACATGTGAATAAAAAACTAACAATATTTTATATAATAATTTAAGTATTAAATATATATATTAATTAAGTGATATTGAAAGTATTAAATATACATTACCTGAAATTTTACAACATTTGAACTATTATATAAAGGTATACTAAGATGAATTTTAAAGAAATTCAAATGATTCTTTACTTTTCTTCTTAATAAATTGAATTGAAGTTGGCTATATATATAAACAATATAACGCTCTTTAAAAATATATATTAATTTTAAAATTAATATTTAAAAAAATAAATTGTTTTTTAATTTTTAACTAGAAGTTAATTCCCATCTGTTATTATTGTGATATTTTTTTTCAAAATTATGATTTTCTAAGAAGTTAATTCCCATCTGTTATTATTATGGTAATTTTTTTCTAAACTATGATTTTCTTTTATATTAAAAAATTAAAGATCAAATTGATGAAAGAATGAAATGCGAAACCTAAGTGATAATATAATGATAATGAAGTGCCAAACCTCACTGATAATGATGGGTGGGTCCCAGTATGTGTATCCTTTACCGTTGTAATTTGGAATCTACTAAGCATCTTTTTCTAGAGTGTTTCTTTACCTTGGCGCTTTGGGAATATTTATATCTATTCTTCGACATAAAAGTTAGATGGGCTGGAGAGTATATTGCAAATTCTCTGAATCAATGGCGATATATGCTGGGTGATATGGAGGACCAGAAATAAGGCTATATTTGAAGATAATCGACCCCGGTTACAACATGTGTCTCAGACTGTTATCAGCTACTATTCGAATTTACAGGTGGAGGGAAAGACTCGGGGTCTTAGGAACATTGGACAGTTTAATTTCACATTCACGCGTCCCATATTGTTCTTTGATGGTGCAGCTGCTTCAGGTGAATGTGGGGCTGGGGGTATCATTTATCTTAATTGTGAACACTATTTTGCATTGCAGATGAAATGTGGAAGAGGCTCCAATATGAAGGCAGAAATTATGGCATTATGGTGTGTGGCCAAGGTGGCAAATTGTTTTGGGTTATCGAATGTACTTATATTCGGTGACTCACGTGTCACTATTAAGTGGGCATTGGGGGAATATCAACTGAATGTTTTACATTTGACTTATTGGTGTGACCGGGTTAAGGAGGAACTAATGAAGCTAGGACAGTTTACTTTGGAGCATATTTACTGGGAACATAATGTACAGGCGGACCTTCTCTCCAAATCGGCACTGGATGCTGCTGAGGACTACATTGTGTGGGAGGAATACTTAGAGAACCAGTGTGTAGACACTGGCAGCTTTTACTACTTGGATTGAACTTGTGTTTTTTGTTTATAAGTTTTAGTTTTCCTATTTTTGATAAATCTGTTTACAGCTATATGCTGGGCCAAGGACCTTTGGTCTGTTTTTGGTTTTGGATGTATAAGTTATTTCCTGATAAATACTCTCTTGAGGGAGGCTGATCCTTTGATACTGATTTACAAATTATCATGTACTATTTGATTCAAGGTTGAATATCAATAGTATGCTTTTTTCTCGGAAAAAAAAATGATAATATAATGATAATGAAGTGCCAAACCTGATAATGATAATGATAATGAAGTGCGAAATCTCAGTCATAGTTATAATGAAGTGCGAAATATCAATCAATGAAGTTGCTCGATTTTAGAAGAACGAAGTGTGAAAGCTCAGTGATAGTGATGTTAATCTCACGGTTCTAGTGTATCTTTGCATTTGTCCACAATAGAGCTTCATTAACTCACTGAACAGGACACTGCTAATATGGCACATCCTCAGGCTTGAAGTCGGTTAAACAATCCCAGGGAAATAAATTCCACCTTAAACCATTAAACGCTTTCATGTCCTCTGGATCGGGATCATTACTCATTTATTCATTCGATGGAGTTGACCCGTCCAGCTGAATATGAACACATGTAGTTGTTTTGTTGCATCGACATTTCATGTAGTATTTGCTGAGTGTGCATTATGGTTTTACTATATGTCCTAGAAAACTAATGGGTAAAATATTTAAAACTGTCGCCTAATATAATAATATTATTAAACTTTTCTCGTGACCAATTAGCCTCCACTATACTAACATATTCAGACATTTTGGAGTGGTGCATGAAAAATATCGTGGGCCTTTCCACTGACCATATGCCATGTTTGATTAGAGAGAGAAGAGAGAAGTTGAGACCCTTCATGAATTTTTTACTCCACTGTAGTCAAATCTCGATCGTATACCACGATATCATTTACCCAATAAAATGGGTAGAGCTAACTGCATGTGATCATTTGGCTCCCATAATCCAATGCTATGGAGAACTACCTGTAATTCTGATTGTTGTGGGACTTTGCCTATGATGTTTTATATTCATCTGACCATTTATAGATTCTTCATTTTCTCCATGAATTTTCTGTAAAACAAGGATTTTTCCAAATTTTCTTGTTCCGGAAGTATTTTATTAATTATCTCCTCATTCGTTCTTTTAGTTTTTACATAATCTGGTGCTAAGCATAATCAGAATAAGTAGAAAGTGTAGATGATTGCAACATAAGAGCATGATGATCAACCAAGGATAGCAGTAGTTACATGTAGAAGAGCGAGAATAAAAGCTGATGCAATAGAGAAAGAATTGCGCGCCGACCAGTGGGTCATGAAAGGAGGAAAAAATCCTATGCTTGATCCTTAGAGGGTGAAATATAGATACAAAAAAGAAAGGAAATAGCTACTACATCCATACTACGGAGCATCAACATCATGACCAAGATATGATAGACCACCTGTATATGACATGCCTTTAGTCTATGACTACCCAGTTCCAGAGAGAAGAGTTGAAATGGTAAGTACTTTGAAAAACTTATTAAAGAGTTCTTTAGAACTAATAAAGGATGAATATGTTTTGAATATACTGTGTTGGATAATCGACTCATACATGCAAGATAAAGAAGTACCTACTCCACTTAATCAGGTGCAATGCAAGAGAAGGAAAAATAGGGAATTCTAGCTAAGTGCACAGATAGGATATTATGGCATGGACTATATCATTTTGGATTTAGGAAATGTCCTATCAACATTCAATTGAGACTAGCCAATCCACACAGAATTGTTCTAATTGGAAGATTGATAGGGGTAATTGTTGATATTGATGGAGTGCATAGTACATCAGATTTTGAATTTATTGAGATTGTATATGGAAACAAACCTTATCCTGCATTATTAGGAATTGAGTGGGATTTTTCTAACTGGGACATTATTGATCTAAAGAAGAGGTAGATGATTTTTGAAGTAGATGACGTGAGAGTTACTACACCATTAACCCTATAGAAGGAAGAATATGTGGAACCAATAAGAAAGGAAGAGATGGATAACTTCTACAGTGTGACTGCATGGATGGATGACTATGTCAATCCTACTACCAATGGTGTACTCAACTTGCGTAGTATCAGTTCTTGCACGTTAGATTAAGAAGAAACCCTAGAATATTGGCAGTAGAGGATGCATGAAGTATCTACAATGAGATGTGTGCATATCACCCGTGCGTTGCGATGTATTGGAATCGATGTATGTGATCCCCCAAGGTATGATTGACTAAAAGATGCAAAGGTTTTTTTGAAAGAAATTGAATTATAGATACCTAAGCAGTAGAGAATACTAGCGTTAGATGTTGCACTGAAAGAGACACCTTCAAGATTTGGGACTACACATAAAGACAAGATAGATCTGAGTGGTAGCAACGCAAAAGGTTGTTGCATGTCAGATTTGGAATTGAATATATTGCGCATAAGTATATGAAGTTGAGTTTTCCATCGGAGCATATTACAGAGTGCGTCATGATATGGAGTGCAGTGCCAAAGAAGGAGTGGATGCATTTATTTGTATACACACTTGACACAAATCCAAAGAATCAGTATATACAGGTGGAAATATGCAGAGGCATAAAAAATGTGAAGAGATGACTAACAAATTTGAGGTAGCCTTTAGCTTTGAAGATGAGTCTCCATTAGTGGATGTTTCACTACAAACCATTAAAGCCATGATCTTTTCATTAGAATATGCGGTGGGACCGATAGATCTATGTGGTGTGCATAGGTGGTCTGTGACAGTCCAATAGGTTTTAGAAAGTTATAATGTTGTTGAAGAAGGCCAAAAAGATGAAGACCCAAGAAATTTGTGAATACCTTAAACCGGAGAGCATGCAGTAGAAGGAATTGAGCTTAGATATGCCAATTATACACAACCATTGAAAATGTGCAATGTGAACATTGGTAAGAAGGAGAATCCCAAGTTTGCAAATATTGGAGATTATTGGAGTGATGAAACAATTAAGAAGATTACAGATCTAGTGTACAAATATCACGATATTTTTCCAACCACATTATCAGAAATGAAAGAGATAGTAGGGGAGCTAGGAGAAGTGAAGATCCTATTGAAACTAGATGCCAAGCCACTAAATCATAGGCTATACAGATTGAACCCAACACAAAAAGAAAAGGTAAAATAATAAATATATAAAATGTTGGAAGCTAGGAATTATCGAAGCTGTTGAATATTTAAAATGGATCATCCCAATGGTAGTCCAGGATAAGAAAATGGGCAGGATCAAAAATTTTGTCGACGAGTGAAAAATAAATGACACTTGTTTACATGATTCATTTCCCATAGCATTCACAGAGGAAGTGTTGGAGCATATAGGAGGACGGGAAGCTTATTCATTTACTGATTTATTTTCTAGGTACCACCAAATAAATATTGAAAAGGAATCTAGGCACAAGACAACCTTTGCGATAGAGTGGGGATGCTACGAGTATACCGTGATGCATTTTGGTTTGAAGAATATTTTAGCGACATTTCCTCAAGCAGTTGTTGCAACAGTTAAGGAGTTCATACACAAATTTTTAGCTGTCTATCTCGATGATTAGACAATATTTAGTCTATTGAAGAACCATATTGAAGTTATTCACTCGTTGTTAGATAGATGCAAACAATTCCATTTTCCTCAAATTCGAAGAAGTGCATTTTCCACACGCCATTTGGTATTCTACTAGGTCATGTAGTTTGTAGACAAGGATTGTTAGTGGATCCAACGAAGATTGTAGCTGTTGTTGATTTTCCACCATCTACTTCAATGGAACAATTGCGTGCTACATTGGGGAATACACGATACTATAGGTAGTTTATCAAGGGGTATTCACAAAAAATATCCCTACTAGAAAATCTCTTGAGGAAGGATGTCAAGTTCCAATGGAGCGAAGAGTGTCAGCAGAGCTTGGATGTCTTGAAGAAGAAACTAGTCACTGCTCCAATTATAGTATTTCCATTCTGGAAGATGGAATTTCAAATCCATGTCGATGCATCATTGATAACATTGGGCCCAGTTCAAGCTTAGCTAGGGTAAGGATACTTAGATCACCCCATTGCATTTGCAAGTAGAAATCTATCAAATATTGAAAAGAATTACACCACTACAGAGAAAAAAGAAATGGAAATGGTGTATGCACTACACAATTTCAAACATTATTTCTTAGGGTCACATTTTAAGATGTACATGGATCATTCTGCACTAGATACCTAGTCAACAGGCTATTGTTGGGGGGAAATATATGCATATTTCTGTAATTGGTTTAGGACTATGTGTTTGAAGTAGTGGTGAAACTAGGGAAGTTGAACTCAAGACCTGACCACTTTTTACGCATAGAAACATGGGGAGATGCAGGAAATTTGGATGAAAACTTACTAGATGTGCACTGGTTTGCAGTATAGATTATGGACGATTAATTTGCAGAGAATGTGCACTTATTAAACACCAGAGTATGCCCACCAAAGATGAAATTTGCACAAAAGAAACAACTAGTATTCAAGGTAGAAGACTACTAGCTGATAGTAGGGAATTTGTACAAATTGGTTATAGATGAGATTCTGCGACAATGTGTATTAGAACATGACAGGCCTATGATATTGAAAGAGTCTCATGAAGAAGTTGTAGGAGGCCACTATGTTGGGAAAGCGACAGCTAAGAATATTATCCATGCAAGATTCTGGTGGCCTATTCAGCATAAGGATGTTAAGGAATTATATCAGACCTACGATGCCTGCCAGTGAGTTGTAAATCCTTCTAGAAGAGATGAGATGCCATCGATGCCACACATTATATTGCGTCCTTTTGATATATGTGTAGTGGAGTTTGTGGGACCAATAAAACCACCGACAAAAAGGTTGGGAGAAAGATACATAATTACTATGAAATATTATTTGACCCACTAGGATGAAGCATAACTTGTCAATGATTGTAGCTCATAGACAATTACACGGTTTCTGTTTGGGAATGTGGTGACAATGTTTGGATGTACAAGAATTATGTTAAGTGATGAGGGAACCCATTTTTTGAATAAGACAATTGCATTGATGGAAAAAAATTCCATATTTTTCATCAGAAGAACACACTATATCATTCTCAAGAAAATGGAACAATTGAAGCATTTAACAAGATCCTGTAGACTACCCTAGCAAAGATATGAAATGTGAATAGAGATGACCAAGATTTGAGGATTCCTGAAATATTATGGGCATGTCGAACAACATGCAAGAAGTTAACAAGATAGAAATCATTTAGGTTAGTGCATGGGAAAGAGGTAGTCATGCTTATGGATTTCATTGTGCGCAGTCTACACATTGTTGCACTGACAAATCTCACATATTTTGGCACGGTAGAGAAAAGAATGTCAAAATTAATGGAATTGTAAGAAGACTGGTTTATCGTAGGATTTCATCAACAGGTTCAGAAAGCATGTGAAAAAGCATGTCATGATAGACATATCAAGCATAAGTAGTTTAAGACTAGAGATTTAGTTTTGTTGTTTGAAACTTTTTTTCTCAAGAACCGAGGTAAGATCAGAATGCATTTGTTGGGTCATTAAGTAATAAAATTATTTGTCATGGAGGGAGGGGTCATCTAGTTAGAGAAACTAAACAGGAAATCCCTATTAGGATTTGCCAATGGAAGTTGGATGAAACTGTATAGGGACATACATCCTTCAACGCAATAGCCAGAATAAATTTGTGGAAGAAAAATAAAAAATAAAAAAGAGAGCGAGTAAAAGCAAAATACCAAAAGAGTAAAGACGATGCCAGATATTGAGAGAAAGAAGAAAAATAGATGAAGAGGAAAAGGATGCAGAAAAATAAATTGTTGTAGAAGCAAAAGGGAGATAGGAGGAGCCTAGGAAAGAAAACCAAGTGTTGACGGGTAAATTTAAGATGAAAATATGCATAGTTAGAAGATAGGAGCATTAAAGACTAGGATATGGTAGCATATAGTGAGACAACAGAAACACAATGTTATAAATGCAGAGATTGTTGGTAGGATTTAGACATAATAAAAAATCTATAATAAAAATAGACCAAATTTAGGTTATGGTACATGGATCTAGGACAACATTGAATGAAGAATTGGGCATGGATATAGACAAGATAGCTAATAGAGGGCTATAAACACAATTGCTCGGCGATAGGAAAAAGGCATAGTGCCTTAAGCAATTAGAGCTAAGTTGAGCTGAGATGAGCTGACCGTAGAAGAAACAAAGTTACAGACATAGATTAGTTGTAGAATTTGATTATAGAGTAATGGAACCACCAATGGCATCAAGCTCGATTCTGATAAAGTGTGCACCAAGCGTCCATTTGTCATGATAGATGAAGAAAAACCAAGAGCAGGAGCATCAAGATCCAGACTAGCAAGGCTTCCGAGGGAATATGCACCTCCTATAAAGTTGACCTCAAAACCAATTAACCTACCTAAGGCGTTAAAGTATACCTTAGAGATAGCCATACTCCTAGCAGAGGTAATAGCGGGGGGGGGGAATATATTGGGGGGTGTGATAAGTTTAAAGTATGCACACTATGACATTACAGATTTAATCAAATTCCCAAATATCATTGTAGAAAGGTATCTAACCACAAAAACCACTTCATATTCAGTAATCACTACAGGAGAGCCTTAACAATGGGCGATGGGGTTACAACATGCACACATATTGAATTTGTTGTAAATCCCACATTTTTCTAGAAGCCCAAAGATCAATACCTATGTACAATTGTTGCTCACTTGAGTACATGGAGGATTCACGTGGTTGTAAAAGTAGGTGTCCATATACAGTAAGATTATTGCACAAATAATAGGGTTGTTGATAGCAAGGGAGGATCGGGCACTATTAATAAAAAATAAGAAGTGGGAGAAAGCACTTGTTGACACAGATCTGTCGAAAGGGGTTCACTTTGCACTTTTGTCAACAAACGTCGACCAAACACCCTTAAGCATCGGACCAGAAAGGTTTTACCCTTGCTAGAAACACTCACGGAGTGAGTGAAGTCTCACCCGAGATGGTTAAGGGGGCTACAGGAACCAAGTTTCTGCGGTTGGGAGAGGACATGCATCTACAGTCACTCAGTCGCTATAGAAACCAAATATTTATCTTCACATTATGCTAACAATTGAAATATATATTCAACATCTCTATTGACAACATGCAATCGAAACTCGCATCAACATTATATAATTGGCATTTGCATCAACTAGCATTATACATTAATTGACAGAGCAAAAAAACCATAATAACATCGCATGATCATTCATCATTCGTAGCATGGCAAAAAAGATAGAAACACAGAATAGAGACATAAACAAACATCCTCCTGCATTAACTCATCTCAAAATTTGCGGTACAACCTTCGCAGGAACAATTCCAAGTGACTTAACACAAATCCATATACATAGAGCAAAACTTGCCAAAGGTAGACAAATACATAGATGCGATATATCACAGTCTAATTTCGATTCCCTTAGGATTACAATTGTGGTTCTATTTATAGACATCTATGATTATTACAAAATGGTAAAAATGACCCATTCTAACTAACTAGACCACAACTTGTGCTTTCATCATCTTCTTGTCCTTCGCAAATGATCCTTTCCTCTGCTAATGACCCCTTTGTTTCTATTGCCTTCCGCACTTCATGCGCTCTATCCTCGTGCCAATAGGCCCCCAACATAAACTTATGGCTCACCCTCGAGCCACCTCAACTGGACATTTTTGGTACTGCTAACTTTCCTAAGTTCAATCATATTTCGTTGTTATGTACTTGTCCAATTCATCCTCCAGCCTCTTGATCGCTTTTATGTAATTCTCAAACTCATCCTCCAGTACCTTGAAACCTTCATCATCTATCCCTTCTTGGCCATCTGTTGCTCTTGGCCCTTGCTTTCGACTGGACAAATATTCATCGACATTACCAAATTTTGAAAAGGGCCTAACGGTCTGGCACATCTGTTTTGCACATTTGATCATCCTTGGTTAGGACCAATGTGCCCTTACCCTTGGTGCTTCTATGATCGAAGCGACTGCTTATCTTCCAACAATTGAACCTCGGTTAGATATCTTGGGGGAGACTTCACCTTTGTTCTTCCTGGTTGTTGGAGCCTCTGCATCTGTCGGTTGCTCATGAACACTTGTCGTCCTTCCCTTAACACACCTTGTGTGCTTCTACTGGAAACAAAATACACCATTGCAACCCTCTAATATCACTTCCTTATTCTATAAATTTCTTAGAATCGCACATTCGGATCAATGAATCTCACCCGTAATGCGCATAAGCCTTAATATTTGAACCTATCCAACCGCTTTGGGTATTTATAACTTAAATCGCTTGTTCTTCATTCATTTTGGTGTCCTTGATCAATGATTGTTAAGATATTCATCGAATCTTTCACCTATTTACCAAATTTTGTCGTTGAGTGTGTCATCATCGACCTCTATCGTCTTTGTTGATGTTTAGCTACTGTAATTATGATTTTATTTGACTCTCGCATGTTAAACGTCAACAAGTGACTAGCCTGGCCATGTCTCCGACTTTTAATCATCATTATTTTTTTTCCACTGTGCGAATTGTTTTTTAGTTTCTATGCACCTAATTATGGCGATAGATTTTTAGCCAGTTTCCATTCACTATACTTGTGAACAATGTCCCATCTAACCTTTGTAACTGCACCGCACCTCCGTCAGTAATAAAATTTATGATATAGGGACCCAACCAATCCATTTGCAGCTTATCTGGGTGCTTCACAAACTTACTGTCATATAATAGGACCATATCGCCACGTTGGAAGTGCTTTTCTTTGACATGACAATCATGCCAAGCCTTCTATCGATCGTTTTCTACCTTATAATGGAATCCTGCTATAAACCGGTCCTCGTCAAGTTGTACCAACTGTGCCAACCGTTCTTCGATTGCTCTGTTGTTGCTCAGTCCTGTGATTGCTGCAATACGTAGACTCAGGTCAATATAATCCATTGGCATCACCACTTCCTCTCCATAAACTAACTTGAATGGATTTTGTCCTATCAATCATTTGCAAGTCGTTTTGTAGGCCCACAATCTCACTGGAATCTTCAGGTCTCATTGATCGTGGGTTGTGTTACACACCTTTGTGAGTGCATGCTCCAATATTTTGTTGAATGCTTCAACTGCACCAGTATCTTGCGGGTGATATGGAGTACTCTTCCTGTGTTGTATTTGAAATTCCTCTGTCATCGCTCTTATCATTTGATCGACAAAATGAGTACCTTGGTCTCTCATTAGTATCTTTGGGCACCCGAACCTGGTGACCACATTATCGAAGATAAATCTTGTTGTAGTCGTAGCCGTGCAATCCTTTACTGGTGCAGCTTCAGTCCATCGCATTAGATAATCCGTCGCAGTAATTATGTATCGCTACCCTATTCTTTTTCATGGTGGGTTGATAGGTCCTATGAAGTCGACATCCCATTTTTTGAAATCCTACAGTGTTAGTTGAGTTACTAGTGGCATTTCATCCCTTCACAATGGTTTTCCTGTTCTTTGGAATACATCGTAGCTTTTTGCATAGTGTGCAGCATCTCCATGTAGCGTCAGCCACCATAGTCTAGATCGAAGTATCTTTCTAGCAATGGAACGCCCTCCATAGTGTCCTTGTATGATCCCATCATGAGATTCTGCTAAGATCCTTTCCTGTTCATGCAGAAGGACGTATCATCGAAGTATTTCATTCAGGCCCATTTTGTATAGTTGTCCTGCGATCAGTTGGAAATTCGCAGCTCTGACAACTAATTGTTTCTTTTGGTTGGTAGTAAATTCCTCCTGTGCTTTTCCTGTCGCCAAGAATTGAACAATTTGTTCATAATGGTTGTCGATCATTCCAATCCTAAATAACTTAGCATCAGGGAAGCCTTCATCAATATTCCTCGGTTCTTCTTTTGATTCTAATCGTGACAGATGGTCTGGTCCCGCATTCAGTCGCCCAGGATTCACAATTATCTCAAAGTCGAATTCTTGGAAGAGTAATAGCCATCGACAGATCCCCCCCCAAACACAGGCTTATTCACTAGGTATCTTATTGTCGAATAATCAGTAAACATTTTGAAATGGCCTCCTAACAGATAATGTGGAAATTTTTGTAAGGGGTAGACCATCGCCAAACCTTCCCTTTCCGTTTTTGTGTTGTTCATCTCTGCAATGGACAGCTTCCTACTTGCGAATGCGATTGGATGGTCGATCGCTCCTTCTCTTGGCTGGGCCAATATTACTCCTAGTGCAACTAATGATGCATTGACATGAACATGGAATTCTTTTGTCCAATCAGGAAACACTAGTATTGGTGTTGTGACCATCTTTTATTTTAGTATATCTAGGCTCTTATGGCACTCTTCATTCCACTCAAACTTGGCATATTTTTTCAACGGTTTTTCCATGGGTGTCGTGATCACTGCATATCCTCTCATAAACTTCCTGTAATAGCCAATATGTCCCAATGTTTCCCTTAGTTGCTTCACTATCATCGGTGGTGGTAATTCGATGATGATTTCGATCTTTGCAGGGTCCACAAGCATCCCTTCCCTGCATATGATGTGTCCTAACAGAATCCCAAATGGAGCACAGAAGATGCACTTCTTCAAGTTTAGAAAAAATTGGTGTTGTCAACATCTCTCCAACATCAGCCTTAGATTCGCAAATGTGATCCTTAACTAGTCCATATATTGTCCAATCTTCCATGTGTACTGCAATGAATTTATGAATGAAATCCTTGAATGCAGCGACAACTAGTCTTGAAAAGATCACCGGGGCCTTTTTAAGACCGAACGACATTACTGTATATTGAAAACAACCCCATTCTATTATGAACATTGTCTTGTATCGATCCTCCTTCGCAATTTTTATGTCGTGGTATCCTGAGAATCCATCTGTAAATAAGTAGATCTCCTTATCTCGGACGCCTTCTAGTACTTTGTTAATGAACGGTGTAGGGAATGGATCATGTAGACATGCATCATTCAGTTTTCTTAGATCGACACAAATCCCTACTTCATCGGTCTTCTTATATTGTACAACCATTGGGCTGATCCATTTAGTTTCCTCCACAGGTTATATGATTCCTACGTCCAACATTCGCTCTATTTCGGATTTCACAGGCTCCTTATACCTAGGATTCAATTTGTAAGGTCGCTGCTTTACTGGCTTCACATCAGGTTTCAGTGGAGACTTCATTTCTCCCAGGTCCCTAGAAATGCCATTCATTTCCAAAAATTTTGTAGGGAACAAGTCTTAAAACTCGTGTAGTAGATCAGTCATCTTGGCAATGGTCGAGTCATCCCAATAATATCTGATACTTGCGAACTTGGGATTTTCCTCTGACCCAATATTAACTTTCTTGACTCACAATGGTTGTTGGAATTTGTCGAAGGGAATATCTGGTGCTTCGACATTCTGGATTCCTTCCGACTCTAGTATATAAATAGCTCATGGATCATCCTCATCATCAAGTTATCCTGTCATGTTGTAGCATTCCATCAACATTTTTGGTGTTGCAGTCCACTGTAATCCCATTGGTTTTTCTGTCGGAACTGCTTCGAGTACTTTCTCATGAATCTCCTGTAGTGCACTATGGATGAGGGGGTTCTCATCCGATAAGCTGAAAGTTTGGATAAATCTAATAGTCAACTCTTCCCATGTGGTTTTTCCGCGTCGTAGTTCTGCTGCGATATACAAGCTTCGCGGTACCTCATCCAATGTATGTATGAATGCGTGGACCCATTCCTGATTTGGTCTCGTTCCCCATTTTATTTGGAATTTGTCCAAGTGCTCCCTTGGGTCTCCTCTTCCATTGTATTTCCTTCGACAATATCTTTCAGTGTCGCCGAACCTAACTTCCATTATTTTTCAACATAGTGGCTAGTTTGTTATCATCGACTTGTACGCTACCCACCATCGCGCTAGTGTGGCCTTCAGTGCTTCCTCCAATACCAATAGTCTCTATGGTTCTACTACTTTTTCTTCAAACTCAACGATAAATAAATTCAAATTGGGAAATCCTTTGTATGTTGGTAGTTCGCATACTTTTGTTGCTACCCATCTCAACGATTGGGTGATTCATGCACACCTCCTGAATGATACTTCGTGTAGTCGATTCTGCCAATTCTCAAGTGCTTCATCTGAATCCGATGATGTCGAATTAACACTCCACCATCCCAATTCTCTGTCGGTGGTGGGATTTATGTAGTCCTCTGATATGTTGTAGATGTTGTCCCACCCTTCAGTGAAATCATCCTGCATTGGCTCAACATACCTCTGCGCTTCTGATGGATCAAGGGGTGCAACTACCTTCACATCTCAGTTCTCAAAAAACATGGTTCTTTTCTTAAGGTTGATCACGACCTGATTCTCCATTGCCCAGTCTATCCCTAACAACAATGTATAGGGGCTTGTGTTGTCGACAATCTCTATAGCATCAAAGTCTGCGTATGTATTTCGTCCTTCTATTTCAACTGGGAGATGGCATAATCGACCAATGGGGGTGACCTTGCTCTAATTTGCTAGTCGAAGTTGTACAAGGGACCATGCCAACTGTGGTTTCCCCATTGTATCCCATGTCTATTTCGTCAAGATATTTACATCTGATCCCAAGTCTAGAATAATGGAGTCGACGTCAAATGCTCTGATCTGCACAGTTATCCTCATTTCTCTCCTTGTCTTCCTGTTATGTACTCGATTTACTGTCTGATCCTGGCATGCATCCTCCTGTCGATGTAATAGGCTAGATATTTCTTCTAGTGCATCCTAATCGCTTTCTAGTGCCAAACAAATTTCTATGAAGTCCCTCAAAGTGTTGATCCTTCCTTATCGCCTCTATGGGTTTGTCGTATCGAATATCAGAGACATATCGTAGACAGGTTCTTTTTGGTTGATCGGTGGCAGCTTAGTCCTTTTCATTGTATCTTGTGCTTCTAAAAAGGTCTCCCTCTCCACTTCTATGTCGAATTGGACTTGTTTCCTTGTTGTTGGTCAAATGATAGGGTGTGTCCTGTCTTCCCCTATCGGAGCCCCTCCTCAGGTCACTACTCCAACATTCATAGGTCGACTTCTTATCTCCGCTTATATATTTTGTACATTTAGTGATGGATTTTGGTTCTGATTCAGATTCGGTGGGGGTGGGGGTGGATTTTTAGTTTACCACTTTGCAATTAGCTAGGGATAGTCCTCGACACCGTGGTTTGTTGCACTGTAGTAAGTACACTGCAGAGGTGGGTTCGGACAATCCCTTTGGCAATGTCGAGTTTTACTGTAATTATACCATATGACTAGCCCTCGACCTCATCCAAAAGGTCCTCCTCGACCAAAACCTCCACCTCGACCTCCACGGAATCCTCCTCTGAAACCTCCTCGTGACTGACCATATTGATGATACTGTGGTTGACCGTACTACGGTTTACCATACTGTGGTTAACCATACTGTGGTTGTGGATAAGGTTGACTATAGTGGAGTTGCTTTTGATTGTACTGTTGTTTCTTTTGTACAGGTGGTTTCCCCTCTCCCTTCATAAATAACATATCTGCAGTCCTTTCTTGGAGTAGGTCATACGCTCTACAATCTTTTTCTTCATGACCAATCCATCAACATAAATTGAAAAAAAACTTGGCTGGATTTGACACCATCTTTTGTAGGTACATGCATTCTTCTGGTTGATGTACTCTCGTCTGGCAGATGCGACACCATGTAATTCCTCCCTGATTGAGTGGATTTGGTGCACCCGACAGTAAGTACTCGCAGAATTCTGGGCAGTGATCCTTGTGATGTCCTTCTGATTTGCATCTACTGCACCATATTTATTTCCAAACTTCTTTTCCCTTCTTGATATCTTGTAGCTGGATCATCAGGTTTTCTAATTGCACTTGTATCTGATTCATACCTATCCATGTTTCTCCAACTAGTGAAGCCTCCAGCTTCATCGCGATTTCTAGTGCTTCTTCCTAGGATGTTATCTTCTTTTGCATCAGCGGCCCACGAATGTGTGGTACCAATCCCACGATGAACCATTCTTTATGCTAGCATCATGTCTCTCATTCCAAAACTTACTTTTTCCATTAGAGTTTTATATCTTTGGTCAAATTCCCATACTGATTCATTTGGAAACTGCTTGATTTCTTTCAGTTCTGTGATGTATTACGACTCGGATTTCGGTTTCCTAAATTCATCAATCAATCCTGCCTTTATCTGCGATAGTGTTTTCTCTATAGTCCCTATAGGTACCTGTATAAATTTCGTAAACCAGTCTAATGCACAGCGCTTGAAAGTCGTCGCCAGTTGTCCCCTTTTGATGTCATCATCTTGGACCTGCTTAACTGTCCATACCACTTCGCATAAAAACCAGTACTTCCCTAGATCCTCGATCCCGTTTTCCTGGAAGATCGACATCTTTACATCGTCACCTGCCATTCTTGGTCTCCTGTTGGTATTTACAGACCCACTACGCTTACCGCTATTCTGACACATAAGACAACCCTGCAACAAACTTGCATTCCTTCCTACAAAGTTTGGTGTAGTGCGTGGAGTTGAGGGTACGTTTTAGCTTTGGGTCCATCCCTTTTAGGCATCAGGGGTAGCCTAGTTAATTTCTTCGTCACACTAAGGTCGCTTAGTCCCTTGTGGTCTTGTTTCACAATTATCCATTCCCATCGCCTCAGGATACTCTCTCTCAATCTCAATCCTCCTCTTCTTCTATGGCCGCTGGAACCTCACCCCACTTCGTAGGGTACCACAACCTTCCTCATCCTCCCTTAGAATTTCATCGTTGCTCATGTCCATCTACCTCACATCATTCTATCATAACCACATTCATGCGGTACCTACAACCTTTGCACACCGATCTTTGCTCATCAGAATTCATCTTTAGTATACCCTTTTTGCGGATAAGCATCTTAATCCACAGCTTTAGCGAAAGTAGAAACCTCCCTCTGGGTCCTTTGAAAAAAATTATTTCCACATCACTGTATGACTTGATTGTGTCAACGGAAAACTCAGTGATATATCCCTCCAGAATACTATCTACCCAGAAGTCAACAGCCCTTGATGCCTTATTGTCGACACATTTTAGCTGTTGGATCAATTATGGGGTCCAATGGTCAGGTTTTCCTCCCTGGAAATTTTTATTCTGGAAAGTTAGATGTGCCAACCACTCGTGCATCAATATCAGAAATTCGTAGAAGAATACTGCATGGATATCAGATTAAATGTACTTTTGCAACCAGTCGCTTGTCGTCTGCCCAGAGTTCCTATTTTCTTCTTCCACAAACTCTCGTGTCTTCTTATTGAACTAGTCTTGAATCTCCGGTTTCGTCGGATGCCACAGCATGTCCTCTTTTTTCTTATTCAAGGTCTTGACAATGGAACCATTTGTTGACATAGATCTCTAGACATGGGTTCACTTCGCACTGCTGTCAACAAACGTCGACCAAAAAACCTTAAGCATCGACCCAGAAAGGTCTTACCCTTCCCAGCAACACTCGTGAAGCGAGTGAAATCTCACCTAAGATGGTTAAGGGGGCTACAGGAACCAAGTTTCCGCAGTTAGGAGAGGACATGCATCTACAGTCACTCAGTCGCTATAGAAACTAGATATTTATCTTTGCATTATGCTAACAATTCAAATATATATTCGACATATGTATCAACAACATGTAATCGACACCCGCATCAGCATTATATAATTGACATTTGCATCAACTAGCATTATAGATTAATCAACAGAGCAACAAAACCATAAATACATCAAATTGATCATTCATCATTTGTAGCATGGCGACACAAATAGAAACACATAATAGAGACATAACTGAACATCCTCATGCATTAACTCATCTCAAAATCTGCGGCACAACCTTCGCAAGAACAATTCCAAGTGACTTAACGCCAATCCATATACAAAAAGAAAGACATGTCGATGGCAGACAAATACATAGATGCAAGATATCACTGTCTAAGATCGATGCCCTTAGGATTTCGATTGTGGTTCTATTTATAGACAACAATGATTATGACAAAATGGTCAAAACGACCCATTGTAACTAACTAGACCACAACTTATGCTTTACCCCGTAATTTGCAGTGCTTCTCTCCCTTTTCCCTATCCAATTGATGAAAAGGTGGACCTTCCATACGATGCCTAAACTTCTTGTCCTTCACGAATGGTCCTTTCCACCACTGATGACCCCTTCATTTTTGTTAGCTTCCGCACTTCATGCGCTCTAACCCCGTGCCAACAACACTAGACAAATATGTAAGAAAAAATTGGCATGCACTGAGCACAACATGGATTGGATGTGGAAATAATCAATGATGAAACAATTACACTTGCAATACAAGTAGTAGCTTGCAAGTTGTTCAGAAACATTTGCAAGGATTAGGTAGTAGCAGGGGTTATAATAGAAAAAACAAAGTGTGCAGCAAGTGTATATTTGAATTGGAAAATTTTCTAGTGAATGAACTCTTGGATAATTGTAGATATGCACAAGAAAAAGGTAAGCGATTCCATTATGCTTGCTTGTTGATTTTAATTGCATTGGTTGCATGGTGGGGGCCAGAAGATACATAGTTCATGGATGTTGCGCAGAAGCCATGTTTGGCAGCTGGATATGTTAGTTTGTGGCATACATCCATCAAAAGGAGGGATATTGATAACAATATTACATTATTTTTCTATAACGAAGCTATACAATATATCATTAATACAACATCGTGCATAATACCATAAACCACTACACCATACAAAGGAATTGCATCCTTTAAATTGAGGATTCACCACATGTATATTCAAGCAAAAAAGGATCCATCCACACAATGGTTACCAACACATTTTAGACTAACGGACCAAGATGTTAGCCAAATTATGAACAATTGGGACGTAGAGTGGAATTTCCCATTCCTAGAAGAGGAAGAAGAGTAGGAAGCAAAGCAGGAATAAGAGAAAGAAGAAGAGTAAGATGAATAGAAAGAAAAATAAGAGGAAGAAAGGAATGGTGTAGGTGGAAATATGTAGGACATCGTACCAGAGTAGGAGAAAAGAGGAAGGAGAAGGTCGAGACAAGATCCTCATTACAAAAGAAGAAGCAAAAAAAGACAAAAAAACAAGCTATTCAGTCACCAAATGAATATTACTTGGACAAAATTGGTGACCAATTAAAGGAAGCATTGGATAAAATGGTGCAGTAGCAAGAGAAAATGCAGAAAACGATACAGGAGCAGTTAGCTACAATGCATCAAGTTTTGGAAGCAACAAAAATAACACCAAGTAAAACCCAAGAATAACAAATAGAGAGCACAAGACCAAGGAATATGGTCTCCCTTTCCTTAGAGACATCAACCGTGCATAGGAGTTTGAACATAGAACTGGGAAATTTAGAGTTCCGGAGAATAGAAATGCAAGAACACACCCTAGTGGTAATATTTATTGAGTTAGTATTATCGTAGATACCAACGTATGTGTTTCATATATTGCATACAGGGTGTGGCATACGAAATCTAGTTACTTGCAGTTGCAACATTAGTAGAGTGGACCAAAGAAACTGCAACTAAGGAAGCACTACAAGAAGGAAATAATAAGTTGCACAAGGAGAGAGAGGAGGCTACATAGAAGACTAGAATATTGAAGAAGGAAGTAGAATGTGAGGAACACAGTTTTCTCACACACAAGTTACCAAAATACTTGGAATATAAAATAATCCATAATAGGAATAATAATATATTGAGTAAAATATATGAATGAATGAGATATGGATACAATGAGTGCCATATATATAGAAAACCTAGGGCACTTATGGTAACCATTCATGAAGGAATGTGTCTCTTAGAAAAATTAATAATTATTTATTATTTCTATCCTTATTAATATTATTTAATATTTATATACGTTATTTATATTATTTTTGTTCATAACATTGCCTTCCTCTTTAGAAATGCTTTGTCTTCAAAGCATATTGATGTAAAGGATTTATGTCTTAACTATTGCTTGTAATGTCATCCTACGATCTTTTGTTCTGGTAACTACGACACCTGATGAAATGTTGCATCATTTATGAAGTCATCCATCCCAAATTAACTTTCACTGGGACCTTTTGTTGATCAATTTGTTGGATGGAAATTTTCATTTCCTGCTTCTACCCAAGTTGTTGATTTTGTCTCCACTCTTTTCTAAAATCACAACTAATATGTTTTTGTTCATTTTGACCTTTTCATTGCTCATATTGATTCTTGTGATTTGGACGACGATAAGGCATACTAATCTTTTGTGATTTTTCTCTAGAACCATCTTGCCTTGATTTTTGTAGTGATTTGTCACCAAGGTTGTGGCCCTCAAGAAGCGATCAAGCTCCTAGCAGTGTAGGCAGCGACACATTTATTCACATCATGTGCTTCTCATGAGGCAGAGGCTCAACTCCATGGTCATCGAAGGACGGATTTTCGAGGCTACCTGGAAATGTACCATGGTAAGTCCTTCCAATTTACTTGATACACATACTCTTTAACTTGCATAGATAGTGAAAGGTATTAATTTGTTTGGTCTACTCTTATGGATTTGAACCATTGTATAAGATTTAACAATAATACTAATAATCTATACATTAATTTCAATAATGCCATAGCATTTTTATTTTTATTTTTAGCTTAGAATAAATAGTACATGCATTTTCATATTAGCTTAGTAGCTTGGAACAATGCATGCATTTCCATACCTTTTTAGTAGATAAATTTTTCAGATTTCTTCCATTTCGAATAGTTGAATAGCATAGACGATAGATTAGTCTAAGGAATTTTTGAATATAGTTATTTCCTATGTCACAAATTTAATCATTACTTTACCATAACTATCTTACCATCATTAGAAATAAGATGTATGCATTTAATAACTGTATAAACACCTATATTTAAAAAATAATTTGCACTTAGGATCATAAATATAAAAAATAGAAAGTCATTTATTAAAGCTACATAGGGAAATATGAAACTACTATTGTTCCTTACCGAATCCACCCAACCATAGATTTGTAGGAAACATTCTGTCTTAGTTTCCTCGCTGTCACCCCCAAGATGAGTCCTAGTCTCTCTAGATATTGGTTCTTAAATTCTTTCATCCTTTTTACCATTCTTTTTAATTTCAAGATATGTAATCCATCCTAGGGACCCTAATTATCCAACAAAATATTTTACTAGTACCCATGGTTCATCACATGAATTCCTCTTTCGTACAAACCAAGGAGCACTCCTACAAATCCACAACTACTAATCAAGTCAACTAACACGCACTATTGTTGTATGCTACCCAAACAATCCTACAATCAGCTAGTACTCAAGACCTACATTGCTCACACTCTATGTCTATGGAGAATTATGAACCATGTCTTAACTTGTACCTTGATCATATTTTCACAAATATTAAGTGGCTCTTTCATTCTCCCTTCACATGTCCATTCTCTAAAAGTTACAAATTCATATTTTTAGCTCTTTATGTTTAGCTTGCTTTCTATTCCTCATTCATATTTTTGTTTCATTTCTTCTTCTAAGTTAAATCTAAATTTATGCTTTTAGTATTCATTCACATCCCTCGAAAACCAAGAGAATTATCGCCCTGGAATTCTTTTTCCCTCTCTTTTGTACAGGAGGCATTTACTATTTTTAGTCAGTGTTTTAATTGGGGACTTTTTGTTGCAGCAGCATCCCCCCAACTTTTGTGTAGACATTGGGGCCCCTCCTTTTTCTTTTCCTAGAAAGTTCGCTTACGATTTATGTCTTCTCTGGAAAATTTTTATGTACTTAGTTTTGTTTCAATGGGAAAACCTTTTGAGTTGCATTTTTTCTTCCAAGTCCAAACTCAATTTTTTCTCCCAAAATAGCAGAAGCACTTAGCCTTTTTTTATTTTTCGAAAGAACTCAAGGTGTTCACCCGCAATGGTGGAAGCATTCATGAAGCTTTCCTGTAACAGGTGCCTCCTTATCGAGTCCCTCGACCGTTCACTTTTTCAGAAAAGACTTACCAAGTTCATCCGATATTGCGGAAGAACTTGTCGAGTCGTCTCGCAATGGTGGACCAATTGAAGAACTTTCGCCACGATCTGACCATGGCCTTGTCAATTTCGGAAGAACTCGTTGAGTCTTTCCGAAATGGGGGACCAACTCAAGAAATTTCGTCGCGAGGGACTATGGACTTGTCAATTTCGAAAGAACTCATCGAGTCTTCCTGCAACGGTAAGTCAAATCCGATTCCTTTGCCGCGACAAGCAAATGCTGCATTCAAACGCCAAGTCTCCTGTGCTTCAGAAGAAGCTCACAAGTTCTTGCCACAATTGTAGACGAAACTCACCTTTTCCCTCCGATTTTGACAATTACGCTTAAATGCCAAATGTGTTGAAATGACCCCACCGTATGCATGATTAACTCTATTTCAAATTCATCACCTACCCATTAAATTCCCACACGTATCAATCTGAATAGAAGGGTAGTAAGGGTTCTCCACTCCCATTGGTAAAATCTGTTTGTTCTCGAGAACGCCATTTGTAGACTGTGCAAACTACTCCAGCTCAGCTTGTCCACTACCTTGTCGACTTCCGTGAGATCATCGTCTCTTTGCCAGGTAGGTGGTTCCACCATTATTTTACTCCACTGTTTGCATCAAATCTTTCTTGGGATAAATATCACCGTTTAAATTGCTTGGCCCATGAACGTTCTTCATTTGTTCAGCTGTCTACAAACATAGGCTCGACAACCATTGGCCCTCATGCGCATTGCTAGTCCTGCAAACCAGCGAGTCTCAATCCTCTTTGATAGCACTATCCATAACTTCGGTCATACGCCTGCTCATTTTTTCCAAAACTGGTCTCGCCTTCCCTGGAACTTTTAGTTTCACAGCTATAATGAGGGTCCATTTAACTGATTTTCCGTATCTCCTTCCCCAGTTTACAGCGGCGTCATTTCATTATTGTTAAATATTATCATGATAGTTCAAAATGCTTCAGTATCTCTCTCTATTTCTACATAATGGTTTGCAATATTATGTTCATTCACATATGGTTGCTTGACAGAGATAAGCTACAATGCCAAAAGGTAACATAAAGAAAGCTAAAATGATGGAACCAAAGCCAGTAGAGCCAAGGACTGGAACTCTCTTTCAAGACACTAAGTGCACCACCAAAGTCCCTCCCGAGTTCCGATGGGGAGATATTTACCGGATGATCGGAGACCAAGATATCCCAGAGGTACTCTTAAGAGAAGAACAAATCTACCTAAACATCAGGACCTCTGGCATATCCAGGGCTTCTACTCGCCCTGAGCTATTCCCTTGCTCAGAAGCAATCAGGTGGATATTGGAACATGCCAACCCAGAAATAAGAGTGTTGCAGGACATGAAGGGAGAGGCATTCACTTTGTTTCATCCAGCCTATATTTCCGTAGCCTACAAGTTCTCACATCCCGAGCAGGCGCTGAACGATGCATGGTTGGGATAGATTAATAATTTTGAAATGGCTAAAAAGCTATTAATCACGGAAAAACAGCTAAGGAAGAGGGACAATGATGAGTATGATGTTCAGAGCCTGAGACCTCTTTTTAGGTTGATTTCCCTTATGTTAAGCATAATTTTCGGCATGTTTGATGGAACTGTATATAGGATACAATGGGCCCCCATAATCCACTACATAACATTTAAGGGAACTATTTTTGATTGGGCTACTATCCTCTCAGATAGTTTCGCATCCACTGTGGCCGTAGCTAAAGAAGGTTTGGCCCTAAAAATGTCAGAGTTTTACATGTCTTCATACCTCATTGATTGCATCTTGGAAAAGCTCCCTTTGCCCAAGTTAGGTTTCTCATGGGATTAGTCCAACACCCCGGTATACACTTCTTATAAAATACTATGGGCTCAAAATTACAGAATGCACTATAAGCTCATATGTGAGGAATTCATTATGCCCCTGTATGAGCAAATGTTCAATGAAGAACCCAATTGCTTGTTAGAGAATGCCATGGAAGTCATGGAAAATTATGGAGATTTCTACTTCTCGGAAAAGGGTACCTATATCAGAATGTTCGGAGGTACTAAGCCACTGTACATCTTACCAAGATATGCCACTGATTACATAGTCCTGAAAGAAGCAGTCAGACAAGTTTTCCTTGATGGAGTGGGAGGATTTCTTAATAAGCAACATAATGATTCCTTCCCTCCTTTGCCTTTCTGTATAGGAGCCTATAAGTTCTCCGGGGTTGCAACAGCCAAAGAGTTCATTCAAGAGTTAAGAGGTTTCCACTTTGGAGAGGCACTCTTTCATAGAAATGACCGATGGAACAAGGTTGCAGAGCATTGCAAGGAGTTGTATGCTCATTTTGAGTATGCCCATTACTATGATGCCGAAGAAGAAGTGTTCAGAGGAATCAGTAATATGACTGAATTACAGATTTGTCGTCATTGTGGTGGAGCTAGCTCTAGCTTTGCCACAGCCCGAGAATCCAACCTGCAGAAAGAAAGGGAAGCGGCTGAGGTCCTGACCTGTGAAGAGGAAAGGTTGAAAGAGGAGGTAGAGAGATTCCATAAAATTGCTGGCGATAAATTGCAAAGGGAGCAGGAAGAGGCTCTTAAGCTTGAAGAAGCTAGGTTGCAGCAAGCTGCCAGGGATCAAGAAGAGAGAGATAGCATTTAGAAAGTGCAAAGTGCTAAAGAAGAAAGAAGGCTTAAAGCTGAAGAAGAGCAAAATGCTGAAGAAGAAAGAAGGATTAAAGCCGAAGAAGAGGTTAAGGCCAACCAAGATGCACAAGCGGGTGGTTCTAACACCCAGGATATGGAAATAGACTCATCTCAGGTGGTACAGAACCCACCCGCGGAGGAAGACATCCATATAAGAGATCTCCCAGTCATCCCTTTCACCCCATCCAAATATCATACGGTGTCCCAATGGGATAGATTTGTATATTATAAGAAGAGAAATTATGTGGTCCTGAAGTCAGAAACGAGGTTAAAGAGACCTTTCCATTCAAATATTGTCACCTAGCGAGAAACCACGGTTATGCAAAATAAAAATAAGGCTCCCGCGGCCATGGCATCGACCACCATGGCAGTAGCAAAAGAAACCAAGGACAATGTGATCAACATGGTTAAATAGTTCGAGTCAACAAAGAGAAGAGCCCGTATGCTGCAACATACTATGGCTAACAAGCAGGCCTACAGGGACCTTGTGGTGAACAAATATAATCGCTTGTCTGTTGACCACAAAGAGTTGTCGGATAAGTATCGACACCTAGAAGAAGAAAAGGAGCACCTGGAAATCCAGATGATGGTACTAGAGGCAGAAAAGAATGATTTCGAAGCTAGAGTTGTTCAGTTGGAAGTAGATAAACAGTCAATGGTTGAGCAGCTAGGGCAAGCAGAAAGCAGAGCGATGGATATGTCTCCTTTTCATGAGCAGCCCTATGACATCTTGAGACACATGCATGCCACACAAGACTTGATTACTAAGGAGGTTTGCAAACTCAAGACCATGCTCGATAGTATGAAGGAATTTAATGCCGAAGCCGTTAGGCTTAAAGGAAAGTACACTCGGGTAAAAGCAAACATTTTGAGCCAGATGGAGTGGAGAGAAGCGAAGGAAGATTTCCCTAAACATCTCCTGTTCAATTATGTGGATGGTTTTAAGGAAGATGTAGCCCTCATGGAGTTTTCCAGGAACTATGGTGCTAAGCTAATGGCTAAGATCCAAGGAACGATGGGGAAAGGTAATAGCTTGTATCAAAAGATTCATGAAGTGCATGAAAAGTGCAAGATTGTTTTTCCTCAGACCTTGGATGAATTTCCAAGCAAAGAGCAACGCTTGTTAGATTTAAAGGATGAGCTGGGCATTCAAGTGGAGTATGTAAAGAAAATTGATGTGTTGGCCACCGATGACCTTCACCACTACATTGGGCTATCATCAGTGCACAATCATATGCTCAGAGAGATCCACCAAATAGCAATAGCAGAAATTCATAGTATTGAAGCAGAACTTGGTAGACATGTGACTTCACAGAAGATCTTGCTCCCCTCACCAACAAATGTGGTTGTAAGAGACACTGGTGTATGGTTTAGTTATATAGCGAGGGAGAGAAGAAGGTAGCAGCAGTAGTAGCAGCCAGCGCAGGCACATCATCACCAACAGAGGTGCCACCTCAAGGATAGATGCACCAGCCATGATGCGTTGTTTTGTTTTTGTTTACTTCTCTTTGTCCCTATGGTTAGAGTGTGGAGTCACAAGGATAGCTGTCCTTTTTTCTGTTATGTAAAAGAGGCCACGAATTGTTTTATTTTTGGAAAGACTTTAAAGACAATTGTAAAAGGCCAGGTGGCAGCCGTAGAGGCATTTTTTAAACTTATAAATCGATGAATAGTGAATAGTGTAAAGGACTTTTGGCAGGTGAAAAGACATTTCCTGTCTTGTACGTGAACTACTTCTCTGCATGTATAAGGAACTCGTTTTGCCTAATGAAAGCCTAGAGAGGGCATTTTTTCTAGAATTGTGTGTTGAATGCTTACTGGACTACTCTTGTATCATTCAGATATTACAGTGAGATCTTTCTTTGTTGCTATGAATTACTTCTATGCAATGAATGATCTTCTCTATTTTCCGGTACATTGATGTCCCTCTCAAAGGAGTAATGGAATGTATTGCATTTAAATTAGAAGCTATCTTTTAATATCTTTTACCTATTGCTGTAGATGCATCTGTACGATTTAATGGATACCTGTTGATCTTTAGATGTTTTCTTCCAGCACATTACTCAGATTTATAGTTTTCTCCTTGCAAGGATAGATTAGATTGATTTCAGTTTTAGATAAAGTTTTGTTTCATCTTTGCATTTAGATTAAATTAGCTTAGGGCACATGCATTTCATCTTTAACATAAAATACATAAATGGTGGACCGAGATGCAACCGGTATAATGAATAAGAAACTTTAAATCTTACGGTAGCCGGAACCATTAACCAGACGGATTCCCTACACCAAACGGTGAGCGATGTAATTGGGATTGCCCATCGGGAAGAATCCCTTTCTGCTTGATGCTGCAATTCTTGGGGCATCAACAGTTTTTGGTGCTAGAAAGAGCGCCTGAAGTGCATGGCTAATAAAGGAAATTTTCCCATTGTCAGAAAGGTTACTGAAAACCCGCTTGGACTAATAATTTCAGACAATCCGAATCTTGAAGTAACAAATCAAGAAATCCCCAACTCTGACTCTGAACATCAAGAAGTATTGTATGTTGTACCTTTTAGAGAAATAGAAGATTTCAGAAGACATACACGATCTTATGTTAGACAACTAGGTGGTTTAAATGCAGTAGCTTGTCTCCCTAGGAAAATCGCTCCCAGAAAAGAAAGACAGTACACCCGTGATTCAATTCTTGTGCAGTATTTTGAAGAACTTGTAAATTTATCATGGGAAGAGATCATAGAACCTCTAAAAGAAGTTGATCTTGAAAACCCGGAAAATTTTGAAGATCCAGAAAATCTTGGAGAGCTTTTTACTCCAAGAAATACTCTACTTAATTCACCACATGATTCTCCACCCAATTCTCCGCAAAGAACCATGGTTGTACCTGCTTGGAGAGCAAGGGGAGCATTAAATATAGCTGGGCCATTCCACAATTTGCCAAAAAATACAGAGAAAGTTTTACCCAAATTTGACCTAGGGAAAGGTATATCTGCTGAAGATCATCTTAAGAGTTTTTATTTGGCATTGAATCTTTTAAATGTACAACATGAAGATGTAGTCTATAGGTTGTTCCCATACACATTCGAACCAAAAGTTCTTCCTGGTATTTTAGCTTACAAGCTAGCTCAATTTCCAATTGGGAAGAGTTTGAAAATTATTTTTTAAAGAAGTATGGAAATAAAAAAACTGTAGTTACACTCATGAAAGAAATATTGTCCATGAGAATGGAAAAGAAGGAAAAGGTTCAAGACTTCAACCAAAGGTTCACTACGCTCTTGAATAATTTCAGTGAAACAACTAAACCAGCTGAAGAATCTTTAGTTGAATATTATACAACAGCGCTTGAAGGTCCCATAGCAATGTTCGTTAAAAGAACTAAGAAAACCACCCTGATAGAAAACTTCAAAGAAGCAAGAAAGGTGGAAGAGGAAGTAGATAACATTGCTAAACATGCCTTAGATGAAGAACCAAAGCCAGCAACTAATAGAAAACCTTTGCTGCTTATCAGGAATAAAGAAGAGTCATCAGCAGACATGGAAAACGTAGTTAAGATGATGCAGAAATTATCAAATAAGATTGTAGATCTCGAAAAAGATAAGGTAGCTAGTACATCTAGGAAGCCTTTCAAACCTTTCTACAAGAAAAGGGAAGACAATGACAAACCTCACCTACCTATGAACACCTCCCCTGTCCTAAATCTAAATGAAATAGGAATGGAGCACTTTTATACCTTTCATCAAGAGCCGCACTCTGAAAAGAGCTGCCCACAATGGATTAATTCTATGAGTTTATTTATGAACCAAATGTTGGATTCACGGATTCCAGATCAAGATGATCCTCTAGAGGAACCAAAACTTGAAATAGAGGAACTTTCCCCAGACACTACCATGGTGATGTGGGATTGGGTACCATTAATTGAATTGATAGAAGATGATCCCGTGGAAAGCCTAGTCTTTGCTGTAAACATTAACACTCGCAGTAAAGGTCCCATTGCAGATCCAGTTCCAAGCTCGACTATTCCCAAACCTAAAATTTCCAAAGAGTTACCTAGAAGACACATAACAGTCATTCAAGCACAACCTAAAGCTAACCCAACAGCGGCCAAGCAGCCAAACATTGACACAATAGTTCAACAACCAAAGGTCACACTGAGTAAGACAAGAAATCAAACTGGAATTGTAAAAGAATGTGATATGGGATATGACATCATTGAAGACATAAAGAAGGTAAAGGAAAATGTCTCAATATTCGATATGTGCAATTTTCCCCAGCAACGAGACAAATTGTTGCAAGCTCTTCAATCCTAGCCCAGCGCCCCATTAACAGACACTCAAGAAGACCCTGAAATTAATGAAGCCAGTATTGGCAGGAAATTCAAATCTCAAACGTTTCCTTTCCTTTTAACTTTTGAAATCTTCAATCACAATGTGCACAATTGTCTAGTAGATTCTGGAGCATCTTCGAATGTCATGCCACTGTCAATCTGTAAAAGGATTAACGGTCAACCAATTCCATCTCCTGCCCAGATTATTCAGTTAGATAGGACTACTGTCAAAGTTATCGGGGAAATGAAGGATGTCCTCATTAGGTTGTCAGCAGATTCTAGAGCGTGTCAGTTCATTGATATAATGGTAGTTGACTTTCTCAAAGCCTATGGTTTGATATTAAGTAGGGACTGGTCCACAAAGTTGAATGGTTACTTTGCAACTGATTGGTCCCATTTATGGATGCCATATCAGAATAGACAGAATCAGATCAAGGTTTTGAGAGAACCACACATGAAACAAAATGTAACTCAGCTAGAAGGAAAGAACGAAGCTGTAACCTTCCCATCTTCAGTTTTGGGGAATTACTCTTTAGAAATTGATCAGAGTAATTATCAATATGAAATTATTAGCCATGAGTAAGATAAACAATCCAATCTCCTTCATTTCTCTCGGACTGATGATATTGACTGTAACATAGTTAGTTTACTCACTGACTTAGATCATAAAGACACTAACTTAGTTAAACCAAACGATCCTTTTTGGACTTTATACTTTGACGGTTCTAAAACATTGGAAGGGTCCGGAGCCGGTTGTGTTCTGATAGATCCATAAAGAAACAAGTACTTCTTGTCCTGTAGATTAGAATTTGATTGTACTAATAACACTGCTGAATATGAAGCTTTAGTCCATGGATTGAAGAAAGCCATCGGTTTAAATGTTAAGTACCTGAAGGTTTTTGGTGACTCATAAATAGTTGTTAGACAGGTAAGAGATACCATTCACTGTCTTTCACCTCATTTGAAGAGTTATCAGGCCGAGGTATGGGATTTAATTATGCATTTTGATGATTTCAACATAAAATCTATTCCTAGATTGCAAAATGCTGCAGCTGATTTATTAGCAACATTCGCTTCCAGATTGGTGCCAACTAATAAAAAGTGCTCAATTGAATTGGTTTTCAGGCCTTATGTCTCTGACAATGTCACAAAATTTAGGGTTTTCGATGATGACAATCATAATATCAGTTTTCTAACAAATGAAGATGTGTTTGAAGAAGCTGTGATAGACGAAGAAGAACATGATTCCGATTTACAAAAGTAATATGCAGCTAAAGGCAATTTCATCCCCAAAGGGGTGAGATCGCTTGAAATGTTGTTTGCTCTACAGAGCAAGTTCAAAAGGCCAGCAAATACCAAGACCAATAGATCATCAATGCAGCATGAATTAGTAAATCTGGGTACCGAAGCTAAACCAAAGTTTGTTAACCTTGGAAAATGTTGTTCACCAGGAGAAAGAGATAAGTTCATCAAACTGTTTCGACAATATAAGGATGTTTTTGCATGGACTTATGAAGATCTAAATACATATGACACCTCCATTATTCAGCATGTCATACCAATGAAGGCAGGCATCAAGCCATTTTAGTAGCAATTAAGAAGGATGCACCCTACTCTTGAACCTCTGATTCAAAAGGAGTTGAAGAAGTTACTTGATTCTAAGATAATATTTAAAGTTCAGCATTCCGAGTGGGTTGCTATCCTAGTTCCCGTAAGAAAGAAGTCAGGAGAGATAAGGTTATGTGTGGACTTCAGAAATTTGAACAGAGCTTCAGATAAAGACAACTATCCCATTCCTTCAATGGAACAAATTCTCCAGATGGTATCAGGATCAAAACTCTTCTCCCTTCTTTATGGTTTCTCTGGTTACAATCAAGTATTAGTAGCTGAAGAAGACCGTCTTAAGACTACTTTCTGCACTAAGTGGGGAACTTTCGCATATCGAAGAATGCCATTCGACCTAATAAATGCAGGAGCCACATTCCAGCGAGCGATGGACATCGCCTTCCGACGATTGGGTGGCCACCGTGTTGTGGTCTATCTAGATGATGTGACAGTTTTTTCAAAGAAAAGAGAAGACCATGTTGTTCATTTGAAGCATATTTTTTATCGTTGCTGAAAATATGGTATTTCTTTAAACCCTAAGAAAAGTGTGTTTTCCATTCCTGAAGGTAAACTTCTTGGTCATATCATTTCTAAGAAGATAATTTCAATAGATCAAGAGAGAGTCCAGGTTATCAATAGAATTCCCATGCCCCATAGTAAAAAATCCATGCAATCATTCATGGGCACTATCAATTTTGTTCGAAGATTTGTCCCCAATTTCCCGCAAATTGTTAAACCTTTGCAGCAAATGGTCAAACAAAGCACATAGTTCAAATGGACAGAATTGGAGAAGGATGCATTCAAAGATATTAAAGCGGCCATAGCTAATGCCCCTTCCTTAAGAAGCCCAGATTTTGAGAAAGATTTTATCTTGTATACTTTTGCTTCAGATGACTCTGTCGCAGCTATGTTCACACAAAAGACAGAGTTAGGGGACAAATACCCAATCTCATTTATGAGCACTGGTCTGCAAGGTGTTGAACTGAACTATTCGGTGATCGACAAACAAGCATATGTCGTGTTCAAAGCGGTAAAACAATTCAGACCGTATATTCTTAAGAAAAAAACTAAAGTTATAGTTCCCCACCCAGCTGTTAGATCCCTTTTCGTTCAAAAGAATTTGGAGAAAGAAGGGGAAACTGGGTTACAGCTCTTCAAGAATATGATTTAGAATTTAAACCGGACACCATCATCAAAGGACAAGGCCTGTGTAAATTTCTTATAGAACATCCGATTGATGAAGAGCAGCATTGGAGGAATGAAGCTGATCTGAATTCAGTCGAAGTATGTCCTATTTTCAGAGCTTCTGAATCATGGTATATGGATCTAGTGCATTATTTGTAGCAAGGATACCTACCTAAGCACTGGAGTTCTAAGCAAATAAGGGAAATTCATTTAAAATCAACAGCTTATCAGATCATTGATGGAATACTTTTCAGAAAAAACTATGATGGAATATTTCTCAGATGTCTAGAGAAAGAGGATGCAAGTAAAGTTGTTAAAGAGCTACATGATGGTCGTGCTGGTGGACATTATTCAGGAGAGACAACAACTCACAATATACTCAGAGTTGGATATTACTGGCCCACTTTATTTCAGGATGCCCATGCGTATGCACAGAACTGTGATATATGTCAAAGGAGTGCCGGAAAAGTACCAAAGGTAGCAGAGCCCTTGCAGCCGGTTATCATCTCAGAACCTTTCGAACAATGGGGTATAGATGTCATCGGAGAGATGAATCCAAATTCTTCTCTGCAACATTCATACATCCTGACAGCCATTGACTATTTCACTAGATGGACGGAGGCTACTCCATTGCGCAAGATCAATGAAGACGCAGTCATCAATTTCTTGAAAGAGAACATCATAACTAGGTTAGGGGTTCCAATTTCTTTAGTATTTGATAATACCACTTATTTCTTTAAAATAAATGAATTTGTTTATGAGAGAGGAATTAAATTGCATTATTCAGCTAATTACTACCCCCAGGGAAACGGACTAGCTGAATCTTCAAACAAAAACCTCATCTGAATTCTCAAGAAGACTATAATTGAAAATTAGCGAAGCTGGCATATAGCTCTCCCAAATGCCTTATGGGAAGATAGGGTGACTCCAAAGAATGCATTCGGGGTTTCCCCTTACACTCTCATCTATGGCAAGGAAGCCATCCTCCCTCCCAACATCTTACTTCCATCCTTACAGTTGTCCCAAGCCTCTCAAGGATATAGTAGTCAGGTTCTACAATCCAGGATTGACACCTTGCCTCAACTTGAAGAAGCCCGACAGAAATCCAAGGACTGATTTCATCAACACCAAAACATAGTCAAAAGATGGTTCGATAAAAGGAAGTCTAGTAAAAGAAGTTTTGAAGTAGGAGATTTAGTTCTAAAATGGGACCATAATCATGAAGGCAAGGGAATGCACACGAAATTCCAACACTTATGGGTAGACCCTTACCAAATTTCTGCAAATCTCGGCCCATCCACTTACAAGCTAACAGACCTCCAGGGAGAGGAAGTAACCCTTCCTCTCAACAGCCTCGCCTTGAAACAATACTTTGCATAGCCTCGTTGAGTTTTTCTGTACATAAATAAAGTTTTTTCTTTTGCTTTGCTTTAGTCCCTTGTTTTCTTTGTTTCAACTAAGTCGTTTTCTTTTCTTAGCATTTCAACCTTTTTGTATAGTTTGTTTTCTGAAACACCTGCAATTGGGCCTCTCATGAAGGTAGATCTCTCAAGAAATCTCACAACTCGTGAAACTGGGAAGGCGTCCTCAAAAGGCATTTTATCCGTGCATTTTTGGCTTTTTGCTGATCATTCTCCAAAATGAAGAAAGCCTATTCTATTGGTCACACTAACCCTTGTTATAATAGCAGAGATCTATGATTATCTTTATTACTATCTTTGGGCTCCATCCACCCTAACACTTAAAAGCATCTCAAGAAGATCGCTATAGTTGGACCCACGGAGAGGAAGCACATCTCGAAGGCATAGGGTATTGAAATGACTCCATGCTGCAAAATCTAAATCCAAAACGCTTGTAATAAAGGGTATTTTTTCCAGAAATTCTCGCCTCAATCAAAGCATGACTGAGATAAAAGTAAAATGTACAAGTCAAGAAAGATGTCCAAAAGATTCATCTCAAGCTAGGTTCTTCTCCGTCTGTGAGGCTTGATAAATAAATAAAATCACTCACTCACAGAAAAGGACATTATAGATTGAGGAACCAAAATCAAAGATTGTGATTTTAAAGAAAATATTTCTGGAAGGCTCAAATAGCAAAAGCTATCAAATATATGAAACATCCAAAAGGATGCAACCAACATGGGAATGAGGAACAAGAGCAATAGTGTCTACGAGATGTTGTTACAATCCTGTGGAGTCCGATAAAAGTGGTCATCTGAAAGATAAATCTCCTAAAATGAACCTCATATTTTGACCCTTAGAAATTTTTAAGGATGTCTTCATCAAATCTCCCCTTCCCCAATGACCAGCAGATAAAGTGACTACTTCCTTTGCTGAGATTCGAACGCTCAAACTGATTGTTGCCCCTAGGGTGAGTAGCTTTTAAAATAGTTTTCGATGAACGAGAAGAGTGTTTTTTCAGAGATCTGTGTTCGCCAGCGATTCGCCAATTGTTGTTGCAGCAACATCCCCCAACTTGTGTGTAGACATTGGGGCCCCTCCTTTTTCTTTTCCTAGAAAGTTTGCTTAGGAGTTAAGTCTTCTCTGGAAAAGTTTTCTATACTTAGTTTAGTTTCAATGGGAAAACCTTTTGAGTTGCATTTTTTCTTCCAAGTCCAAACTCAAGTTTTTCTCCCGAAACGGTGGAAGCACTTAGCCTTTTTTGATTTTTTTGAAGAACTCGAGACGTTCACCCACAACGGCGGAAGCATTCATGAAGTTTTCCCGTAACAGGTGCCTCCTTACCGAGTCCCTCGACCGTTAAATTTTTCGAAAAATACTTACCAAGTTCATTTGATATTGTGGAAGAACTCGTCGAGTCGTCTTGCAATGATGGACCAACTCAAGAACTTTCGCCGCGATCTGACCATGGCCTTGTCAATTTCGGAAGAACTCATTGAGTATTTCCGCAACGGCGGACCAAGTCAAGAACTTTCGCTGCGAGGAACTATGGACTTGTCAATTTCGGAAGAACTCATCGAGTCTTTCCACAACGACGAATCAAGTCCCATTCCTTTTCCATGACAATCAAATGTCGCGTTCAAACGCCAAGTCTCCCGTGCTTCGGAAGAAACTCACAATATCTTTCCGCAACTGCGAATGAAACTCACCTTTTCCCTCCGATTTTGACGGTTACGCTTAAATGCCAAATGTGTTGAAATGAACCCACCGTATGCATGATTAACTCCGTTTTAAATTCATCACCTACCCATTAAATGCCCACATGTATCAATCTGAATATAAGGGTAGTAAGGGTTCTCCACTCCCATTGGTAAAATCTGTTTGTTTTGGACAACGTCATCTGGAGACTGTGCAAACCGCTCTAGGTTAGCTTGTCCACTACCTTGTCGACTTCCATGAGATCATCGTCTCTTTGCCAGGTAGGTGGTTCCACCATTATTTTACTCCACTGTTTGCATCAAATCTTTCTCGGGATACATATCACCGTTTAAATTTCTTGTCCCATGAACATTCTTCATTTGTTCGGTTGTCTACAATCATAGGTTGTACAGCCATTGGCCCTCATGCGCATTCCTAGTCCTGCAAACCAGCGAGTCTCAATCATCTTTGATAGCACTATCCATAACTTCGGTCATACGCCTGCTCATTTTTTCCAAAACCGGCCTCGCCTTCCCTGGAACTTTTAGTTTCACAGCTATAATGAGGGTCCGTTTAACTAATTTTTCGTATCTCCTTCCCCAGTTTACAGCGGCCTCATTTCATTATTTGTAAATATTATCATGATAGTTCAAAATTCTTCGGTATCTTGCTCTATTTCTACATAATGATTTGCAATCTTATGTTCATTCATGTATGGTTTCTTAACAGAGATAAGCTACAATGCCAAAAGGTAGCAGAAAGAAAGCTAAAATGATGGAACCAGAGCCAGTAGAGCCAAGGACTGAAACTCTCTTTCAAGACACTAAGTGCACCACAGGCGTCCCTCCCGAGGTCCAGTGGGGAGATATTTACCGAATGATTAGAGACCAAGATATCCCAGAGGTACTCTTAGAAGAAGAACAAATCTACCTAAACATCAGGACCTCTGGCATATCTAGGGATTCTACTCACCCTGAGCTATTCCCTTGCTTAGAAGTAATCGGGTGGATATTGGAACATGCCAACCTAGAAACAAGAGTGTTGCAGGACATCAAGGGAGAGGCATTCGCTTCGTTCCATCTAGCTTATATTGCCATAGGCTACAAGTTCTCACATCCCCAACAGGCACTGAATGATGCATGGTTGGGACAGATGAATAATTTTGTAATGGCTAAAAAGCTGTTAATCATGGGAAAACAGCTAAGGAAGAGGGACAATGATAAGTATGATGTTCATAACTTGAGACCTCCTTTTAGGTTGATTGTCCTTATGTTAAGTAGAATTTTCAGCATGCCTGATGGAACTATATATAGGATACAATGCCCCCCCATAATCCACTACATAGCATTTAAGGGAATTGTTTTTGATTGGGCTACTATCCTCTCAGATAGTTTGGCATCCACTGTGGCCGCAACTAAAGAAGGTTTGGCCCTAAAAAAGTCAGAGTTTTACATGTCCTCATACCTCATTGATTGCATCTTGGCAAAGCTCCCTTTCCCCAGGTTAGGTTTCTCATGGGATCAGTCGAACACCTCGATATACAGTTCTTGTAAAATAGTATGGGCTCAAAATTACAGAATGCACTATAAGCTCATATGTGAGGAATTCATTATGCCCTTGTATGAGCAGATGTTCAATGAAGAACCCAATTTCTTGTCAGAGAATGCCATGGAAGTCATGGAAAATTATGGAGATTACTACTTCTCGGAAAAAGGTACCTATATCAGAATGTTCGGAGGTACTAAGCCACCATACATCTTACCAAGATATGCCACTGATTACATAGTCCTGAAAGAAGCAGTCAGACAAGTTTTCCTTGATGGAGTGGGAGGAGTTCTTAATAAGCAACATAAGGCTTCCTTCCCTCCTTTTCCTTTCTGTATAGGAGCCTATAAGTTCTCGGGGGTTGCAGCAGTCGAAGAGTTCATTCAAGAGTTAAGAGGTTTCCACTATGGAGAGGCACTCTTTCATAGAAATGACCAACGGAACAAGGTTGCAGAGCATTGCAAGGAGTTGTATGCTCATTTTGAGTATGCCCATTACTATGATGTCGAAGAAGAAGTGTTCAGAGGAATTAGTAATATGAATGAATTACAGATTTGTTGTCATAGCAGTGGAGCTAGCTATAGCTCTGCCACAGCTCGAGAAGCCAACCTGCAGAAAGAAAGGGAAGCGGCTAAGGTCCTGACCCGTGAAGAGCAAAGGTTGAAAGAGGAGGCAGAGAGATTCTAGAAAATTGCTGCCAATGAGTTGCAAAGGGAGCAGGAAGAGGGACTTAAGCTTGAAGAAGCTAGGTTGCAGCAAGCTGCCAGGGATCAAGAAGAGAGAGAGAGGATTGAGAAAGAGCAAAGTGTTGAGGAAGAAAGAAGGCTTAAAGCTGAAGAAGAGAAAAATGCTGAAGAAGAAAGAAGGATTAAAGCTGAAGAAGAGGTTAAGGCCAACCAAGATGCACAAGCGAGTGGTTCTAACACCCAAGATATGGAAATAGACTCATCTCAGGTGGTACAGACCCCACCTGCGAAGGCAGACATCCATATAAGAGATTTCCCAATCATCCCTTTCACCCCATTCAAAGATGATATGGTGTCCCGATGGGATAGATTTGTATATTATAAGAAGATAAAGTCTGTGGTCCTAAAGTCAGAAACGAGGTTAAAGAGACCTTTCCATTTAGATATTGTCACCTAGTGAGAAACCATGGTTATGCAAAATACAAATAAGGCTCCCTTGGCAATGGCATCGGCCGCCGTGGCAGCAGCAAAAGAAACTGAGGACAATGTGATCGACATGGTTAAAGAGTTTGAGTCAACAAAGAGAAGAGCCGATATGCTGCAACATACTGTGGCTAACGAGCAGGCCTACAGGGACCTTGTGGTGAACAAATATAATCACCTGTCTACTGACCACAAAGAGTTATTGGATAAGTATCGACACTTGGAACAAGAAAAGGAGCACCTGGCCATCCAGATGATGGTACTAGAGGCAGAAAAGAATGATTCTGAAGCTAGAGTTGTTCAGTTGTAAGTAGATAAATAGTCAATGGTTGAGCAGCTAGAGCAAGCAGAAAGCAGAGCGATGGATATGTCTCATTTTCATGAGCAGTCCTGTGACATATTGAGACAAATGCATGCCGCATAAGAACTTATTACTGAGGAGGTTTTCCGTAAGTATTAAAGGCAAGTACACTCAGGTAAAAGCAAACATTTTGAGCCAGATGGAGTGGAGAGAAGGGAAGGCAGATTTCCCTAAACTTCTCCCATTCAAATCTGTGGACGGTTTTAAGGAATATGTAGCCCTCATGGAGTTTTGCAGGAATTGTGGCGCCAAGATAATGGATAAGATCCAGGGAACGATCGGGAAAGGTAATAGCCTATATCAAAATATTCATGAAGTGCATGAAAAGTGCAAGATTGTTTTTCCTCAGACCTTGGCTGAATTTCCAAGCAAAGAGCAACGGTTGTCAAATTTAAAGGACGAGCTGGGCGTTCAAATGGAGTATGTAAAGAAAATTGATGTGTTGGCCACCGATGACCTTCACCACTACATTGGGCTGTAATCAGTGCACAATCATCTGCTCAAAGAGACCCACCAGACAACAATAGCAGAAATTCAGAGTATTGAAGCAGAACTTGGTAAACATGTGACTTTACAGAAGATCCTGCTCCCCTCGCCAGCAAATGTGGTTGTAAGAGACACTGGTGTATTGTTTAGTTATATAGCAGAGGGAGAGAAGAAGGTAGCAGCAGCTGTAGCAGCCAACACAGGCACATCATCACCAGCAAAGGCACCACCTTAAGGATAGCTACACCAGCCATGATGCATTGTTTTATTTTTGTTTACTTCTCTTTGTCCCTATGGTTAGAGCATGGAGTCACAAGGACAACTATCCTTTTTTCTGTTATGTAAAAGAGGCCACGAATTATTTTATTTTTGGAGAGTCTTTAAAGACAATTGTAAAAGGCCAGGTGGCAGCCCTAGAGGCATTTTGTAAACTTATAAATAGATGAATAGTGAATAGTGTAAAGAAATTTTGGCAGGTGAAAAGACATTTCATGTCTTGTACGTGAACTACTTCTCTACATGTATAAGGAACTCGTTTTGCCTAATGAAAGCCTGGAGAGGGCGTTTTTCCTGGAATTGTGTGTTGAATGCTTATTGGACTACTCTTGTATCATTCACATATTACAGTGACATATTTCTTTGCTGCTATGAATTACTTCTGTGCAATGAGTGATCTTCTCCATTTTCCTCTACATTTATGTCCCTCTCAAATGAGTAATTGAATGTATTGCATTTAAATTAGAAGCTATATTTTAATGTCTTTTACCTCCTACTGTAGATGCATCTGTATGATTTAATGGCTAGCTGTTGATCTTTAGATGTTTTCTTCCAGCACATTACTCAAATTTACAGTTTTCTCCTTGCAAGGATAGATTGGATTGATTTCAGCTTTAGATAAAGATTTGTTTCATCTTTGCATTTAGATTAAATTAGCTTAGGGCACGTGCATTTCATCTTTAACATAAAGTACATAAACGGTGGACCGGGCCGCAACCGGTATAATGAATAAGAAACTTTAAATCTTATGGTAGCCGGAACCATTAACCGGACGGATTCCCTACATCAAACAGTGAGCGATCTAATTGGGATTGCCCATCGGGGAGAATCCCTTTCTGCTTGATGTTGTGATTCTCGCGACATCAACAGGACTCCCATTTAGGATTTACATTTTTCTAGAGGTGCCTCTTCATATTTCATATTTCTTTTCCTTTTGGTTTCCCTTATTCATTTTATGTTTTCTTTAAATTTATGTTTAGAATTTTTTATTCTTCTTTGTTTATCATTATTTTTCTCTATAAAGACCAAGATCCCTAATTCATTGATTTATCCCACACAACCAAAGCATATTTATTTTTTAAACATAGTATAATAATATATCCATGTATGTGGTACTTCCAAAACATATTTTGGTATTACAATGCATACATATACTACGCTTTAAAGTTATTATTGATTATTAATTCTATTTAGGATATGGTATCATCCATTACAAATTATACCTATAAAATTTGATTAGAACCTTTCATGGAAATGGAAGTGAAGAAACCTTATTATAAAACATGATATGCCCTTTTTAATATTTGATTTTTGTTAACATGGATATAAAAACATAAATGGTTGCATGAGTTATTCAAATTGCATTATATGATATCTTAATTGGTTGACTTGGAATATATATGGAATACATGGAATTTCAACACCACTCTTAGTGTCTACTTAAATATGATATTTCCTATTAATTTTAATAAAAATAATCACAAACATTAATTTACAGAGGTCTTTGTTTTCTCATTTTTTAATGTTGACTTGGATATGAATTTGCTTTAACATATAATCATACAAGGTTGAATTGGATATGAATTCAATTGATCATATACACAAACTTCAATTTGGGTAAAAATTCTCTTTTGACACTTCCTTGTTTTTCAGATGTAATTATCTCTAATTAAATTCCCATTCCTACATGAAAATTTCTCAAACCAATGATTTTCAACCTTGCAAGTGGCATTAATATATTCTCTATAAACAAAACTTTAATGATTTTTTGTGTAAAAAATTCTCTTCATTTGCCATCAAATGAGATGCATTAACATGTTTTTTCTCATTTTCATTATCATCACCATTGTCCTCTTCCTCCTCCTCCTCCTCTTCATCAACACCCTATAACCACATCAGTAATCATTATCATCGTCATCTTCATTATTGTTATCATCATTATTGTCATTATCATTGACATCATCATCAAGATCAAAATCAGAAACAAAACAAGGAGAAAAACTTAGTGCTACAAAGGGAAACTATACTATACACAAATGAGAAAGTTAGATAATTTGTGATACAAAAATTTGATATAGATACTATTCTAGCATAATAATTGATGATATTCTAGTAGAAAAACAAGTTGATGTCATAGGAGAAAAAATCCACTCAAAAGATGGTTCAAATTATGCAATAAAAGTTTATGCAAATATAGGACATTAAAGTTAGCTCTAAGGCACTACTAGATAGCAATTACTTTACCACCGTCTTGTAAAATAAGGCACTAGGAATGCTAAAAAAAACATTCTCCCATGAAATAATTTCACCTTTTGTTTTAGTGTTTTCAAGAATACATCATAAACATAAGATTTTAAGTTCTATGCAAGGTCACATTTCTTCATGTATCCAAAAATAAATGCGAGTTAGCTTTACTTTGTCAAATTCCTAGAAGTTTAAGTTGAATCTAAATGCACGTAGGGAAAATTTTAAGAATCCGTAATTTTCTTAAAGTGTAGAAACCTTCACCAATTTTACTAATCATAAAATAATTTTCCCTATTTCTATTTATTTCCCCTATTTCTAAAATCAACATTGAAATTGAGAAAAAATACATTAAAGATGAATGTATATATATAAAATCCCTAGTTTCATTTCTATAAAGATATAAAAAGAAAAGAAAAAAAAAGAAATGCCTCCTCGATCTGATCAAGTCTGTGGGGTAACTGAGGCGGCTAGGGAGAGGGGTTGGGCTCACGCCTAGGAGCTGGTGGCCCTCTTAGTGGGTTCCTCCTGGTAGCAAGTTGATCTTGGGCAGAGCCACACCCAACACCCTGGAACTCGGTTATGTCAAAATAGTTGACATGTAAAAGGAGCATAAAATTAGCCCACAATTGCCAAAGGAAGTACTGTGGAACCTCCCTATTATTGTAGGGAGGTTCATCATACACCATGAACCACCTCTGCATCCAATTGTCCCTCCATGGTTGGTAATGACACCAATCCATGCAGACACGTGACTTTCTAGTGTTCGGTGGTTGTTGTATTCTTGGATCGATGAACATACTCTATAATTGGGCCTTTGTAATATTCAAACCTTTTAGTTTTTCCTTGGAAATGCCCCTGGAGTAATACTCCTGCATCCTAGCTCTATATTCAGTCATGTCAGTCAATTGGCAATGTGCATGGATGAGGGAGTCAATTGAGCTCTCAATTGACGTGGTAAGAGACACTCGAGATGGTCCCCCTGTGTTTCTTAGTTCTCGAGTGTGCACTCTCATTTCATGTACATAATGGTTAAGGTCATCTTGTTCAAAATTTGGTTGGGGGTTTTTATTTTCTTTGGCATTTGGATTTTGTTGACGATTTTCTTTGGCATTGGGTGCAAGGTTTGGGGTTTCTTGTGTTCCACCGGACTCTGGGTTAACATTTTGTTCAATCATTGTGTGGGTTTACAATCTGCAATTGAAAATTTCTCCATTGTTTTAATAATTTGGGAATTATTTCCAATTTAATAAACAAAAAACAATCAATAAAATGACACAACCAATGAATAAAATGACAAAAAAAATGGAATTTACCAATCCAATTGACTTGTTGATGATTTGGTGGATGGATTTGGTGGTTTTTGGAGTGGAAATGGTCTCTTTTGGTGGTTGTAGTCACGCTCACGCGGAGAGGAAGTCACACTCAGCTCCGATGAGTAAAATGGGAACATTATGTTCTGTTTTTTTTTTAACAGGAGAGCGTGCACGCCTCTAAGCGCACACACGCCTCGGTTCGGTACTGAACCTAGCAGCACATGTGCGCTGCCTTAGGTGCATGCACGAGGTCATTTTAGTCCCACTAGCGCATCCCTATTGCAACAGTTTTGGGGAGAAACTTTGTGCACCCGTCCATTATTCAGTAAAATGTGTACATAAATAATACATTTCCAAAAGATAAATTTGTGATCCCAGAGAGGCAATTGGAATCCACATGTGGCAGTCTTAGTTTGCATTGAAACCATCTCCCGATAAGGTCGAGTGGTCACCGATGATGAATGACCAGTCAATTGGGGTGGACTGGCACATAACTGAGTCATTGGAGCTAGATATTAGGGGATGAGACTCCAAGGAGGTGCAATACTGACTTGTAGTGGCAAAAATAGGAACTCTTACACTCAGTAGCAGTGAAACTAGGTGTAATAGTTAGTTAATTGAGTAATCAAGGGGGCAAGGTGCCCTAAATCGTGCATGAGGGATCCTTTGGAATTCAGTGATGTAACCAAGGAACTCTAAGTGGATAAGAGGGATAATGATGAACAATGTTAATCTCTAGGCAGGCTAAATTAAGGACTAGGTGCTAGGAGACTCAACTGCCAATGCATGGATGCATGCAAAACCAAGATGATATGGTTAGAATATTCCAACATTGAAACCTTGGCCATTCTTACTAATCATCGAATAATTTCCCCTATTTTTACTTATTTTCCCTATTTCTAAAAACAACATTGAAATTGAGAAAAAAAAACATTGAGAATATGTATATATAATCCTTAGTTTCATTGTAAAGATATAAACGAAAAAAAAAACAATGCGTTCTCTCTCAATAATTAAATAATAATTAACATGTAAATAAGAAAATGATATTATTTTATATACTAATTTAAGTATTAAATATATATATTAATTAAGTGATATTGGAGGTATTAAATACACATTACTTGAATTTTACAACATTTGAACTATTATATAAAGGTATACCATGATATCATTTACCCAATAAAATTTCTCTTTCAATAAAATGGCTAAAGCTAATTGCATGTGATCATTTGGCTGCGTTACTCCAATGCTATGGAGAACTACCTATAATTTTAATTATTGTGGGACTTTTCCTATGACATTTTCTTTTCGTCTAACCATTTCTAGATCCTACATTTGCTCCATGAATTTTTAGTAAAACGAAGATTTCTCCAAATTTTCTTGTCATGGATGTATTTTATTAATTATCTCTTTAGTCGTTCTTTTAGTTTGTACATAATCTGGTGCAAATCATAATCTATTGTGAAGCATAATCATAATAAGTAGAATGTGTAGATGATTGCAACATAAGAGCATGATGATCAACCAAATATAGAAATAGTTACATGTGGAGGAGCGAGAGTAGAAGCTGACGCGATAGAGAAAGAATTGTGTGCCGAACAATGGGTCATGAAAGAATTAGGAAAAAATCCTATGCTTGATCCTTAGAGGGGAAAATATACATACAAAAAAGAAAGGAAAGAGTTACTAGATCTAGACTATGGAGCATCAACGTCATGACCAAGATATGATAGACCGCCTGTATATGGCATGCCTTTAGTCTATGACTACTTAGTTCCAGAGAGAAGAGTTGAAATATGAAGTTGAGCTTTCCATCAGAGCATATTGCGGAGTGCATCATGATATGGAGTGCAGTGCCAAAGGAGTGGATGCCCACTTATTTGTATATACACTTGACAAAAATCCAAATAAGCAGTATATAGAGGTGGAAATGTGCAAAGGCATAAAAAATGTGAAGAGATGACTAACAAATTTGAGGTAAGGTAACCTTTAGCTTTGAAGATGAGTCTCCATTAGTGGATGCATCACTACAAACCATTAAAACCACAATCTTTTCATTAGAAGATGTGGTGGGAGCAATTCATCTATGTGCTATGCATAGGTCGTCTGTGACAGTCCAAGAGGTTTTAGAAAGTTATAATGTTGTTGAAGAAGGTAAAAGAGCTGAAGACCCAAGAAATTTGCAGATACCTTAAACCGGAGAGCACGCAGTAGAAGGAATTGAGCTTAGATATGCCATTTATACACAACCATTGAAAATGTGCAAGGTGAACATTGGTACAAAGGAGAATCCCAAGTTTGCAAATATTGGAGATTATTGGAATGATGAAGCAATTGAAAAGATTACAGATCTAGTGTACGAATATCAAGATATTTTTCCAACCACATTCTCATAAATGAAAGAGATAGTATGGAAGCTAGGAGAAATGAAGATCCTATTGAAACTAGATGACAAGCCACTAAATCAGAGGCTATATAGATTGAACCCAACACAAAAAGAAAAGGTAAAATAATAAATATATAGAATGATGGAAGCTAGAAATTATCGAAGTTGTTGAAGATTTAAAATGGATCATCCCAATGGTACTCCAGGATAAGAAAATGGGTGGGATAAAAGATTTTGTCGACTTGCACAAATTGAATGACACTTGTCTTGATCATGAGCCAATGATGGCCTGAAACGTTGACTACATTAATTCACCTACCACGGACTCTCCACAAGATGCCATAAATGACACGTGTTTACATGATCCATTTCCCACAGCATTCATAGATGAAGTGTTGGAGCATATAGGAGGACGGGAAGCTTATTCATTTACTAATTGATTTTCTGGGTACCACCAAATAAATATTGCAAAGGAATATAGGCACAAGACAACCTTTGCGATAGAGTGGGGATGCTACCAATATACCATGATGCATTTCGATTTGAAGAATGTGCTAGCAACATTTTCTCAAGCAGTTGTTGCAACATTTAAGGAGTTCATACACAAATTTTTAGATGTCTATCTAGATGATTAGACAATATTTAGTCTCATGAAGAACCATATTGAAGTTATGCACTTGATGTTAGATAGATGCAAACAATTCCATACTTCCTCAAATTCGAAGAAGTGCATTTTCTACATGCCATTTGGTATTCTACTAGGTCATGTAGTTCACTAGTTTGTATACAAGGATTATTATTGGATCCAATGAAGATTGTAGCTATTGTTGATTTTCCACCACCTACTTCAATGCAACAATTGCGTGCTACAATGGGGCATACACGATACAATAGGCAGTTTATCAAGGGGTATTCACAAATCATAGTGCTACTAGAAAATATCTTGAGGAAGGATGTCAAGTTCCAATGGAGCAAAGAGTGTCAGCAGAGCTTGGATGTCTTGAAGAATAAACTAGTCACTACGCCAATTCTAGTATTTCCAGTCTGGAAGATGGAATTTTACATCCATTTAGATGCATCATTGATAGCATTGGGCCCATTTCAAGTTTATATAGGGGAAGGAGACTTGGATCACCCCATTTAATTGAAAGTAGAAATCTATCAAATATGGAAAAAAATTACACCACTACAGAGAAAAAAGGATTGGCAATGGTGTATGCACTATGCAAGTTCAAACATTATTTCTTAGGGTCACATTTTAATATGTACATGGATCATTATGCACTAGATACCTAGTCAAAAGGCTAGTGTTGGGGGTGAAGATATGGATATGGATGTAATTGTATTAGGACTATGAGTTTGAAGTAGTGGTGAAACTAGGCAAGTTGAACTCATGGCCCGACCACTTGTTGCACATAAAAACATGGGAGATTTAGGAAATTTGGATGACAACTTACTAGATGTGTGTGTTGGTTTGCAGTTTAGATGGTGGGAGATTAATTTGCAGAGAATATGTTGTACTTAAACACTGGATTAGCCCCACCAAAGATAAAAGTCACGCAAACGAAAAAACTAGTATTCAAGGTAGCATACTTCTAGCTGATAGTAGGGAATTTGTATAAATTGGTTACATACGAGATTCTGGGATGATGTGTATTAGAACATGACAGGCCTATGATATTGAAAGAGTCCCATGAAGAAGTTGTAGGAGGCCACTATGTTGAGAAAGCGAAGGCTAAGAATATTCTACATGCAAGATTATGGTGGCCTGCTCTACATAAGGTTGTTAAGGAATTATGTCATACCTACGATGCATGCCAGTGAGTTGCAAAGCCTTCTAGAAGAGATAAGATGCCATTGATTCGACACATTATATTGCGTGCTTTTGAGAAGTGGGTAGTGGAGTTTGTGGGACAAATAAAACCACCAACAAAAAGGTTAGGAGCAAGGTACATAATTAAGGTGAAAGATTATTTGACCCACTAGGATGAAGCATAACCTGTTAAGGATTGCAGCTCATAGAAGATTACACAGTTTCTATTTGGGAATGTGGTGAAAAGGTTTGGATGTCCAAGAATTATGTTAAGTGATGAGGGAACCCATTTTTTGAATAAGACAATTGCATCGATGACAAAAAATTCTAGATTTATCAAAAGAAGAACACACCGTATCATCCTCAGGAAAATGGAACAATTGAAGCATTTAACAACATCCTGGAGACTACCCTGGAAAAGATATGCAATGTGAATAGAGATGACTGGGATTTGAGAATTCTTGCAATATTATGGGTATGTCGAACAACATGGAAGAAGCTAACAAGATAGAAACCATTTAGTTTAGTGTATGGGAAAGAGGTAGTCATATTTATGGAGTTCATTGTGCGAAGTCTACACATTCTTGCACTGACAAATCTCACATATTTTGGCATGGTAGAGAAAAGAATGTCAAAATTAATGGAATTGTAAGAAGACCAGTTTATCGTAGGATTTCATCAGCAGGTTCAGAAAGCACGTGAAAAGGCATGTCATGATAGAAGTATCAAGCATAAGCAATTTAAGACTAGAGATTTAGTTTTGTTGTATGAAAACAAGTTTCTCAAGAACCTAGGTAAGACCAAAATGCGTTGGTTGGGTTGTTAAGTAATAAAATTTGTCACGGAGGCAGGGGTCATCTAGCTGGAGAAACTAAACGGGAAATCCCTAGAAGGATTTATCAATGGAATTTGGATGAAATTGTATAGGGACATACATCCTTCAACGCAATAGCCAGAATAAGTTTGTGGAAAAAAATAAAAAAATAAAAAAGAGAGCGAGTAAAAGAAAAATACCAAAAGAATAAAGATGATGCCAGATATTGAAAGAAAGAATCAAAATAAATTAAGAGGAAAAGGATGCAGAAAAATAAATTGTTGTAGAAGCAAAAGGGAGATAGGAGGATCCTAGGAAAGAAAACCAAGTGTTGACAGGTAAATTTAGAATGAAAATATGCACAGTTAGCAGATAGGAGCATTAAAGACTAGGATATGGTAGCAGATAGTGAGACAACAGAAACACAATGTAATAAATGCAGAGATTGATGGTGGGATTTAAACATAATAAAAAATCTAGAATAAAAATAGAACAAATTTAGGTTATGGTACATGGATCTAGGACAACATTGAATGAAGAATTGCGCATGTATATAGCCAAGATAACTAATAGAGGGCTATGAAACCAATTGCTCGTGGATAGGAAAAAAGCATAGTGCCTTAAGCAATTAGAGCTAAGTTGAGCTGACGATAGAAGAAACAAAGTTACAGACATATTTTAGTGGTATAAGTTGATTATAGAGTAATGGAACCACCAATGGTATCAACATACATTATGATAAAAGTGTGCACCAAGTAGCCATCTATCATGATAGAGGAATAAAAACCAGGAGCAGGAGCATCAGGATCCAGACAAGCAAGGTTTCCAAGGGAATATGCACCTTCGATAAAGTTGACCACAAAACAAATTAGCCTACCTAATGCGTTGAAGTATACATTGGAGACAACCATACACCTACCAAAGGTAATAGCGGGGGGGAATATGTTGGGAGGTGTGAGAAGTTTAAATTATGTGCACCACGAAATTACATATGCAATCAACTTCCCAAATCTCATTGTAGAAAGGTATCTCACCACACAAACCACTTTACATTCACCAATCATTACAGTAGAGCCTTAACAATGGGCGATGGGGTTACAACATGCAAACATATTGGATTTGTTGGAAATCCCACACTTTGGTAAAATCCCAAAGATAAATACCTATGTACAATTGTTGTTGACTTTCATACATGGAGGATTCATGTGGTTGGAAAATTAGGTGTCCATCTACAGTAAGATTATTGCACAAATCACAGGGTTGTTGATAGCAGGGGAGGACCAAGCACTATTAATAAAAAATAAGAAGTAGGAGAAAGCACTATAAAAAATATGAAATAAAAATTTGGCATGCATCGAGCATAGCATGGATTGGATGTAGAAAGAATCAATGATGAAACAATTAAGTTTGAAATGCAAGTACTAGCTTGCAAGTTGTTCAGAAAAAATCGCAAGGATTAGGTAGTAGCAGGGATTATAACAACAACAATAAAGTGTGCAGCAAGTGTATAGTTGAATTGGGAAAAAATTCTAGTGAGTGAAATCTTGGAGAATTGTAGATATGCACAAGAAAAAGGTGCGTGACTCCATTATGCTTTCTTGTTGATTTTAATTGCATTGGTTGCATGGCGGGAGCCAGAAGATACATAGTTCATGGATGTTGTGCAGAAGCCATGTTTGGCAACTAGATATGTTAGTTGGTGGCATACCTCCAGCAAAAGGAGGAATATTGATAACAATATTACATTCTTCCTCTATAATGAAGCTATCCAATATATAACTAAGACAACATCGTGCATAATACCATAAACCATTGCAACACACAAAGGAATTGCATGCTTTAAATTGAGGATTCACCATATATATATTCAAGCAAAAAAGGATCCAACCAGACAATGGTTACCAACACATTTTAGACTGATGGACCAAGATGTTAGCAAATTTATGAACCATTGGTACGTAGAGTGGAAATTCCCAGTCCTAGCAGAGGAAGAAGAGTAGGAAGTAGAGCAAGACTAAGAGAAAGAAGAAGAAGAGGAAGAAAGGAATGGTGTAAGTGGAACGATGTAGGAGACCGTACCAGAGTAGGAGAAAAGAGAAAGGATAAGGTCGAGAAAAGATACTCAATACAAAAGAAGAAGCAAAAAGAGACAAAATATCAAGCTATTTAGTCATTGACCGAAGATTACTTGGACAAAATTGGTGACCAGTTCAAGGAAGGAACAAAGGAAGCATTGGAGAAAATGGTGCAGTAGCAAGAGGAAATGTAGAAAACTATACAGGAGCGGTTAGCTACAATGCCTCAAGTTTTGGAAGCAACAAAAATAATACCAAGTAAATCCCAAGAAGAACAAATAGAGAGAATGGGATCAAGGAATATGGTATCCCTTCCCTTAGCGACATCAAATGTGCATAGGTGTTTGGTCACATACCCTCCCATCTAGCTGATTTCTTGAAAGGGAACATGATGACAATCTGAGGCTTTTACATAAAATCAGCCCATTCATTAAATTCACAGCAATTAAAGATCAAATGTGTGCAGATTCAATTTAAAGTAAACATGCATAGTAGAATAACATCATCCACACACATTACATGATGACATTAAATTTAACACAGTCAACAAATTAATACATTTGTAGAAGTAAATGCATAAACAGATAAACACTTATCTTTATGGTGAAATGGCCCCAAACAACTAGCTATGTCACTGCAATGTTCCACCCAACCATAGGCCAGTTGTGTTCATCAATTCTCTCAACACAACTGCCACCCTCGAGCAGGGCATGATTCTTACAAGGAAAAGGAAACATTCCAGCTCATGCACAACCAAAGCAATAGAAACCCATCTCAAACCCAACCTTCTTTTACACATAGCAACTCAAACTAGGCATGGATGCCCATTCTCAGCAATGGGATTTACAAATAAGATGGCCATGGACTTTCCCAAATCATGGGCACACCAAAAACAAGATGTGAAAAGGAAAATCATCCATAGGGGACTAATCCGATTTTCCATGGGTATCTTGGGCATCTAAATGGCCAAAACGGCCCCATTGAAACCCCAATTGAAGCTTCCATACTCCCAGCCACTCTGCAACACAAAAACGCCCTGTTTCCCAGCTAGAGAAATTAGGAAAAACCACAAAAACATGGAGAGAAAACACCCAGGCAGCCCAAAAACGTGAGAGAGGCAAAACTCCTTGATGGGTTATGGCTTGGGGAGCAAATTCATGGCTCTTTTCTTATCAAGGAAGCCAAACACGTTTTTCCATGCAGGGTGGTTTCCCATACTCGAATTTTGGACAGCCATACCTCTCATTCCCCAAGGCATTAACTACCTCAGCCAACTTTTGGGAGAAATGAATTATTGGGTACAAAAGTCAACATGGGTAGTTGAGGGTTGGATGGGTTCTTTCATTGACACTTGGCTTGACTTGATTGGCTCAAGGGTTTGAATGTTTTCCCTCCCAATTCCTTGTAAAATCATGCCCCCATCTCTTGTCGCATTGCATAGATAGTTGTGGGTATTTCATTAAAATGCATATTTACAATTTCAATGTGCCTGGCTAGTACGTAAACCATATGCATCAATAAATTGATGGCAGGGCCTTGGCCTTGAGCTCCTCTCCATGATTTTATAACAATATTACATCATTTACATTTTTAATGCAATGGGTTCAAAATCAAGGCATTACAAGTTTGAACATAGCACTGGTATATTTAGAGTTCCCTACAATAGAAATGCAATAACACATCTTGGTGGTAAGATCTATTGATTTAGTGTTAGCACAGATACCAACATATGTGTTTCATATATTGCATATGGGTGTGGCATAGGAAATCTAGTTACTTGCAGTTGCAAGATTAGTAGAGTGGACCAAAGAAACTGCAACTAAGGAAGCACTGCAAGAAGAAAATAATAAGATGCACAATGAGAGAGAGGAGGCTACATAGAAAACTGAAAGATTGAAGAAGGAAGCATAATGTGAGGAACAAATTTTTCTCACACACAAGTTACCAAATTACTTGGAATATAAAATCATCCATAATAGGAATAATAATATATTGAGTAAAATACATGAATGAATGAGATATGAATACAATGAGGTCCATATATATAGAAAACCTAGGGAACTTATGGTAGCCATTCATTAAGGAATGCGTCTCTTAGAACAATTAATAATGATTTATTATTTCTATGCTTATTAATATTATTTAATATTTATATATTTTATTTATATTATTTTTGTTCATAACATTTCCTTCCTCTTTAGAAATTCTTTTTCCTTAAAGCATATTGATGTAAAGGATTTATGTCTTAACTATTGCTTGTAATTTCATCCTACAGTCTTTTTTTCTGGTAACTATGAAACTTGATGAAATGAGTCGATATGTTCTTTAAAACATTGAGTAAAAATGTTGCATCATTTATGAAGTCATCCATCCCAAATTAAGTTTCATTGGGACCTTTTATTGATCAATTTGTTGGATGGAAATTTTCATTTTCTGCTTCCACCTAGGTTGTTGATTTTGTCACCACTCTTTTCTGAAATCACAACTAATATGTTTTTGTTCCTTTTGACCTTGTCGTTGGTCATATCGATTCTTGTGATTTGGACGACAATAAGGCATCCTAATATTTTGCGATTGTTCTCTAGAACCATCTTGTATTGATGTTTGTAGTGATTTGTCACTAAGGTTGCGTCCCTCAAGAAGCGATCAAGCTCCTAAAAGTGCAGGCAACAACACATTTATTCACATCATGTGCTTCTCATGAGGTAGAGGCTCAACTCCATGGTAATCGAAGGAGGGATTTTCGAGGCTACTTGCAAATGTACCATGGTAAGTCCTTCTGATTTACTTGTGTTGGGACTCTCCCAAGTAAACCAATTTTGATAAGTCAGTTTTGGGAGATGCGAGGATACAACACAGCGCAGCATCGGTAGAGTAAGAGAGTTAGTGCCGCGAAGTTACTGCGCTGCAGAGATCCAGCACCACGAAGTGACAATTTCGCGAAGATCTGGAAAGGAAGAGTTTTTGAAGGAAAATGGTATAAATTTCGGTGAGACCGATCGATAGTCTATTTTGGTTAAGATACTCCATGATTCCCAGTAGGCGGGTAAGGAGTGGTGAGGAAGGAAAATGACCAGTCGCAAAAGAAAAAGCAGCACTACGTGAACCGAATGCATAACGCCATTAGAGAAGGAATGGCGGGGTGAAAGCGACCTGTCAGCATGCGCTCGACAGAGGGGATGAAAGCGACGTGACCACGCATGATGACGAGTCGCTATCAGAGCCTAATAGTCCTGGTTAGCGGGATAACTGCACCAGTTTAGGGGAACCTTAGGGTTTTTGAGCCCATCATGCAATGTAAAGACGTGACCTAAGGGCACATTTTGTAAGGGAAAGGGGAAGTAACCTTCATATTGTTTATTGTTGAAGATCAATCTCTGCTAAGAGACTATTGTAAAAAGGATCTGCAGCTATGTGCGCAGAGACCTACTGAAGAGAGAAGAGAGTCTACATCTATGTGTGCAGACTTGAACTGTTGTACCCTTCCCTCAATAATATAACAACAGTTCTTGTGGACATAGCTCCCATCCTGGGGGTGAACCATATTAATTCCTTGTGTTATGTGATTGATTATGTGTATGCATCTGTGTATTTGCTTATGTTGAATGGTTAAGACCTTACTTAATGAGTTCATGTGTTCTTGATTTTATATGTATTCGCCATAAGGATAAATGATGAGAATAATATGTTAAGTATCGACAGATGTGAATGAATGTTGAAGGCATAAGTATTTATAGGTCAGATGAATGCATAAGTTGATTAATGGGTAAACACTTAAACCAACAAATTTTGTATAGTGTGATTCCCTGAAGCGCAGCACCAGAAGTGCATTGTTACTTTGTAGTTCGTCTTATTGTATAAGCTTGCAAGGCTTGCATTCTATTATGTTGTTGAATGCATCATTTTGCAATAAGTAAAGTCTATCAAAGTTTCACAAGTGTTGAAGAGGAAGCGCAGTCCTTTGTTGCGTTGTCTTGCTGTTAAGCAATCATTCCGCATCGCTTAGTCTTTGGATGCATGATAGTATAACCATTAACCATGAAGTAAGAGAGCTTCGCGTTTTCCACCATTCTGTTGAGCGTGCATCACCCGGTTGTGGAAACTTGATTCTGCAACCTCCCCATAACTTTTCCTTGGGTGATACCTCAATCTTCTCGCAGACTGTTGCCGAAAGGGCTGGTGAAAAGGGGTTTTGTTGGTTCCCTGAACCCCGCAGAACCTGGGTCTATCAAGTAAAGCTTAAAGAACATATTAAGAGCCAAAAAATGGTTCCATTTCCACACTTGAACTGGTGATGAGCACCGAAAATTGGAATCCTGAGAAAACAGAAATATGGAACTAGGTGGACAAGACAGAAAGATATTTTTCCAGAAAGGAGAATAGACATCCATGTCTCTCTGATGTAGAGTGGTTACAGATATACCTATGGACGGATATTCACAAAATTTTATTCGCAACCTTTGGAAATGAGTTTCACGAGTGGTTACCAAGACTCGTACAGCGTAAGGACTGTTTTCAAGAGGGAGCACCTACTGAGTGGAGCCCAGATCTCATTCAAAGGCTTAAAGCAATAGATAGTCCACTCTCTCGAGTAGTCAAATTTAGGGTTGATAGTATTCTGGAGGGCTTTGTGATAGAGTTCGTTGTGGACACCCTGAAGTTCTATAGCGCAGCAAAAACCGATTTCTTCAAAGGTTTTAGAGGTAACTACTTCAATAATTTGAGTTTATATATCAAAATGCTTTTAACTGAGAAAGGAGTTTTAAGAATGCAGTAAGATATATAGTTTTTTTGAGTCTGTAATGTTCGATAATACTTATAGTGATACACAAGAAGAAATTCGTATCTTAAGAAGTGGTAAAACATATAAGGTTAGCATAGAAAAGAACCTTAATGAACATGAACTCCATGTAGAAACTGAGTTCCAAGCTAAGACCGATAGCTAGACAGCACCTCCATCAGCTACCTATCAGCCCATTACACCTCAGAACCCTCCAATTGCCAATATTGCACCTCCTATTCCAGAGAATCCTGCAGTTGTCAATACTGCTAATCCTCAGAGTGCCAGTACTAGTAACACCGCGGGAGTGAGCACTCAGAACATTCCGACTCAGAACATTCCATGCAGTAACATCCCTAACACCACTTAGAATACTGCACAGAATACTACACCACCTAGAAGGAGAATTACTGATGATATAAAACTTTCGATATTTAAAGGTATGGGTCTAGAGGACCTTGAGAAACATTGGTTTCTATGTGAAGCCATATGGAGCGTCAAGAAAGTCTAGGATGATGTTGTTAAGAACGCACATCTCATCACTACATTCAGAGATAGAGCATTAACTTGGTTCATGAAATATTTTGTCAGACAAAATAGAACCCTACCATATATAAAGGCTGCTCTCTTAAGAGAGTTCAATAAACCAAAGTCTGAATCACAATGTATAACAGAGCTAAAAGAGATTAAACAGAAAACAACTGAGTTAGTATGGAAATTTGACCAAACGTTTAAAGCATTATTAGACCAAGTAAGCTTTGATATTGCAACGCAACAGCACCAAGAGTGGTTCGTAGCTGCGTTGTTACCCCATATCAGACTGCCATTGATGCAACAGAAGGTTGCATTGCAGACAGAATCCTTAGAGATCTCTATGAAGCGAGAAGCTTCACCGATAGGAGAAACAAGTCAAGGAATAATCCAGATCCAAAACCAGTTAGAAACCTTAATGTTACAACTCCAGGGCATTAAGAAAGGAAAAGAAGTCAGAGAGGAAATGTGGTGTACAAAATGTAGAGTAGAGGGACACTCGAAAGAACACTATCCAGTTTTCAAAGACTACATTGATAGTGGAACACCAAATCCACTAAATTAGCAGCAAGGACCATGGTGTGAAATATGTCGATGCAAAGGACATCGACTAGAGGACTGTTATTTGATCCAAAAGTATGTTAGAACACCTAAGAACTTGTATTGCAATTTCTGTAAGTCGGTTGGACATGATGATTCCAGCTATAGAGAATATGACCCGATGATAGAAAGGAAGCACAGAATGTCCCGAAGTCACCACCGGATCACATAGAGCTTAGAGCAGCAGAAGTGAACACAGCCGCAGAGAACATAGCCGGCGAAATAGCTAAGTGTCAAAGATTACTAGATGAAGCAACTAGAGCCTAGACTACGTTGTAAGAGGACCCTCAGCTGCTACAGGTCCAAACCATCTTGCAGTAAAAACAAGCAACGTTCGACGCTCTGAACACGGAGATGAAGAATCTGCTACTAAGGGATAGACTTCGTCAATTTGCAGAAGTTAAAGACCTAAACAGGGAACTTCAAGTGCTAAGCGAAAAGGAGGTTGGAACTGGGGAAAGGACACAACCCCTGCAGGAAGAAGCTCATGCTATCTCACAAGAGATTGAGGAGAAACTAATAGAACTCCAAGAATCAGATAAAAAAGTGCAAGAGAAAACTCAGGAAGATCTAACACCGGATGTGTTGGAAATGGTTAAGGATGTTGAACAAGACGTTAAAAGCACAATTGCAAAGCTAGCCGCAACTTATCAAGAATTTGTTGCGATGATAGATCAACCACGAGAATCCCAGCATCATGAACCTATGGCGATTGGCTCAGGGATGAGCCACATCTAAGTGTTAGGGGCCTATTGGGCCTAGCCCAAGTAAGCCAATTTTGATAAGTTAGTTTTGGGAGCTGCAAGGATACAACATAGTGATACACCGAAAGAGTAAGAGAGTCAGCACCGTGAAGTTACTGTGCTGCAGAGTACCAATGCTGCAGAGATCCAGCGCCGCGAGGTGACAATTCTGCGAAGATCTGGCAAGGCAGAGGTTTGGAAGGAAAATGATATAAATTCCGGTGAGACCGATCGGCGGTCTATTTTGGTTAAGATACTCCATGATTCCTAGCAGGAGGGTAAGGAGTGGTGATGAAGGAAAAGGACTGGTCGCACGAGCAAAAGTAGCACTACGTGAATCGGCCAGAAGAAGTCGTTAGAGAAGGAACGACGGGGTGAAAGCGACCCATCGACATGCGCTCGACAGAGGGGATGAAAGTGACGTGACCACACATAGAAGGATGGCCATGACGATGAGTCTCTATCAGAGCCTAACAGTGCTGGTTAGCAGGGTAACCGCACCAGTTTTGGGGAACCTTAGGGTTTTTGAGCCCATCATGCAATGTAAAGACATGACCTAAGGGCACAATCTATAAAAGGGCACATTTTGTAAGGAAAAGGGGGAAGTAATATTCATATTGTTTATTGTTGAAGATTTATCTCTGCTGAGAGACTATTGTAAAAAGGCCCTACAGTTGTGTGTGTAGAGACCTATTGAAGAGAGAAGAGAGTCTGCAACTGTGTGCACGGACTGGAACTGTTGTACCCTTCCCTTCATAATATAATTACAGTTCCTGTGGAGGTAGCTCCCATCATGGGGGTGAACCACTTTAATTCCTTGTGTTATGTGATTGATTGTGTATTTGCATTTGAGTATTTTCTTATGTTGAATGGTTAAGACCTTGCTTAATGAGTTCATGTGTTCTTTCTTTTATATCTCTTCGCCATAAGGATAAATGATGAGAATAATATGTTAAGTATCGACATATGTGAATGAATGTTGAAGGCATAAGTATTTCTAGGTTAGATGAACGCATAAGTTGAGTAACGGGTAAACACTTAAACCAACAAAGTCTGTATAGTGTGATTCTTTGAAGCGTAGCACCGGAAGTGCGTTGTTACTTTGTAGTTCATCTTATTGTATAAGCTTGCAAGGATCACAGTCTATTATGTTGTTGAATGCATCATTTTGCACTAATTAAAGTCCGTCAAAGGTGCACAAGTGTTGAAGAGGAAGCGCATTCCTCTGTTGCGCTGTCCTGTTGTTAAGCAATCATTCTGTATCGCGTAATCTTTGGATGCATGATAGTATAAGCATTAACCACGAAGTAAGAGAGCTTCACACTGTCCACCATTATGTTGAGCGTACATCACCCAGTTGTGGAAGCCTGATTCTGCAACCTCTCCATAACTTCGCTTCGGGTGAGACCTTAGTCTGCTTGCAGACTATTGCCGAAAGGGCCGGTGAAAAGGGGTTTTGTCGGTTCCCTGTACCATGCAGAACCTGGGTCTGTCAAGTAAAACTTAAAAAACGTATTAAGATCCAACAACTTGATACACATACTCTTCAACTTGTATAGATAATGAACGGTATTAATTTATTTGGTCTACTCTTCTGGATTTGAACCATTGTACAAGATTTAGGAATAATATTAATAATCTATACATTCATTTCAATCATGTCGTAGCATTTTTATTTTTATTTTTTGCTTAGAATATATAGTACATGCATTTTCATATTAGCTTAGTAGCTTAGTACAACACATGCATTTCCATACTTTTTTAGTACATAAATTTTCAGATATCTTCCATTTCAAATAGTTGAACAACATAAACGATAGATTAGTCTAAGGAATTGTTTAATATAGTTATTTCCCATGTCACAAATTTAATCATTACTTTACCATAACTATCATACCATCATTAGAAATAAGATGTATGCATTTCATAACACTATAAACACCTATATTTCAAAAATAATTAGCACTTAGGAACATAAAGATAAAGAATAGAAAGTCATTTATTCAAATTACATAGCGAAACATGCAACTACTGTAACCCCCAAGATGAGTCCTAGTCTCTCTAGGGATTGGTTCTTAAATTCTTTCAAATTTTTTACCATTCCTTTTAATTTAAAGATATGTAATCCATCCTAGGGACCCTAATTATCCTACAAAATATTTTACTATTACCCATGGTTCATCACATAAATTCCTCTTTCCTACAAATCAAGGAGCACTCCTACAAATCCACAACTACTAATCAAGTCAACTAACATGCACTATTGTTCTATGCTACCGAAACAATCCTACAATCAACTAGTACTCAACACCTACAGTGCTCACACTCTATGTCTATAGAGAATTCTGAACCATGACTTAACTTGGACCTTGATCATATTTTCACAAATATCAAGTGGCTCTTTCATTCCCCCTTCATATGTCTATTCTATGAAAGTTACAAATTCATATTTTTAGCTTTTTATGTTTAGCTTGCTTTCTATTCCTCATTCAGATTTCTGTTTCTTTTCTTCTTCTAAGTTAAATCTAAATTTATGCTTTTAGTATTCGTTCACATCCTTCGAAAACCAAGAGAATTATCTCCCTAGCATTCTTTTTCCCTCTTTTGTAGAGGAGGCATTTACTATTTTAAGTTAGTGTTTTAGGTGGTGACACCTATTCGGGAGTTACATTTTTCTAGAGGTGTCTCTTCATATTTCATATTTCTTTTCTTTTTTATTTCCCTTATTCATTTTTTGTTTTCTTTAAATTTGTGTTTCTCCTTTTTATTCTTCTTTGTTTATCATTGTTTTCCCTATAAAGACCCAGATCCCTAATTCATTGATTTATCCCACACAACCAAAGCACATTTATTTTTTCAACATAGTATAATAATATATCCAAGTATGTGGTACTTCCAAAAACATATTCTGGAGTATTACAATGCATACATGTACTACACTTTAAAGTTATTATTGATTATTAATTCTATTTAGGATATGGCATCATCCATCACAACACGACTCTTAGTGTATACTTAAATATGATATTTCCTACTAATTTTAATAAAAACAATCACATACACTAATTTACATAGATCTTTTTTTTCTCATTTCTTAATGTTGACTTGGATATGAATTTGCTTTAACATATAATCATACAAAGTTGAATTGGATATGAATTCGATTGATCATATACATAAACTTTAATTTGGGTAAAAATTCTCTTTGACACTTCCTTGTTTTCAGATGTATTTATCTCCAATTAAATTCCCTAAATTCCCATTTCTACATGAAAATTTCTCAAACCAATGATTTTCAATGTTGCAAGTGGCATTAATATATTTTCTATAAACAAAATTTTAATTATTTTTTGTGTGAATAATTCTCTTCATTTGCCATAAAATCAGATGCATTAACGTGTTTTTGTTCTTGTTTTCATTATCATCACCATTGTCATCCTCCTCCTCCTCCTCCTCATCAACATCATATAACCACATCAGTAATTATTATCATCGTCATCTCTATTATCATTACCATCATGATTGTCATTATCATTGACATTATCATCAAGATTAAAATCAGAAACAAAACAACGAGAAAAACTTAATGCTACAAAAGGAAACTATATTCTACAGCAATGAGGAAGTTAAACAATTTGTAATACAAAAATTTAATATAGATACTATTCTAGTATAATAATAATTGATGATATTCTAGTAGTAAAACAAGTTGATTTCATAGAGAGAAAAAATCGAGTCAATAGATGGTTCAAATTATGCAATAAAAGTTTATGCAAATATAGGATATTAAAGTCGGTTCTAAGGCACTAGTAGATAGCAATTACTTTACCAACGACTTGTAAAATAAGGCACATAGAGGAATGCTTAGAAAAACATTCTTCCATGAAATAATTCCATCTTTTGTTTTAGTGTTTTTAAGCATACATCATGCACATAAGCTTTTAAGTTCTACGCAAGGTCACATTTCTTCATGTATCAAAAATAAATGTGATTTAGGTTTACTTTGTCAAATTCCTAGAAATTTAAGTTGAAACTAAATGCATGTAGGGAAAATTTTAAGAATCCGTAATTTTTTTAAAGTATAGAAACCTTCACCAATTTTACTAATCATGGAATAATTTCCCTATTTCTATTTATTTTCCCTATTTATAAAATCAACATTGAAATTGAGGAAAAATACATTAAAAATAAATAAATATATATATAATCCCTAGTTTCATTTCTATAAAGATATAAAAAGAAAAAGAAAAACAATGCCTTGCCTCTGAATAATTTAATAATAATTAATATGTGAATAAAAAAATGATATTATTTGTATAATAATTAAATTATGAAATATATATATTAATTAAGTAATATTGAAAGTATTAAATATACATTACTTTAAATTTTATAACATTTAAACTACTAAAATATAAAGGTATACAAAAATGAATTTTAAAGAAATTCAAAATGATTCCTTACTTTTTTTCTTAATAAATTGAATTGGAGTTGGTTATTCCTTACTTTTTTTTCTAAATTATGATTTTTTTATATTAAAAAATTAAAAATCAATCTGATGAAGAGTGAAGTTATACTGTGTTTTTTTTGTAATGAACAGTATTTTGTACTGAACAATATTGTTTATTTTTTAACAATACTACACAATGAATCCAGGTTTCGAAGCCTCGGCGTGTGTATGTATTTTTTGATTTCACAATAGAGCTTAATTAACTCACTGAACAGGACACTATTCATATGGCTTAGCCTTGAAGTCTGTCAAACAATCCCAGCCAAAGAATGAACGGACATCCTCGCTGCTGACATCATCGAACAAGGGATCCCAGGAAAACAAATGCCACCTTAAACCATTAAACACTGTGATATCCTCTGGACCAGGATCATTACTCGTTTCTTCATTCGCTGGAGTTAACCCCTCCTGCAGAATATCAACACATGTAGTTGTTTGTTGCATCGACATTTCATGTAGTATTTGCTCAGTGTGCAGTATGGTTTTAATTTTTGTCCTAGAAAAATGATGGGTAAAATATTTAAAACTCTCTCCTAATATAATAATATTAGGAGCCGTGCATGAAAAATAGCGTGGGCCTATCCACTGACCATATGCCATGTTTTCTCAGACAGAGAAGAGAGAAGTTGATACGATCTTTTTTTTTTTGGGTAACTATGACACTTGATGAAATGAGTCGATATGTTCTTTAAAACATTGAGTAAAAATTTTGCATCATTTATGAAGTCGTCCATCCTAAATTAACTTTCATTGGGACCTTTTATTGATCAATTTGTTGGATGGAAATTTTCATTTTTTGCTCCCACCCAGGTTGTTGATTTTGTCTCCACTCTTTTCTGAAATCACAACTAATATGTTTTTGTTCCTTTTGACCTTGTCATTCGTCATATCGATTATTGTAATTTGGATGACGATAAGGCATCCTAATATTTTGTGATTGTTCTATAGAACCATTTTGTCTTGATGTTTGTAGTGATTTGTCACCAAGTTTGCGGCCCTCAAGAAGCGATCAAGCTCCTAACAATGCATGCAGCAACACATTTATTCACATCATGTGCTCCTCATGAGGTAGAGGCTCAACTCCATGGTCATCGAAGGAGGGATTTTCAAGGCTACCTTCAAATGTACCATGGTAATTCCTTCTGATTTACTTAATACCATGGGGGCTTCACTAAAAGGAAATATAATATCACGTCCATTCATATTGGGTTATTAAATAATCATGAAAACCTAAAAATTATATTGCTTATATATTAAGGGGCAAAGGGTTTTTTTATTTAATGTAACAATACAAAAATACTTTGGGGTCTTTTTTATATGGGCGGGCTGACAAATATCCCCCAAATGGAGATGGCAGGATCACGATCGGATGAGAAATCGGGTTGAGGCAAGCCTCGGTCTTACCAGTACGCAGGAAATCGCGTCTTGAGACATGCTTGAGGCTAGGGGTTTCGTGGTGAAGATGGTTTCCATTCAATCATAGTCGAGAGGCAGTGGTCATTGACAACCAATTGTTACTAATAGCACTCATCGAGTTGTTACCAATAGCCTTGGGAGGCTCTAAGCCTCCAGGGCCTGTTATAGGCCCTCGAATATGGTACATGTATTTTCATATTAGCTTAGTAACTTAGTATAGTGCATGCATTTCCATACTTTTTTAGTAGATAAATTTTCAGATTTCTTCCATTTCAAATAGTTGAATTGCATAAACGATAGATTAGTCTAAGGAATTGTTGAATATAGTTATTTCTTATGTCACAAATTTAATCATTACTTTACCATAACTATCTTACCATAATTAGAAATAAGATGTATGCATTTCATAATAGTATAAACACCTATATTTCAAAAATAATTAACACTTAGGAACATAAAGATAAATAATAGAAAGTCATTTATTCAAATTACATAGGGAATATGCAACTACTGTAACCCCCAAGATGAGTCCTAGTCTCTCTAGGGATTGGTTCTTAAATTCTTTCAACTCTTTTACCATTCCTTTTAATTTAAAGATATGTAATCCATCCTAGTGATCCTAATTATCCAACAAAATATTTTACTAGTACCCATGGTTCATCACATAAATTCCTCTTTCCTACAAATCAAGGAGGACTCCTACAAATCCACAACTACTAATCAAGTCAATTAACATGCACTATTGTTGTACGCTACCCAAACAATCCTACAATCAACTTGTACTCAACACCTACAGTGCTCACACTCTATGTCTATAGAGAATTCTGAACCATGACTTAACTTGGACCTTGATCATATTTTCACAAATATCAAGTGGCTCTTTCATTCTCCCTTCATATATCCATTCTCTGAAAGTTACAAATTCATATTTTTAGCTCTTTATGTTTAGCTTGCTTTCTATTCCTCATTCAGATTTCCGTTTCTTTTCTTCTTCTAAGTTAAATCTAAATTTATGGTTTTAGTATTCATTCACATCCTTAGAAAACCAAGAGAATTATCTCCCTAACATCCTTTTTCCCTCTTTTGTAGAGAAGGCATTTACTATTTTTAGTTAGTGTTTTAGGTGATGACACCTATTCGCGAGTTAGGTTTTTCTAGAGGTGTCTCTTCATATTTCATATTTCTTTTCTTTTTTATTTCCCTTATACATTTTTTGTTTTCTTTATGCGTTTATTTAAATCTATGTTTCGCCTTTTTTACTCTTCTTTCTTTATCATTGTTTTTCCCTATAAATACCGAGATCCCTAGTTCATTGATTTATCCCACACAACCAAAGCATATATATTTTTTCAACATCTCGAGCTGTTGGTGTCTGAGAGTTATGCTTTGGTTGATCTGTTTCACGATGAAAGGCATGGAGCGGTTCAGTTCTCTAAATAGGTGAGTGGCTGTTTCACGGTCCTGGGAATCCTGCAATAAATCTGGTCTGGGGTTTGGTCAAGTCGAAAGTTAGCGGATCGAGAACTTTCACTTCTGAGTTACATGCTACGACAATAACAAGGGTTTTTCCCTACGTGGCAGAGCGCGGCGATAACCAATGTCTTGCCTTATCTGTATGTGTTAGGGGGTATTAGGACCTTACATCAATATTTTAACGAATGAAACTTTCATTTTAGCTTTGTTTTCTTATAGTATAATAATATATACAGTATGTGGTACTTCCAAAACATATTCTGGAATATTACAATGCATACATGTACTACACTTTAAAGTTTTTATTGATTATTAATTCTATTTAGGATATGGCATCATCCATCACAAATTATACCTATAAAAAATTGATTAGAACATTTCATGGAAATGGAAGTGAAGAAACCTTATTATGAAACATAATATGTCCTTTTTAGTATTTGATTTTTGTTAACATGGATATAAAAACATAAACGGTTGCATGAGTTATTCAAATTACATTACATGATATCTTAATTGGTTGACTTGGAATATATATAGAATACATGAAATTTGAACACGACTCTTAGTGTATACTTAAATATGAAATTTTTTATTAATTTTAATAAAAATAATCACAAACATTAATTTATATAGATCTTTATTTTCTCATTTTTTAATGTCGACTTGGATATGAATTTGCTTTAACATATAATCATACAAAGTTGAATTGGATTGATCATATACATAAACTTTAATTTGGGTAAAAATTCTCTTTTTCACTTCCTTGTTTTCAGATGTAATTATTTCCAATTAAACTTTCATGTCTACATGAAAAATTCTCAAACAAATGTTTTTCAACTTTGCAAGTGGCATTAATATATTTTCTATAAACAAAACTTTAATGATTTTTTTGTGTAAAAAATTCTCTTCATTTGTCATAAAATGAGATGCATTAACATGTTTTTGTTCTCATTTTCATTACCATCACCATTTTCCTCTTCCTCCTCCTCTTCCTTTTTATCAACATCATATAACCACATCAATAATCATTATCATCGTCATCTCCATTATTATTATTATCATTATTGTTATTATCATTGACATCATCATCAAAATCAAAATCAGAAACAAAACAAAAAGAAAAACTTAATGCTACCAAAGAAAACTATACTATACACAAATGAAGAAGTTAAACAATTTGTAATACAAAAATTTAATATAGATACTATTCTAGTATAATAATTGACGATATTCTAGTAGTAAAACAAGTTGATGTTATTGGAGAAAAAATCGAGTCAAAAAGTGGTTCAAATTATGCAATAAAAGTATATGCAAATATAGGACATTAAAGTTAGTTCTAAGGCACTAGGAAAATAAGGCACTAGGAATGCTAAAAAAACATTCTGCCATGAAATAATTCCGCGTTTTAAAGAATACATTATGCACATAAGTTTTTAAGTTCTATGCAAGGTCACATTTCTTCATATATTCAAAATAAAAGTGAGTTAGGTTTACTATGTCAAATTCTTAGAAGTTTATGTTGAAATTAAATGCATGTAAGGAAAATTTTAAGAATTCATAATTTTTAAAAGTGTAGAAACTTTCACCAATTTTTACTAATTATGGAATAATTTTCCCTATTTTAATTTATTTTTCTTATTTCTAAAATCAATATTAAAATTGAAAAAAAACATTATATATATATATAAATAAAATCCCTAGTTTCATTTCTATAAAAATATAAAGATATAAAAAGAAAAAAAAACTGCCTTCTGAATAATTAAATAATAATTAATATATGAATAAAAAAATTGATATTATTTTGTATAATAATTAAATTATTAAATATATTTATTAGTGAAGTAATATTGAATGTATTAAATATACATTACTTTAAATTTTACAACATTTAAACTATAAAGGTATACAAAAATGAATTTTAAAAAGAAATTCAAAACGATTCCTTACTTTTTCTTCTCAATAAATTGAATTGTAGTTGGTTATTCCTTACTTTTCTTCTGAAAATACATTTTTCTTAATTTGCTTTTTTATTTTTTAACTACAAGTTAATTCCCATAAGCTACTATGATAATTTTTTCCAAAATTATGATTTTTTTATATTAAAAAATTAAAAATCAATCTGATGAAGAGTGAAGTTATACTGTGTTTTTTTGGTAATGAACAGTATTTTGTACTCAACAAGATTGTTTTTTTGTAACAATACTACAAAATGAATCCAGGTTTCAACACCTCGGCGTGTGTATGTATTTTTTGATTTCACAATAGAGCTTAATTAACTCACTGAACAGGGCACTGTTCATATGGCTCAGCCTTGATGTATGTCAAACAATCCCAGCCAAAGAATGAACGGACATCCTCGCTGCTGACATCGTCGAACAAAGGATCCCAGGATTAAACAATTAAACAATTAAACGTTGTGATTTCTTCTTTCGCTGGAGATGACCCCTCGTGATGAATATCAACGCAGGAGGGTTGACGTCGCGCAAAAGATCCCAGCCAAAGAATGAACGAACATCCTCGCGGGTGACATCGTCGAACAAAGGATCCCAGGAAAAGAAATGCCACCTTAAACCATTCAACGCTCTGATATCCTCTGGATCAGGATCATTACTCATTTCCTTATTCGCTGGAGTTGACCCCTCCTGCTCAATATCAACGCATGTAGCTGTTTGTTGCAGCGGTATTTCATGTAGTATTTGCTCAGTGCGCATTATGGTTTTGCTTTCTCTATTAACAAAAAGCTGTGTATAATCTTTAAAACTCTCGCCTAATATAATAATATTCTTCAACTTTTCTCGTGACCAATTGGCCTCCACTATACTGATATATTGGAACATTTGGGAGCGGAGAATGAAGAAAAGCGTGGGCCTGTCCACAGACCATTGTTTGCTCGGACAGAAAAGAGAAAAGTTGAGGCCCTTCATGACTTTTCGCTCCACTGTAGTCAAATCTCGATCGTATACAACGATATCATTTAGCCAATAAAATTTCTCTTTCAATAAAATGGCTAAAGCTAATTGCATGTGATCATTTGGCTGCGTTACTCCAATGCTATGGAGAACTACCTGTAATTCTGATTGATGTGGGCCTTTGCCTATCACGTTTTCTATTCGTCTCTCCATTTCTAGATCCTGCATTTGCTGCATGAATTTTCTGTAAAACGTAGATTTCTCCAATTTTTCCTGTCCCAGATGTATTTTATTAATCATCTCCTCAGCCGTTCTTTTACTTTTTACATAGTCTGGTGCGAACATTTCTGTGTCCTGCCTTTGGAAACCGTGTAATGAGCCATTCCAGTCAAAGAAATGCCAACTTAAACCATCGAAGGATCTGTCATACACCAGATCGCCGTCCAAAGAAGTAGCTGCGTATGGAAGCTGGATTTCATACAGCATGTGATCACTGTCAAGAATTACTTGCATTTTTTTAGCGAGACGGTGATATGCAAATTTGTTTTTGTCCAAGTCGTAACACTTGAAGCTGTTGCCTAATATAATAATTCTGTTTAAATTCTCAGGCGTCCAGTTTGCCTGCAGTACTCTGTCCATGAGATCAATATCGCAGTGAGGCATGAAAAACAAGGTCGGTCTATCCACTTTCCGTCTGCCATTTTCGTTAACAGAGAGACAAATGCAGTCGAAGGCATTTATAGCTTTTTGCTCCACTGTTGACAGTACTGGATCGTACAACACAATATCATTCACCCATTCAAAATTTTCTCTTAACAAAATTGCCAAAGATAATTGCATGTGATGACACTCTACATCTTTCACCGTCTCAGTAGGCTCCATCTCGCCAACACCATAGAGAACGACTTGTAACTGAGAATGAACTGGGTCTGTGCCTATCACCCGTTTTATTAGAGCCACCATTTCTGGGTCTTGTATTTGTTTCATAAATTCTGTATAGAATGAAGATTTCTCCAATTTTTGGAGAGCGAGCTGTATGTTCTTGACTATTTCCTCTACTTTTACGCTAATTTGTACTTCTGAGTCACCCTCCATTATTGCCTATAAAAACCAGTCAGTGAATAGATAGGATTGTTCGATTCTGTGCCGAGAAGAGAAAATACTCTATGCCCTGATGGACGTGCGTCCACAGTTACAATGATGTACACCTTCAGTCTTTGACAGTGCAGCCCAATTCTCGCAAGCACTGAAAAGATTGGAATATATATGAACACTGCAGCCCAATTCTCGCAAGCACCGAACCGAAAAGTTTGGAATATATATGAACACTGCAGCCCAATTCTCACAAAGGACCCAAAATATTGGAATTATCGCAAGTACCAGAGAATGGAATATAAATTAGAGTCTCTCTTCACATAATACGTAATAGAATTAATTTTATATATAATACAATATTTATAATGTGTAAAATATATTCATGTTAATATTAATGTGTTCATTTAGGCCGACACATGTTTAAAAAAAACATTTATAACCGGTACAATATATTTATTAGGTTAATATTAATGTGTTCATATAGCCCGACACATCTAAAAGAAAAAAACATTTGTAACAGGTAAACTATATTCAAAACGATGAGGATAGTTGTAAACATTCACCACACCAACTTTGTTTTATTGGATTTAAAATGCAATTCATATCTTCATTCATTTTATTAATATAATTATTATTAAATAGAGGGATATCTTAATTTCGATATTACTTATTAGTTTGATATGAATACTAATTATTATATGTTTTTATAGTTAAGATATTAATTATATGATTTCTGTTGAGTATGGTTTATTACGGTTAAATATGTTTGACTTTGGTTATTTTTTTTAAGGGTTATTATAATACATGATGTTAGTTATTCTTGTCACATATGAATATCATTTACTATGTTCAACCATATTAACTATGGCTGATAATAGTTGAATGAGGGTGACTATGAGGGAATGCCCAAGGTTCATTATGGTTAACAATGGTTAAATATGGTTGACTATGGTTTATCACCTCTAATTATGGTGACTTTGGTTGACTATGGTTAACAATGGTTGATTAAGTTTCTCTTATTTATGTTTTGTTACATTCTATTATGGCTAACTATGACTGACCACGTGTAGTTATGAATTTTTGTATATCAAGATTCTCTACAACTAACTTTTTTTAGCATGTTTGGCTATGGTTAATTATTGTTGACCTCAAGGATTATGTTGGATTGTGGCATTCATCAATCGTTATGTTACATTGCACTGTGCATCTTTACCTGCTTATGTTGAATCACTACATTACTTAAGGGTTATGTTGTATTATCAGATTAAGAGGTCGAATTCAACATTTTGTCTGATTGGCACATTAAGAGGTTTGTAATATACTGATATGTATTGCGATGTTTATCTTAGTTGGTTTGTATTAACTTATTATGTTCCCTCGTTGTTATGCCACATTGTGATCATCCTCGATAATTATTTTTTCATTGCAAATGCCCTTAAAGGTTGCGATGGATTGTGACTTTCCTAGATATTTATGTGAGATTACTTGAAATTGGGCCCTCACACAAAGTTGTGGGACCTTGAGATGCAATTGTGCTTTTGCGAAACGTGCTAAATTTTCGTAAAAGGAAAACGCGTGCGCGTTTCTTTGAACTAGGCATGGGCAGGCACGATCCTACCATGTCACTTAACACGCAGGATAGGAAATCATATTGCGCGAGCGTTATGAATTCAATAACGCGTGAATGTTATAGTGATAGATAACGACGCACGTCATGGTTAATATATTAAAAGCCAAAAAATAGTCTGCTTCTGCGTCCACTGTTCATTGACCAAAATAACCAAAATGCTCAAGCAATCAGATCTTCCAATGTTGACGTGTGTTGATGTATATGTAACTTCAGAATATATTTCATATATGTATATTGTATCACTTCAAAATGTTGATGTATATGTTGTCTTTAGCTATTAAAATTAATTGGGACTGTGTTGAAAGATGTTTTGGTATATTGGGATTGTTGAAGGATGCAGTCTTGTGCAATTGGGTTAAATATTAGTTGTAGGAGTATCGGCCATTTCAGGTTGCTTCTCTGCAGTGCTAAGCTATCAACACGATCCAAATGACCAATGGAACATTGCTACAATATACATGCAAAATTTGCACATAAACCGTTTGACAAGAATCCAGTCAAACTTCCATAATCTCCTGCTAAAGGGTAAATGGTGCTAAGTAGCCTTGGAAGGTACACACATAAGACATTGTCCATAAACCCTGCCATTTATTTATATTCTAATAGAAATAACCAAATTCACCAGTAACATGCACCAAAAACATGCAAATCAGAATGTGAAATAGCATATCAACACCTATTGGAAATTGGAAATTGATCCATTTTTGCATATGGAGGCAAAACACTATCCATACATAGCACCACAAATGAAACACTATCCAAGTCAAACAATGACATAGCTAAAACACTATCCATACATAGCATCAGCGATCAAACACTATCTAGGACAAACAATGCCAATAAGGCACCCATAAATTCCAAGTATAGATTCCATTGGTGCAAATGGAACTAGCATTTGACAAAGAGAAAGCAGGACTACGAATATTCAAAACATGGCACATTAACAGGAAATTTGAAGGGGAACCACAGGGAAAACACTATCCAAGTCAAACGATGCTAACATGGAACCCATATATTCTAAGTATAGATTCCATTGCTGAAAATGGAGCTTGCTTTTGACAATGACAAAGCACGATTGCCAATAATCAAAACATGACACATCAACAGTTTCCATAATCTGTCAAGTAGGATATCCAAAATACATTGGAACACTATCAGAACAAAAATTAGAGCAATTTTCCTTCACACAAAAGAGACAGGAACAAACAAATCAAACCAAACCCCGTCGCCTCTTGTCCAGACAAGCCAATAGCCATTTTCTCATACCCATAATTCAATTGTAATTACACATATTCCTCGATGCTTAAAAAAAAAGGAAAAACCATAGTCAATTACCCTTAGCTCAACCTCACAACCTTGTTTGTAGCAAGCTACCAGTGCACCAAGCCAACCATTGTCTTGAATGCTGGCTCTATAAATAGGAGAACAAAAGAATACATTTTCAAATTACAAAGTGCATAATATAACATGTCCTTGCATTATATTATATCTAACATAGTAGGCTAGAGAAAATCTCTTACATACATAAGTACTTCTAACTAAGAAGCCACAGATGGCCACGAAATCTGGAAGCCATAAACACAAGCTTTACTAAAAATATCAACATGCAACAAGCACCACAATGTCTAGCAATGTTTAAAAAGCAGATAGATTATATAGTCTCTTGGTTGCAAAGAAATGCAAAAAAATGGTTCATAGTACCATTATATTTTTTTGCAATTCAGAGCACGATTGCAATGTTTTTTTGAATTCGAAGACTGTAGAGGCAGCAACTGAAAGATCAGCGAGAAAATTCTTCTAATATGAGATCCAAAAGAGACATTGCAATTCATCTTTGCTTAAGAGAGTGAAACTAGGTAGATAAACACCTAACGAACACATGCAATGGATGTTGATACCATTATACAAGGTCATACAAGGTTTAAAGACTAGAGAGCCTATAGGCTTGTTGTTGACAAAAAAGATGAGCCAAACATGCCAATATACCAATTTTTATGGTAGAAAAGTTAAAATGAAAGAACATATAGGAGATGAATTTAAACTTTGCATTACATATGTAAAAGACATTTAGTTGAAATTAGAAATCAATGCCATGAACAAGAAGAACAACTAGCATCAGCATATACCATAGTTTGAAATATTTGTAATTATGTGTAATAGTAATATATACATATATTTATATGTCACATGAAATATGTAGGTAGAAAGTACGAGGATAGTAGACAAAATGATATAGACGATCTAAAGGTAAAAGCCACATAAATTTTGTTTTATACATATTATCAAACATGCAATTTGAAGTTTGCAAAATCTAAGTAGCATGTTGTATGGAGACATAACTAGATATAGTAAAAATAACAAAAGTTGTTGTATGCCCTATCACTGAGTGCTATTGATTTATGTTATCATGTTGTATGCATCAAGTGTGAAAACAACTTGCACAGAGAGTCTTCATAGGTGAAAAACTGTTGATGAAATGCTGCTTCTGTGTTGCTCGTATGTAGTCATTACAACTATTGGGCAATGTTGTTGCAACTATGGAAATTTCATTGTGCAAGCCAATATCCCAATTTATGTTTCAATAGCACATTCCAGGTAATGCTCATGCTTGGATGGTGTGTTTTGTTGGCAGATTATGCAATCCGACACGCTGTTAGGGCTATGTTTGTTGCATTTATTGCAGATTTTGCGGAAAGGAGGCGTGAAGGAATTTTTTGTTTAGAGTGTTCCATGTACCTGCAAAATGCAGCTAGTCAATCTCATATTGAATAAGAATTCAAAGATGTTTTCAAATATGGAAATCTATGAAGCGTCAATGAATTTTGTTATAGTGCAATAAACTATTGATAAGAAGTTTGCAATGATGTGCAATAAAAAACATTATCAACAATGTTGCAATGCCAGAATGGCAATAAATTGAAGAACATTAGCAACTATGAAAAAAAACATAAGCAAATATACTAGTACATCTATGCATAAAAGAACAACAATCCTGCAATTTGTCGATGCTCGAAAAACATAAAAGAACAAAAGCATATAAAAACCAACTATCAAATGGTAGGGAAAAAATGATTTGCAAGTAGTTGAGAAATGAAAATCAAAATTGTCAAATGAGTTATATCAATTAAAACCAAAGACTATCTGCACCAAACATAGGTCAGGATCTTGGCTCCAAATACCCATAGGTTCTTGGTGATGTCAAATAATCATATACATCTGGCATAAATGCAATCTTTCATTTTGATAAAAAAGAAAAGCAAAAATGCAATTCTTCAATGAAATATTACTTGCAAAATTTAAGTTCAAGAATTTATCCATCCTCAATGGATGAAAGAGAAATGGACAAAGTTTGATTTTTCACATGTAGGTATTAAAAGATTTAAACCCCAAAAATTTATTACATTAATTTTCAAAAAATAAAAATTTGCATAACATAAATTTAAAAAAAAAAAGTTGCAACATCTAATTATGAGTGACAACTCAACTGTTCTTAAATATTGGTCAATAATACTGCTTGTTGATAGAGAGAATGACAATAACTGTGTAACCTTATCATTTTAGGGCTTCCATCAATTTATACCCCATAAAGTAGCCCAAAAAAGGCCTGATGGAGAATGAGAATTTATTTTATAGGCACCATCCAACAAATTAGATGGAAAATAAAAACCTATGACATAAGATCACTGCAACATCTAGTTGTTTCCAGAAACTGCTGAAAATTTCCAGCAATTTTTTGTTTTTTTAAAGCTCAAAAGAAAGAAAAGAAAAGAAGGAGATCCTACCAAAAACCTAAAAGTGGCTACTAAGCCTGACATATAAAATAAAATCCATTCACAGTGGGAAAATGCCTCTTCTAAGATCTATTTTTTGAAAAGAGAAAAGCACACAAGCTAACAAAAGAACATTAGAGCAGCATTTGTAGAAAGATTTTCTTTAAAAAAATGTGTTCCGCTTTTGGAAACCATTTCCCAGTGTTTCCTCATTTCATGTGGTTTCCTACGTAGACTAACCCAATGTTTTTTATACTTCTGGACCCTTGTTGTACTTGCTTATGGATACACATTTCCTATCGTTTCTCATTTCCTATTTCTAATACTCAAAGACATGTAGGTTGCTTTATTAATTTGGTTTTAGTGGTACAAAGGTCTGAGATTACTTTATCTATTTTTATGGGAACAACAAAGAAATTTTTTATGAGGAAATGCTTGAAAATCATCCATGCTTGATGAGAACTTCATCAAATTGATTGAAGATGTAAATTGCATTGGGCTTGAGAAGCAAAGAGTTGATGTGTTTATCAGAGAACTTCTAAAAAGCACAATTCCCATGACTCCATTGTCCAAATGTTCTCCAGGAAAAACAATTAGAATGTCCCTTCTGCACAACTAGAACTTGTCCATAGAAGAGATGTTCTAATTGTCTGTGATGCTAAGCTCAAGCATGCATCAGGAAGCCAAGAAATAAGTATCAGTGGAATTTTACAAGAGCCAATCCACAGGCATACGCTAAACTTTTTTTGTTGAAGTTAGGCTTACTAAACTACCCTGAATGCATGCATGAGGCAATGCCATTTGCTTAGAGGACACAAAGATTTATGTTTTTTATTGTGAACTTATGTTCCTACCCTAAACAGAGAGGAATTCTAGGTCAATTCAACATGTTTGAATGAATACACAATATTTGGACAAAACTAAACCTCTCTTGGGTGATTGTCGAAAATTTTCTGCTTTATTGGTTGTTAAATACCATATCATAAAACAGAAAAGTATTATAGGGGACATATTTTCCAATCTAAATCTGTGATAAAGACATGGCTCATGAGACGCGGGCATGCCCAGATCCGGCTGCAAGGTTAATTTCGCTCTTATTGATGCTAATAAATGATTTGTAGTCCTCATCCTTAGTGGAAAACTCTCCTTGAGCGAAAACTCTTTAGATATCACTCCAATCAGGTTTCTCTTTTACACCTATGAAACTGTTGGTATTGGATAATAGGGAAGCGTTGGGATCCAATTCTAGACTTCCAATTTCTTCACTTCCATGTTGAATCCCAGGAAATTTCATTTCTCAATGAAGAGAAGGCCATGGATGGGAATTTAAAGAAAGGAGATAGATACGATTACAGCCCCAATGATGACTCAGATGAAAAGGAATCCAACTTTGTAAGAAGGATCAAGAAAGGAACCGGAAAATACAAAGGTAATCTCCCTTTAAAGTGCTTTAACTGTGGTGAGACAGGACACTTTGCTACCAAATGTCCATACAATAATAATAGGTATCCATAAAAAGGAAGAAGTAAATTCCAAAGAAATAAAAAAGGGCAAGACTCAAAAGAATAGATACATTCAGAAAGAAAATAAGAATCTCTACTCCAAAGAAATAAACTATTCATCTACTTAAAATGATGAATATAGTTATTAATATAGTGATGAATACATTCTTTTCATGGCCCTAGAAAAAAATTCCAACATACATGAAGAAAAAGACAGAATGTCAGAAAATGAGGAGAATTTTGATGAAGAAGTTTATCTTGAAGGATAATTTATTTGTGCCCTGGATGAAATACAGAAGCTCAGGAAAAATAATAATTTATCAAAAGAGAAACTGTCACATAGCTCTGATCTGAAATTTCAACTAGAAGAACAAAAGAAAAATGAAGAGGAAATTAAAAAGAAACTGCAAAACAAAAAGGAGAATGGTGAAAAACTTTAAGATGAGAATGCTTCCCTAAAACAAGAAATATAATTTCAGCTCAGGTGAATAAAAATCTAAGATTTAAAAAGAGTTAAATGTTGTTGGAAAATATTATCAGCTACGTGCCAAAGATCACCATTTTACAAAACATGACTTGGTTATGAATCCAATACCAAATTGTAGAAAACCAAAGAAGAGCCCAAGAAGGCTATTGCCCTAAAAAATTATTTAAAGCATAAAGAATACAACAATGAGGCCAACAATGACCAACAGAATTCTGTTGTCCTCCACAAGAAGAATGAGCTCAGAAAAAAAACAAGAAAACTTATTAGAAACAGGTATTAATATCACTTTCTTGGAATCTATTTTTCTTGCAACAACTTTGGGCACAAAGCAATCAACTGCAGAGCTTATCCAAGAAATAACCAAGTGAGAACTGGAGGCACCTTTGAATGCTCTAAGGAACAATCACATTAGAAACAAGATCAAAGATTCTCTTTACAATAGAAACATAAATTATTTTTATCATCTACTCTACAACATTGAATGTCATAAGTGCAACAACTTTGGTCACAGATCTCAGGATTGCAAAACTCTAATCAAACCTCCCCTTTAAAGAGTTGCTCCTATTAGTCACAAGGAAGAGATCCCTAAAGTTTGGAAGAAGAAACAAGACAAGGTAGTCAAGGAAGAATGTGACTTAGCACTACATGCTCAATACAAAAGAAGATATTAGTATATAGGCAGTGGCTACTCTAAACATATGACTGGTGGTGAAAACAAATTCCTTGATCTGAATAAATAAAAAGGAGGTAGTGTTACCTTTGGAGACAATGTGTCTGCTAAGATAATTGGGAAAGGTAAAGTAAGCCTTGGAAGTAAGAAAGCCACAAAAACAACGTTCTACTATTTGAAGACTTGAAGCATGTTATAAGTGTTATCCAGTTGTGTGACCAGGAACACACTTTTCTCTTCAACTACTAGGAATGTTAAATAAAAAAAAGAAGATACAAGCACGCTGGTAGAAACAACAACTAAAAGTACAAACAATGTGTACATTCTAAATGACATAGAAAGAGAATAATGTTGTAGGCACATATTGATGAAAGTTGGTTGTGGCATGAGAGAATGGGACACCTAAGTTTTGGCAACTTGGTTAAAGTCAGTAAAAACCAAGTTGTAAGAGGCATTCCAAAAATCATTAGGCCTTCAAATCCAGTTTACAAACACTGTCAACATGGGAAGGAAACTAAAGTGAACTTAAGGATTAAGGAATATTAAACCTCAAGACCACTGGAAATCATTCACACTGATCTTTGTGGGCCATGTAGATCAAAGAGCTTGAATATTTACCACTGTTTAATGCTACTCATTGATGACTACACAAAAATGACTTGGGTTGTCTTTCTCAAGCATAAATCATAAGCCTTAGGGAAGTTAAAAGCATTCAAAGCATTGGTTTAAAATGAAACAGATTTGAAGATCACATTCTTAAGATCAGATAATGGAGGATAATTTTCTTCAAATGAATTTGATAAATTCTATGAAGCCCATGGAATAAAAAGACACTTCTCATCTACAAAAACTACCTGACAAAATGGAGTGGCTGAAAGGAAAAATAGGTCTGTACAAGAGATTGCGAGAACCATGTTAAATGAAGCTAGACTGCTAGACATATTTTAGAAAGAGGAAGTCCATAGAGCTATATACATTTTAATAGAGGACAACTCTAAGTCAACAGTGACAAAACTCCATATGAGTAATGGAAGGGCAGACCAACAAATGTCAAACACTTTAAGGTCTTTGGAATAAAATGCTACATAAAGGGAGATGATTAAAATCTTGGAAAATTTGACTCTAGAATTGATGAAGGAATTTTCCTCTAGTATTCCAGTCAAAGAGAGGCTTCTTACAAGTGTAACAATCTGTGATTGGACAAAGTTGTAGAGAGCGCAAATGTCAAAGTGGATGACAAAAACCCTAGAAGAATTAAGATGCAAGAAAATGATCAATCAAATATAATAGGCTGCAATGAAGAAAATGAAGACAACGAGGAATAATGAGAGTCTCCTCGATAAGACACAAAGACTGCTTCAAGGTATTTTCAAAAGAATCACCCTGGAAAATTTATTCTTGGGAATAACATTGAAGGTGTCCAAACAAGAAAACAGTTAGCAAAGACACTGGAACATGCAAATATGTCCTTGTTTTCCAAAATAAAACCCAAAATCTTTTAAGAAGCTGGTAGAGATGAAAGTTGGGTTAATTCCATGAATGAATAATTAGATTAGACTGATAAAAACCATACCTGGGAGCTAGTTCCCAGACCAAAAGATAATAATGTAATAGTAACTAAGTGGGTTTTCCTAAACAAACTAAATGAAGATGGACAAGTGGTGATAAATCAGGCAAAGCTGGTATGTAAAGGCTATGCTAAGGTTGAAGGTGTTTATTCTTATGAAACCTTTTCTCTAGTGTCTAAACTAGAACTCATTATAATGCTCCTGGAATTTGCTTGTCACAACTTACAAGAACTTCAAAATCTAACAAAAGGATGTAAAATAAACATTCCTAAATGGAAACTTGGAAGAGGAAGTATACATTGAGTAGTCTAAGGGATTTCAGCTATCAGAAAATTCAGATTGGGTATTCTATCGTGTCTATTTTCTTGTCGATTGATTGCAATGTATATGAATTTGTTTGGACAAACGCCATCATCTTTTTGTTGTGTTCATCAACATCCTTGTTTCTATAAAATAGGAAGGGGAATGTTGGGTCATTTGGCGGTGTTCTATAGCAATTCCTATTCAAGAAGTCAATGTCAGTGTCTGTTTGCGAGTTTGTTCTGATTCTATTCAAGACTGAAATGAAGGTTGGGTTTTCTTGTCTCACAACTTATGTGAGATGGAAGCATTTGATATTATGTCTCCATAAATTTTAAGGCAACGAATGTGAGTCAACATTCACTTGTTCAAAAACCCAAGAATATTTGATAGGTTGTGCTTGACACAGGTCTCCACAAAAAATATTGTCCAAATTTCCAAATGGAGAGTTGGGAGTATGCATAATTTCGCACAATCTTTTTTCAATGCTCCATAGCATCCGAACACCAATCAACGATGCTTCGTCTATTAGAATGAGATGCAATTGTTCAAAATCCTTGGACAATAGGTCCAATGAGTTGGAGCTTAGTGGAATCATCTTTGTTAATGTCAAAGGGAGGCGAAGTGAATGCAAGGTAACACCATCTACATTGTGCGCAACTCTTCCAGTAAATGCAAGTATAATGCCCTTTTTTTTAAGAGGATCACTACAAAGATCCATGTTGTGAAAATGCAAAAGTCCATGGTAAATTGCTTTCGCAACAAATGTTTTTCTTGTGCCTGCGGCTCTGGTCACGAACACATGAATCGGTGTGGTTGGGTTAGCTCTCTTCCTCATTGTGATTTCCTTTACTATTTCTTGTTGTTCTTTGTTAAGTTTTTTTCTAATGGAATAGTAGGCCTCTTTGCTAATGCTGTGGGGAAGTTTCATAGTTTCAAATGCATTGTCAGATGGAGTTTCAATCTTCTTGGAGAATGCTCCACACATGAGATCATTTTCAATGTCATAGTTATCAGATATATAAAGGTTAGTTTGCTTTTGCAAAGTGTTTCTTTCATAAAAATTTGTTCATTTCTCGAGTTAGTTGTCTTTGCCACTATGTCAATGTCACCCCAAGTGGTTTTTTATTTGGCTATGAACTTTTGTTCAATTTGTTCTATGAAGTCTATATGTGGAAGGTATGCTTCTGCCCACGTTTCTGTATCCTTTTTAAGAACATTTTCGTTTTGTCTGAAGGGGACAAACAACATCATTTTTTCTCTGTAAAAGTTTTCTAGGTATTTATGCTCATTATATTGAACATAGCGTATGATTGCAGGTTTCCTTAATTTTCTAAAGAATGAGTTAGAGCATGTGTAAAAGGAGGCATATTCATACAAGGTAACTTTTTCAATCTCGGAAGGTCTTGCAGTGTACTTTTCAATGAGAGATCGGCACAAAATGTTTTCTGAATCATCTGGCTCTTGTTGCAGAAGCATTGGGGTTTTTAAGACATAGGTTCTTTTGTCAGTTGGCCCTGTATTAATGAATATAGTTTTCTTGGAGCTTGTATGTAAAGGCAATGAAAGCACTATATATATAGCTTGTCGAATGGAAATAAAAGGCATATAATTATTATAATTCCTTTCAAGTCAAAGAATGTTGGATCTTCACTTTTCCATGTATGGAAAGAAAAAGAAATTTTCATCTACATTGGAAAAGTAAAAATTTATCTATTGTCACCATTTCCATCACTTCTATAGTCGAGAAATAGATATTACCATTAAATTCTTCTTGGTTCAATCTAGTGTAGAGAAACAATATCAACATCAAGAAAAATAGAATGAATATGAATTCAAATTTTATAACTTTCATGCATTACAAACCTTTGCTAGTCCCATACATAATTTAAATATGGTATGAATTTTATAGAAAACAATATGAATATATTATGCACTTTTGTTTGTGAGTCCATGACCCTAACCTTGCTTCATTTGATGATTACCAAAACTAGGGTTTTGCTCAATAAAGGGAATGTAATATATGCATTTAGGTTTAAATTTGTGTAATCTATAGCCCATGCGTCTGTGGATAGAATTTTCATGTATGACATTCCAAAAGACACTTGTAAGAGATAACCAAATTTATTTATTTTTCATGGTTTGTTTTTTATGCCCAGGAAAGAAATTTGGCATTTGTCCTTGAATGAACTTAGGATGTGATTTCCATCCTACGATAAAATGGAAACTAGGGATTTCATTAATGAATAATCAATTCCATTCGACTCATGGTCATATCATAATAAATAAAAACATTACCCTATATCATGAGGAAATGGAACACATGCTATTTTATTCAATCTGAAACTAGGGTTTGGCTCAATAATATGAAATGCAATGTTTTCAATTAGGGGCCAATTTATGAAAACTCTTTCTTGTTAGTATGAGAAAAATATAATGGACTCAAAAATTCCCAAACACATTTTCAAAATCTTACATAACTAATTTTTTAATACAGTTTATTATTTATTCCATTCGAACCAGTTTTCCATGTGTCTAGGAATTACTCTTGGATGTGAGTTGCAAATCACCAAAAATAAAAATTGAGAATTAGTTCAACAAAATATATACTATGTTGGAATATTGAAATCATTGTATATCTAGTCACACCTATTTACCATGATTGCATAACTCTGATGTTATTTTATTTGATGATTCATGGAACTAGGGAATTTCTAAACAATATGCAATGCAATTTTTATATTGAGGCATAGAGTTTTGGAAAATCTACCCCATGAATGTGTGAAAAACATTTTTATTTTCACCATGCCAAAATAAAATTTTAGGAGATTTGAAACTAATTATACATACTTTTTTTGTCACAAGACCAATTTTCATATGTTCTTGAATGGCTCTTGGATGCAAGTTTCATCTTATCATAAAATGAAAATTAGAACTCATATTAATGAAATATTTATTCATTCATAATCATGAAATCACATTAAATATAAAGTCACCCCAATCACATGAGTACATGGCCTGAATCTTCTTTTATTTGATGATTTCTAAAACTAGGGTTTTGTTCAATAAGTGGGTGATTTTTTTTCATTCAAGGTTTATTTAATGTAATTTGCCCCAATAGAACCTGGAAAAAATAATCAAATTTCCCATTTCAAACAAAACTATAGAAGGTTATAGAACCTCATTTTTCTCTACACTTTGGTTTTTATGCCCCATAGACAAATTTTTCATATATTATCCCTAAATGGCTTGTTGATGTGAGTTGCAACTTGCCATGAAATTGAAATTGTGGCTCATATTAACAAATTAATAATTATGTTGGAATTGTGTCATTTTGTTACCATGAGTGGTATCCATATTAGGCATTAATTAATGTCAAAGATATTGGTTTATTAGATGAATCCCAAAACTAGTGTTTTGCTCAATAAGAGGTAATGAAATGTTTCCATCCATGGATCAAAATTTGAAAATTTGAAGAAGGATTTTATTTGGTCCTAGATATATATATTTTTAGTAGTTGAAGGCATATTATATATTATATGTATGAATGATAGTGGATCTTAATAAAGGAACAACCCTCCATGAAAATGAAGTCATGAAATTGGTTCGTGGTCATTTCGATGATAATTCCTTTATAATAATTTTGGATATTAAACTTTTTGGATAAACACAATGGATTTACTAAAAAATTTTGTGTTTTAATAAGATATAATATTCAATTTTACAAATCATAATTCTATATAAAATCCAAAACCCAACCCTAACATCTCAGCCTCATTAAATTGGTGTTTGATCCAACCTACCTAAATGTTCATGTACTTGGGAATTGTGTTTTCCTTCCATACATATTGTTGAGATATCTAGGAGGTTGTGGTGTAATGGATAAAATAATTGCTTCTATGATATGATTATGTTAATATTATTTGTAATGTATATAGTTTATATTATTCTTCTAGACTCCCCTCTAATGCATCTTGTGAAACATTATTATGCACCAAATTCAAAAAGACCACAAAAATAGAAAGAAAGACTAACCCAGTTCCTTGAGAATGAAGTGAAGATGTGAATAAGAATCATGTTCGATGGGTAAACCTCCTTTTACATTGTATCAAATGCACTAGACAAAATGAGATGTTTATACAAATGAATATCGTTTTATTATAAATAGGAGATGAAGTGATCATGATGTAATGTACTACTAAGACAACCTAAACATAAATATTGTACTGATAAGAATGATGGTTAGGACCTTAACATATCCCCCCTCTTTAAAAAATATTTTTTCTCAACATTGTGATTTAGGTTGGTTCTTCATGAATCACTCATTTTTCCATGTCACTTATTCTAGAGCCATATTCTTAAACATTATTGGGTACTACATAATGTTCTATCTTGACGAGATAAAGACCATCAATGAATGAATTTTTTGGGTACATGAATCAACTTTCCTTTTTTATCTAATTATGGTAGCTTTGTTTGCACCATAATATTTTGTCCCATAAATTTTTTCAAGCAAGATATATGAAAAACCTAAGGAATGTAGGAAGAATGAAAATATAACTCATGTGCCAATTGTCAAATATTCTTAAGAATCTTATAGGATCCATAAAATTTGGAGGTAATTTTTTATTCTTATTTCATTTGAGAGTAGATTTCTTATAGGGTTGTTGTCTCAAATATACCCAATAACCATACTCAATTGACTTACACTTTGTTGATTTTATATTACATTTGTCCTATTGTGGGCCATTTAATTATTTTATTTAACGATTTGTAATGCTTCTTTATTATTTTCCATATGTTCATATACTTCCTATACTTCGGAATGGTCTTGCATGAAGGATGTGATACTACCAATTTGGCAATTTCTAATGAAGACATTTTACTATATGTGGGATTATTGGAACATAATTCCCATCATAGACATGCAATAGACCTTCATGTTGTTCTACCTAGTGTTGTTTGCCTCATTAGTTCCTAGTCTGGTACCTTGGACCACATGTTTGTTCACATTTGATTACTTAGACTAGTGATATGCCTTATCCAACTTGTTTGTCCACAAGTGCGGCATCCTTCCCTAGTTTTGGGAGTCAATGCGCCCTACTACCTTGCATTTATGAGGGATTTATGGAATTTCCCTATTTTAAGGAGTCCAAGGGAGCTACATGCTCGATTTGGTCTTTATGGTGTATTAATGGCCACTAGTGATCATAAAACCAATACTCCACTACTTTGGACTCTTCTATGGGTTGAGAAATATCATGAATGATGGGGGATGATGCTGCAGGGATAGGATGAGTAGACAATGATGTATTTTATAGATTTGAGGAAGACATTTGCTGTTCTAATTCATTTATTTTCTTCTCATATTCCTCTACTTGGTCTTTGTATTGCCTCATGCTTTTATATAATTTCTCCTCTTCTTATTGCATCTTCAATAGTTCAGGGGTTTGGACTGGTTGTGCCCCATGCATCTTCAATTGCTTTTTATATTTGCAATTTCATTATCTTTCTGCTATAAGAGGGATTTGGAATGGACAAATTCTATTGGATCCAATCCTAAAGCTACAATTTTGCTTTCTAGTTCTTTAATAAACACCTATTTTGCTTTGACAACTACCCTCTCTACTTTTAACAGTTGTTCAAATTTCTGAATTTCCATCCTTAGCCTCCTTTTAGTAGCAACATATTACAATACATATTTGGAGATAATATCACTAGATTTCCTATAAAAATATACTTTATCCATATTACCAAACTTTTTTAAGACCACTTTATATTCATTTGCTCCACATTCACTAAATGTGAAAGGCATATGAACTTTAGGTTCTAGGAATGATATTATTAAAGTATCATCTCTGTGAATTTCCACAGCCATTAATCTCTTCTCTGATGCTTCCATTTATCCTATGATAAATTTGACCATGTTTAGGTAATCTGGTAAGGATCATAAGTCCTTTATTTGCCTTTTCTAGATTGAGCTTCTTCAGAAACTCCTCCATATACTGTAACACATTTTTTCCTTTAACTAGAAAAGGCCCCATATTTTTTGGTAGTAGAATGGTTCTCTAGTTTTTTAAATGTACAAAATGCATATGATCAGAAAGAAAACCTTTGTCTAGTGTATTCCATTGCAAACAAACTTGGTGTAAGGAAGGTTGGTAATTTGTATGGCTCTTATTCAAAACCATATATCCTTAATATAGGTTAATCCTCATATAGAAACCATTATCCCACCCTCACATATGGACTCAATTGCAAGAGCTTCTTATTCTCTAGAAACAGTCTTGGTGGGGAGGCATCATGCATGAAAGTGTAGGTGCTTGCCATGACTTTTTTTGCAAATTCTTTGTAATTAGGATTTCTAGGATTTCTTCAGATCATATCACTCCACTCATAAAGTAGTTGATTTCTTTCTTCATCATGGAACTTCAGGTTTAGTATTTTGTAATTCTCATAATTTTGATTAAAAATCTAAAAGAGGTAGGATGGGTATGTGAATTTTTCCAAAGTAGGGAGTTCTTCCAATTGGGTGTGGATGGCTTTAGCTAGGTAACTATAGAGGAAATGTTTTGGGGGCATAAACCCAACAACATGGGTTAGGAAACTTAGGAAACATAAACCAGTGTCATCTACAGTAGTATCATGATCATACCCTAATACAATACCAATTATGGATATGGTTTTCTTTGAATTATTTGAAAAGTTTGAATTGTTTCATAAGGGGAAGGTGTGGTATAGATTGGAAACCCCTTCTTCAGCTGATGGGATAGAATGTGGTTTCCTTCAAGTGGTTTTAGGGCCTGATAAGCTGTGGCTAGGTTTTCTTCATGGAGAACTTGCAAAGCTAGGAAATCAGGAAAACACAACATCATTTAAATAAAATCATTGGTTATAATACATAGTGTGGAATAGTTTGTGGATAGGATGGTCCTCCTACTGGGTGAATAGAGAATTGACGACTAGTATATAAATTCTAGAAACTAAAAAGTGTGAGGACAAACGAATTAGGCCTACTTAGTCTCCCAATTGTGACAAGGGTCTCGGTGAGTAGTGGTTTAGGATTGGGCCTCTCAAATAGTGCCATTTAGGTCAGAAGAAGTGACCACAGTATCAAATATGTCAGTATCATGGTCATAGATGTACTCATCTACATAGAATATGGATTTCATAAAAAATTTCAATATTGATAGCCTTAAAGGTTAATTTGACTGGAATAAATTGAGCATCCTTGCTCTGTTTATCAACAACAACCATAATTGAGTCATGTTGAGGCTTGTATTTCGACAATATAGTTATGAAGTCCATATAAATGGCTCCCAATTTCCATTCAAGAATGGGTAAAGGATGCAATAGGTTGATTATATGCATGTTCTCACTCTTCACTTATTTACATTCTAGACATCGAGCTATGTACTTAACAATTTTAGTTTTCATTTTTTGTAGAAAGTATTGTTTCCTTACAACCGAGATCATTTTCTAATATCTTGGATTTTCATAATATGGTTGTTTATGAAACTTTTCCATGATCGTTTTATTCAATTACGGTGCATTTCTCACATACAATCTTCCTTTGTATGTAAGTAGCCCATCAATAGTGATATTGAAATCTTCTTTCTATTGTTATGTTGTGTTTTTCCATAGACTTGATCACCAGATTCTCTAATAGTATTCATCTTTCTCATATTCTACTTTAATTCTTTCTCTGAGATCAATTTCAAAAATACCGATGTTATTCGAAGATAATAGTTGAACACTCCTGGTGAGAGCATCAACAACCTTGTTCTAATTTCCCTTGATGTTCTTTATTTTAAAATTGTGTTCACTTAAAAATTGCAATCATCTTTCCTTTCAAGAATTTAGGTTCTACTGATAAAAAAATACTTTAGTCAAATATTGTCTCTCTTTAACAAAAATATATTTTCGATTAAATGTTGTCGCCACATTATGTGTGCATGAATTATTGCATCCAAGTCTAAGTTATGAGTTGCATAATTCCTTTCATGCTATTTCAACTTCCTAGACTCATAAAAGATCACATGATCATTCTACATTAGTACCCCTTCTAGGCCTTCCTTGCACACATTTATGCAAACCAAATAATATCTATAAAGATATGCAATTTGTAAGAAAAGAGCAATAGTCAACAAATGCTTTAATTCTTGAAAACTTGACTTGCATTTCGTTGACCAAACAAATCTTGACCCATTTTGCTGCAAAGACTTTATGGGATGGGAATATATTTAGTACTTGACCCATAAATGAGTGAATATCTATCACGTGTTTAGTAGTCCACTCCATTATTGCCTTGATTTTAGTAGGCTCGATCATGACCGCTTGCTTAGATATTATGTGACCCAGGTACTGAATATATTCCTGAACGAAGTCACACTTATTGAATTTTTCATAGAGTTGGTGTTCCCTATGGATTTGTAGAACTATCCTTAGATGTTCCTTATGTTCTTCCTATGTCCTTGAATAGATGAGGATGTCATCTATGAAGACATGCACAAATTTATCTAAGTACTTACCAAAACATTGTTCATGTGACACATTAACAAATCAAGTGCATTGCCGAGGATGAAAGGAACCACCACAAAATTTTATTGTCCATAATGAGTCTAGAAGGAAATATTTTATATATCTTGATCTTTATTCATGATCAGACGATAGTCATATCTCATATCAATTTTAGAAAACAACTTTTCACCTCTAACTTGGTCAAAATATCATCAATTCTGGGAAGCATGTACGTATTCTTTATGGGTACCTTCTTCAAATACCAGTAGTCGATGGACAATATTAGTGTTCCATACTTATTTTTGACAAACAAAAATGGAGCTCCCCATGGGGAAACAAAAGGTTTGATATAATATTTTTTTAACAGTTCCTACAACTCCAATTTGAGTTCCACTAATTTTGTTGTACTCTTCCATTGAAATAGGCACTACTTTAGGCACCGGGTCAATGGTGAATTCCAAGTCTCTCTTGGGAGTAAAACTATCTACTTCCTTGGGAAACACATCCTAAAATTCCATCAAATAGGAAAATATCCATCCTATATTCAACTTTTCCAAAATATTTTAGTTGCACTACATATAAACATGCATCCTTATTTGGAGATGCACTTTAGATGAAAGGCATATATTTGTCTTACTGGTACCTTGTGGGGTATGCGTTTTCTTGTCCTAGTATTTCATTTACCATCTTCACATATGAAATTTGTGGTGTAGAAATTTAGGATAACTTTGTGCTTCTATAACTAGTCCATTCCTATGAACATATCATAGGATCCAAAAGGAAAATTATTAACCCGTCGTTGTTGGCATTCCATCCAACTCGATGGTGTAATGTTTAATCAATTCAGATACCTTCTTTTTTGTTCTTGTAGCTTGTTGAACTAACCAGGCCTGCTTAAATTTACTTTTCTTTCAACATAAATTGGTCAAGAATTCGAGGGGAGATATAGATTTTATAATTTTCTCGATCTATGAGAATTGAAATGGATTTGCTAGAAATTTCACCTTCCACTTTGACGGTCGACAACTGACGCTCATCATCTTGATTGTCCAAGGATACATAAATATTTGGAACCATGGCCATATCATTTACTATAATAGGTTCATGCATATTGTGAACAACTCTATTAGTTTTGCCTTTATGAGGGAATTCCACTTGCTGATGATTTTCACTGCATCCCCAACATTGAAGAGGTCTTGTGTTAGCCCCTTCTAGTTTATTTCCCATATTTCCAACATGTTTATTTCTTCCTTGAGAAGGAACATTGTGTTGAAACTTAATTCTTCTATATGCATTGTTATTTTGAAATGAATTATTTTGATTCTTTAATATAGTCGGATTGTATCCCTTATTTATTTGTTCAATCGCCTGCTTCTTTTTATATAGAAGGCTTTGTAGGTTCTCGGGTATTTGTTGGATCTATTCATAACATAGTCTTTCCTTGTGAAAAGTATCTTCCCATTCCTTTGCATAGTCAAACTCTAATATGTCTTGGAAATGTTGAGGTAAACAACTCAAGAACCGTTGAAGTTTAATATTATCCTAATTAATGTATGGAACATAATGTGAAAGTTCTAGAAATTCATTAATCAAATCATTAATATTTAGTTGTCCCATCTTGATTTCCTAGGACTCTTTTATTTTCTTATTGTAGAATATTTCTAACAAATAAATTTTTTGGAAGCACTCTTTGAATTCCTTCCAATTGATGTATTTTTCCTTGATCGTTTTATTCTCCTTCTTATATTTCCACCAAATAAATTCCTTGGTAGTGATATTAAATACAACCAATCGTTCTTTCATGTTCCGATCATACTTGTAGATTTGAAAGTAATTTTTCATTCCTAACAACCATGCTTTAGCTTCTTCACTTGTATTCACCATGACATTAAAGGTAGGTATTTTGATCATCTTGAACTCCCCCTATATCTCATTGGAAAAATTATGCTTATGCTTTTTCATGAGAGGTGATCTCATCATACTTCCACTATCTGAGTCATATGAGGTAGTGTTTTTGCTACTAGATAATTTCATTTTACCTTGGGTGGAGGTTTGTACTTTGGTTTCTTGATATGGAAACCTTTATGATATGATTCTTTCTTTCCTCCATTATAGAAAGTAGGAGTAGGTTGTCCTATATTTATGATTTCAATAAGGTTCTGCAACAGGATGACATTGATCTCATGCTCCTCCTCCACTGATTTTATGTTGTTATCCTTGTACTTTGTAATTATTCCTATAACCTTTTTATTGTTTCCAACATTACTGAAGGAGTTTTTGTTCTTCAGTCTGAGTTCAAATTGACCCATATATTATCTTCAAGTGGAGATCCATATCCCTAGCAAGTTGATTGGGCATCTCATTCATATTTTTTAGGTGCTTCTAACTTTTTGAGTTACCTGATTCTTTTCAAATTTGTTTTCTTCTTGTTGCCTAAAACTCAAATAGTTTATTTGTTGCAAATTAAAAATCTTAGCGCAGTAGCTAAGTCCATAAGGTCCAAGTTCTTTAACCTTCCAGTTCTAATAACACTTTGTAATGCACCCAAAACACTAAGAATATATTTTTTTTCTTTCAATGATTTCTTACCTTCACTTTCCAAAATACTTACCCTTTTTTTTTAGCATTCACATTATCTTCCTTGTGAGAACTCGCTAGTCAAGCAATTACCTTCACTCAATAGAGTTCTTATACTGTTGCAACTAAGCATACAACTTAACCATGCAATTTATCCTTCACTTATTTACCATTAACCAGATTAGACACAACATTAAATTACACATACAAATTGTATACCTAATTGTTTAGTTTCTAGACTCGATCTTGCTACAAGCAGAACTTCTCATTTTGTGTCAACTAAATCTGAACTGTTTTTTGTTAATTGGTCAAGGGGTTAAATTATCTTCTCTAAACATCCTAATTACCTTGGGGAATGATCTTAGGTTCATATATATACTATTATTTAATGTATCCAAAGTATGATTCATATGCCAATTGGTGTACAAACATTCTAAACTATTATTACTTAGCATATTATGTTCAATAACTTGTATATATATATTAAGGCTATTTCCATACTTATTTACAACCAAGCTTATTATACAACCTATCCACTAGGTCATGCCATTAAACAACAGTAATTCCTATTGATTTATGGAGAGTTATTACCTCATAGAGTTAACAAACACATACTATGAGCCACACCTTACCCTACCATCGTATAATGTTCATGGGGAGGGAAATCAATCTAATTAATGAACACAACATAAACATCAACTCTGGCCTTCAAAGGAGGTGTTTTACTAGATTGTGGTATGAAAAATTTACTGTTTTTTTATCCAATATAGAGGACACCTGCCAGGGAATGCTTATCTGGAAAAATCCACCCTCTAGTCTTGTATTTTTGGATTTCTTCCCCATGAATTTTTCTATTCCACAATGGAAATCGATCGCTCCCTTCTCAACTCAATTTAGAGAGGTTGTCTCTAATCATGTCTCTCCTTCTCTTCCTTCTTGTTGAGATTCTATCAAATTCTCTCCATAATGTTTGAGGTAGTGTTTGTGGTTTCCTAGTCACAAAGGTACACGTTTCTTCACATCATGTGCTTATTCAACTCGCATAGATAATGAAAGGTATTAATTTCTTTGGTGTGCTCTTCTTCTGGATTTCAACCATTGTACTAGATTTAACACTAGTACTAATAATCTATTTATTCACTCATTTATTTTAATCATGTAGTAGCATTTTTCTTTCTCTTTTTAGCTCAGAATATATAGTACATGCATTTTCATATTATCTTAGATTAGTATAGTGCATGCATTTTCATATTTTCATATTTGTTTAGTAAATAAATTTTTCAAATTTCTTCTATTTCAAATAGTTGAATAGCATAGGTGATAGTTTAGTCTAAGCAATTGTTGAATATAGTTATTTCCTATGTCTTGGATTTAATCATTTCTTTACCATAACTAGCTTCCCATTATTAGAAATAAGATGCATGCATTTCATAACAGTGTAGAAAAGTATATTTCAAAAATCATTAGAAATCGGGAACATAAAGATAAATAATAGAAACTCATTTATTCAAATTATATAGGGAAATATGCAACTATTGTTGCACCTTATCCAATCTACCCAACCATAAATTTGTAGGAAAATTTCAGTCTTACTTTCCCCACAATCATCTCCAAGATGAGTCCTAGTCTCTCTAAGGATTGGTTCTTAAATTCTTTCATCTTTATTGCCAGTCTTTTTAATTTAAAAATATGTAATACAATTTAGGGACCCAAATTATCCAACAAAATATTTTACTAGTACCCATGGTTCAGCTTTCTTACCAGTCTTTTTAATTTAAACATATGTAATGCAACTTAGCAACCCAAATTATCCAACATGTTGATGTATATGTAACTTCGGAATGTATTTCATCTATGTATTTCATATATATTTATTGTACCCTTATTAGAGATGTGTTATTCCTCTATAAGGAAGTGTCTTCATGTGGATTGACAAGTGTCGCAAGTGTGTGTACTTGCCGATGGGTTATTAGACCGCCATGTGTGGGGTCGGCCCTGAAATATATATATTATAATGTGGATGTACCTAGCTAGACAAGTCAGCCCCATAAGGTCACTGGGCAAACAGGTTAGTATAAATAGAGATCAGGTGATCTCTATTTAGATCATTCGGAAAGTCATATCTCTCTCACTCAGAAAGTGGTGCACTAGTGAGGAGGAGGATCATCTGCTACTAGGAGACTATCTCAGTGTATTTTGGTTGTACTTTGGTTGAGCATTGCTCTCTCTATCTCTGAGAAAGTTGTGGGGTTTTTCACCTTAGGGTTTTCCCCACGGAAACTCTGTGTCTCTTGTCTCTCATGCTTTTGATTCTTGTGATGCTTGTCATGCTTATTGTGATTGTTATGCATTGATATACTGTACATGTTATTCTCTAAGTGAAGATCCTAGACCATTGTGAATTAATGCTCAAAATTTAACATTGTATCAGTGCTAACCTGAGAAGAAGACATTTTGCAGTGACGTAAACTTGATTTTCTTGTTTATTGGGTTTCTCTCCACAGATTTTGGAAAAACAGTATAGTAGATTGACTCTACTCATCAAGGCAAATCCATATGTCCAATCAGAATTCAATTCTGAGCATTTTCATATTTGGCCCTCAAAATTAGGGTTTCCACAAAAATAGGAATTTCTGGAGTCTGAAGACATAGCTGGAAGCTCCTTTAAAACATCAAAGTTTAGAGATTTGGATCAAGATTTTTGACTGGGTAGATCTCCGGGAAACTCAAACCCTAATTCAGGGCTCTCCCTAGTGAACCCGGGAGGACAAAAAGGAAAATCTGAAGGGTAAAACTTTGTTGATCCCAAATTCTGAATGCACCAGGTTGATCAGCTCATCGAGGCACATCTTTCTATCCTTTCAGAAAGTTGAAATTCACATTTTGAATTTTTAGGGTTTTTTCAACAAACCCTAATCCGAGACCAAATCCAGTTTTTAGCATTTCAAGTGGTAAGACCTAAATCTTTTCTATTTCCATTTGAAGTACTCTTTGAGATGTCTCACCACACCAAGCTTGAGGATAAGCTTGAAGGGGATGATAACTTCCGAGCTTGGAAGTATAGGATTGGGTTAATCCTGGAAGAGAATGAGTTGGACTCATATATAAAAGAAGACATCCCTATCCCAAAGGATGAATAGGCCAAGGTATTGCATAAGAAGAACTTGGTCAAGGCAAAGAGAATCATTGCTGATTCTATTAAAGACCATCTTATACCCCATGTGTCTTCTCTAAAGACACCCAAGGAGATGTTTGACTCTTTGACCAAGCTATTTGAAGGGAAGAACATAAATCGGAAGATGACTCTGCGGAATCAATCGAAAGGGGTCAAGATTTTGAATGGAGAAACCATTCAATCTTACTTCTCCAAGGTCTCTCAGATCAAGGAGAAACTTGAAGCTGTGGATGAAGTAGTGGAAAATGGTGAAGTTGTTATGACCACTCTGAATGGCCTACCTAGGTCATGGGATTCCTTTATTCAAGGAATCTGTGCAAGAAAGAAAATGATCTCTTTTAGTAAACTATGGGAAGAATGCTCTCAAGAAGAAGCTAGACTTGTAGCTCGTGAGGAAAATATGGGAGGTGAAGATCAAGCTCTTGCAGCTCACACCAAAAGAAGCAATCCCAAGAAGGAGCACTCTCGCAACAAGAGATCCTATCAAAAGAATAAGAAGGATCTAAGATGCTTCACATGCAATGAGAAGGGTCACTTTGCTTCAGATTGTCCCAAGAACAAAAGGGATAATAACAACAACTCCAGCAAGAAGAAGAAGGGCAGCAAAAGAAAGTTCCATGCTCATGCTGCCGAGGATGATGAACCTCCAAAGAAGAAGGCTAGGGAAGAAAGTAATGATAGTGACGATGACTCATCAAGTGAAGAAGAGTATGTTCTAATCTCTGCTCTCACAGGTACTATCTCCCATGGTTGTAATGATTGGTTGATTGATAGTGGGGCTTCCAAACACATGACTGGGTTTAAGGAATCTTTTGTGAATCTATCTGAACATGAATCACCCCATAAGGTGAAACTTGGAGATGATTATCAATAACCAATCAAAGGAAGTGGTGAAGCCTCCTACAACCTAGATTGTGGAAAATCTTTGAAGATGAAAGAAGTCCTTTATGTACCTGGGCTCAAGAAAAACTTACTCTCCATCTCTGCATTAGATGCAAAAAGGTATGAGGGTTGCATTTGTGGATGGCCAAGTCCTAATGTGGCCAAAGGGAAAGACCATAGATGATGTAGTAGTGATTGGAGAGCAAGAGGGAGGATTGTATAAATTGAAGGGACAACTTGAACATTCCATGGTGCATGAATCCATGGAGCCAAGTGAACTTTGGCATAGAAGACTTGCTCATATGCACTATAGGGCACTTCCAATTGCAAGCAAGGCTGTAGAAGGTCTTACTGAAATCAAAACCAAACATGAAGGTGTTTGCAAAGGATATGCAAAAGGTAAGAACATTAAGAAGGCTTTCCCAAGCAGTGAAAGCAAGGCCAAAGATATCTTGGAAATCATCCACTCAGATGTATGTAGTCCTATGTCATCCAGTTCTCTTAGTGGGTATGTTTACTATGTCTCATTTATTGATGACTTCTCCAGGAAGACTTGGGTATACTTCTTGAAGAACAAAGATGAGGTGTTTGATAAGTTTAAGGAATTCAAAACCTTGATGGAGAATCAAACTGACAAGAAGATCAAAACATTGATACCCGACAATGGTGGAGAATTCACCTCAGGTGACTTCAAGAAGCTTTGTAGTGATTCAGGGATTAAGAGGGAGTTGTCTGCTCCTTATAATCCTCAACAAAATGGAGTTGCAGAAAGGAAGAACAGAACTTTCATGGAAGCAGCAAGGGCAATGCTACATGACCAGGATCTACCTATGCATCTATGGGCAGAAGCAGCTAGAACAACTGTATATGTGCAGAACAGAACACCCCACAAGATATTGGACAACAAGACACCAGAAGAGGTCTTTTCTGGTAAGAAACCTGAAGTCAGCCATCTCAGAATATTTGGTTGTCCAGTATACACTCATGTCCCAAAGGAAAAGAGGACTAAACTAGATTCTTCAGGAAAGAAGGGTATCTTTGTGGGTTACAGTGAAAGCTTGAAGGCTTACAAAATAGACTTTCCAGGGTTCAAGAAGATTGATGTCAGCAAGGATGAATATAATTCCAAGGACAGGTAATCTAGGAAGCAAAGATCAAGAGGGAGCACACTCCAGCAACTCCTGCAAGGATGCACATTTTCAGAGGGAGTTGACCATCTTCCTACATTCCACAATAGAAAGGTGTAGAAGAAGCTACTTCAGCAGCTCTTGCCAGGAATCAAAGACTCAGAGGGAGTCCACCTAACAAACAAACAAAGATAAGTATTTCAATTATCATTTCTTGACTATTTTGTTTGTTTAAATAATATTATGCTTATGTTCCTAGACTTAGGAGATGTATTGTGCATATTAGAATGATTGCATTAATGAACAGTATACTACTAATATGCGTGTGATGGGTAAGTGGCCTATGGCACTGTACAACATTCCAGTGCTACTTATCTAGAATGGAACCTCTTTGCTGACATGTTGGGAGTAGTGCAAACTCTTAACAATGTTATGGTAGAGACTGGAAGGCATCTAGAAAGTTGTGGAACATGGATAAATGTTGTAATGAAGCATTGGCTAAGATAATTGCATGATTGCATGACATATTTCTTTATGTGTAAAGATTTTGTTCTGAAAATTATGAGATGTTTTTAATCATGCAATTTAACTTGTTTTGTAAGAAAGACCGTATATGTTCACCTACAAAAGAAGGATTACAACATTTGTTCCAGCATCAAAGATACCTATTGAAGATATTGAAGTTCCCAGGATCTGGGATGAAGAAATGGAATGCCATGATCCATCGATCATGAAGAAGATGTTTGGGATGCAGTCCCAAGACCTGACAGGGAGTCACATGTGTGCAGATTGAAGAAAGCCTTGTATGGCTTGTAGCAAGCTCCCAGAACTTGGTGTGATACAAAGAGGAAGCTTGCTGTTGAATTCGATATGAAAGATTTGGGAATGATGCATTATTTCCTAGGTATGGAGGTGTGGCAGAGTGCAGGTGGGATCTTCCTTGGTTTAGGGAAGTACACAGTAGATATCCTGAAGAGATTCGGGATGATGGATTGAAAGGCCATGGCCACACCTATGGCATCGAATCTGGAGCTTCTATGTGATGCTTCATTTGAGCCGGTTGATGTCTCTATGTATCGTCAGATGATTGGGTCCTTGATGTACCTGATGAACACGAGACCAGATATTTGCTTTGCAGTGAACACATTGAGTCAGTTCCTGATAGATCCGAGGAGTGTTCATCTGGTTGCTATAAAGCATGTTCTGAGGTACCTGAAGGGTAAAGTGGATTATGGGCTCAAGTATGAAGCGAATCAAAAGTTTATCCTGCAGGGTTATGTTGATTCAGATTGGGTTGGCAGTGCTGCAGATAGGATGAGCACATCTGGGTGCTGCTTCAGTATGGGATCAGGTGTGATCTCTTGGTTTAGCAGGAAGCAGTCATGTGTAGCACTGAGTACAGCTGAGGCAGAGTATGTTGCAGCATGTTCAACTAGTTGTGAGGTAGTATGGCTACGGAAACTACTGTCTGAGTTATTTGATCTCTCGTTGGATGCTACTGGTATCTTCTGTGATAACTAGAGTTGTGTGAAGCTGTCTGAGAACCCAGTGTTTCATGACAGGTCGAAACACATAGAGATCAAATATCACTATATTAGGGATATGGTGCAGAGAGGAGCTGTGAAGCTCCTGCATGTTGCGACGGATGAGCAAATTGCAGATGTACTGACGAAGCCACTAGCTAGGGTGAAGTTCAAGTACTTCAGAGAGAGGCTTGGTGTTCTTCAGATTGATGACACTTCGAGGAAGAAGTGATGGACACATTTGCTGAAGCCATTCCAAGCATGTTGGAAGGAGGATCCTTCACATGGCTGTGGATGTAAGCGCTGGATGATGAGCATCAGGATGATGTTCTAGTTTATGCTGGATATGATCAGTTGATCATTTATATGTATATGTATGTACGAATCATGTTGGATGCTGGATATGATCAGTAGGATCATTTGTATGTATTTTTTTATATGCATCATGTTGGATGCTTGGACCATGTATCTGTATATGTATCAGGTGGATACATTGTATGATCAGGTGGATCATGTATGGTGATATGTATCATGTATTTGTATTTGTATCAGGTGGATACATTGTATGATTAGGTGGATCATGTATGATGATATGTATAAGGTAGATACTTGGTATGCATCAGGTAGATGCATTGTATGATCAAGATGATCATGGATGACGAGCTTCAGGATGTTGCTCCAGATGACATGCAGCAAGATGTTGCAGTGATGATGATCAGGATGATCATGGGTACATCAAGATGATGTATGGTGAGTATCAGGTTGATACTCTATGGCCATGGATCAGGTTGTGCAGATGAGCATATAATTTGGCGCTCGGATATCTGGCAAATGCTCTTTCGAGGTTTTGCTCTTGGAGGACATATAATTTCACCCTGGGAGATCTGCAGATAGTCTTTCAAGGTTTTTCCTATGGCATATAATCTGGCCCTAGGATATCTGGTAGATGCTCTTTCGAGGTTTTATCCTATGGCATAGAATATGTCCCTGGGAGATCTGATAGGTTGGGCTGTGTGCCCATAATAAGTCCTGGGATGCTCTTGCCAGATTTTGCCATGACCACATATAATCTGTCCCTGGGAGATCCTATAGGTAGAGCTGCGTGCTTGTAATAGCCTGGGATGCTCTTGCGAGGTTTTGTGGTGACCACATATAATTTGTCCCTGGGAGATCCTATAGGTAGAGCTGTGTGCTCGTAACAACCTGGGATTCTCTTGCGAGGTTTTGTGGTGAGGTCACATATAATATGGCCCTTGGAGATCCTATAGGTAGAGTCGTGTGCTCGTAACAGCATGGGATGCTCTCTCAAGGTTTTGTGACGCACGTAATAAGTCCTGAGAATTCCACAGTATGGCCAGTGATGACGAAGACCTGCAGGTGGTGGGCCTACATCCAGTATGAAAAAGGACTGGCTCTGTAGAACTTCCTATGACGAGTAGAGTTAGAGATTGGTTGAGATAGCAACAGCAGTAAAGATGACGACGATGATGCATCGATGACGATGATCCCAAGAAGAAGACTATTTCTAGCAGATCTATGTCGAGAAATACCTTCCTAGTTAAGAGGGAGTGTTGATGTATATGTAACTTCGGAATGTATTTCATATATTTATTTCATATATATTTATTGTACCCTTATTAGAGATGTGTTATTCCTCTATAAGGAAGTGTCTTCATGTGGATTGACAAGTGTCGCAAGTGTGTGTACTTGCCGATGGGTTATTAGACCACCATGTGTGGGGTCGGCCCTGAAATATATATATTATAATGTGGATGTACCTAGCTAGACAAGTCGGACCCATAAGGTCACTGAGCAAACAGGTTAGTATAAATATAGATAAGGTGATCTCTATTTAGATCATTCGGAAAGTCATATCTCTCTCACTCAGAAAGTGGCGCACTAGTGAGGAGGAGGATCGTCTACTACTAGGAAACTATCTCAGTGTATTTTGGTTGTACTTTGGTTGAGCCATTGCTCTCTCTATCTCTGAGGAAGTTGTGGGGTTTTTCACCTTAGGGTTTTCCCCACGGAAACTCTGTGTCTCTTGTCTCTGATGCTTTTGATTCTTGTGATGCTTGTCATGATTATTGTGATTGTTATGCATTGATACACTGTACATGTTATTCTCTGAGTGAAGATCCTAGAGTATTGTGAATTAATGCTCAAAATTTAACACAACAAAATATTTTACTAGTACCCATGGTTCATCACAGGAAGTCCACTTTCCTACAAATCACGGAGCACTCCTACGAATCCACAACCAATAATTAATTCAACCAACATGCACTATTTTCACACCATGACCAATTTCCGAACCATGACTATATAGAATTTCTGAACCATGACTTCACATGAACATCGATCCTATTTTCACATATATAAAGTGGCTCTTTCATTCCCCTTTCATATGTCCATTCTTTGAAAGTTACAAATTCATATTTTTAGCTCTTTATGTTTAGCTTGCTTTATATTCCTCATTCATATTCCTGTTTCTTTCCTTTTTATAAGTTAAATCTAAATTTCCGCTTTTAGTATTCATTCACATCCTTCGAAAACAAAAAGAATTATCGCCCTGGCATTCTTTTTCCCTCTCTTTTGTAGAGGAGGCATTTACTATTTTTAGTTAGTGTTTTAGGTGGTGACACCTATTCATGGGTTACATTTTTCTAGAGGCATCTCTTCGTATTTCATATTTCTTTTCTTTTTTGCTTTCCCTTATTCATTTTTTGTTTTCTTTAAATTTCTATTTATTTAAATTTATGTTTAGCATTTTTTATTCTTCTTTGTTTATCACTGTTTTTCCCTATAAAAACCGAGATCCCTAATTCTCTGGTTTATCCCACACAACCAAAGCATATTTATTTTTTCAACATAGTATATTAATATATCCAAGTATATGGTACTTTCAAAACATATTCTGGATGATTACAATGCATACATGTACTACACGTTAAAGTTATCACTGATTATTAATTCTATTTAGGATATGGCATCATCCATCACAAATTATATCTATAAAAATTGATTAGAACCTTTCATGGAAATGGAAGTGAAGAAACCTTATTATCAAACTTGATATGCCCTTTTTAATATTGATTTTTGTTAACATGGATATAAAAACATAAATGGTTGCATGAGTTATTCAAATTGCATTACATGATATCTTAACTGGTTGACTTGGAATATATATGGAATACATGGAATTTCAACACGACTCTTAGTGATCCGGATTTGTGTGCGAATGAAACAAAAGATAGCATATACATAATCATATACAAATATATATATTCACATACACAGATATATGGCAAGAAACACAGTGATACAATAAACACATATTCTATTAAATATCGGAAATAGAATAGACTGTAAATACAACAGCTAGAGTGGTAGTAGCTATCTCTGAGAAGAGATGTGGCCGCTGTGCTCATTCATGCCAAGATGAATACAAAGAGAGGCCGAAAGGCCTATTTATCATAAGCATGAGGGAAAGAATCCCAAACATCCAAAAACCTAACCCTAGAAGATGAACCGTCGTAAAGCTTGCGGATCCAAGGTGGTTAGTTGAACAGTCAACTTCCAGGGGTCATAACTTTTGCATACGATCTCTATTTGGGGCGCTCAGTAGGCTATTGGAAATATCTATTCGAGGACTACGCCGAACCCATATTTCCCAAAAAACGTCGTTTAGGGCCTCAAAACGGCCCCCGAAGTTTGGGAGTCGAAAAACTGTAGAAAAATTACTAGAAAATTGCCAAAATGGAAAACTGTTTTGAGCCAGTGGAATAGGTGGGTGGCCATTGATATCCATATGGATCACTTGGCGTATACTTAAATATGATATTTCATACTAATTTTAATAAAAACAATCACAAACATTAATTTACATAGATCTTTGTTTTCTCATTTTTTAATGTTTATTTGGATATGAATTTGCTTTAACATATAATCATACAAAGTTAAATTGGATATGTATTTGATTGATTGTATACATAAACTTCAATTTGGGTAAAAATTCACTTTGACACTTCCTTGTTTTCAGATGTAATTATCTCCATTTAAATTCCCATTTCTACATGAAAATTTCTCAAACCAATGATTTTCAACCTTGTAAGTGGCATTAATATATTCTATATAAACAAAAATTTAATGATTTTTTCTGTGAAAAATTCTCTTCATTTGCCATAAAATCAGATACATTAACATGTTTTTATTCTTGTTTTCATTATCATCACCATTGTCATCCTCCTCCTCCTCCTCCTCAACATCATATAACCACATCAGTAATTATTATCATGGTCATCTCCATTATCGTTACCATCATTATTGTCATTATCATTGACATCATCATCATCATCATCAACGTCAAAATCAGAAACAAAATATCAGAAACAAAACAATGAAAAAAACTTAGCGCTACAAAAGGAAACTATATTCTACACAAATGCAGAAGTTAAACAATTTGTGATACAAAAATTTAATATAGATACTATTCTAGTATAATAATAATTGACGATATTCTAGTAGTAAAACAAGTTGATTTCATAGCAGAAAAAATCGAGTCAATAGATGGTTCAAATTAGGCAATAAAATTTTATGCAAATATAGGACATTAAAGTCGGTTCTAAGGAAACTTGTAAAATAAGGCACCTAGAGGAATGCTAAAAAAAACATTCTTCCATGAAATAATTCCATCTTTTTTTTTAGTGTTTTCAAGCATACACCATGCACATAAGCTTTTAAGTTCTATGCAAGGTCACATTTCTTTAATTTCTTCATGTATCCAAAATAAATGTGAGTTAGGTTTACTTTGTCAAATTAACTAAATGTATCTAGGGAAAATTTTAAGAATCCGTAATTTTCTTAAAGTGTAGAAACCTTCACCAATTTTATTAATCATGGAATAATTTTCCCTATTTCTAAAATCAACATTGAAATTGAGAAAAAATACATTATAAATAAATATATATATATATATATATATATATATAATCCCTATCATTTCTATAAAGATATAAAAAGAAAAAAAAAACAATGCCTTGCCTCTAAATAATTAAATAATAATTAATATGTGAATAAAAAAATGATATTATTATGTATAAAATGCAAATATTCATATCTTCATTCATATTATTAATATAATTATTATTAAAAATAGGGATATCTTTCAATATTACTTATTAGTTTGATATGAATATTAATTATTATATTTTTTATAGTTAAGATATTAATTATATGATTTTGGTTGAGTATGGTTTATTATGGTTAAATATGTTTGACTTTGGTTATTTTTTTTAATGGTTATTATAATATATAATGTTAGTTATTCTTGCCACATTTAAATATCATTTACTATGCTCAACCATATTAACCATGGTTGATAATAGTTGAATGATGGTGACTATGAGGGAATGCCCAAGGTTCATTATGGTTAACAATGGTTAAATATGGTTGACTATGGTTTATCACCTCTAATTATGGTCAGTTTTGGTTGACTTTGGTTGACTATGGTTAACAATGGTTGATTACATTTGTCCTTTTAATGTTTTGTTACATTCTATTATGGCTAACTTTGACTGACCATGTGTAGTTATGAATTTTTGTATATCAAGATTCTCTACAACTGACTTTTCTTAGCATGTTTGGCTATGGTTAATTATTGTTGACCTCAAGGATTATGTTGGATTGTGGCATTCATCAATCGTTATGTTACATTGCATCGTGCATCTTCACCTGCTTATGTTGAATCACTACATTACTGAAGGGTTATTTTGTATTATCAGATTAAGAGGCTGAATTCAACATTTTGTCTCATTGGCACATTAAGAGGTTTGTAATATATTGATATGTATTGCGATGTTTGTCTTAGTTGGTTTGCATTAACTTATTATGTTCCCTCGTTGTTATGCCACATTGTGATAATCCTCGATAAATATTTTTTCATTGCAAACACCCTTAGAGGTTGCGATGGATTGTGAATTTCCTAGATATTTATGCGAGATTAAGAAATTGGGCCCTCACACGAAGTTGAGGGACCTTTAGATGCAATCGTGCTTTTGCGAAACGTGCTAAATTTTAGTAAAAGGAAAATGCGTGCGCTTTTCTTTGAACTAGGCATGGGAAGGCACGAGCCTACCATGTCACTTAACACATAGGATAGGAAATCATATCGCACGAGCGTTATGAATTCAATAACACGTGAGCGTTATAGTGATACATAATGTGCGCACGTTATGGTTAATATATTAAAAGACAAAAAATAGTCCACTTCCGCATCCACTGTTCATTGACCGAATTAACCAAAACGTTCGAGTGATCAGAGCTTCCAATGTCGACGTGGAGAAATGGAGGGAGGGTAAATTCGAAGAGCAAGGAGGGTGAATTCGAAGAGAAAGGAGGATTGGAAAGGTAGGAATCCAACCATTCATTGTTGCCTCATTTCCTCAATAAAAATATAAATTTTTATATTTCCCTAAATTAAAAATCCATGTAAATGAAATTCCAAAACTAAAATTTTTAAAAATTGTTATTTAACATATGACAATTCCTCCATACTATCAATCCCCTTAATGAATTTTGCATCCACCTAAGCAATAAGGGATTTGAATCCCAACACCAACTTTTCATCAATATTTTTTCCACATCTATTGCAAATTGGAAAAGAAAAGCCATCCACCATTTGGCTAGGAGGAGGAACTATGGACTATAACCTAGGCTTGCTTTCTAGACTTGACTCAACCAAATCCTATGTTTTTTCCCACACATTCTTTTACCCTAAAAATGTCCAACCAATGCTTGTGAACCCAACCCAATGGCATGATGGATTTTACATCATCTTCCAAAACCCAAGGGACTAGGTTCCCCTCCCTTGTAGACACATCGCTTACTTTGTTGCTAAGATGAACTACCACATATTTTTTTATCTCCTTCACCACCAAGACACTCAATCGATGGATTTGGGTCTTCATACCTAGCAACCGATAAGAGACTTACTTGAATATAGAACAAGCATAGATCAACCATCACACTCAAAATCTTACCCCTTCTTAATGACACAGAGGACTTCACCACCAAATATTCCTCATCATACACTAGATTCTGAGCAAGGAAAGGGCCACGAACATGAAATGAATTAGATACAAAAGAGAATTTTTTGAAGGTAGAGGATGACGAATAAAATCTTCTCCAATACCTCGGCTCTAGAAAGGTGTACATAAAGTTCTTTTAAGCCCCCATTATCATGATCCTTCATTATTAATTGAATTAGGAGCTCTCCATCGTCGATCATTGATAGATTTAAATGTAGTTGATCCTCACCTTCCACTTTGTTTTACATGTATTTGTTATTATAGTATATTAAGATGATATTTATGTTTGTAATGTATTTGTTCTTGTACAAAATTTTTACATTTTTCATTTTTGAGAGATGTCATTATAGCACATGTATATGTTTCTAATGATTTGTTTTTTTTTAATTTTTTGATTGCAGTGCCGACCATAGATGCACATTCAAACATCCAAAGAGAAATTGAGAGACCCAAAGAATTCGAGCCTAAATAACAATTGTCGATGACAGGAACCATATGCTTGCATCCAATTTGGATGCAATGATAGAGACCTTTTATAGGTCAAATAGTGCACTACAAGATATTCACTACAACAAAATAGCCCTTTAGAGGTGGTTTTCACTTGCGGGGGTCTTGGTAAGCCCCCCCCTAAATTTTTATTTCAGACCTTTGGAGGCGGTCTTTTAAAACTGCCCCTAAAAGTCATTGAAATTGGACTTTTGGGGGTGGTTTTTTTAAATCCACCCCCAAAAGTCCTAAAATTTGACTTTTGGGGGCGATTTTTAGAAAAATCCCCCTAAAATCCCAATTCTCATAACTTTTGAGGGTGGTTTGTTAAAACCCCCTTAAAAGTCATGAGAATTGAACTTTTGGAGGCGATTTTTTTGGAACCCCCCTTAAAAGTCATGAGAATTGAAATTTTGGAGGCGGTTGTTTGAAAAGCCTCCCTAAAATCCCAATTCTCATAACTTTTGGGGACGGTTTGTCAAAATCCCCCCTAAAATTCATGAGAATTGAAATTTTGGAGGCGATTTTTTTGGAACCCCCCCTTAAAAGTCATGAGAATTGAACTTTTGGAGGCGGTTGTTTGAAACCCCCCCCCTAAAATCTCAATTCTCATAACTTTTGGGGGCAGTTTCTCAACCCCCCTCCCCCCGTAAAAGTCATGAGAATTGAACTTTGGAAGTGGTTTGTTTGGAACCCCCCTTAAAAGTCATGAGAATTGAACTTTTGGAGGCAGTTGTTTGAAAAGATCCCCTAAAAGCCCAATTCTCAAGACTTTTGGGGGTGGTTCTAAAAAGACCCCCCCTAAAGGTTTTTTGAAGGCAGTTTAGGGTTTTGGGGGTGGTTCTAAAAATACCCCCCCTAAAATTTTCCTTCCAATTTCAACATGCTAGTTATTTTCATTCCATCACCCTTTCTTCTCATCATTTTCCCCTTTATGTGAAGGGTGACTCAAGTGGCTTCCAATGGACAAGAATGGAAACAATAAATCATAACATAACACAATGGCAATATCTAAGGCCTAGAATCTATTGCAAACTAATGAGTTGGATGAATTGAAGATGCAATTACAAGAATTATTAGATAGAGGGTTCATATGACCAAGTGCATCACCTTGGGTAGCACACATATTGCTAGTCAATAAGAAGGATGAAACATTTTGGATGTGCATTGGTTATAGAATGTTGAATAAAGTGACAATTAAGAACAAGTACCTCCTACCCAAATTGATGATCCTCTTTATTAACTCAAATGGGAAAAAGTTTTTTCAAAGTTCAACTCAAGTTTTGGGTATCATCATATGAGAGTGGAATAAATTAGCGTACCAAAGACTTCTTTTAGAACTATATATGGGCATTATGTGTTCCTAGTTTCCCCCTTTTCATTGACAAATGCTCCATACTTTTCATTTAATTAACAAATGATGTGTTCCAAAAGTATTTAGACAAGTGTGTTTTGGTATTCATTGATGACATCCTAATATATTCTCAAAATGAGGAGGAATGTAACACTTATCACATTTATTCCTACTTTTGTAGAATCTATGTGAATACCATCTATATGCTAAGTAAAGAAAATGAAAATTCTTTAAGAAGGAGATTAAATATATTAGGCTTGTCATATCTAAAGAAGGATTAAAGATACACCCTAATAAGATCGAAGATATGTCTAGTTATACAACCCCAAAGAATGCGACCAAAGTAAGAAGCTTCTTGGATTAGTTGGATATTATCAGAGAATTGTCAAAGGATTTTAAAAAATTATAAGATCCTTGCCGAAGTTACAAGATAAAGGTGTCAAATTTATGTGGAAAACCTTACATGAAGAAAGATACCGAGAACTTAAAGAGAATTCTCATGACAACACCTATAATGATACTTCCTTTCTTTGATAAGGATTTCCTGTTATGGATAAATGCGAGTGGTGAGAGCATTTAGGGAGTGCTCATGAAGGAAGGAAAAGTGGTGGAATATGAGTCTAGGCAGTTAAACATTCACAAGCAAAAGTAAGCAGATCATGACAACTTGGATCTCTTAGTAACAATAGATTCCCATGTCCTAAATGCATGGAAATATTATTTGATTGATAGAAAGTTTGAATTATGAATAGAACATGAGGACTTGAGATACTTGTAGACTCACCCGCCATTGTTGTTTCTCTTCCTTCATAATTTGGCCTTTCACTAGAAGACACTTTCCTAAAATACATGCTTGATTGATTACATATATGTTCACCATATTTACATGCTTTGTCAACAAGAAATAAACAAATATTTTCCTTCCAATCACACAAAAATCATAAAGATTGCATGTAACAACCATATTTCGACAAGGAAAAGGGAAAATAACCTACAAATAAAAGAGCATTTTTCAAAGAGTTTGAGGTGGGGATTTATGCCATTTTTACATACATGTTTCAAGAATGCACATCCATTCTAAAATTCATGCATGTTAATAATGCACACGCACTCTAAAACACATGCATGTTCCTACTACAATGGTACTAAACAACTTCCAAATCCTTTATCACGCAGATTCGATTTTTGGTGGCCACGATTGTTCACAGGGATTCATAAAGGGAAGATTTATTATAGGTAATCTAATCAGTGCCTGGTAAGCCCATGAGTGGGTTCGGGAGTCTATTTTGCATATGAAATGTAGGTTCTGAATGAGTCAATAAAATGGAAATTGGCACTGAAAGAGGGACTGACACCTTCTAATAATCCTTGCAAAAAATGGTGCTCTCGTTGCACTGCATTCACTTTTCATAACTAGACAAGCACGAGGCATCCAGGTGGCAATAACTAACCTGAAGCAACTCAAGTGAAAGAAGCTTAATTTTGGTTAGGATGGGAAATAAAGTGTATTAAGGGAGAGGTTAGTTAGTATAGGACATGGGTGTAAAGGATAATTCAAGGTAGGAATGATGTCGTTTGGAGCTTTAAAGAGGGATTATTGTGATCAAGGATGGAGAGAAACAAGATGAAAGAGAAGTAACGGAGGGTGGAACAACTCTTATAAATTTGAATACAAATCTTATTACAATCTCCTGTGATCATAAATTTGGTGTTTAGTCATGTCAGATCACGGGGGTTTCACTAGCGAGGTAATATCATATCACATCAATTCATATTGGCGGTTTGAATACTCCTAAAAACCTCAAAAATATCCACCCTTTTGTTTGTTTTTTCAAAAGAAATCCATTTGACCAAAGGGATACTTTCTTTCTGCTTCCGACCCAACCAAAGGAAGTTGAAACATATTTTTCAAACAAAGTCAAGTTCATATCTGCACCAAGGTTTGGGTTCAGTTCCTTTAAAATTTCGTGATCATTTAACAAGTCCCAAAAACCTTTGCAGTTCATAATTAAGGCATGTAGCAATTTAAAACCTTGACCACTTTTCCTAATTATTTGGCTTTCCCATCAACCAAGATACCTGCAAAACAAACACCCAAGTTTAGGGCCCCAAACAAATCATTCCAAGTGGAGACCAACCCACCTGACATGCCATTTGAGTTTGAGGCACATATGTTCGATGTAGGAAAAAAATGTTGAAAGGGAATCAATTTCCCTTGCCCTAAACACCACTATTTCTTGTAGCATGAAAAAAGTCGGATTATACAAAGCTAAAAGTATATGGAGGGCTTGATGTTTTGGGGCACCCCCTACCTCTCACACATTTAGGGAAAGAACAATCATGGTGGAACCTTACCCTTAGGCTTCAATGCTCTAAGCACTCGATCAATCATTTGTTTTTTCCCTTGCAAAATTTATTTGGAGGCTTTGATCCTAGCTTTGGACAAGTGAAACTTATAACCATGAAGACTTGGAACCATTTAGATCTTGGATATTAAACCCCATTCCACAAATCCTACATCAGTCAACCTCTTATACTTAAAAGAATGAAAATCATAACGAGGTGACGAATAAATTCCACCATGACTTTTGTGTCCCTCTTATCCTCTTGTGCAAGACTACGTTCATCAAAGAAAATACAATTACCAATGGAACCAACAATGGATACAAAATCCGACTTCGACCAAAGTTTGAGAGGCTACCCCAGAAGCAACACCCAAACAAGCTGAACTAAAAATAGTTCAATGCAAGGATCGAACTTGGGCACCCACTTATTTAAAACCAAGCTTGATGGTCCCCAAAGGCATGCTTACGATGAAATTTCCTCAACATCTTTTTCATAATTAAGTTCAAAGCGTAACCATCATTTCACCAAAATGAGAAATCTTGGACAATAACCTAGAAGTGTCCTTTCCTTCAAAAATGGATCATATCCGCAAGGTACCTTCACTTCCTCGTAAATTTGCTCCATGGGGGCAATCAGAATTGGGCTCTTAATGCATCAATCCTAGGGTTCTATTAAAACATTCTCTGGACATGTTGTTTTAAGAATTATAATTTAACAACGCTAACAAGTAATAGGAAGCATTCCTACTTTCAATACCTCGAGATGCTAATAATATATTGGATTTGGTAGATTGAATTAGCAGATTTGGCTGGAGACTCATCATCAATATGGGTTTAACTACTCTCTTCACCATGTTTAGGTTTTGGAAATACACTTTCTTTGAGTATAGGATGAGGCTGATTTTCTTTAGGGATGTATAGAAACATGGACATCAACCAAGTTCGGTAGATATGTCTAAACGAACATGAATTATCCTCTACTTTTTTTCTTTTTAGTTTTTAGAACATCAAAATCCATTGTTAGTTGAATGATTCAATTGATAATCACACCATTCAATTGATTCAATTGTTATTTCAAAGTTGTTTAGATATGTGTGATGGAGGTTGGATTTTTCCTCTTTGAGTTCAATGTCTTGGTTTTAGAGTGACTGTAACTATTTGAGCACAATCTCTCGAATTATTTATTTTGATATATGTTATGCATCAAAGCATGCATCCATGATTCTTTTTAATGATGCTAGCTTTTCTTCCTTGACCTACAATGTTGGAATGAGTTTAAATATTTCAGCATGGCATTTTTCCTCTTTCTCCTTGAGAATCTCAAAACATTTTGAAGTTGGAGTGAAATAAGGGAAATAAGGGAACTTTGTTATCTTAATCGAATACTTGTAACTAAACAAGATCAAACTATGTAGGCTATGCCCCTCTTTTCTTTAGCATATAGTATTAGACCGCCTTGTGCAATTCAAATCGATTTGAGGGATTCAATTTCTACTTCTTTTAGTTATTCTATTGTGATGAACCACAAGTAGATGGTCTTAGAGGGGCCACATGTGTGGAATGAAGTAGAGGGCATAGAATAACCTCTCTCATCCCAAACTTGAATGTAATAAAATCCTCACTATAAATCTGAGTAATTTTGGATATCGCATAGTTTTCTCTTTTACTGCATATATATATATGGTTTCATTCCCGATATTTACTATCGTTATGGAGTATGAATGTATCTCAACATCATAGTTTCCATTATATCTAGGTCAAAATGTGTTCATTTGCTTCAAGATTTGTTCCTTAACATTAGGTTAGGTCTTGTATTTTCTTTTGTGATATTAGGCCTCTTTTGTCCTATATTTTTACTTTCAGAGTGGAGGAGATGGATTTTGAGATTAACTATTTAGGACTCTTGCTTAAGCCTAATAATTACTCAACCAAAGTCTGGGGTTGGTTGCTTAAGAAGGTTGAAAAAAGAATCAGTAACTGGTCTTACCGATATCTTTCTCTTGGAGGTAGATTAATTTTAGTTCAATCGGTATTGATGGTTATCCCTGTATATTGGTTCTCCATGGCTTTGTTACCTTAGTCAGTTTTGGAAAATCTATGCAGAAGATCTCTAATTTCTTATGGTCTAGATCACACAAGGGAAACAAGATTCACTTGGTTAATTGGGACAAAATTTTGTATCCAAAGGCATTGGGGGGCTAGGATATTAAAAATATCAGGTAGTTCAATATGGCTCCCTGTTTGAAGAACTATTGGAGAGCTCTATGTGGTACTGGATTCAAGCTAAGGAATTGGGGATTCAAGATTCTTAGGCCTCAGAGTGGTCCCTTTACACCAACTCTCTTAATTTCATAGGCATCAAATTGTCCTCTTTGGAAGACTCTTTAGTATAGTACAAGAATAACTCTAATGGACAACTTACAACAAAAAATGTCTATGTTGCTATTGCTCAAGCTCATTGCTTGTCAACCTCTAAGTGGTGGCATTCTAAAATTTGGAAGTGGATTAAATCCTAATATTGATGATGGGATAATCCTAACATTCTCAAATGCTTTTTCTAGTTTTTTTTAGAGAACCACATCCTATCTTGGGATAATCTTCAGAAAAAAAGGATAGATTGGGACAAATGTTCATCTTATTTGTAGGAAAGATAGGGAATCCATCAAGCATTTTTTATTCCTTTACTCTTTTAACAAGCAGGTTTGGCGTGAAATTCGTCATCTCCTTTAGGTGTTTGTGGACTGGGGCTCCTACAGTTTTGAAGTTTGCTTCTCCTCCTGGTTCCGAAAGATTAAACACCACAAGTTTCTCCCCCTCTTTGTTTGTTGGTATATTTGGCTTATGAGGAACGAGGTTTCTTTTGTGGATCGTTGGCAAGCTATGTACTATTTTGTATTAAATAGCTTGGGCATGTATAAGGATTTCATTTCTACATATGTGACCAAGAAAAAAAGGTTAATCTCAAGCCCTCTCTGTGAAGAACCTGCAACAATTAATTGATAAAATGCACAATATATGAGATCATGGAATATTTTATTGATCGCAGGCCACTTCGAGGGGGAAACCTCCTTTGAGCAAGCTCAATACAAATAACTTCATGGTGCCTTCATAGGCCTCAACACACACTTATATACTAAGTCTAGGCACCAATACTATGGGTCAAAACCATGGGCCAATACAAACTATGGATCAACAATACTACGGGCGACTTACAAAGAATATGCGCCAAACAACAATAACACAAACTATGGATCAACAATTATTATGGGACCACTTACAAAGAATATGCATCCAACAAAAATATACTAACAAAGTAAAGTCATGGGTTCCTAACATCCCCTCCCCCTTAGAAAAAGATTTGTCCATAAATCTTTAGATGTCGAAATTGTTGTTGAATCTGAAGGAGTGGTTCCCATGTAGCATCCTTTGGTTGCATGCCGTGCCACTGAATTAAGACCTCTGTGATAGAGCGAGAGCAAATCTGACGAGTGTGCTTATTGAAGATGGCCTCTGGATCCAAAAGGATGGATCCTTCATTATCCAGTTCGAGTAAAATAGTTTGTCCTCTGATGTTGGTGCCAAGAAATTTCTTCAGACAAGAGACATGAAACACTTGATGAATGTGGGAAGAAGAAGGAAGTTCCAATTTATAAGCAACGGGCCCAATCTTCTGAAGAATCCGATATGGCCCACAGAACTTTGGAGCGAGCTTATGATGCCTTTCGAGTTTCAGGGATGATTGCTTGTATGGCTGGAGACGAAGAAAAACCATATCACCTGCTTGAAAAGTGTGCTCAGAATGGTGCTGATCAGCTTGTCGCTTCATGCGATTTCTTACCATCTAAAGATTGTCTCAAAAAATGCAAAGAGTCTAATCACGATTCTGAAGGACTGTGTCAACTGCCTCAACTAGTGAACTGTCGGGGGTGTATGGAAGAAGAACTAGTGGTTCCTGACCATAGACTGCTTCATATGGGGTAATTTTAGAGGCATTGTGGTAAGAGGTATTGTACCACCATTCAGTGAGAGGGAGCCACTTTGCCCACTGATGTTGTTGTTCAGAGGTGAAGCAACAAAGATAAGTTTCCAAACATTTATTGATCATTTTAGTATGACCATCTGTTTGTGGGTGATACCCTGAACTCATCTTCAGTTTGGTGGTAGTGTGGCAAAATAGTTCTATCCAAAAATGACTGGTGAAAGTTGCATCATGATCCGAGACAATGGAAGAAGGGATGCCATGAAGATGAAAGATCTGGTCCAGGAAAATTTGAGCGACTGAGGAGGCTGTATAGGGATGGATGAGAGCACAAAAATGACTATATTTGGAGAGGCGGTCAACCACAACCAAAAATCACTGTCTTCAATGAAATCCATAGAAATATCTATCCAAATCCGTGTAGGTATGGGCAAGGGTTCAATCAATCCTAGAAGGAATGTCGTTTCACCCTTATTGCGCTGGTAGGTATCACATTCAGCCACCATCTACTGAATTGTCCTTTTCATGCCCTACCGAAAGAAGTTACGCCGTGCCCACTCATACGTTTTGAGGAGCCCAGAGTGCCCTGCTGATGGAGAAACATGGAGTTCATAGAAGACAACCTGTTGAAGATCTGTGCTCTGGGGAAGCACCAGACGACACTTGTATCTCAAGGAAGCACCATCCCAAGAGTAATGTGTTACAACAGAAGGGTTTTTGGCCAAGTGTTGGATGATTTGAGACAATGAAGAGTCATTGACATAGCCCTGTTGAACAGATTGCAACCAATTTGGAACAGGCATAGAAATAGCTGAAAGAGAACCTTGGTCCTCAAATGTGTGAGAAAGAGCATCTACCACAATATTGTCCTTATCCTTCTTGTAAGTGATCTCATAGTCATAACCCATGAGTTTGCTAACCCATTTCTGTTATGCTAGGGAGGATACACGCTGTTCTAGGAAATATTTCAGACTCTGGTGATCAATCTTGATGCAGAAATGATTCCCTAATAGGTATGGTCGCCACTTTTGTACTCCATGCAAAATAGCCATAATTTACTTCTCATATGTAGAGGCAGCTAAATTCTTACTTGGAAGGGCTTTACTGGTGAAAGCAATGGGGTGTTCATCTTGAAGGAGAACAACACCAAGTCCATTTCCGCAAGCATCACTCTCAATAGTGAAGGGCTTGGAAAAATCAGGCATAGCTAGAACAGGTGTAGTACACATAGCATGTTTTAGTTTTTCAAATGCACACTCAGTAGCATGTGTCCATGTAAAAGCATCCTTTTTCAATAGAGTAGTCAATGGAGCTGCAATCTTCCCATAATCCTTGACAAACTTGCGGTAGTAGCCAATCAACCCCAAAAAACCATGAAGGCTCTTGAGTGTCTGAGGATGCGGCCAATTGTTCATGGCAGCGATTTTGGTAGGATCAACGTGAACCCCTTGTGCTGAGATAATGTGCCCGAGATACTCGACTTCCTTCTTTCCAAAAACACAATTAGACTGTTTGGCATGGAGATGATGGTCCGAGAAAAGTTGCATTACAAGATCTAGATGCTAGAGATGTTTAGCCTAGGTTTTACTATATATGAGGATATCATCAAAGAATACCAGAATGAATTTCCACAAGTAGGGCCGGAATATTTTATTCATCAAGGCCTGTAATGTGGAAGGAGCATTATTGAGGCCAAAGGGCAGGACCAAAAACTCATAGTGTCCATCATGTGTGCGGAAAGCGGTTTTTGGGATATCATCCTCATGAACTCGAATTTGATGATACCCAGAACGAAGATCCAACTTGGAGAAAAATTGAGCACCATGAAGCTCATCAAGAAGCTCATCAACAATAGGAATTGGAAACTTATCCCTGATAGTGAGGTGATTAAGTGCTTGGAAGTCAATGCAGAGGCGCCATGACCCATCTTTTTTGCAGACAAGAAGAACTGGTGAAGAAAAGGAACTAGTGCTTGGACAAATAATACCTTGCTTGAGTAAGTCCGGAACGAGCATTTCAATCTCTATTTTTTGGTGAAATGGGTAGCGATAGGGCCTGATGTTGGGAGGAACACTTCTAGGAAGGAGCTGAATATGATGGTCCTCTGGCCTTGAAGGTGGTAATCCCACTAGTTCAGCAAAGACACCTGTATATCGATCCAGAATTTCTTGTAGATCCAAAAGAGTAGTGGAGACTACTGATGGTTGCATCTGAATGGAATGGATCTGAGCGATGACATCATGTGAATTCTTCTTAAGGATTTTTTCCATGTGATGTGAACTAATGATGCTAAGATACCCTGGTTGTAAGCCTGTCAATGTGTGTTTTTGTCCATTGGGGGAAAAATGCATCCAAAGTTTAGCAAAATCTCATAAGATGGGGCCAAGTGTGCGTAGCCATTAAGCGCCCAAAACCACATCACAGCCGCCTAAGGTCAAGGAAAACATGTCAGAGCGTAGGTTATAATATCCCATAGGGATACGCACATTATGACACTTCCCTTTGCAAGGTAAGGTGCCCCCATTAGCAACCATGAATTCAAAGTTGGAGCAAGGATGGATAAAACAATCAGCCTGTTTGGCGATCCGAGGGTCAATGAAATTATGAGTGCTACCATAATCAATGAGTATTGTAAGAGGAGGATTCTTGAAGTAACCCTTGACCCGCATGGTTTGGGGAGTGGTGATTCCAGCTAAAGCATGGAAAGATATCTCTGGATGGTTGTCCTAAGATAGAGGGTCAATAGAAGGCTCTGGAATGTCGACCTGAGCATCCACTATATCTCGAGCTTCTTCGCCAAGTTCAGAGGCACGCGGAGAATCCATATCCAAGAGTAGAGCTTTTGTTGAACAAATCTATGTCCTCGAGTGAGTTTCTCATCACAATTATAACAAATCCCTTTTTATCTGCGTGCCTGCATCTCGGTTTCAGACAAATGCTTGATAGGAGTTGGTCGAGGAGCTGGTGGGATGGGAGGTCATTGAGAACCCATATTTCGGAGGGGAACAAAAGTGGATTTGGAGCATTGTTGGGCTGCAATCTTGTCTTCTTCCAAGTTAGCCAACCCCGGGGCTTCCATCATTGTGTTGGGACAAACAATTTTGACCTCGGAGCGGATTGCATCCTTTAGACCACTAATAAAACAACTCCAGTAGAAGTAATCAGGAAATCCTTCGGTGTGGTTGGCTAGTTTCTCAAATTCGGTTTGGTACTCTCTCATAGTGCCAATTTGGTGAAGTTTAGTGAGGGATCCTATGTAGTCATCAAAAGCACTAGGACCAAATCGTTGCAAAAGGAGCTGGCAAAAATCTGTCCATTTTGGATCTCCATGAGTCTTGATGTACCAACGGTACCATTGAAGAGATTCCTGTTCCAAATGAAAGGATGTAAGTGGAACTTTGTTGACATCAAAACTATTATGCAGACTAAAATACTATTGTGCATGATAGATCCATCCAGTCGAATCAGTACCATTGAAGCGAGGAAAATCAAGCTTCGGACCACGGAAATTTCTGGAAGAAGAGAACCCATTCTCTAATGAAGACTCAGACTGTCATTTTTTGTTCATGGCTGAATGCTCAAGATGGAGGCTGAGAAATATTTCATCCAGATCTTAGAGTTTGGCTTGGATGTCTGCAAGTGCTTCTTCCGTGGTTTTTGCTCCTGCGCGGGTGACAACCATAACCAGGAGTTTTTTTTTTCGAGTGGGTAGAAAAACAAAAACAGAAATTGGTTCAGTAAAGGAAAATCTATATTTGGGAAAAACATGGAAGGGTAAAATTTGAAGGCGATTGGGTGAAATTTGAAGAAGTTGTGGCAAACCCTAAAAATAGACAAATGTGGGATTTCTGGCTTTGGGAAGTGGAATTTGGGATAGGGTCCTCAGGAATGAAATATGCAGAATGGGATTACAGGGGTGTCAGGGAAGTTTCAAAGGAAACAGAGTGAAAACAAGGGAGATATGGATCTACAACAGATAGATCTACAACTGCGTGAAAGTAATCAGAAACAGAGGGATCTAAAACAACGTCGAATGGATCGAAAATGGCTGGATCTGAAATAGATCTGGAACGACTTTCAGAATGGATCTGAAACGATGAGGAAGTGATCGACAACAGTTCAGCTGAAAATAGATATGGACCCCAGGTATGTGCAACTTCCTAACAGTTCAGGGGTTTCACTCGGCCACCAATGCTGTCTAACGGCTTGCATATTGGGGCAATACCCTTCACTCCAAGGCTCAGGTAAAATTGATAACCGCTTTGCCACAAATGACAGCTCTTGGTTTACCTCATGGGTGGGAACTAGTCAATCAGGTAGGGTTCGTTTCCCTTTTTGCTGGAAGATCCTCTCAATGGGCCAACTACTTTGGGGTTCCTGTGGTACTCCTCACAATGATTTTTAGGTCTTATGCCCAAGTACTTCCCACAGTTAAGCGAATAGGGATTATTCCCAGATCGGAACCTGCAACAGATGCAAAAAAAAAATTGGTAGAAATTTCACCCAACGAGCCCAAGAAAGTGCTCTAATACCAGATGTGAAGAACCTACAACAATTAATTGATAAAATGCATAATATATGAGATCACATAATATTTTATTGATCGTAGGCCACTTCGAGGGGGAAACCTCCTTTGAGCAAGCTCAATACAAATAACTTCACGGTGCCTTCATATGCCTCAACACACACTTATATACTAAGTCTAGGCGCCAATACTATGGGTCAAAACCATGGGCCAATACAAACTATGGATCAACAATACTACGGGTGACTTACAAAGCATATGCGACAAACAACAATAACACAAACTATGTGTTAAATTTTGAGCATTAATTCACAATACTCTAGGATCTTTACTGAGAGAATAACATGTACAGTATATCAATGCATATCAATCATAACAAGCATGACAAGCATCATAAGAATCAAAAGCATGAGAGATAAGAGACACAGAGTTTCCGTGGGGAAAACCCTAAGGTGAAAACCCCCACAACTTCCTCAGAGATAGAGAGAGAAATGGCTCAACCAAAGTACAACCAAAATACACTAAGATAGTCTCCTAGTAGCAGATGATCCTCCTCCTCACTAGTGCGCCACTTTCTGAGTGAGAGAAGTATGAGTTTCCAAGTGATCAAATAGAAATCTCCCGATCTCTATTTATACCTAACCTGTTTGCCCAGTTACACTATGGGGTCGACTTGTCTAGCTAGGTACATCCACAATATAATATATATTTCAGGGCCGACCCCACACATGGTGGTCTAATAACCCATCGACAAGTACACACACTTGCGACACTTGTTAATACACATGACGACACTTCCTTATAGAGGAATAACACATCTCTTATAAGGGTACAATAAATATATATGAAGTACATAGATGAAATACATTCCGAAGTTACATATACATCAACACTCCCTCTTAACTAGGAAGGTATTTCTCAACACAGATATGCTAGTACAATTTTTCTTCTCGGGATCATCGTCATCATCATCGTCACTACTACTGCTATCTCAACCAGTCTTTGAATCTACTCGTCATAGGAAGTTTTACAGATCCAGTCCTTTTTCATAGTGGATGTAGGCCCACCACCTATAGGTCTTCGTCATCACTGGCCATACTGTGGAAATCTCAGTACTTATTACGTGCATCACAAAACCTCGAAAGAGAATCCTAGGATGTTACAGGTACACAACTCTGACCTGTAGGATCTCCTAGGGCCATATTATATGTGACCTCACCACAAAACCTTGCAAGAGCATCCCAGGATGTTACGAGCACACAGCTCTACCTATAGGATCTCCCAGAGACAGATTACATGTGGTCACCACAAAACCTCACAAGAGCATCCCAGGCTGTTATGGGCACAGAGCTATACCTATAGGATCTCCCAGGGACATATTACATGTGGTCATGAAAAAACCTCACAAGAGCATCCTAGGACTTATTATGTGCACACAGCCCAACCTATCGGATCTCCCAAGGACAGATTATATGCCATAAGACAAAACCTCGAAAGAGCATCTGCCAGATATCCCAAGGCCATATTATATGCCATAGGAAAAACCTCGAAAGACAATCTGTAGATATCCCAAGGCCAATTTATATATCCTCCCAGAGCAAAACCTCGAAAGAGCATTTGCCAGATATCCTAGGGCCAGATTACACGCCATAGGCAAAACCTCGAAAGACTATCTGCAAATCTCCCAGGGCCAAATTATATGCTCATCTACACAACTTGTTCCACGGCCATAAAGTATCAACCTGATACTCACCATACATCATCCTGATGTACACATGATCATCCTAATCATCATCACTGCAACATCCTGTTGCATGTCATCTGGAGCAACATCCTGAAGCTCGTCATCCATGATCATCCTGATTATACAATGCATCTACTTGATGCATACCAAGTATCTACCTGATACATATCATCATACATGATCCACCTGATCATAGAATGTATCCACCTGATACATACATAGATACACAATGCATCTAACTGATATATATCAACATACATGATCTACCTAATCATACACAGTATCCACCTGATACATATACAGATACATGGTCCAAGCATCCAACATGATGCATATACAAAGTACATATAAATGATCCAACCAGCATCAACTTGATGCGCACATACATATAAATGATCCAACTGATCATATCCAGCATCCAACATGATGCGTACATACATATACATATAAATGATCCAACTGATCATATCCAGCATCCTTCTGATGCATATATAGAGAAGTAACTGGAACATCGTCCTGATGCTCATCATCCAGCACTTACATCCACAGCCATGTGAAGGATCCTCCTTCCAACATGCTTGGAATGGATTTAGCAAATGTCTCCATCACTTCTTCCTTGAAGTGTCGTCCATCGGAAGAACACCAAGCCTCTCTCTGAAGTACTCGAACTTCACTCTCACTAGTGGCCTCGTCAACACATCTGCAATCTACTCATCTGTTGCAACATACAGGAGCTTCACTGCTCCTCTCTACACCATATCCCTGATATAGTGATATTTGATCTCTATGTGTTTCGACCTGTCGTGAAACACTGGGTTCTCAAAGAACTTCACACAACTCTGGTTATCACAGAAGATACCAGTAGCATCCAATGGGAGATCAAATAAATCAGACAATAACTTCTGAATCCATACTGCCTCACAACTAGCTGAACATGCTACAACATACTCTGCCTTCGCTGTACTCAGTGCTATGCAGGACTGCTTGCTTCTAAACCAAAAGATCACACCTGATCCCATACTGAAGCAACACCCATATGTGCTCTTCCTATCTGCAGCACTTCCTGCCCAATCTGAATCAACATAACCTTGTAGGTTAAACTTTTGATTCGCTTCATACCTGCGCCCATAATCAACTGTACCCTTCAGGTACCTCAGAATATGCTTTACAGCAACCAGGCGAACACTCCTCGGATCCGTTAGGAACTGGCTCAATGTGTTCACTGCAAAGCAAATATTTGGTCTCGTGTTCATCAGGTACATCGAGGACCCAATCATCTGACGATACATAGAGACATCAACCGGATCATATGAAGCATCACATAGAAGCTTCATATTCGATGCCATAGGTGAGGCCATGGCCTTGCAATCCATCATCCCGAACCTCTTCAGGATATCTACAATATACTTCCCTTGTCCAAGGAAGATCCCATCTGTACTCTGCCACACCTCCATACCTAGGAAACAGTGCATCATCCCCAGGTCCTTCATATCGAACTCAACAACAAGCTTCGTCTTTGTATATGCAATCAATCTATCATCTCCTGTTACAAATAAGTCATCCACATACAGGAGCAGAATCACAGGATTCCCTTCCTCAACCTTGTAGTAAAGGTTGGAATCTGCTTTACTGTTGGTAACGCCCAAACTAGATAGGAAACTGTCCATCCTACCATACCAAGTTCTAGGAGCTTGCTTCAAGCCATACGAGGATTTCTTCAATCTACACACATATGACTCCCTGTCATGTGTTTCGAAACCAAGTGGCTGCTCCACATATACTTCCTCTTAAACTACACCATTCAAGAAAGCAGTCTTGACATCCATCTGGTGTATTTTCCATTTCATTGCTACAGCCAGGGCAAGTACTGTTATGATGGAAGTATACCTAGCTACAGGTGCAAAATTTTCTTCATAATCTATTCCCTCTTTCTGAGAGAAGCCACGAGCTATGAATCTTTCCTTGTATTTCTCTACGCTGCCATTTGCAGCATGTTTGATTTTGTAGATCCATTTGGAAGTCACAACATACTTCTCTTTAGGTCTTGGGACAACATCCCACACATCATTCTTCATTATTGATTGGTATTCCTTGACCATGGCATCCTTCCATTGTTTCTTTTCCACTACTTCTTCATAACTGGAAGGTTCTTTATTCATAATGTCATAGAGTAAAGCAACATAGCTAGTATGTGATCTAGTTATTTTTTTTGCTCTGTGTTCTTACTCTGGAATGCCAAATCTTTCTGCATCTTGAATGAGCTCTCTAGCCCATGCAGGTTTCCTCTTGTGAGAGTTATCCTCACGGGGTGGATCTACAGGTTCTTGTGGATCTTCAAACTCACGAACAACTTCTGGAATTGCTTTAGTTATGGTAGTGTCTTGAAATCTAGTTTCCTTAGGTTCTTCATAAACTTCGATAGGTTCCTTCCTTGATTTGATGAATGCTGAGTTTTCATCAAATGTTACATCCCTGCTGACATCAATCTTCTTGAACCTTGGAAAGTATATTCTGTAAGCCTTCGAGCTTTCAATGTAACCCACAAAGATACCCTTCTTTCCTGAAGGATCTAGCTTGGTCCTCTTTTTCTTTGGGACATGTGTGTATACTGGACAACCAAATATTATGAGATGGCTGACTTCAGGTTTCTTACCAGAAAAGACCTCTTCTGGTGTCTTGTTGTCCAATATCTTGTGGGGTGTTCTGTTCTATACATATACAGTTGTTCTAGCTGCTTTCACCCATAGATGCATAGGTAGATCCTGGTCATGCAGCATTGCCCTTGCTGCTTCCATGATTGTTCTGTTCTTCCTTTCTGCAACTCCATTCTGTTGTGGATTGTAAGGAGCAGTCAACTCCCTCTTAATACCTGAATCACTGCAAAGCTTCTTGAAGTCACCTGAGGTAAATTCTCCACCATTGTCGGATCTAAGTGTTTTGATATTCTTATCAGTTTGATTCTCCATCAAGGTTTTGAATTCCTTGAACTTGTCAAACACCTCATCTTTGTTCTTCAAGAAGTAGACCCAAGTCTTCCTTGAGAAGTCATCAATGAAAGAGACATAGTAAACATACCCACTTAGAGAACTGAATGACATAGGACCACATACATCTAAGTGGATGATTTCCAAAATACCTTTTGCCTTGCTTTCACTACTTGGGAAAGCCTTCTTAATGTTCTTACCTTTTTCACATCCTTTGCAAACACCTTCATGCTTGGTCTTGATTTCAGGAAGACCTTCTACAGCCTTACTTGCAATTGGTAAGGCTTTGTAGTGCATATGTGTAAGTCTTCTATGACAAAGTTCACTTGGCTCCATGGAATCATGCACCTTGGCATGTTCAGGTTGTCCTTTCAATTTATAAAAACCTCCCTCTTGCTCTCCAATCACTACTGCATCATCTATGGTCTTTCCCTTTGGCCACATTAAGACTTGGCCATCCACAAATGCAACCCTCATACATTTTGCATCCAATGCAGAGATGGAGAGTGAGTTCTTCTTGAGCCCAGGTACATAAAGGACTTCTTTCATCTTCAAAGATTTTCCAGAATCTAGGTTGTAGGAGGCTTCACCAATTCCTTTGATGGGGTATTGATAATCATCCCCAAGTTTTACTTTATGGGGTGATTCATGTTCAGACAAATTTACAAAAGATTCTTTAAACCTAGTCATGTGTTTAGCAGCCCCACTGTCAATTAACCAATCATTACAACCATGGGAGATTGTACCTGTGAGAGCATAGATTAGGACATACTCTTCTTCACTTGATGAGTCATCTTCACTTTCTTCCCTAGCCTTCTTCTTTGGAGGTTCATCAGCTTCGGCAACATGAGCATGGAACTTTCTTTTGCTGCCCTTCTTCTTCTTGCTAGAGTTGTTGTTATCCCTTTTGTTTTTGGGACAATCTGAAGCAAAGTGACCCTTCTCATTGCATGTGAAACATATTAGATCCTTCTTATTCTTTTGATAGGATCTCTTGTAGTGAGAGTGCTCCTTCTTGGGCTTGCTTCTTTTGGTGTGAGCTGCGAGATCTTGATCTTCACCTCCCATATTTTCTTCACGAGCTACATGTCTAGCTTCTTCTTGAGAGCATTTCTCCCACAGTTTACTGAAGGAGATCAATTTCTTTCTTGCAAAGATTCCTTGAATAAAGGAGTCCCATGACCTAGGTAGGCCATTCAGAGTGGTCATAACAACTTCACCATTGTCCACTACTTCATCCACAGCTTCAAGTTGTTCCTTGATCTGAGAGACCTTGGAGAAGTAAGATTGAATGGTTTCTCCATTCAACATCTTGACCCCTTTCAATTGATTCCGTAGAGTCATCTTCCGATCTATGTTATTCCCTTCAAATAACTTGGTCAGGGAGTCAAACACCTCTTTGGGTGTCTTCAGAGATGACACATGGGGGATGAGATGGTCTTTGATAGAATCAGCAATGATTCTCTTTGCCTTGAGCAAGTTCTTCTTATGCAATATCTTAGCCTCTTCATCCTCTGGGATAGGGATGTCTTCTTTTATATATGAGTCCAACTCATTCTCTTCTAAGATTAACCCAATCCTATACTTCTAGACTCGGAATTTATAAGCCCCTTCAATCTTATCCTCAAGCTTGGTGTGGTGAGACATCTTAAAGAGTACTTCAAATGGAAATAGAAAAATTTTAGGTCTTTGTTAACACCTAAAAAGTGCTCACTAGCTCATTCCCTTACTCACATGACCCATTTGTCCACTTTTCCACCATCTGAGCCTCTGAAACCAACAAAAGGTCACCAAAAGACCTTAGTACACCCCTTTTTTCCATTAAAAAAGATTATTTTTCCAAGAAAATCATAAAAAACCCTCAAAAAGGGTCCAAATTCGCAAAAATATTAAAAAGGGAATTAAAATATTATTTTTATTCAAAAAAGGAAAAATGAGGGAAAAGTACCTAAACCATGTTGGTCAATACCATTTGGTTTCCACAAAACCACAAATGGTATCTCCCACCACCAAAACCTATAAAAAGGTGGTAGGGGCTCCTCATTTCAGATCCATCCATTATCTCATCCTTATGCTGCTGAAATCTCCCCTGAGCATTTTAGCCATTGCAAACCACATTGGAGAAGAGACCATTGGAGATTGGAGTTTCTCATCCTTGGATCCATTCAACCTCACCATTAGAGGTATTGATTCCACAAGCACTTGCTTGCACCATTCTTTCAATACAAATTCTTTATTTTATATGTTCTTGTTCTTGATTTTAAATTATTTTTGTTATTTGCTTAATATCATTGCTTAGATCCATGAATAGTCTTGTTTAATTAGTTTAGTGTTATTTATTTCAATTGAAACTGCTGCTACTAGTTAGCAGGTGCCCATAGCACTAAGCCTGGTTGCAAAACCGGGCCAACAGTTTTTGGCGACTCCGCTTTGGTTTGAACTATAGATCTCTAGTTTTGCCTTTAATCTTAGTTTTTTATGAGTTTTTAACCTTTAGATCCATAGATCTGCCATCTTAGACAGCAGATCCATTGCTGCTTTGAGTTTTGGCCCCATAAACAGCCCGAAATTTTCAATTTTCGGGTTCGTTTCTCGGTTTCCGTGCACGGCTTCCGCCTCGCGGTTTTTTGCCAGACAGTCGCGCGGTCCATCGCGACTTTTCTGCGTTTTTCCGCACGGTCCATCGCGGCTTTTTGCCAGACAGTCGCGCGGTCCATCGCGACTTTTCTGCGTTTTTCCGCGCTGCCCATCGCGACTGTGCAGTTAAAACCCGCGCGGTCCATCGCGACTGTGCGACCAAAACCCGCGCGGTCCATCGCGACTGTGCGTCCAAAACCCGCGCGGCCCATCGCGGCTGTGCATCCAAAACCCGCGCGGCTGAATTTTTTCATTCGGCCATCCCGATTTTGAAAATTTTTTTTACTGTACTTTTTGCCCATAGCACATTTTTTACAGTATTAATTTCTGCATATTTTACAGCTTTGAAAAAAAAAATTTACTATTTAAAAAGTGCATATCTAGAAATCTTTTTAAAAATTTTCAAGAAAGTGAAAGAAAGACTCATTTTGCATTTTTCATCTAGATTCAAATTTTTTCTTGTTTACTTCTTTAAAATCTTGCCCTTAGAAATTTTCCTTGAAACGAAGAAATCCATTTATTTCTTTTAAAAAAGAAGTCTATTATTTGCTTTCATAAATCCAAAAAATCCATTATTTTTTGAGTTATTTTCTGAAAAGCATTTAAATTCCTTTTAGTGAAAAGTCATAAATATTTGCTTTTTATTTTCGAAAAATCCTTTATTTTTTGAAAATTTCCTATAAAGCATCTAATTCTTTTCAAGTTCAGTTTATAACACCTCACGTGCACTCACACGATCACTTAATTGAACTAAGCCTTAAAACGTACCTTAATTTGAACACACTTTTAACCCCACTTGGGGAACACTAAAAGAATTCTTGTAGCTAGGTAGTATTGGGGGGATAGGTGTTCCAATAACACCACTCAGTTCATACATCTGAGACATAGAAGTTGTCCAATTAGGGAGCTAAAATCTCTTAGTACTTTTTGGCGCGGTCACAACCGGTTTGTGGGAAGGCCTCTCCCTTAGGAGGGTTGAAGTCGCGAGGATGGTTCCGGAAGCCTGAGTGGAATACCGAAATCCATTCAGTAACTGAAGGGCTACCATTCGCAGTTCTCGGGATATCCCTGTATTGGGATATTGCGATCAAAGGACCAAACGGCAGATTTACCTTTTCTCGACGCGTCATGAACGGAGTATCCTAGTAGCCTGTCTTTAGGATTGATTACATGGTGTCCCTCCCGGTAGGGGGATATCTAGCCGTTGTCTCAACATTCATATTGTCTGACTTGGATTTCATCACCTTGCAGAGGATATCGTCTGTTTGAGTCACAATACTTTTAGATTAGGTGTTTGCATGATTTCAACCTACCTGTGGTCTAGTTACACCTATTTTTTCTAGGAGCCGTTTGCATGTTGGTATTCTGACCAGTTGTTGCATTCCTCCACTTATTGTAGCACAGCTGCTAGAATAAGTGCCTTTTTTGAGGATTGATTTTTTGGCCTGAGAGCCTTCTTTTTTCACTCCCCTTCTTGCACCCTTGGTTGCATTAGGGTTTTGAGTCTTTTATATATATATATCACCACCTGATACTTAAAAACAAATTTTTTACCCAAACACATATTCTCACCATTGAGAATTTTAGACGCTCTCGTCGTCTACAGGGCGAACTCCCAGAGTTTAGTCCACTTGGCTCTCCACGTCACGGACGCAGAGCTTTATCCCTTGATTCGACACATCGTCAATCAATTAGACAGTCATCCGATTCTGACACACCTCACTTCACCTTTGATTTGGAGGTAGAATCCGAAAACCCCACAGGGTTACCACCAACCACCATTATGTCTGGAACACCATTTGATCCACTATTTACAACTACCATAGGTCAGACATCCACAGACCTTTCTGCTGTCGTACCATCCACGGCAACGACCACCCCCCTGGGTATGCCCAATATGGGTAACACTCCACATTTAGGAATGCCTAACACAGGGCCACCACCTGTCATGGGTACACCCAACATGGGGGTCATACCCCCTTTGGTTTCCACAAACCCCATCCCAGGGATCCCTAGTACGATTCCCAACCCAAGTGCAACCCATGTTGCACTTGGAAGTGCTATCCCCGGAATCCCTAGTGCGATTCCTAACCCAAGTGTAACCCAAGTTGCACTTGGAGGCGCTGGCCCATACCAGACTACACCTATTGGAGGCCATATACCCTCCATACCTAGCATACCTTTAGGCGCTACTGGACCCCTACACCATACCACTATGGCCAGGCATGTCCCAGTTCCAGTCACCACATCTGCGAGTCTACCATACATGGAAAGTCTGAACCTGCCAGATTTAGCTAGGATCACAAATGACCCCATCAGACATGATCCGGCGTGGCCTCAAATGCCCACCAAACTCCCCTCTGACATCCCTAAGTTTGAGGGTAAGGCAGGAGAAGACCCCCAGAACCACATCATGTCCTTCCATTTATGGTGTTCCTCCAACTCCATAGTGGATGACTCAATCCGCCTCCGGCTTTTACAACGCACCTTCACTGGATCCGCAGCCAAATGGTATATCGAGCAGCCCCATGGGACGCATGCCACATTTACCTCCCTTGCCTCGACTTTCCTACAATTCTTTCAGTTACCTGTCCGCTATGATGCGGGCGTCGAGATCCTACTGTCTTGCAGACAAAACACGGCCACGCATATCACTGACCATATTCATGATTGGCGTCGGCGCCGAAGCCTATGCAAAATCAAATTAGACGACCGAATCTTCCTAGATTGCTTTCTAAAATCCCTCCTTCCTCTCATTGCGAAGGATGTAGCATCTGAAAGACCCCAGTCTGAAGAAGAGGCCATCCTCAAAGCACAACAGTTTGATCTCATCTACACCCAGTCGGGTTACCTATACACGATCATACCGGACGCCCCACGAGGCGACTCTACACGCGGAGACGCACCGGGGGCATCACATGCCGCTGATGGCATCATTGGCCAAATCACCCCGCAACCTAAACCTTTCAGCATGGTGAGCGCCATGCCCGCCCCAGACCTCTCTAGGGCTACATCCAGTTCCGGAGCAACAACTTCTTATGCTCCAACAAACCAGACCCATCACATTCATGGACCCTCTTGTCCACAACATTGTTATGGCCAAGCACCATCAGCATATGTACCTCCTACTTACTATGCTCAACCTACGGTACAGACCCCCATGCATTTCCCACAACAGCACATGCATTACCCACAACCGGTTGCACCAGCTAACCTCACACCTCCACCAGCTCAGGGGTACCAACAACCCCAACAGGCAACTGGACCACCTCCAGCTCCACCTGCATACTATCCACCACAACCTGCTCCCGCACCTGCGGCTCCTCAGAATCCCCCCAATGCTCAAGGGCATGTGTATGCACAACAACATCAGCCCCAGTACCAAAATAACCAACGCAACCAGGGTGGGCAACCAAACCGCGGAAGAGGACGCAACCGTGGAAACAATCAAAACCGTAACCAAGCTCCACAACCTACCCATCCTCCGCAAAACAATAACGCGGCGCCTGCTCATCAGAATCCTGATCGACCACCTAAGCAAGACAAAAATGCTAATTTACGAACAAACCATCCTTGTTCCATTTGCGGTGTCTATGGTCACTATACCCACGCTTGCCCACATCTGGAGCGAGCTCGACAACTATGGACAAATGACGCCCATCGTCAAGGGCAGGCGGCTCCTCAGCCGCCACCCAACCCTCCACCACCTCCACAACAACCTTTGGTACTACAAAACCCCTTTCCAACACAAGGAGTGGTGAACACTCAGCCGTTATCCCCCCCACAGGGCAACGTGCAACCACAACAAATTACTTACGCAGCTCCTGACCAACCCATGTTTGATTCAGGCACCCACCACTTATTGATGATGTCCACTGCCGACGTCAATATCCAAACCCGACGGAACCAGTATGGTCCTACCTCCGAGGCTACTCCCGCCGAAAAGGATACTAATGCTCATCCCACTGATTAGACATTGCGTATACCTCAGGTTCCACTCGATGGCGCTTCTAAAGCACCTCGCTTCCCCCTTCGCCGAATCAACAATAACCCCAATGCACGGGCTGCATCCAATTACAACATTGTAGATGACCTAGCTCAATCTCCCGCAGCCATGTCTGCGTTAGAAGTCTTGAAGAACTATCCTACGCAGCGCAAGTATTTACTTTCCGCCATTGGGGCGATTGACCCAAATGATTCGAAATTGATGACCTTTGATTTAGACCAGTCTGAACCACGACTGCCTTCCACCATAGCAGTCGAAGTTTCCGTTTCTATTCGGAATCTTGTCATCCATCGATGTATCATCGACGAGGGTGCCTCCACATGCGTCATGTCCACATTTGTTTGGCAGAAGTTGGGATCCCCTACTCTCCAGCAATCCACCACTGCATTGCGGGCCCACGACGGCCGGTCAGCTCAACCTCAAGGTTTACTACCCAAAGTTCCCGTCCAATTAGGTGGGAAAACTGTGCTCATCGACATAGAGGTCATTAACACCCAGCTTGATTATAACCTTTTACTTGGCCGCAGTTACATGTACGCCATGAAAGCAGTTTCCTCATCCGTTTTTCGTACCATGATGTTCCCCCATGAGGGACGCGTGGTCAAAATCGACCAACTCACCTACTATGATCCCAACGCCCCCGCAGCACCCGAAAATGTTTTTCCCATGATTGAACAACCAACTTCTAGTGCAACTACCTCCTTTGTCTCTTCTTTGGGACCCGGACTTTATTCAGATACACCAATGACCTCTTCATTCCAGGCCATTCCACCACCGTCACCGGAGACCCAAGTCGCAAACCTCTGTACTCTTTCACAGAATACGCAAACATCCGATGGTCAACCACCATTGATCCCCAGTCACATTGGTGTTACACCCATCCACACCATCCCCTTCCTATTTCCTCCTTCGGGTGTAGTAAGCGCCCCGGTTATGGCTACCCTTAGTCTACCCGGGCTAACATTGGGATTACCCGTGTGGTATATTCCGCCTCCCGTTCGACCGCCGACACCAAACGTCATACTCCAACCGGTACAACCTATTGTTACCACAAATCAACCTCCTCCTGGTGTCACAATCCCTTCGTCGTCAACGAAACCTTCTCCTGGTCTCACGATTGCGTCGACGTCAACGAATCCCCCTTTTATTGCTAAGCCCACTGGGGGCAGAGGTCCACAACCATACACTGCTATACCACCTCCTAAGGCAGTTAAACCCCCACCGGTGTTTCGAGCTCCCCCTAAATGTTCATTATGCGATGAGATTGGCCATCCAACTCATCAATGCCCACACTTACCGGCACTCCAAGAGCATATGAATATGCTGGACGATGACATTAGCATCCCAGTAGTCAGATTAGAGCCACCTCTACAGCCTCGTGACAAATCACTGCGCACTAACCATCCTTGTGCTATATGCAGTGTGTACGGCCACTACTCTCACCATTGTCCCGATTTACCTTACTACAGAGCAGCGTTGTACGAGTTAAACAACGTCGACTTAGAGATATCTCCTCCCCTCATCGAGGAGATCCACCCCCCGCCATCATCCTCGTCGGAAGAAGTCAATACAATATATATGATTTCAACAACTTTCAAACCAGAACCCCTTGATTTATGGTCTGACTACTTCAATACGGATGAGCAAATTTTGGAGACACTCACCGCACCCGACTACCCTTGGGATGATATGCATCATCGCTCGTACTTCCTCCCGGAAGCATCTACATCCACTGCATCCAACCAGCTATCGGTCGAGTTGAAATATTTCATACCCACTAAGGTCGATTGGTTAAAGGACCCCATCCCAGCACCGGACGCCTTTGAAGAAGGGAACATGTCAAACATTTCACCCACTATACAGATAGACATTTCCACAACACCAGGGAAACCTGAGCTCATCTCGTTGGGCGCATCTTGCACTCAAGCAGAAACTCAAGCGTACAAAAAGCTCTTTCAAGAGTTCTGAGATGTCTTTGCTTGGTCCTATACTGAGATGCCTGGTCTCGACCCCGCCATTATTGAACACCACATTGATACATGGCCTGAGGTACCCCCTGTTCGTCAGAAACAGCGACCCATTCACCCTTCCAAGCTATCCGTTGTTAAAGCTGAGGTCGAGAAACTCCGCAAAGCAGGATTCATTTATCCTATTCCGTACACCACCTGGGTGTCGAACCCCGTCCCTGTCAACAAAAAGCAAGGCACCCTTAGAGTATGCACTGACTTCCGCGATTTAAACCACGCTTGTCCAAAAGACAATTTCCCTACACCATTCATTGACCAACTCATTGATGAGTGTGCGGGCCATGAAGTCCTATCCTTCATGGACGGGTTTTTCGGATATAACCAGATTCACATCCGCAAGGAGGATCAGTACAAGACTGCCTTTACCACCCCATGGGGCACCTTTGCCTATCGCGTCATGCCATTTGGCCTTAAAAATGCTGGTGCCACTTTCCAGCGAGCCATGACCTACTATTTTCACGACTTGGTCCATATCCTGCGAGTCTATCTTGACGACCTCACAGCTCGTTCCCGAAAACGATCAGACCACCTTAACGACCTCCGGCAAGTTTTCCTGCGTTGTCGCAAATATAAAATCCTCTTGAACCCACACAAGTGTGTCTTTTGCGTCCCGGCGGGCCGGTTGTTAGGTTTCATTGTTTCCCAAGACGGAATCACTGTCGATCCCCTGAAATTCAAAGCCATCTTAGACCTTCCGCCCCCTCGCACGTTTCGGCAGCTCCAAAGTCTACAGGGTCGGTCCAATTTCCTCAGGCGCTTCGTTCCTGACTATGCCACCAAAGTCCACGGGTTCTTACGCTTACTTCGTACCCACATACCCTTTGTTTGGGATGAGCAAGCAGACACGGCATTCGAAGCCCTCAAGAAAGCTCTCACACAAGCCCCCTTGATATCCCCACCGGATTTCTCTCAAGACTTCACCCTTTATGTCTCGGCATCTGAATATGCTGTGTCCGGAGTTTTGGCCCAAGAAGATGCCTCCCACCAAGAGCATGTGATTTATTACGTCAGCCAGACCTTGTCTGGCCCACCTCTGCGTTACCCATACGAGGAAAGATTAGCCCTAGCTGTAGTCTTTTCCGTACAAAAATTGCGACACTACATCCTACTCAGTCATACCACGGTCGTGGCCGACTCCAACCCCATGGTCTATCTCCTCAGCCGACGGCTCCTTCAGGGTCGTGTCGCTAAATGGGTCATTATCCTCCAGGAATATGACCTTACTTTCAAGACTCCTAAGAGCACCAAAGCCCTCGCGCTTGCTCACCTCATCACCGACCTCCCATCCTCTTCAACATCACCCGTTATCCAAACGGACCTGATTGACGAGCAGATCTTCATCATTTCGTCTGATGACCCTTGGTACGGAGACATTTTGACTTACCTTCGTACGCAAAAATTTTGACCACACATCGATCGTGATGGACGCCGTCGCATACGACACCACGCCCCCCGATACCTCCTGATTGGGGATGTACTTTACCGACGTGGCGTTGATACTATCTTACGCCGCTGCCTATCCCACAGTGAGGCAGAACAAGTCCTCAATGATTGTCATAGCGGTGCCTGTGGAGGACATATCTCCGGCATGGCTACCGCCCAGAAAATCATTCGGGCCGGTTATTTTTGGCCATCATTGTTTACTAATTGCATCACCGCAGTCAAGCATTGCCAGAACTGCCAACTATTTTCCCCCAAAGCAAGAACCCCCCCCGCCCCCCTTCATCCAGTCGTCACTGTTAGACCATTCTGCAAATGGGCCATCGACTTCCTCGACTGCAACCCACCATCAGCCGGCGGTCACAAACACATCATTGTGGCTGTAGATTATTTCACCAAGTGGGCAGAAGCCATGCCGACCTACAATTGCAAAGCCGACACTGCAGCACAGTTTTTCTTCAACCATGTTATCACTCGTTTCGGAGTACCACAGCAACTAGTCTCTGACCACGGCTCTCACTTCGAAGATGCCGTCTGGAAGGAATTATCAACCATGTTGAAATTTGAACACCATTTCTCTTCCACTTAATGTCCCCAAGGAAACGGCCAAGTCGAAGCGATCAATAAAATTTTGAAAACCATCCTGCAGCGCACTGTAGACAAGCACAAATCCAATTGGCACCACATGCTTTTCCCGGCACTATGGGCCTACCGCACCTCAACCAAAACCGCCACCAGTTTTACCCCTTTCCATTTAGTTCACGGTGTCGAATCCGTCCTCCCTATTGAGTGCCAGATCCCAGCCTTGCATATCGCCGTTGAACTCCTACCGGACACTTCCCCGATCGAGGAACGTTTACTACTCCTAGAGCAGGCCGATGAAGATCGGCGCACCACCATTCAAAACATGGAAGCAGCTAAACAACGATCGAAACTAAGTTACGACAAACACGTCCACCCAAGAACCTTTTCTAAGGGAGACCTTGTCCTCGCTTACGATCAAGCTCATGATAAAACCGGGAAGGGAAAGTTCGTGTCCATGTGGCAAGGCCCCTACATTATACACACCTGCCTCGGGCAGGGGGCATACATTCTGACCGATTCAGAAGGAAACACCCTACGCAACCCACGCAACGGGTTGTACCTTAAACGATTTTACCCATAGAAAATCTGATGGACACCATCGTCCATTTTAGTATAGGCATACATTTTTCGTTCACAAAAATTTCAAAAAACCTAAATATTTGTTTTTCTCTGCATGACCACAGATGGAGCCTCTTCCACTCTGCCATGTCAGTTTTGCTGATGGTGCAAGCCGTTGGTCTCCCAATCTCGCCTCCGCAGCTTGGGTAATATACTCCCCTTCACATGAGTTAATTCACATTGACGGAGTATGTTTAGGTGCCGCTACCAATAATCAAGCTGAATACGATGTCGTGACCGGTCTCCTGGCCGCTGCTCTCCAGATGAGCATACGTCACCTCAACGTTTTTTTGGACTCACAGCTCCTAGTTTCCCAGCTCAACAATGATTACCAGGTACGCGATCCCTGTCTTTTCAGAAAATTCCTGTGCACTAAACAAATGGTTAGACAGTTTGAATCCATTACATTCACACATGTCCCAAGACACCTCAATAGTGTAGCAGATAATATGGCCAACAGTATCCTCGACTGACACACCAATCACATCACGTCATATCCATAAACAAAAAATGCATCCATATGCATAACATGTGCCTCCACGGGCATAAAACAAACAAACCAAATAATGCATCCATGTGCATAACAGGTTCCTCCACGGGCATACATAAATCAACAAACACACTGCATCCACGTGCATAACATGTGCCTCCACGGGCATATACAAAAGACAAATGTGCATCCACGTGCATACACGACAATATATCTAAAATATATATCCACATATATATATAAATCAAATGGTGAACATGTCATAAGTGCCCTCAGCACCCGATATACAAAAAATACATCTGTCATACAAGAATGCTTCCCCATATGCTCATCAGCATTTGGGGGCATATCCAATATATCTACTCATCTGGATCCCTAGGATCCTCGGGCTCCTCCTCCGGCTCCTCCTCCGACTCCTCCGCCGCCAGCCCCGCCGGGTCATGACGACCCCGAACTCGCCGCTCTGCTGGCCCCGCTGGATAGTCCCTCAGACGTATCCTCCCCTGAGCTGGCCCTGCCGGAGCATCTCGTCTACCATCCCCGTGCCTCGCCACAAACACCGCTGCCCTCAACAGGAGCGACTGCCACTCAGGCGGCGCACCGAGACATCCCTGCAAAATGTCCCAATCAAGGTCCCTCCAACCATCCTCGGGGAGCCCAGCTACGATCTGGGCTAAGGTCCGTCGGACACCGTCTATGGCGTCGTCTTGAGGGCCAACCCCTCGCCCACGGGCTGCATATCCTCCACCACGTGGAGGAGGTACAGGTACAGGTGGACGGGCGACCACCATCGCCCGCCCCTGCCGAGCCACATAGTCAGGTGGTGGCACTGGACCCACATCTGCACAAAGCAAGTAAGCCATCAGATACTATACAAAGAAATCATCAATGATAAATCAAACAACACATGATATGATATCAAATAAAAAAAAATCAAAAACATACCGTCCAAACTCCAGGCCTGTCCTGGGGCACGAGGCATCTCTGGGTCACCCCGGTAGTCCATGCCGGCGTAGGGATAGTCCTCGATCACCAGAGGCATCTGCTCCCACTGCTGATAGAAATCCTCTGTGAAGTAGCCGCGGATACCACCGCCGGCACGGGGCATCATCTGCCCCCACCTCATCATACGAGGCTCACTCGGAAGACCAGCACGAACGGGTACCCGTGGCCGCAAGGTCGGCACCCGCTCGAAGAAAAAACAGCATAAAAACGAGGCATAACAAAACTCGCCTCCCTCTCTAATGGCCTTGTCCAGATCTCTCTGGACACTAGCCAGGAACATCTGCGCCCAGGCATAATAAGTACCCTGTAGAACGGAATCCACCATCATCGTCTGCCCCCCAGACATACGATGTGGTGCAGCAGCACCCAATATCCTCAAAACGCAAGCACCTACAGCTCGCATATCCCACTCACGTAGGAATCTCAGACTAATAGAGCTGTTTACCAAAACAGCATCATCCACACAGAAAGTATGTAAGAGGTCTTCCATATCTACACCCGGAGGCAACCTCGGCGAGATATCACCCACCTCACCCAAGCGAGGCAACCCAGTAAAAAAATATACATCAGTGAGAGTAATCTCTAACCTCTCACCACCAATAATGAAGGCACCCTCTGCCGGCACCCACCACTGCACGAGCTTGTTCAGGAGTCGCCTCACTGAACGTATAGGAGGAATCTGAGCGAACTTCAAGAGTCCGCTCATGGCCAGGGTCTGTCTCACCCCTGCATCAGTCTCAATCCTCAACATGAGATCACCATCGATCTCCCTCTCCCGCCACACGGACTGAGCTCTCCGCAACATCCTGCCCGGAAAACAGGAAAAATTTTAGCCCCAGCACAAAAATTTTATAAAAATCCCATCGCGGCTTTTACACAAAAAGCCGCGATGCCCATCGCGGCTTTTCCACAAAAAGCCGCGATGACCATCGCGGCATCCATGCAAAAACCTGCGATGAACATCGCGGATTTTTGCCGGACAGTCGCGATGAACATCGCGACTATCTGCCATGAACTCGCGATGAACATCGCGGGTTCCGACCTCACAGTCGCGATGAACATCGCGACTGTGAGCCTAAAACCCGCGCGGTTCATCGCGGGTTCAGCCCCGAAACCCGCGCGGTTCCACGTTGGAGAGTCAACGTGGAGTTTCGCGGCCTTCGGGGGCCCGCCGCCAAACAAAAATAACATAATTGACAAGGTTAAGGCGAATAGAGTTACCTGCAACTCGCTAAATCGAAAACCAACGGTGAAATCTCCCGGAAATCAAGAAATAGCTCTGACAGCTCTATCAAACTCGCACGTAACAATGACAAGTCATTTGGGCCCCACGTCCTATTTATAGAAAATCTACCAATTTTCCAACAACCATTACGGTATCATACGAAGTCCATTTCTCAAACCGTTGGTACCGTTGGGATCAGCACAGCGAGAACTTCATACAGGTTCATTCCTTTTCCCGTTTTCATGGGGTCCATTTTTTGACCATTTTTTAGCCTCCCTCATGTCCTCGATTTGCGTGCCACATCGGCCGTTCTCCGTTTTCGACGTGCCTTATATAGCCGGATTCAGTTTTCCGCGCTCGTGATGATGCTAGAGATCATTTCTCGCTCTCACCTTTAGATTTTTCGGGCATTTTTTCCCATGCCCCCTTCGTCGCCTCGGTTTGCGTGCCACATCAGTCGTTCTCCATTTTCGACGTGCCTTATATAGCCGGATTCAGTTTTCCGCGCTGGTGATGATGCTAGAGATCATTTCTCGCTCTCACCTTTAGATTTTTCGGGCATTTTTTCCCATGCCCCCTTCGTCGCCTCGGTTTGCGTACCACATCGGCCGTTCTCCGTTTTTGACGTGCCTTATATAGCCGGATTCAGTTTTCCGCGCTCGTGATGATGCTTGAGATCATTTCTCGCTCTCACCTTTAGATCTTTCGGGCACTTTTTTCCACGCCCCCTCGTCGCCTCGGCTTGCGTGCCACATCGGCCGTTCTCCGTTTTAGACATGCCTTATATCACCGGATTCAGTTTTCCGTGCTCGTGATGATGCTAGAGATCATTTCTCGCTCTCACCTTTATATTTTTTGGGCATTTTTTCCATGCCCCCTTGTCACCTCGGTTTGCGTGCCACATCGGTCGTTCTCAGTTCGGGGCATGCCTTATATCGCCGGATTCAGTTTCCGACGCTCGTGATGATGCTAGAGATCATTTCTCGCTCTCACCTTTACATTTTTCGGGCATTTTTTCCACGCCCCCTCGTCACCTCGGTTTGCGTGCCACATCGGCCATTCTCCTTTTTCGACAATCCTTATGTCACCGGATCCATTTTTCCGCACTGATGACGATGCTTGAGACCTTTTCTCGCCCTCATCAATCCATTTTTTTTCGGTATAATTTTATCCCTTTTTCGGGCCGAGCAACCCCTTTTTACGAAAAAGGCACTTAAGGAGTTTCTGTTAAGCTCTTTTCTGACTCCTAAAACAATGAAAAGATCGCTGAGCAATCTTGCTTCCTTTCATGCTCGATAAACGTATCTGAAAGGGCGTCTACCTGGTATAAGTTTACCCCTTTTCCGGACCTCGTAGACTAATTACGAAAAAGGTATACTCTAGTCACATCGGCTAGAAGAGTTCTCCACCCGCATCATTTTATCCTTTTTCGGGCCTTGGAGACTAAACTTACGAAAAAGAAACACCAACAGAGTCCACTTACCGTTTTCAGACTCTCTAAACATGAAAGCAACCATGAGCATGAGCCGTCCTGGGCTCACAAAATCCACAGGACCGTACCATTTCATAGCACACTTTTATCCCTTCTTGGAGCTCATTAAAACTACGAAGAAGGAATCAATGGTGCCTCTTGGCGCCACAACAGATCATGTCTACTCACATAGCAGCTTCCCCATTATGGTCGCCTTTGTTCAGAGTATTCTGCAGTATGTCACTCTAAAACTCCCTCGACAGCTACCATCAGCTTCACCCCCCCAGGAGTCAGTACATACCCTTCAGTCCCTAAAAAAGCTATGATCCCTGCACCTACTAGTCAGTTCCATAAGCTGCCAGGTCAACCATGTCATCATGCTCTGAACAAAGGAAGTTTGAGTCTACCCATTTTTTGACCCAGTTATTTCCCATTCCCACAAGTATGTCAGTCCTACCATCAGTACTACAACACTTCAGTTTTACACCTCGTGCTCCTATCAAGGAAACATCATTGCCTTGTTAGTTGCTGGTCTCCCTCTGTCGACAAAACAACCACATTCATTCCAGAGGATAGACCTAGAGGTCCCTGTGTCTTGGACTCATTACCATTTATGATGAGTGCCTACGAATGATTTCGAGAGGAATCCTCAGTGCCTCTCCGAATGATTGTTTCTCACATGCTCGACTTCAACACCTTGATCGCATCGTTGAGACTCGCACAGGGTATTGGTCCGTTCAGTTATTAGTTGAAGACCCCGGATACCACCTGACTCCTCCACATTTGAGAGTCTACCTTTGGATACAACCAGTTACATTTTTTCTATAGATATCTGGGTTGCGTATGGCGACAGTATTCAGATGTACCCCAGTTTTATGCTCCCTCGAGTATACAGATACAAATACTTCCCAGAGATGGCTCACAGTCATTGAGTCCATACAGATGTTGGACACCTTCAGTTTCAGCAGTTCAACAGTTATCCCAGTGTATCAGTTATTGAGATCAGCCATGATCATGAGTATATCCCACAATAATGTCCCCTCTGGACCATTATGATGTACCAGTATATTTCTTTATGTATTAGATCCCCCTTCTTGGGACTAATTGTTTTGTATATGTCTTGATACGAGCATGGGAATGCCCGCCTCGTCCTTTATCAGAGATTATACCTCATTCATATTGAGGCCATGTAATATTTTTTGTTTTTGCAGCTTCCAAGGGCCGTGTCTCCAGTCTCCAACCGGCCTCTTCTCTCCCCTAAACCCCAGAAAAAAGGACAAAAGAACTATGATGTCTATCGGCCATACGATGAGCTCCTGCCCTCACACATCAGGGGGCAATCTGTTAACACCTAAAAAGTGCTCACTAGCTCATTCCCTTACTCACATGACCCATTTGTCCATTTTTCCACCATCTGAGCCTCTGAAACCAACAAAAGGTCACCAAAAGACCTTAGTACACCCCTTTTTCCATTAAAAAAGATTATTTTTCCAAGAAAATCATAAAAAACCCTCAAAAAGGGTCCAAATTCCCAAAAATATTAAAAAGGGAATTAAAATATTATTTTTATTCAAAAAAGGAAAAAGGAGGGAAAAGTACCTAAACCATGTTGGTCAATACCATTTGGTTTCCACAAAACCACAAATGGTATCTCCCACCACCAAAACCTATAAAAAGGTGGTAGGGGCTCCTCATTTCAGATCCATCCATTTTCTCATCCTTATGCTGCTGAAATCTCCCCTGAGCATTTTAGCCATTGCAAACCACATTGGAGAAGAGACCATTGGAGATTGGAGTTGCTCATCCTTGGAGCCATTCAACCTCACCATTAGAGGTATTGATTCCGCAAGCACTTGCTTGCACCATTCTTTCAATACAAATTCTTTATTTTATATGTTCTTGTTCTTGATTTTAAATTATTTTTGTTATTTGCTTAATATCATTGCTTAGATCCATGAATAGTCTTGTTTAATTAGTTTAGTGTTATTTATTTCAATTGAAATTGCTGCTACTAGTTAGCAGGTGCCCATAGCACTAAGCCTGGTTGCAAAACCGGGCCAACAGTCTTACCACTTGAATTGCTGAAAACTGGATCTGGTCTCGGATTAGGGTTTGTCAGAAAAACCCTAAAAATTCAAAATGTGAATTTAAACTTTCTGAAAGGGTAGAAAGATGCACCTTGATGAGCTGATCAACCTGATGTATTCAGAAATTGAGATCTGCAAAGCTATGCTCTTCAAAACTTCCTTTCTGTCTTCCCAGATTCACTAGGGAGAGCCCTTAATTAGGGTTTGAGTTTCCGGGAGCTCTACCGAGCCAAAAATCTCGATCAAGAGTTCTAAACTTCGCTTTTTGCAAGGAGCTTCCAACTATGTCTTCAGATTTCAGAAATTCCTATTTTTGTGGAAACCCTAATTTTTAGGGCCAAATCTGAAAATGCTCAGAATTGAATTCTAATTGGACAGATAGATTCTCCTTGATGAGTAGAGTCAATCTACTATACTGCTTTTCCAAAATCTGTGGAGAGAAACCCAATAAACAAGAAACCCTAGTTTTCGTCACTACACAATGTCTTCTTCTCAGGTTAGCTCTGATACCATGTTAAATTTTGAGCATTAATTCATAATACTCTGGGATCTTTACTAAGAGAATAACATGTACAGTATATCAATGCATATCAATCATAACAAGCATGACAAGCATCATAAGAATCAAAAGCATGAGAGACAAGAGACACAGAGTTTCCATGGGGAAAACTCTAAGGTGAAAAACAACACAACTTCCTCAAAGATAGAGAGAGCAATGGATCAACCAAAGTACAACCAAAATACACTGAGATTGTCTCCTAGTAGCAGATGATCCTCCTCCTCACTATTGCGCCACTTTCTGAGTGAGATAAGTATGAGTTTCTGAGTGATCAAATAGAGATCTCTCAATCTCTATTTATACTTAACCTGTTTTCCCAATTACACTATGGGGCCGACTTGTCTAGCTAGGTACATCCACAATATAACATATATTTAAGGGCCGACCCCACACATAGTGGTCTAATAACCCATCGGAAAGTACACACACTTGCGACACTTGTCAATACACATGACGACACTTCCTTATAGAGGAATAACACATCTCTTATAAGGGTACAATAAATATATATGAAGTACATAGAGGAAATACATTCCGAAGTTACATATACATCAACACTATGGATCAACAATTACTACGGGACGACTTACAAAGCATATGCGTCCAACAACAATATACTAACAAAGTAAAGACATGGGTTCCCAACACTTTCTTATCGGTTGGTAAGGAAACATCTGATTTCGATGGTGTTGTCTAAGGAGGTCTCGGGGGATGTGGTGTTCTTTTTTAGATTAATGAGGATCATTACTTTCAGCTCTGGCTAACCTGTGGCAATGCGACTGTTAACACCTAAAAAGTGCTCACTAGCTCATTCCCTTATTCACATGACCCATTTGTCCACTTTTCCACCATTTGAGCCTCTAAAGCCACCAAAAGCTCACCAAAAGACCTTAATACACCCCTTTTTCCACTCAAAATGAGTATTTTTCCTAAAAAAACATAAAAAACGCTCAAAAAGGGTCCAAAATTCCCAAAAATATTAAAAAGGGAATAAAAATATTAAAAATATTCAAAAAAGGAAAAAGGAGGGAAAAGGTACCTAAACCATGTTGGTCAATACCATTGGTTTCCTCAAAACCATAATGGTATTCCCCACAACCAAAAACTATAAAAAGGTGGCAGGGGCTCCTCACTTTACATCCATCCATCTTCCTATCCTCATGCTGCCAAAATCTCCCTTGAGCTTTTTGCCATTGTAGCTACCTTGGAGAAAGGACCCTTTGGATTTTGGAGCTGCTCACCCTTGGAGCTTCTCAACTATCTTCATCACTTGGAGGTATTATTATTGCAAGCACTTGCTTGCCCCCATTTTCAATACAAAGTTATTTTTTCTATTTCTTGTTCTTGTTTTTTAATTCAAAAGTTTATTATGATATGCACATGCTAGTTTAGTTTTAGTTTTAGATTTACAGATGTTTTTGCTTTAATATTTGAGACTGCTGCTACTAGTTAGTAGGTGCCCATAGCACTAAGCTTGGTTGCAAAACCAAGCCAACAGTTTTTGGCGACTCCGCTGCTTTCGAATTTTTAGATCTCACTTTTGCTTTAGATCTTAGTTTTTGTTAGTATTAGTCAGTTTAATTCATAGATCTGCCACCCTAGACAGCATATCCATTACTGTTCTAGATCTTGGCCCTTTTTATTTCCATTAACAGGCTAAAATTCCCATTTTCGGGTTCGTTTTTCGGCTTTCGCCTCGCGGTTTTTTGCCCGACAGTTGCGCGGCTCATCGTGACCTCGCGGCCTTTTTCCGCGCTGCGTGCCGCGGCTTCGTGACCTTTTTCTGCGCTGCACATCGTGGCTTCGCGGCCTTTTTCCACGCTGCACATCGTAACTTTTAGCCCGAAACCCGCGATGCGCATCGCGACTTTTACCCCGAAACCCACGATGTGATTTTCTGGCAGCGTGGCTCAACTTTCAAACGATCATATCTCCCTCCCTCGAACTCCGTTTGAAACGATTTTTTTTTTCAAATTGGATGTTTTCAATCAAGGAATCCAAATAGCCTATTATATTTAAGAAATTTTTCATAGAAATTTATCTAATATTTTATTTTAGTGTTATTTATCACTTTAGTTCACCCATTTTGGCCCATATTTTACAGTATTAAAATTCCTGCATTGTTTACAGCCATAGAAAAAATTTATTATTTAGAATGCACCTTTGAAAAATTCTTTTTAAAAATTTTCAGAAATTGAAAGAAGGATTTATTTGCATTTTATCTAGATTAAAATTTTGCTGTTTACTTCCTTGATATTTTGCCCATAGCAATTTTTGAAAAAGAAATCCATTTATTTCTTGAAAAAGTCATATTATTTGCTTTCCTATTTCAAAAGATCCTTTGTTTTTTGAATATTTTCTGCAAAGCATTTACTTTTTCAATTTCAGTTTAAAATACCACACATGCACCCACTCAAACACATAATTTAAATTGAGCCTTAAAATTTACCCTAACTTCAGCCAACTTTTAACCCCACTTGGGGAGAACTTAAAAGAACTTTGTAGCTAGGTAGTATTGAGGGGATAGGTGTTCCAATAACACCCCTCAGTTATTACATTTGAGACATAGCTGTTGTCCATTAGGGAAACCAAAATCTCCTAGTATTTTTTGGCACGGTCATAACCAGTTTATCGGAAGGCCTCTCCCCTAGGAGGGTTGAAGTCGTGAGGATGGTTCCGGAAGCTTGAGTGGAATACCAAAATCCATTCAGTAACCAAAGGCTACCATTCGCAGTTCTCGGGATATCCCTGTATGGGGGTATTGCGGTAAAAAGACCAAACGACAGATTTACCTTTTCTGGACCTGTCATGAACGGGGTATCCTAGTTTCCATTCTTTAGGATTGATTACCCGGTGTCCCTCCCGGTAGGGGGATATCTAGCCATTGATTCAACACTCAATATTGTCTAACTTGGTTTTCATCACCTTGCAGAGAATATCGTTTGTTGATTCACAATACTTTTAGTTAGGTGTTTGCATGATACAATCCACCTTTGGTCTAATAGCACCTCTTTTTTCTAGAAGTTGTTTGCCTATTGGTACTCTGACCATTTTTTTGCATCCCTCCACTTATTAATAGCACAGCTGCTATAATAAGTGCTTTTTTGATGTTGATTTTTTGGCCTGAGAGCCTTTATTTTCACTCCCCTTTTTTGCACCCTTGGTTGCTTTAGGGTTTTGAGTTTTTTATACATTACCATCTTACACAGAAGATTTTTACACAAAAACTTATTTCTCACCATTGAGAATTTTAGACGCTCTCGTCGTCTTCAGGGTGAACCCCCAGAGTTCAGTCTACTTGGCTCTCCACGTCACTGACGTCGAGCCTTATCCCTTGAATTGACACATCATCGGTCAAACAGACAGTCATCCGATTCTGACACGCCTCACTTCACATCTGATTTTGAGGTAGAATCCGAAAACCCTACCGAGTTATTACCAACCAACCTCATGGCTGGGACACATTTCGACCCACTTTTTACCAGCACCATAGGAGATACATCCACAAACCCTTCTACTGCAGTGCCATCCATGGCAACAACCACCCCCCTAGGTATGCCTAATATGGCAGACACTCCACCTTTAGGAATTCCCAACACGGGACTACCTCCTATTACGGGTATGCCAAACATAGGGGTCACACCCCCTCTCATTTCCACAACCCATATCCCAGGAATCCCTACTACTATTCCTAACCCTGGTGTAACCCATGTTGCACTTGGAAACGCTGGCCCATACCAGACCATAGCTGTTGGAGGACACATACCTTCAATACCTAGCATACCCTTAGGTGCTACTGGACCACTACATAATGCCACCATGAATAGTTATGTCCCAGCCACTACATCACACCCCTCGGCCAGTCTACCATTTCTGGAAAGTTTGAATTTGCCAGACTTGGCAAGACTAACTAATGATCCTATTAGACATGACCCCACTTGCCCCCCTATGCCCACAAAGCTTCCCTCGGACATCCCGAAGTTTGAAGGAAAACCTGGGGAGGACCCTCAAAACCACATAATGTCTTTTCACCTATGGTGATCATCTAACTCCATAGTGGATGATTCCATATATCTAAGACTGTTGCAACGAACGTTCACTAGCTCTGCAGCCAAGTGGTACATCGAACAACCACATGGGACCCACCATACTTTTACGTCTCTCGCCTCCACTTTCCTTCAGTTTTTTCAGCTACCTATACGCTATGATGCAGGAGTTGAAATACTGTTATCTTGTAGACAAAACACAGCTACCCACATCATCGACCATATCCATGAGTGGCGTAAGCGTCGTAGCCTCTGCAAGATAAAACTGAACGACCGTATATTTTTGGATTGGTTTCTCAAATCACTACTACCCCTCATAGCTAAGGATGTAGCTTTTGAACGATCCCAGTCAGAAGAAGAAGCTATTCTAAAAGCCCTGCAGTTTGATCTGATCTACGCCCAGTGTGGCTACCTGTATACCATTTTACCTAACGCTCCCCGCGGTGATTCCTTCCAGACTGACGCGTCGGGGGCATCCCATGCCGCCGATGGAATCATTGGACAAGTTGCGTCCCACAACCAACCATTTTCCATTATGCACAATAATAACGACCCCAATATTTTGCGGGCCACATCTCACTCTGGAGATACAACTTCATATGCTCCCATGGCCCACCCCCACCACATTCATGGACCCCCATGTCCACCACAGTGTTATGGTCATGCACTTTCAGCCTATCCACCTCTGGTTGCACACCCTACGTATTGCCATCAACAGGCCACACATGCTCCTGTTCACTCACAAGCCCCAACGGCTTATTTCCCACCACAGGTAGTCCTTGCTGCACCACAACCTTCAATCTCTCAGACTTATCCTCCAAACAACAACAACGCTACCCCCGCCAACCAAAACCCTGATTGGCCACCGAAACAGGGTAAGAACCCCAATTTACGAACAAACCACCCATGTTCCATATGCGGGGTATACGGCCATTATACACACACTTTCCCACATTTGGGGCGAGCACACCAACTGTGGTTTGATGACGCCCAACGCCAAGGGCACGCAGCACAACCAGCGCCACCTCCTCAACCACAACCCATGGTGCTGCAGAATCCTTTGCCCACACAAGGAGTGGTGAACACTCGTATGTTGGATCCTCCTCAAGGAACCACAACACCACAACAACAAATCACATATGCTGCACACACAAACCAACCAATGGATTCAAATACTCATCATCTCCTTATGATGTCAACGTCCGACATGAATCTCCAAACGTGTCGAAACCCATACGCTCTCATTGCACCTACAAATGTTCTCCCTATGATTGAACAACCAGTTCAGAATGCACCTACATCGTTCGTCTCCACAGTCAGACCCGGATTATACTCGGAATCACCTATGACTTCCACATTCCAATCCATCCAACCCCCTTTGAACATAACCGAGCTATCTAATTTGTGCACCCTCTCGCATAACACACAGGTACCAAACCAACAACCCCCTTTACTCCCGCAACCACCCTCAGTGCCAACTCACGTAGGAGCCACACCAATTCATACTTTCCCATTTTTATTTCCCCCTTCAAGCACCATCAACACACCAGTCATGGCTACACTTAATCTCCCAGGATTAACATTAGGACTACCTGTGTGGTACCTACCTACCCCAACCTCTCCTCCGACACCGAATGTCATTTTACAACCGGTGCAACCCATCAATACTTCTAACCGTCCACCCCCTGGTGTAGAAAACATCCAGAATCAACCACCTCCCGGTGTCACTACCCCTTCATCTTCTATGAATCCCCCTCCTCTTATCAAGCCCACTCTGGGCAGAGGCCCACAACCATACACTGCGTTACCTCCTCCCAAAGCAGTTAAACCTCCCCCCGTGTTTCGTGCTCCTCCTAAATGCTCGTTGTGTGATGAGTTAGGCCATCCAACTCATCAATTTCCATAATTACCCGCATTATAGGAACACATGCAAATGCTTGACGACGACCCCAACATCCTGGTTGTCAAAATCGACCCAAACACCAAGCCTCGTGATAAATCACTGCGTACCAACCAACCTTGTGCAATATGAGATATTTAAGGCCATTACTCACATCACTGTCCTGATATCCCAGATTACAGAGCAGCTCTCTATGAGATGAATAATTTGGACCTTGAGATGGCACCCCCCACAATTGAGGAAATTCATCCCCCACCATCTTCCTGCTTGGAAGAAATTAACACCATTTACATGGTTTCCACTGGATACGCCTCTGTCTGGTCAGCCCCTTCCGTTGATCCCTTAGACACACATGTCCAACCCTTTCAAATCGACGAGGAAACCACATGTCCACAACATGGGGGCAGGCCCAAAACCTTGCTTACTTAGCATCATCGTGATTCTCGTCGGAGATACTGGGGGAATCCACCCCACAAAGGGAATCCCCCATCATCATATCATCACTTCAGTATGCCACCACAGCCCACAACCTCATGCTATAACACCCCGCCAGCAGTTGCTCAATGCCCTATTGATCTCTCTCTGAGACAACATCTACACCACATTGAAACCTTTGAGTTAGGGGGCATAATAGATTACCTCGACCCCGGGATAGGGGGCATGATCAATCATTTTGAACCTTCCCCATCATCTCTATCTCAACACCTCAATGAGCCCATCATTCAAACCAACACATATGTGATCCACAATCACAAACCCCATGCACATAGCATGGGGGCAGGTCATTAACCCTGCTCACTTTTTCATATTCGTGATCTCAACCATTTTTGAGGTCACGTGTCACTTGTATATTTCAGTTGATTTTATACACATAGTATTTCCCCCCGCGGGTCATCATTTCTCCCCACCACTGCATCATTGGCTTGGTGGGCTCACCTTTATTTGTAGCAATTTTTTAACCTAGTTATTTGCTTTGACCATTCCGAAGTCCTTATGACCTCTGTTTTTGATGAGTCTTATATCGCCGAATTCAGTTTTCCGCGCTCGTGATGATGCTTGAGATCATTTCTCACTCTCACGCCCAGATTTTTCAGGCATTTTTACCATGCCCCCTCGTTGCCTCGGTTTGCGTGCCACATCGGCCGTGGTCCATTTTTGACAAGCCTTATATCATCGGATTTAGTTTTTCACGCTCGTGATGATGCTTGAGATCATTTCTCTCTCTCACCTCCAGATTTTTCAAGCATTTTTCCCATGACCCCTCGTCGCCTTGGTTTGCGTGCCACATTGGCCGTTGCCCCTTTTTGACAATCTTTATGTCACTGGATTCAGTTTTCCGCACTCATGATGATGCTTGATTCCTTTTCTCGCTATCATCAATCCCTTTTTGTTCGGTATAATTTTATCCCTTTTTCTGGCCGAGCAATCCCTTCTACGAAAAAGGCACTTAGGGAGTTTCTGTTAAGCTCTTTTCTGACTCCTAAAACAATGAAAAGATCGCAGAGCAACCTTGCTTCCTTTCATGCTCGCTAAACGTATCTGAAAGCGCGTCTACCTGGTATAAGTTTACCCCTTTTTCGGACCTTGTAGACTAATTACGAAAAAGGAATACTCTAGTCACATCGGCTAGAAGAGTTCTCCATTTGCATCATTTTATGCTTTTTCGAGCCTTGGAGACTAACTTACGAAAAAAAAAACCAATGGAGTCCACTTACCGCTTTCAGAATCTCTAAACATGAAAGCGACCACGAGCAACCACCATCCTGGGCTCGTAAAACCAACAGGACAGTAGTCACAACCACTGCAGAGTCTTCTTATCGTTTTCAGACTCCTTAAAAAATGAAAGCACCAATGAGCACGAACAGTCCTGGGCTCACAAAATCCACAGGAAAGTACCATTTCAGAGCACACTTTTATCCCTTCTTGGAGCTCATTAAAACTGCGAAGAAGGACCCAATGGTGCTTCTCGATGCCACAACAGATCACGTCTACTCATATAGCAACTTCCCCATTTTGGTCGCCTTTGGTCAGAGTATTCTGCAGTATGTCACCCTGAGAACCCCTCGACAACACCCATTAGCTTGACCCCCTAGAGTCAATACATACCCTCCAGTCCCTAAAAGCTATGATCCCCACACCTACAAGTCAGTTCCCTACGCTGCTAGGTCAACCATGTCATCATGCTCTGAACAAAGGAAGTTTGAGTCTTTCCAATATATGACCCCAGTTACTTCCCATCCCCACAAGTATGTCAGTCCTACCATCAGTACTACCACACTTCAGTTCTACACCTCGCGCTCCTATCAAGGAAACATCATTGCCTTGTTAGTTGCTGGTCTCCCTCTGTCGACGACAACCAAATTTATTCCAGAGGATAGACCTAGAGGTCCCTGTGTCTTGGACTCATCACCATTCATGATGAGTGCCTACGAATCATTTCGAGAAGAGTCCTCAATGCTTCTCCAAATGGTTGTTTCTCACATGCTCGACTTCAACACCTTGATCGCATTGTTGAGACTCACATAGGGTATTGGTCCTTTCAGTTATCAGTCGAAGACCCCGGATACAACTTGACTCTTCCACATTCGAGAGTCTACTTATGGAAACAACCAGTTACAATTTTTCTATAGATATACGGGTTGCGCATGGCGACAGTATTCAGATGTACCCCAGTTTTTATACTTCCTCGAGTATACAATTACATATACTTCCCAGAGATGGCTCACAGTCATTGAGTCCCTACAGATGTTGGACACCTTCAGTTTCAGCAGTTCATCAACCCTTCTGAGACATTATTCAGAACGATTGATGCTTTATTCCAGTATATCAGTTATTGAGATCAGTCATGTTATGATCATGAGTACATCCCAAAATGATGTCCCTTCTGGACCATTATGATGTACCAGCAGATTTTTTATGTATTTTTTCAGGTCCCCCTTCTTGGGACTAGTTGTTATGTCTTGATACGAGCATGGGTATGCCCGCCTCGTCCATTATCAGGATTATTCCTCATTCATATTGAGGCCTTATAATATTGTTTAATTTTTGCAGCTTCCAAGGGCCGTGGATCTAGTCTCCAATCGATCTCTTCTCCTCCCCAAAACCCCAGAAAAAAGACAAAAGAACTATGATGTCTATCGGCCATACGATGAGCTCCTGCCCTCACACATCAGGGGGCAATCTGTTAACACCTAAAAAGTGCTCACTAGCTCATTTCCTTATTCACATGACACATTTGTCCACTTTTCCACCATTTGAGCCTCTAAAGCCACCAAAAGGTCACCAAAAGACCTTAATACACCCCTTTTTCCACTCAAAATGAGTATTTTTCCTAAAAAAGCATAAAAAACCCTCAAAAAGGGTCCAAAATTCCCAAAAATATTAAAAAGGGAATAAAAATATTAAAAATATTCAAAAAAGGAAAAAGGAGGGAAAAGGTACCTAAACCATGTTGGTCAATACCATTGGTTTCCTCAAAACCATAATGGTATTCCCCACCACCAAAAACTATAAAAAGGTGGTAGGGTGTCCTCACTTTACATCCATCCATCTTCCTATCCTCATGCTGCCAAAATCTCCCTTGTGCTTTTGGCCATTGTAGCTACCTTGGAGAAATGACCCTTTGGAGTTTGGAGCTGCTCACCCTTGGAGCTTCTCAACTATGTTCATCACTTGGAGGTATTATTATTGCAAGCACTTGCTTGCCTCCATTTTCAATACAAAGTTATTTTTTCTATTTCTTGTTCTTGTTTTTTAATTCAAAAGTTTATTATGATATGCACATGCTAGTTTAGTTTTAGTTTTAGATTTACAATTGTTTTTGCTTTAATATTTGAGACTGCTGCTACTAGTTAGCAGGTGCCCATAGCACTAAGCTTGGTTGCAAAACCAAGCCAATAGCGACCAATACTAAATTTGATCTTTTGGCTCTCTGGTGTCTTCTTCATTTTTCCAATCTCAATGATATTACCTCCCTGCCGGTCTTTGGTGATTCCCTATGTATTGTTTAGTGGTGAAAGGGTTCCTTCAAGCTTTAGGTCCTCTCTTTAGACCACTGGTGTTCGAGAGTAAAATATATCCTATCTTTGTTTGAGGATATTCAGATAGATCATATTTATAGGGAATTCAATGCAGAAGCAAACACCTTATCCAAAAAGGCCATTTCTTGGTCAAAAGATATTTTGTTTTTTGAGGAAATTATCAAGGGTGAGCTGGTCAACGATGGTGTGGTGCATTTCCTGGATTAGGCAGAACGCTGTATCTTTTTTAACATATGGTTTCTTTTTGCTCTTTTTTTGTCCTTGGCTTTATGCAAGCAGTGATCTAGTTTTGTTGCACCTATTAAAAACTTGTCAGTGGGTTCTTTAAGCTCCTAAAAATCATGTATGCATGTAGTTATACAGACTCTATCAATCACATACTCACCTGCCATCTCTACCTTGGAGATGATATGATCTGTAATATTTCGTTTTTTTCTTTGATTCAATTGAATAGCAAGAAAATATGATTTTTTCCCGAAAAATAGGTCTTATATTTGATTTATTCGTCTACGTAGCTATTAATTTTCCTTTTATAACTTTGTCATTATTAATGGATGTAACATAATGACCTAAGTCGCCACCCAATTTGCAACCATTTATAACTTTGGTCATTCAAATTATTAATGGATTTCAAAAAATAACGTAAGGATGGACTAGCCACCCAATTTGCAACCATTCATTAAAGGAAAATATGATAAATTCAAAAATGCATTGTTATAGTGGGAATTTCCTCCATTTCGTCCCTTCTCGGCCCTAACTGCAAGCTACCATGCCATTCATTCATTCGAATTACTGGACAAGTGAGTGAAGTCTTCTATACCGTGCTCGAAAAATATCTCCCATGGCCAAATACAGGTATTGTCTACAATGGCCGATGTTGGGTTCTCTGGAAGTTATGATCAGCATGAGAAGCCTAAGGTGGGTTCATCAGTTTGTGGGTCATTGAGCATGATTGATGTTAATGGCATGGTTAAGCAAGCATGGAAAGATAGAGTATAGCAAGCATAGATTTCAGTTTGAAGAATCTGCTTGTCATCTAGTGGAGAGGTACAAATTTATTCTGGCTCGTTGAGGAGTATCCAGAGTTTGATTCATTTTGAGGCACCTCATTCTAAGTTCAGACCATCTCATGTCTCTCTTTCTTCTGGAAGCCCTAGTGTAGGTATTTCTGATTTGGATCATTGGATTCAGGAGCACCTTTTAGAACATCGATGTACTTCCTACTAAAAATATTGTTCTGAATTTTTTTATCAGTCTTAGAAAGAGGTTCGATACAAGGAAACCTATTCTTATCATAGCTATGAAATAGATTTAATGTTTCTCATCTTTTAATATTCCTCTGTCACTGAAGTGCATAGTTGTTCATAAGCATAGAGATCTAAAGATTGCAAACTTTTCAAGTGTGCCTCCCTCTTTAATCGCACTTTCGGTGTATGAAAGTTTGCAATTACAGCTACCTTTGAGCATTGGAATTTTTGGTTTAACATTTGTCTGTGAATAAGGCTTGATAGTATCTAGTTTCAATATTCCTTTTTTGATAGATAGACATAATATTGCACACGTAATGTTTCAATGAAGGGAAACCTGTTATTGGAATGGAAATAATTGATTTTGTAAGTAGAAAACTTTCCTTTTCAGGCTGGGTAACCTATTGAATCCTATTGTGGAACTCTAAAAATATTTCTTGTATGATCACTAGTTATGAGAGCCTTTCCTTGCTCACTTGGGAGTTCGACGATGTGATGCACCTGCAACAATTAATTAACAATAATACGCGAAATAGCAGAAATGACAGAACTCAGAATCACTTTTATATTGATCACAGGCCACTTCAAGGGGGCAACCTCCTTTGAGCAAGCTCAATACAAATAACTGCACGGTGTCTTCATAGGTCTCGACACACACTTATATACTAATTCTAGGCGCCAATACTATGGGTCAAAACCATGGGCCGTTACAAACTATGGATCACAATACTACGGGCGACTTACAAAGCATATGCGCCAACAACAATAACACAAACTATTGATCAAAAAATACTACGGGATGACTTACAAAGCATATGCGTCCAACAACAACATACTAACAAAGTAAAGACATGGGTTCCTAACATCCCCTCCCCCTTAAAAAAAGCTTTTTCGTCAAAGCTTTAGATGTGGAAATTTTTGTTGAATCTGAAGGAGTGGTTCCCATGTAGCATCCTCTGGTTGCATGCCGTGCCACTGAATTAAGACCTCTGTGATAGAGCAAGAGCGAAGCTAACGCGTGCGCCGATTAAGGATGGCCTCTGGCTCCAAAAGGATGGATCCTTCATTATCCAGTTCGGGTAAAATCGTTTGCCCACTGATGTTGGTGCCAAGAACTTTCTTCAGACAAGAGACATGAAAGACTGGATGAATGCGGGAAGAAGGAGGAAGTTCCAATTTATAAGCAACGGACCCAATCTTCTGAAGAATCCGATATGGCCCATAGAACTTTGGAGCGAGCTTATGATGCCCTTTGAGTTTCAAGGATGATTGTTTGTATGGCTGGAGATGAATAAAAACCATATCGCCGACTTGAAAAGTGCGCTCAAAACGGTGCTGATCAGCTTGTTGCTTCATGCGATTTCTTGCCATGTGAAGATTGTCCCGCAAAATGCGAAGAATATGATCGCGGTTTCGAAGGACCGTGTCAACTTCCTGAACTGGTGAATTGGTGGGGGTGTATGGAAGAAGAGCTGGAGGTGCCTGACCATAGACTGCTTCATATGGGGTCATTTTAGAGGCATTGTGGTAAGAGGTATTGTACCACCATTCAGCGAGAGGGAGCCATTTTTCCCACTGATGTTGTTGTTCCGAGGTGAAGCAATGAAGATAAGTTTCCAAGAATTTATTGACAATTTCAGTTTGACCATCTATTTGTGGGTGATACCCTGAACTCATCTTCAGTTTGGTGCCAGTGTGGCGAAATAGTTCTGTCCAAAAATGACTGGTGAAAGTCGCATCATGATCTGAGACAATGGAAGAAGGGATGCTATGAAGACGAAAGATCTGGTCCAGAAAAATTTGAGCGAGGGAGGAGGCTGTATAGGGATGGCTGAGAGCACAAAAATGACTATATTTGGAGAGGCGATCAACCACAACGAGAATCACTGTCTTCCCACCGGATTTAGGGAGCCCTTCAATGAAATCCATAGAAATATTTGTCCAAATCCGTGTAGGTATGGGCAAGGGTTCAAGCAATCCTGGAAGGAGTGCTGTTTCACACTTATTACGCTGGCAGGTATCACATTCGGCCACCATCTGTTGAATTGTCCTTTTCATGCCCTGCCAAAATAAGTTACGCCGTGCTCGTTCATACGTTTTGAGGAACCCAGAGTGCCTGCCGATGGAGAAGCATGGAGTTCATAGAAGACAGCCTGTTGAAGATCTGTGCTCTAGGGAAGCACCAGACGACCCTTGTATCACAGAGAAGCACCATCCCAAGAGTAATGTGGTACAACAGAAGGGTTGTTGGTCAAGCGTTGGATGATTTGAGATAAGGAGGAGTCATTGACATAACCCTGTTGAACAGATTGCAACCAATTTGGAATAGGCATAGAAATAGCTAAAAGAGAACCTTGGGCATCAAATGTGCGAGAAAGAGCATCTGCCACAATATTGTCTTTACCCTTCTTGTAAGTAATCTCATAGTCATAACCCATGATTTTTCTAACCCATTTCTGTTGTGCCGGGGAGGAGACACGCTAGTCCAAGAAATATTTCAGACTGTGGTGATCAGTCTTGATGCAGAAATGATTACCTAATAGGTATGGGCGCCACTTCTGAACTGCATGAAAAATAGCCATCATTTCCTTCTCATAGGTAGAGGCAGCTAAATTCTTACCTGAAAGGGCTTTGCTGGTGAACGCAATGGGGTGTTCATCTTGAAGGAGAACAGCACCAAGTCCATTGCCGCAAGCATCACTATCAATAGTGAAGGGCTTGGAAAAATCGGGCATAGCTAGCACAGGTGTAGTACACATAGCTTGTTTTAGTTTGTCAAATGCACACTGAGCAACAGGTGTCCATGTGAAGGCATCTTTTTTCAATAGAGCAGTTACTGGAGCTGCAATCTTCCCACAATCCTTGACAAACTTGCGGTAGTAGTCAGTCAACCCCAAAAAACCACGAAGGCTCTTGAGTGTCTGAGGATGCGGCCAATTGTTCATGGCATCAATTTTGGCAGGATCCACGCGAACACCTTGTGCTGAGATAATGTGCCCGAGATACTCAACTTCCTTCTGTCCAAAAACACATTTAGACTGCTTGGCATGGAGATCATGGTCAGAGAAAAGTTGCATGACAAGATCCAAATGCTGGAGATGTTCATCCCATGTTTTACTGTAGATGAGGATATCATCAAATAATACCAGAATGAATTTCCGCAAGTAGGGTCGAAATATTTTATTCATTAAGGCCTGGAATGTGGAAGGAGCATTAGTGAGGCCAAAGGGCATGAATAAAAACTCATAATGGCCATCATGTGCGCGGAAAGTTGTTTTAGGGATATCATCCTCATGAACCCGAATTTGATGATACCCAGAACGAAGATCCAACTTGGAGAAAAAGTGAGCCCCATGAAGCTCATCAAGAAGCTCATCAACAACAGGAATTGGAAACTTATCCTTGATGGTGAGGTGATTAAGTGCTCGGAATTCAATGCAGAGGCGCCATGACCCATCTTTTTTGTGGACAAGAATAACTGGAGAAGAAAAGGAACTAGTGCTTGGGCGAATAATACCTTGCTTCAATAAGTCCCGAACGAGCATTTCAATCTCCATTTTTTGGTGAAATGGGTAGCGATAGGGCCTGATGTTGGGAGGAACGCTGCCAGGAAGGAGCTGAATACGATGGTCTTCTGGCCTGGAAGGTGGCAATCCCACTGGTTCAGCAAAGACACCTGTATATCGATCCAGAATTTGTTGTAGATCCAAAGGAGTAGTGGAGACTGGTGATGGTTGCATCTAGATGGAATGGATCTGAGTGATGACACCATGTGAATTCTTCTTGAGGAGTTTTTCCATCGATGTGAACTGATGATGCTGAGAGAACCTGGTTGTAATCCTGTCAATGTGTGTTTTTGTCCATTGAGGAAAAACTGCATCCAAAGTTTAGCAAAATCCCATAAGATAGGGCCAAGTGTGCGTAGCCATTGAGCGCCCAAAACCACATCACATCCGCCTAAGGGCAAGGAAAACATGTCAAAGCACAAGGTATAATCTCCCATAGAGATATGCACATTTCGACACTTCCCTTTGCAAGGTAAGGTGCCCCCATTGGCAACCATGACTTCAAAGTTGGAGCAAGGATGGATAAAACAATCAGCTTGTTTGGCGATCCGAGGGTCAATGAAATTATGAGTGCTCCCAGAATCAATGAGTATTGTGAGAGGAAGCTTCTTGAAGTAACCCCTGACCCGTATTGTTTGGGGGGTGGTGATTCCAGCTAAAGCATGGAGAGATATCTCTGGCTGGTCATCCTGAGACGGAGGGTTAATAGGAGGTTCCTAAATGTCGACCGGAGCATCCAGTGTTTCTGGATCTTCGTCACCAATTTCAGAGGCAGGCGGAGACTCCACATCCAAGAGATAGAGCTTTTGTTGAACACATCTATGTCCCCGAGTGAATTTCTCATCACAATTATAGCAAAGCCCCTTTTCTCTGCGTGCTTGCATCTCTGTTTCCGATAAACGCTTGATAGGAGTCGGTCGAGGAGCCTGCGGTATAGGTGGTCGCTGAGAACCCATATTTCAGAAGGGAACAAAAGTGGGCTTGGAGCGTTGTTGGGCTACAATCTTATCTTCGACCAACTTAGTCAACCCTAGTGCTTCCATCATTGTGTTGGGATAGAACATTTTGACCTCAGAGCGGATGGCATCCTTTAGACCACTGATAAAACAACTCCGGTAAAAGTCATCAGACAATCCTTCGGTGTGGTTGGCTAGATTCTCAAATTCAGTTTGATACTCTCTCACAGTGCCAGTTTGGCGAAGTTTAGTGAGGGCTCCTGTGAAGTCATCAAAAGCACTAGGACCAAATCATTGCAAAAGGAGCTGGCAAAAGTCTGGCCATTTGGGCTCTGGATGAGCCTTGATGTACCAACGGTACCATTGAAGAGCTTCATGTTCCAAATGAAAGGATGCCAACGGAAATTTGTTGACATCAAAAGTATTATGCAGACTGAAATACTGTTCTACACGATAGATCCATCCAGTTGGATCGGTACCATTGAAGCGAGGAAAATCAAGCTTCGGACCACGGAAATTGCTGGAAGAAGAGAACCGATTGTCTGTTGAAGACTCAGACTGTCGTTTGTTGTTCATAGCTGAATGTTCAAGATGGAGACCGAGAAATTTTCCATCCAAATCCTGGAGTTTGGCTTGGATGGATGCAAGTGCATCCTCTATCGTTTTTGCTCCTGCACGGGTGACAACCATAACCAGGATTTTATTTTTTATTTTTTATTTTTTTCAGACTGGAGCGGCTACGGCTCGAAAGGGATCTGGAATAGCGCCGAATGGATTGAAAACGACTGAATCTGGAACGGCTTGCAAAATGGATCTGAAACGGCGCAGCAGTGATCGACAATAGTTCAACTGAAAGTAGATATGGACCCCAGGTATGTGCGGCTTCCTAACAGTTCAAGGGTTTCACTTGGCCACCAATCCTGTCTGACGGCTTGCGTATTGGGGCAGTACCCCTCACTCCACGGCTCAGGTAAAACTGATAACCACTTTGCCACAAACGACAGCTCTTGGTTTACCTCACGGGTGGGAACTAGTCAATCAGGTAGGGGTCGTTGCCCTTTTCACTGGCAGGTCCTCTCAATTCTTGTGGTACTCCTCACAATGAGTTTTAGGGCTTATGGGCAAGTACTTCCCACAGTTAAGCGGATAGGGATTATTCCCAAATCCGAACCTGCAACAGATGCGAAAAAAAATTTGGCAGAAATTTCACCCAGCAAGCCCAAGAAAGTGCTCTGATACCAGATGTGATGCACCTGCAACAATTAATTAACTAGAATACGCGAAATAGCAGAAATGACAGAACTCAGAATCACTTTTATATTGATCACAGGCCACTTCGAGGGGGCAACCTCCTTTGAGCAAGCTCAATACAAATAACTTCATGGTGTCTTCATAGGTCTCGACACACACCTATATACTAATTCTAGGCACCAATACTATGGGTCAAAACCATGGGCCGTTACAAACTATGGATCACAATACTACGGGCGACTTACAAAGCATATGCGCCAACAACAATAACACAAACTATTAATCAACAAATACTACGGGACGACTTACAAAGAATATGCGTCCAACAACAACACACTAACAAAGTAAAGACATGGGTTCCTAACAGAAGACCTACTATCCTTGAGTGTGGGCAACTTGAGAAACTCAAGCATTTATTCTGGTTTTGTCAACTTTCCAAGTCTTCCTGGTGGTGGGTTCTGTCCTTTTGCAGTCATCTTCTCACTGCTTCCATATCCTGGAGAGTTGCTCTCTTAGGAGATAAGCTTCCCTAGATTGTAGAGGTTCAGGCTCCCTGGAAACTCCTTCATGTGGACATTGTTTTTCTTATGAAAGAAGAGGAATGATGGCCCAATTAATAAAAAGGAACCTGCTAGATCTTTCACCATGCTTGGAAACCCCTTGTTTTGTACGATCTTGTCTTTGTAGATCATTGCTCAAGTGCAAATTATTGAGATAGCGCATCCACAACAATTGTTGGAGTTTTGGCAAGATGCCCCTTGCAACATGACCAAAGATCCACATGGCACCTCACCTGCTAGATCTATTTGGCACCTATAGTCCAAAAGATCAAATGTTTAGCCATGCCACTACATCGTCTATGCGATCAAGAAAAGAGGAGACAAGACACCACTTGCTACCCACTCCTATGTAGCAGAGTGACATGTTTGCAACTTTTGTGGTCACAATTCTAAGAAACCACCCCATCCTAGCAACAATAAATGGAACCCAATTGTCAGAGGTTAAGCCTACTAGTATTGGTTTGGGGACAGTTGCCCATGACCTTGATGACCCGCTACATGATAATAAGCTCATTCCTGCTATTTCTTAATGTGTTTGTTTCTTTGTTTATGCTTTCGGCCAAGGACCATGTTATGCACCTTCTTTATGGACGAACTCATTTTTTAATGGATGCCCTCCTTTTTATTCACAGCCTTAGTGAAGGTGGATAAAACTTATCAACATTATGGTAATTAACCAACCCACTTTTGATTTTTGCTTGTAATTGCAGTGGTTACATTTGCAATCTTTTTTTGTATAAATCCATCTATGTACACATCTTGGTCATATCAATAGTCGAATGAAGCTTTTCCCAATTTTGTTTTTAGAGAACAAATTGTGTTGGAGCATTTAACTTCATCTCCATGTCTTCAATAGGTAATGAAATGTTATACATAGTAGATATGGAATTCTCTGATGTACATGACTCTTCAGAGGGAGAAGATATAAATTATATAGCAAAATTGGAGCAAGGAGACAATGATGAGATATTTTTTGATGAAAACATCGCTATCCACGTCAAAAACTTGTAGTTATTATTGGGGGTGTGAAGACTATTTTTGAAATTTACCAGACTCAACTTGGAAAATGACTCGACAAGGTGGAACAGGAAGAGTAAGAGTTGACTCAAACTCATGGAAGACTCATGAGTTGACTGGAAAATTTTGAAATACACTTTCAGTGAAAAACATATTTTACATTAATATAGAAGTTTACAATTGCCATATGATGTAAATTTTCATTTGAACACCACATACTATACTACGAAATGCCATGAATGCTAGGCAGGGGACAAGTCTAATGGTAGGATTGGGAAATCAAATCAAAAAACAAGCAAAAAGAGTTATCAATTCCCATCCCTTTCATAAATAACTGACCAAGTATGACTTGTGAGACTTGTGAGTCAAACTCATCAAGTCAATTTGACTCACAACTAAAAATCACTGTGAAAATCTAACACGAGTTTGACATGCAAATAAAAAACATGAATATGACTCAAGGTGAAGTTAGACTCAGAAGTGCTTATTTAACTCAATTTCCTCAAAGAGCAGAGTCAAACTTAAGAGTTAGCTTGGAGTAAGAAGACTAGTAATCTATTTTTAGTTAAGTCCATACTACTTATGGCAGAGGCATCGCTGCTTTTTATAGATGTTTTGGTTGTTTTTAATCTTGGCAAAAGAGTGTATATTTTATTGGTTATTAATATTCTGCTATTTTATAAATTTGAAAACTTTGTTATTAGAGGGTGAATTGTTCCTATTTTTAGAAGGAGGGTGTTGCCTATTTCTGCTATATTTAGAAAAGTGAGAAGCTTCCTACATTTATAAAACCACTTTGAGATTATTAGAAAAAAATAATATTGTTTCTTTGTGTGAACAATGCTATTTTTTAAGGGGACCTAAAATGCAGGGATGAATACATGTTCAAGCAGTCGAACTAGGCATCTTCAATGTTTCTTCCTTCCCTCAATCAATCTCCTCTTCTTCCTTTCATATCTGAGTCTCTAGGCATGATTCTTTTGTAGATTGTATCTTCACTAATTGTGTCAAGATAAAGATTCTAAGTCATGATTGAATCCCCTTAAGTCCATTGGCTAGATTCTACGCCATAAAGATATTTTTTCTCAATCAAAATGGTTCTTGGTTATCTCAGCTTAGCTCTCGCACAATAACGAAGTAACAAAACAATCACCTTACCATTTAAGCCATCTCTGTGGGTAGACCAATCGTGTCCCAATTTTAGTTTGATATTAAAAAAAAAGGAACATAGAATTGATGTAGATAGATATCGCAGCATTGTGATCAATGTTGGAGGGAAAGAAATGTCCAGTAGCTTGCGGTTCTGAAATCAGGTGTTGAGATGGATGGATGGATTGATGGAGGCATGCATCATTGAAATTCTTATATGATATTCCCTTCTACATCTCCTTTCCTCTCCATCTCGGATGTAAAGATGGCACCAACAGATATTTATTCAGGATATCTTGCTACTCAACGAGTGTACGTGGACTGGCTAGCATGTCAACTGGGCCTAGTTGACCTGCAATCAAAATTGACATGCTAGCCAGTCCTAAACCCATACTTGTGTCTAATATGCTCAGAACCTCTAGCCTCCAGCGAACCCAGAACTATGATTTCAGATCTTCTTCATTTTCACCCACACATTCTTGTCCACTTTAATCATTGAATTCCTTCACACATATATATGTATTTGTGTGGACCGAATTGGTTTAATTTGTTGTGAGATGACCATAATGTGAATGTTCTTGAACTGTTCAAACAATATTAAACTTTTTTGGTGTGCAGTTTGTGGACTCATCATGGTTAGGAAGTCAATGCATGTCAATGCCTAGTTTCCAGTTCAATTTGACCTCTAACTAATCATTGGGTTAGGTTCTATGCATGTATGCTATGAAAACCAATGTGCTATAGCTTGATTTCCCCTTGAGTGCACTGCTGGTCAATTAGAGGCATTGATTCTCTTTAATTGAATCTAGTAAGTACCCCACATTGATTATACATTTGCTTTGTCCATTGAAATAACATGTTGCTCAATCTTTGTGTGGATGGTTAGCTACTGCAAACCTCTGAATTCTCGGTAGGTTGAAGGAATCGATGCACCTTTAATTATAGCCATTGTGGAGCTCTGTTCAAGGCATACATTTGGCCTGTAGAAGCCATCTACTTGGGCATATTGGTTGTTAAGGTGATTTCACAATCTTGCCAAGGCGTTACTAACACATTTTTAGAGGAATCCCGAATTCCTGTAGTTTGAGTTGCTTTTGATATGTGCAGATGAGCTAATGACAATTTCGAACCTATTGTTTGGTACATAGGGTACTCCCAAAAGACCGAACACCTAGAGCAACCACTTCACACAAACAGATCACAGATCGATACACCGATGTTTTGACGTGGTTTAAACCCTCGTGAGGGAAACACTCCACGGCCCCGGCCAAATAGCTTCTACAAGACAATTTATTATGCAAAGGAAGAAAGTTAAAAATGAGCTTCTCATAATCGATCAACTTTTCAATGACCCTCCATGCTCTTTAAATAGAGATCATGGACCAATCGGGTGTTAAGCCACGGATCAAGGTAGGTATGATCTAAGAGAAGTTGAGCCGTCGGATCACTCTATGTCGGGAACATATCATGACTGTTGGATTAAGTATTTACAAATGCATACTAAAGAAACACACTTTTCCTAATGGATATATTACACAAGTTGATCTTAACTAACTCCTAAGTGTCTAAATATTCTAACATCCCCCCTTAAGAACAACTTGGGATAGTATTGAAGGATTTACAAAAGTGACACTATTAGGAGAAGGAAGGAGGCATTAGAGCCTATCCCCCCTTAATGATAAGTTCTTGAACTCCTAACATAGATGGAAGTTTAGAAAACTTCTCTGCTGTAAGAAACTTGGTGAAGATGTCTGCAACTTGATCATCTGTAGGACAAAAGAGTACTTCAAGAACATGATCATGAACAAGATTTCTGATGAAGTGCATATGAAGCTCAATGTGTTTGCTGCATTGATGTAGGACTGGATCTTTGGAAAGCTTGATGGCACTTTGATTGTCGCACCAAAGTGGAGTAGGCTGCTGTTGCTCAAATCCAAACTCTAAAAGGATCTATCGAAGCCATAAAGCTTCTTGATTGGCATTAACTGCGGCTTGATATTCTGCTTCTGTTGAAGAAAGAGCAAGAGCTTGTTGTTTCTTACAATCCCAAGTGACAGGTCCAGATCCCAAACTGAAAACATAACCTACAGTAGACTTTCGATCATCAGGATTGTCGATCCAATCTGAATTAGTGAAACCAACCAACAAAGGTTTCCCCCCATGTACTATAATGAATCCCGAACTAAATTGTACCTCAAATATATCGAAGTATTCTTTTAGCTACTTTCCAGTGACTTTCATGAGGTGTTTGCATAGAACGGCAACATGACCAACGGCAAAGGAAAGGTCGGGACGAGAATGAGTCAAGTATAAGAGACTACCAACAAGCTGACGATACAAGGTGGCATCTACTTCAGGTGAAGGACAAGTGGCAGAAGAAGGTCACAATCATAGTTAGATTGAGAAAGAAAGATTCCTTCTTTGGTTTGTAGGACTTGGAGACCAAGAAAATAATGGAAATGTCCTAAGTCTAACATTTCAAAATTTTGCTTAAGACTAGATTTCACATGGGTTATAAGCTTAGGGTAACTACCGGTAAGAATAAGTTCATCAACATATAGAACAAGTATGATGAGATGGTTTCCTACTTTCTTGGTATAGACATTGGGGTCAGAATGGCATCTAGAAAATCCAGTGTCAAGGAGAAAGTTATCCATTTTGGCATACCAAGATCTAGGAGCTTGCTTAAGGCCATATAAGGATTTCTTAAGGTGGCAGACAAGGCTAGAGTTATTCTGAACATATCCAGGAGGTTGTTCCATGTAAATTTCCATGTAAGAAGGCAAACTTGACATCCATTTGATGGACTTCCCAGTTGTGTAAGGCTGCAAGGGAAAGAACAAGGCGGATGGAGTTCATGTTTCTAACAGGAGCAAAGGTTTCATTGTAGTCAATCCCTTCAACTTGGGAAAAACCTTTGGCAACTAACCTTGCCTTAAGTCTTTCAACACTTCAATCTGATACATACTTGGTTCTGTAGACCCATTTACATCTGACAAGTTGTCTTCCTTTTGGAAGAGGTACAAGATCCCAAGTATCGTTCGCCATTAAGGAACGATATTCTTCATCCATAGCTGCATCCCAATCTGTATTTCCTAAATCTTCTGCAAAGTTTCTGGATCATGATTCTTGGAAACTTGAGCCAAAAGAGAAGAGGCTCGCTGAAACTGAGAACATGTTCGATGTTGATCTCTAGGATCACCAACAAGATCACCAGCTGCTTCACATGTTGAATGGACCCATCAAGAAAGCACTTGTGCTGGTGGAACTGGAGGAACATGAGCAGGAGGAGGTGGATTTTCATCCTCACTGTCATCATCAGAAACTGGAGTTGGAAACCTGTCAAGGAAGTTGGAAGAAGAAGAAGAAGGCACAGTCGCCGAATCAGGCTAGTAGGCCAAAGATGGCGCAATCGCCGAGTTAGGCTCGCAGGCCAAGAGATTTTAATCAAATTTAACATCTCTTCTAATGATTACATCATGAGAATGTGGTTGAAGAAGTCTATAACTTTTTACATATTCAGAATATCCAACAAATATGCACTTTTCACTTTTAGGCTGTAATGCTTTCCGTTTTTCATCTGGAATGTGAGCCCATGCTTCACTACCAAACACACAGAAGTGACTTACATCAGGTTTAGTTTTACTCCATGCTTCTTCTGGTGTGATACCTTGTAATGCTTTAGTGGGGGTGCGATTAACTATGTAATTTGCACAATCAATGGCTTCAGCCCAAAATTGAAGACTTAGTCCCTTAGATTGGATCATACAATTAGCCATTTCTTTTAAAGTGCGGTTCTTTCGTTCAGCTACACCATTTTGTTGTGGTGTATATAGAACAATGTGTTGTTGTTGGATTCCTTGTTCAGTGCAGAAAGTAGCGAACTTTTTGTTAACATATTCTCCTCCATTGTCAGATCTTAACTTAATAATTTGATGACCAGATTGTTTTTTAATAAGGGCCTTGTAGGCCAAGAACATGTTAAATATTTCGCTCTTAAGTTTTAGGAAATAAACCCAAGTGCGTCTAGTGTAATCATCAATGAAAGTTAAGAAATATTTGAAACCAGAAAAGGAAGTAGATGGAAGAGGACCACACAAGTCACTATGCACAAGCTCTAAAGGAACCGAGGCGTGCCAAGAGGAACGTTTGTCAAAACTGTCCCGATGATGTTTTCTGAGTACACAACATGAACAAACACCATCCCTGCAAGATACCATCGGAAGACCTATCACCATATTGTCTTTACATAGTTGTTGCAATGAGCGATAATTTAAGTGAACAAATCGCTCATGCCAAAGTTTGCTCAAGTTATCACTATGAGCAACAAAAACTGAAGGAAAAGGTGATGACCCAAATTTGTTAAACTTGTACAACCTTGTAATATCATCAACAATTCCGGTAGCTAGGACCTGTTGAGGATCTTTAAAATCCTTGATTACAACTTGGTGAGGTGTAAACGCCACAGTTTTACCTTCACCAGAATGAGTGATTTGATAGACTGATAAAAAATTGTAGGAAATTCTTGGAACACATAGTACATCACTGAAATTACCATTATCTACTGGAACTGTTCTAGCTCTTACAACACTTAGAGATCTATCATCAGCAACAAATATTTGTTTGGTGTTACATTCATGCATAGTAGAAAAGATGGCTTGATCCTTAGCCATATGATAAGATTCTCCAGAATCAATGAGCCATTCATTTGAAGTAGAAGAAGAAGATGCATTATAAGAATAACCAGAAGCACAAATTTCATGTCCACGAGAGGTAGATTATGAAGGTGAATCTAGGATGATGTGGTGTTTCTTCATTGCTGCTTCCAAGGCTGCCATCTTCTTGAAACACTTAGATTCATCATGATTATCTTTCCCGCAATAGTTGCAATGGCGCTCAGTCTTCTTGCCTTTTGGCTTGGATCCTTTGTCATTTTTTAAATAAGGAGCTAACTGAGAGGGTTTGGGACCTTTGTTTGACTTATTATTGCAAAAATTTTGTTTCTTGGGAGGCTTGGACTTTTCTTTCTGTTTGGACAATAAGGCTTTCCCATATGTATCTGCATTGTTGATTATTCCAAGATGGATGAGTTTATCTTTCTCTCTAATCAAGGAATCACAAAAGGATTCAATAATAGGCTCTTGATAGCTAGCTGCATTCAAGGATTCTTTCATGGAGTAAAATGTAGATACAAAAATAGAATATGTAGTTCCAAGTTTTGAAAGAATATGATAGATGCATTGTTTGTCTTCCCTCTTAATCTTACATTCTGCACATAAGAGTTTAAGAGTTTTGTACTTAGATAAATAATCTTGAATGCATGAAAAATCACTTGGATTTAAAGAAATCAACTCATTTTCGAATGGATGACCTTGAATTTCATTGTGTTTACCAAACACAGATTCCAACTTGTCCCAAGCAGCATCAAGTTCATCAATTCCAGATATGTGGAATCGCAAATCAGTAGAGATTGACATCCCAATCAATCCACGAGCTTTGTCACATCTATTTTCCCATTTTATTTTCTTATCATCATCAGTGGTTCTATTTCTTTCCCTGAGGTAATTCTGAAAAGTCCCCTACTTCGTAGAACATCCTCCATACAAGATTTCTATAAGAAATAGTTGGAACTGTTAAGTAGAATATCACAAGGGGCGGCCATATTTGTAAATTAATGGCCGTAAAAGTAGAAACCAATAGTTTGGATGTGAAGAGCTCGAAAAAATAGGTGGTTTAAAAAAAATGGCACTGAAAACTGACTTCGTATGATGAAATTATGCTTGAACAAAGAAACTGTTGAAGATGTCCCCAATAGTGACGTGGCAGATAGAAAATGACTAGCTAAAAAAAAGGACCCCCCTCTTCCCAAGATGAACCTTTTACAATCACTTTACAAGAAAGTTGCTTTAAGTGAATCACTTTTATAAAATAAGTGATTTCATTTTTACAATGATGTTACTTTAAATAGTGCAACAATAAAAAGGAACTTAAGTGACTCACTTTATATTTGTATTTTTTATTATTTAAATGAGATGCAATTTTACAATAAAGTAACTTGAAAATAGAAATTGCATGCACTTTGCCTTTTAAAAATAACTTCTTAAGACTTGAACTCAAAACGTATTAAGGAATAAAGCAACTTTGAACCAAGTGAGCTGGTTTTTTTTTTAACTCTTCTTGCTCGGTTTTCGTTCTTGGCTTTTTCCCTACAAATCACACCACAAACCAAATAAAAAAATAAATTTCCACACTTGTGGGGTTAGATCTCGTTAGCTTGCCCAGAAAGTCTACGTTTTGTCTTTGTTTCTGATTTGCCGAGATCGCACAAGGTGCACGACAAAAAGCATATGCAGCCGAGAAAAACTCTTTCCCTTTTTGTTTCTGATTTTCCGAGATCGCTCAAGGTGCACGGCAAAGAGCATATGCAGACAGGGAAAGCAACAATCCGAAACCGAAAAAATCTAATAATAAAAATGATAAAATATGATATTTTTCTTTTAAAACATAAAATAAAAAAAAAAGACCGAACACCTAGAGCAACCACTTCACACAAACAGATCAGAGATCGATACACTGATGTTTTGATGTGGTTTAAACCCTCGTGAGGGAAACACTCCATGGCCTCGGCCAAATAGCTTCTATGGGACAATTTATTATGCAAAGAAAGAAAGTTACAAATGAGCTTCTCATAATTGATCAACTTTCCAATGACCCTCCATGCTCTTTAAATAGAGATCATGGACCAATGGGGTGTTAAGCCACGGATCAAGGGTAGGTATGATCTAAGAGAAGTTGATCTGTCGGATCACTCTATGTCGGGAACATATCGTGACTGTCGAATTAAGTATTTACAATTGCATACTAATGCATACTAAAGAAACACACTTTTCCTAACGGATATATTACACAAGTTGATCTTAACTAACTCCTAAGACTCTAAATTTTCTAACACCTATAACATAATCCTCATGAGTTGGGCTTGCCTTTCCTTCAATTGGATTGAGACAAAAAATGGTCTTACTGGACTTGCTCATATTGTTTCAGCTCCCATTCCTCTTGACACACTACTTCAGGGACTCTTTGACAGTCATACATCAATCAACCATTGACCTCAATAACACCTCATCATCACTGCCACATCAGCAACCACTTTGACATCAATGACACATCATCATCATTGTCACACCCACAACCACTTTGACATCTATGACAACAATCAACATTTTTGGATGCAAATCTTAGGAGAAAGTTGGGAATTAGCCTGTAAAGTGTTTGAAACAGGAGCACTGATTTTAGTTTTGGAAATAATCAGATTGTGTAGATCTATGACTTTGGTTTTATTATTTTAAAACTTTGTAGCTGTAGTGCAAAGAAAATTTACAGTGACACAAATAGGACTCTAATGTTAACTTGATGAGCTTATTTGTAGCACTCTGCCTTTATGGCTAAAACATCTGAATTTTTCCATTTAGGATTTTACAAACTTGTAATGGTGAGTAACTTGGTTCATCATTTCACAAATTAAGTTGGTGAGAAAATTTAGTCCAATTTTCAACTACTTGCCAATAGATAAGTAGTCCTTGATTTCTAAGAGTGGGAGTGTAAATGAAACACTAGTATTATAATGATTTTTTTTGTCATCAAATTTTAATTTCCCATAGATTAGGATATTATAATACATTTGATGGGATTTTACCTCCTTGCCACCTAGATGGAAACTATTTCTCTTCATCATTGACAAGTCTTGAAATGTATTTCTAAGATGCCACCTAATGTTTAGAGCTAATGTGTCTAATACTGGGAAGAAGTGGAGGGGTTTTCCTTGGGTAGTGATATCCTGCAAAGATTTGGTAAACAAGATTGGTGAAGGAGATTAACATTTCTGATAATTGGGGCTAGTTTGAGTGGTGTGCTTATAGGTGTTAAGAAGGAAGATATATGGATAGCATTGACATTTACCTTTTTTGGCTAAGAAACAGGCATGTCCTGTAGGCATTGTGTCTGTATTTCATGTGTTGAACACCTGGCATGTTAGGACATGAGTTTGACATGTTACTTGAAATATAACATTTGTCAAACTTGTGTCTAGGGATTGTGTGTCTATATTCCATTTGTTGAACACCTGACATGTGCCTTGAAAAGAACATGTGCCAAACTTGTGTCTGGCATGTGCTCTAGTGGGAAAAAAGATCAAAACAATGAGTTTCTTTTCATTTTGACTCTTTTCCACAAGAAAATGCTTTAGATGAAGGAGAAAAACTAGATTTGAATGGATATTGGGAGATTTGAAAGCATTTTAAGTTCTTCAATTTGTCAAGATTTCATCAACATTGTCCATTTTCATTTTTACAACAGAAATCATGGCTCCTTCATCAACGACTACTAGTAAATGTCAAAGGAAATGGAGGAATTTCAATGTGGGCTCGATGGATTATACAAATTGTGTATGAGAGATGCCATATGTGGAAATCATCACTTTCCATGGCTTGATCTTTAAATGAATCTGCGCAGCAGATACTGGCTTGTGCATTCACTCCGACTTGTTCTATGTACAAAATTCATCTATGTAGAATCAAAAACTTCCCCTGATGGTTCATGCTTAAGATCAATAGGTGGAATAGTGCCTTTAGTGTTTTCCCAATGCAGATTGTGTCAAAGCCAGTCTTTCCTTGTGTATAAAGAACTTTGCTAAATTTGTAAATAAGCATTGTCTGGAAAATAATTAATAATGTGATTACACAAAAAATAAGATGAGGCCTCTTGTGTAGTGTTTTCCCCCTTTTTGTTGTCAATAGCATTTCTTTTGATGGGAAGTCATATCATGAGACCCTGATTGTACGTTGTAACGGCTGAGGAGAAGAATAAAGGTATTTAAGTTTTATGAATGCTTGGGAGTCGGGACTATAATTAGCACTATCAACTGAACATAATCACCTTTAATCACCATGAATTAACTGTTAGTTGGAATTTTGAAAGTTCCTTTCAAATTTTTGCACAGTATTATGTCATTTCAAGGTTTTTGGTAGAGCATTAAAGAGGATTCTATCCCTACAATGGTGTTGGTTTTCATTTGCAACCTGGGAAGGTGGTTATCATTGGTTGATTTGAAACTCACAATGAGCAATTTAAAAACATAAGTCCAACGAACTTAACTCTCTAGTCTCCAAGGGAGTTAGGACCACACAAAGTGTCTCCAAATACAATTATTTTTCTATAAAATTTAATCGTGTCATGATGTACTTGAATTGCCAAGGCTAAGGCTGTATAGATACTGTCATGACCTGCTTGAATTGGAAATTCTAAGGTAGTATGGTTGTTATCACTGTTTTTATTCCTCAGCATAGTTTTTCTTGAATTTCAGTTGTAAAGAGATGGTTGGTTCTTTCTATAAGATATATAAATGATATTCTTGCGTATGACATTTTACTGCATAAAAATAGATAGAATCATGACCTTCTTGAATTGCCAAGGCTAAGGATGTATAGCTACCATCATGACCTGCTTGAATTGCACATTCTAAGGTAGTATGGTTGTTCTCACTGTTTTATTTCCTCAACACAGTTTTTCTTGAATTTGAGTTGTAAAGAGATGGTTGGTTCCTTCTACAAGATATATACATGATATTCTTGCGTATGACATTTTGCTGCATAAAAATATATAGAATGTACAAAAGAAAAACTCTTTACTAAATTCTATGAGGTTTGTTTCAGGGTTTTAATCTGTTGACGCTGGTGTTAGTGCTCTGTTGTGTAGTGAAATTGATGATAAATTAGCTTTTTAGATTCACTGCATGATTTTTGTTTTCACAATTTACATCAAAGTATAAACTCATCGTTAAGGTGGAATTTTTTTAATCTTTTGTTTCTTCAGTTTAGGAAGATAGTACAAGTTTTCTTTTAAGATATTTTCTTCAATCATTCATGACCTCGTTCTAGCGGATATGGTCTGTCTCGCTTGTATATGTTGATACAAATAACAGTTTTTTTGTTTTCCCTTGTTCGTAGAGGAGTTATATATATATGATAATTTTGTGTTTTATTGTAGATTTTGATTTTCCAATGTTCATTGGAAATAGAACGCTGGACAACATCTTGAATATCTCAAATATTCGATCGATAAATATAATTGGATATCAATGTATGTTATTAGCCACTTGTCTACAGTTTCATTGACATTTTGTATGCTAGTGTGGTGAAAACTCACAGGAAACTAGAAAGAAAGAGGTCAATGAATTTGATTAATAAAACTAATATTTACAAGTAGCTTAAGTAACCTATAAAATCCAACCCTAATTTCTGAACAATTCTTGAGGCAATGTTGGGTGAAGAGGCATACTATCTTTTTTCAGCACATGTTTTGTCTTTTTACAAGTATTACATGTTTCAATCTACTTCCTTATCGAGCATGTAAGTTTTTACATACTATTAAGTTTGCATTTTTATGATCCTTCATTAATCTCTTTGTTGTGTTGCAATAAAAAAGTTTTACTATAGATGGAAACACTTATCCACCTAGAACTTTAAATTTTCTCAAATCTAGGCTCAGAATCTGGATGTGATTGTTAAAATATGATGCTAACAAAAATTCTAAAAGTATATCTGGATGGAACCTGACTAAAAAAAACTAATTTTGAAAACATGTAGAATTCGGGATGTGAAGGCCAAATTTAATGGCTGGGGTTTGTTTTTCCTTTTGTTTTTGAACTAATCTGGAACTGACCATAAACATATCCAACTCTTGAACAATAACATGGAGCAACACTTGAATAACTATAACCTCAAAATTGAACTCACCATCATCAAGATTAACAAATTTAATACAATACAAAAAATGACAAGAAACGTTCCTTAGAAAATATGTACTCAAACATGGGTTGAGTAAACTTCAAGGATAGTCAGGCACTGCACTTGGTCTAAGATGGATGAAATAGCTTATTTATATATATTTTATGTATATTTATTGTATTTTTTATTTTTTTGTTCTCACGTAATGTAATATAAAGAATACTTCCAGGAAGATGCAACAGGCAATGCAGAGGATACAATAAAGGCTCTATAAGCTAGAAGAGGTCGACCACCAACCTTAGAATAAGCCAAGTAGTTGTCCACCTAGACTAACCAAGAAGTAGATTGAGGTTGGGAAAATTCTCATAGGATTTAATGCAAAGCACAAATAAACCTCAATCTAAGGGTTTCACAAGCCGAATGAAAAGGTAAGAGAAGACTTAAAAGAGAGGGGCTAGTAAAAGCTCCAAAATAGATGAGGAGCTTGCCAGCATTGTCCATGATACAACGTTCTTTAGGAGTAGGAACACCATGCACTCCCTCACATTGGATTTGTATTGGAACACCAAGGAACTTATAGAACTCCATATGGACATAGTGGAAGAAGGAAGTAACACATGACTACAAGCAATTAAAGAAGAATTACAACAACTGAATGACAAATACCACTTCCTCCAACATGCATTACAAGGCTCTGACTTGGTTTAGTATAAGGCTCCAAAGATTCAAAGTAATCTTGTGATGAAGCAATTTGGTTTGAAGCACCAAGTCAAATACTCAAGAATATGGTTGAGATGCCACTACTACAAGTGAATGTGGTTGCTCTTTTCTCCCTTTGTTTTCCTATGCCTTAGAAGATTGTTTAGCTGATGAATTCTTCTTGATAGAGTCATGCACCTTGATGTTAAGCTATCAAGAATATTAGTAAGATGATCAAGCTACTTCTTCATGCACCTGTTTCCATCATGCTTGAGATTATTTCAGTAGGTGCACTTGACCTTCTTAGTGCACTTGACCTTCTTAGACTTGGGATTTTTAGCTTTTGTTTGAGAGGTCTCATGAGCTGATTTTAGAATTATTCTCCTTGTCCTTCTTGTCTCTATTATTTTGTTTCTGCATGTTGTTGTTAGATTCCTTTGAATCCTTAGTGCCTTGATTTGCAACAAGGGCATGAGACTTTGAAGAATCCATAGAGCGCATTTGAACAAGTTTGTCTTCTCCCTTGTCGACTCTGCAACAAATAAGAGATGGAATTGTCCAAGTAGCGCCAAAGGACATTATTGACTCTGCAACAAAGGACGTTATTTGACCTTTGGGGACATGTCCAAAATGATATTTGAACCTATAGATCTTTTCCTTTGCAATATTTACCACACAAATTCCATTTGATTGTCTCTTTTAAATGGTGTCCAGTAGTTCCAAGTGAAAAGTCATTCCCTAGGAATTTTATTTGTAAAAAAATGATGAATAACAGGTCTGAAAATGATTGCTATTGCTTTGTGATGGGTGGAAATGGATGTTATAGGTTGAAATTAACAATTGCAACACTCCTACAAGCCTAAAAATGGTTGTTAGAGGCCCAAAAATGAATGTTTGAGGTTCCAAAAATGATCGCTGCATCCCCAAAGTCACTTTCTTAGGCTTGTATATGATTGTTTTGGCATTGATTGGCAGTGAAAGTAGTTGCAGATTTAAAAGAAGATTGTTTTAGTCTAAAATCAATTTTTGGAAGCATGTCCCTTCACTGTGAAAAAACAGTGTCATAAATAAGGCCTCAACTATGAATAAACAAATCAAGAAAAAATGACAAGGAAACTCAAAAGTTGAAATACACTCTAAACCCTAAAATCACTTACCAAGTCACCATCGAAACTGAAATCTAGCTGAAAATGTGTACCCCTAATGCTGAAAATTGTGCCCTATGTCCCTGTCTTAGTGATCTTAAAAAAATATTAGATGCTAGTGGAAAATCCTTCTCATAACTACCAAGGAGAAACTATGATCTCCAAATGGACAAGAAATTAAATTTATAAACCCCTTTGCTTGTCATATAGCTAAATCAAATGGGTCAACTAGGTCATGAAGGGTCAATGGGTCATGTTTGGGTCGTGTTTGAGTCAAATAGCTCAGATTATTTTGACTCATGTTTGATGGGTCATATATAGGTTTACCTACCACTCAATGGAGCCATGACTTAATATATCTTTATTGTAGTTTGCATAGTCTATAAGGTGGCATTCTTCGATGCCTGTAGTAAATATATTGATGTGCATAAAGTGTAGAGTTGTTTTCCAGCATGATTGGAGCCTTTTGGCCTTTTGTTGACCATCATTCTCATTGCAAATTTAGATTTCCTAGCAATTTTTGTAAGGCATGGAAGCTTTTAGGCTCTCAATTGTTGTTTTCTACCTCCTTTCCTTACCAAACTAATGGACAGACCATGGTAGTGAATAGGACTTTGGTTCATCCACCAATACAACAAGCAATGGGGTATTTATGTGCACATCTTGTAGTTCAGCTAGAACAAGTCATTTTCCATTTAAGGTATGTTATGTCTTTCAATTTCTTGCCCCATTTATAGCTTCTAGCTTCTTTCCTTGCTTTGTACATAACCCACCGAAAGGAGGAGGAAGATGAGGGATTCTTCCTTTGTGCATTTTGGCTAAAAGTAAAAGTAGAGTCTATTGCATACTTTAGCAGACACAGACCAAAGATAAGGCACTACCTGACAAACATAATGTCCCTCCTCATTTCCAGTTTTGGGACGGAGTGGTATCATTTGGACAAACACAGATTCAAACATCAACAACATCGCAAGCTTAGACCAATTTGGTATGTGCCATATACCATCACACAATAGGCGGGTCCCAATGCGTTCAAATTGAATCTTCCATATCAGCTAGGAATATTTTATGTAGTGAATTCCAGTAAGCACAATCTCATTAAGATCTTGCACACTTGGAGGAAGCAGTCCTTGTCAAACTTTTGGAGGAATCCATCCCTGATAGTGAGGCTATAGAAATTGTTACCAATTCCTTCCAGACAAGGGAAAACTAGTTCCATGGACTTAATCAACAGTTTACCTACCGCTCAGTGGAAGCATGACTATGTATTTGTTGTATTTTGCATATTAGTCTCTGAGGTGGCAACCTTCCATACCTACAGTAAATTTATTGATGACAGTAACGTGCATAGTTGTTTTTCCAGCATCTTTAGAGCCATTTTGGCCTTCTATTGGCCATCATTTTGATTGTGACTCTAGATTTACTAGTAATTTTTGTAAGGCATTGAAGCTTCTAGGATGTCAGTTGAATGTCTTTTATCTCCTTTCATCCCCAAATTGACGGACAAACCAAGGTATTCAACAAGACTTTGTTGCTTTCTCTCCACATTTACCACCTATAGAATGAATAGTGGGATATTTACTTATACATATTGTAGCTCAGCTACAGAAATGTATTATACATTTGAGGTATGTTATGTCTTTCAGCTTCTTGCCCCTTGAGCTTCTAGTTTCTCTTCACCCACTTGCAGGATGAATATGAGGCTTCTTCCTTTGTGCATCTTAGCCAAAATACAAAGCAGAGTCCATCACATACTTTAGCAGACACATGTGAAAGATAAGGCACTGCATGACATAAATTAGGCCCCTCCTGATTTTAAATTTCGTTATAGAGTGTGGTCTCATTTTGAAAAACACAGTTTTAAAATTCAACAGAATCACAAGCTCAAACCAATCTAGTATATGCCATATACCACACACGATAGGCATGTTTTGACACAACAACACTTAAAATTCTTAAAGGGTGCTAGCTCAATGGAAGAGCACTTGCCTTACAAGCAGGAGGTTGGTTGTTCGATTCCTCCGTGCCCTGCCATAAATTAATAAATGATATTTCAATGTATTTCTAGGTGGGGGGTTCATAACCGAAGGGGGTTTCATAACCACCTCTATAGATTTTTATGAGGGTGGTTCATAACTGCCTCTATAGGTGGCTACGAGGGGGGTTCAAAATTGACCTTGTAGGTGGCTATGAGGGGGGTTCTAAATTTCCCCTATTGGTGGCTACGAGGGCGGTTTTAAACCACCTCAATACATCTCTATGAGGGGGGTCTTGATATGCCCTCTTAAGCTGGTACAAGGGGGGTTTGGAACCCCCCTGTAGGTCTCTACAAGGGGGATTTCAAACTGCCATGGTAGGCCTCTACGAGGGGGGTTTCAAACTGACTCCATAGGCCTCTACGAGGGGGTTCCAAACTGCCCCTATAGGCATCTACGAGGGGGGTTACAAACCGCCCCTATAGGAATCTACTAGGGGGGTTTCAAACTACCTCTATAGGCCTCTATGAGGGGGGTTCAAAACCACCTCTATAAGCCTCTACGAGGGGGATTCTAAACTGCCCCTATAGGCCTGTACAAGGGGGGTTCCAAACCTCCTCTATAGGACTATACGAGGGGGGTTCACAGCTGCCCCTATAGGCCTCTACAAGGGGGATTCCAAACCGCCCCTGTAGGTTTGTATGACGGGGGTTCACAACCTCCCTCGTATGTCTCTATGAAGTGGTTTCAAAGCCACCCCTGTCAGTCTCTATGAAGGGGACTACGAGGGGGGTTCAAAACCACCTTCGTAGACCTCTATGAGGGGGGTCACAAACCGCCCCCAAAAGTCACTTTTGGGGGCGGTTCCAATCTTGTCAAAAACTGCCCTTAAAGGGAAAAAAATTTAAAATCGGTGCCTTTAGGGCCGATTTTTCCAAAACCACCCCCAAAGCCAACCGCCCCCCCCCCCCCCCCCCTCGTAGGTCACTATTGGGGGCAGAAGACAACCCCCCCTAAAGGCCAAAAATGTAGTAGTGATTGCTACATATAGAGAGAGAAAGAGGAAAGAATACGCTGATGGAATTACCTACAAAGAATTTAATAATTTGAAGATAACAAAACAACATATCTTTGCCCTTTTTAGAGATCCACGAACGGGTGAAATCCCGAATGTAAACAAAAGACATATTTCTATAGAGTGGTGTACATATCAACCATTCATGGATAATTGGATGGACCGATGGTACATGGTATTTGATATAGCACCACATAACAATAGGGAAATGACTCTATATTTTCTTCGAAATATATATGCAGAATTTGTTTTGGGGAAGCATGTTAATTATTTTGATATCTTGTTGTACCAGGGCATTGGGATGGGGATGCCTCAATAACATCTAAATGTGAGGAAAATATATCCCAATATCCCAGTAGCTCAACCTTGCAGGCAACTACCAGGCCAGATGTGCCTCATGCACATCAATTGGTCCCATAGACGCTGGAGTCATTCCTGTTGTTGGCATAGGTGGTTGTTAGCCATAGCACGTATATTCAAGGTACGTACCAGGAAAGGCCATCAAATCCACCATCTATGGGTGGATTAGAGCCAACACCTCCCAGTGGGGTGGATCCACCACCTCCTAGTGGGGTAAAGACACTACCTTCCAGTGGTCGAGGAGAATCTAGTAGTAGTACTAGACCTGCACATCATGAAAACAATCGAGAGCCCCACCCATGCATAGTATGTGACCATCCTTGATTTGGTCATGTCCAAACAAATGATAGCTTTATTGGGTATCTTACATAGGTAAGTAAATGGTTAACAATTTAGTGTCATTTGTAAATTATTTTTCCTTACTATACACATATATAGATTGCTAATAATTTTAATGGTTTTAAAACTTGTAGTTGCTACAAGAAGGGGGCGAGGGGCAAGAATTTTTCACTGATGATGCAGAGGATATTCCAGAGGCTCATGCACTGGAACTGTTTGATGTACAAGATGTTTTCATACCTTCAATGACAACAACTCACACGGAGGTTGTAATACCCCAATTTTGACCCTTAGGAAATATTGGCTTTCATGTAAATATTGTATACATGTAATGTATGTTTTCCTAGCGTGGAGCTCAAGGCCAAGGCCTCGCTAGTATATGTTCGGATTTGATTTAAAATGGACAAGTATTTGATATGTTATTACCCATGTGCTATTAAGCCATGGGATATTGTAAATTGATGTAAATATTTAATATTGAAATAAAATACCAAAACTGGCTATGGGAGCAACGAATGAGAAAGGGCCATGTGTATCCACTAGGGAGTGGTGAGGGGGCTAAGGGATTGAACCATAGGCTGCCATATGTCACCTTGAGAACCCATTTGACTTACCTTGCTGACATTTATTTATTGCTGTAAGGAAGTGGTTGAGGAATTCAGTCCATGGCTTCAATGGAGCATGGGCAGCCCAGAAATTCGTATGGCAGAGTATGGGCTCTGTTTTCTTGTACCACAAGCCACTCTACCTCATGGATGTTTCTTCTTCCTCATTCCCATTCCATTGTGAAACTGACCAGCACCATTTTCCATCCAAAAACAAATTGCCAGCAGGGAGAAAAACCAGAAATCGCGACTGTGAGAGAACCCACGTTTTGAAGAGCCATAAATGCCCAGATTTGTTATTGGACAGTGAAATCCAATGGGGGATCCATAGATATGAACCTTGGGGCGAAATTGAAAGTATTAGATACCCCGAAATCCATTGGAAAACCCAGTTTTTACAGCCCAGAAATGAAGTGACGGGATTGAGTTATTGGATAACAGAACTGTGAGGAATCCAAGTGTGAATGACTGAGCAGAGGTTTGGTTTGCTTGATAAACCCAGTGAAGGCTAGAATCTCAAGGAATTAGCAACTGGACCTTTCTATGCCCACCCTGAAGAGCACTGGAGGGAAGGGACGCCTGAGGGACTGTGCAGCAGAGAAGGGGGCCTTCCTTGTGTTGGGTGCGGTAGGTATTGTGGGTGCCATGACTGCTGAGTTCATTTGAGGTGCCTGTAGCTTTGTGGTTGAGCTCACTGGCTTAGCATCCTCCTCATTTGTCATTCGTATGCTTGATAAACCCAACAGTGTGTTGGCTTAGCATAGCTGATGACCAAATCCATGGCTGTGAGTGAGCCCAGCTAGTTCCTGCTTAGTGGATACACAGCCCAGCTCGGGGGTTATCTCTCAGCTAAAAGAATATAGGCTGGATAGAGATCTATGGTTGGGTGGAACGTTGCTCTCACATAGCCAGTTGTTGGGACAGATTCATCTCAAAGATAAGTGTTATCTCTGTATTGCAAATTACATGCATTATGTGTTCTGCAGTATGTTAATTGTCCATGTTTAATGAAATGAATTAATTATCTTAATTTGGAATCTATGCATGGCATTGGAACGAGATTGAGTCTTTGTATGCTAAATCATCTTCTGCTGTCATATATATATATATATATATATATATGTTAGGCATTACTATTTGTGTGCGTACTAGTATGTTTATTCCGCTGTGTTTTATTGAGTTGAAGCTGCACACAGAAATGTTTAATTGTTAAGAATTATTGAGAAAGCAAGGATGTTGGGGCTAAGTCTGCCAAAAGCCCCGTATAATTGGTCATGTTCTCTCCCCTGCATTGTTGAAGGCGGGAGGGGACATTACAGAGGTAACTACTTCACCATGACATTATTTTAATACATGTTAGTTTGTTATCACATGTTACTTAATTAATGCTACACAATCTAATATTTACAATTTTCTAAATTATAGGTTGTATATCCCCCTAAGAGGGAAATGATTTTGCCTAGTGAGCTCCCTCCTAGTGCGATACAAGCACTAGCGTGCCCATAGAGACATAGCGGGTGGCAGAACGTTTCTTAGAATTTATTGAAGTATACAATACATCAGTATGTATTTCATCATTATCATTTTGTTAATATATGTTATTTCATTGACCAATGCATTTCTAACTACGTCATTAATTGGTGATTGTAGCCACCAACTTCTAATTATTTAGGAAACAATTAGCAGTTGCATCTCCTCGTAGTCCAAATGTGCAAAACGGACAAGTGCATAAGAGAGGCTCCACTCCTAGAAAGGGTGTGGATGTCCTCTATAGCAGACACACGGGAGATCCATCTACCCCTCACCTAACAAGGGTCATTGATGTTGCAGTTAGTGTCGCATTTGTAATAGAAACAAGTCATACATAGGTAATGATTTCAACAATTGCAATGCATAGTATTTAACCATGTTACTATATTGTTTATTCATGCATGCCTAACTATTTTCCCATTTGGTGATTGTCGCCATTAGCGGAAGCAGTTCCTGGCCCCTCCGCTCAATCCATTGTTGTGACCGAGTCTCCTCTTGTGGTGAGATGTTCATTAATGACCAAGTCTTTTTATTCAATTTACCCAAACATGTTGATCAATGTTGGATTGTTGAATTAGTTGAGATATGATATTTTATTTGCAGAGCACAACTATAGAGAGGCCTTCCATGAGCACACCGCAAGCATCTATACCCGGACTAGATTTGGTGAGTGTTTGTCATAAATAATTTGGCCATAAGTTAATTTTTTAAACTTTTGTTAATGGTAGGGTATTAGTGTAGTTATTTGATAAAAATAATGGTATTTGTTTTGCAGACTCTTGAGATGTAGAGTGATCCTAGGGAGATGATTGATAGAGGAAAGTCAGGGAAAAGCAAGCGAAATATTGATTTTTGATGTTGCATAGTCTCGTATATATGTATTTCAACATACATGTACATTGTTGTACTTAGGGATACATGTACATTGGTAGGCCATTTAAGGGACGAGTAATTTTCGATATTTTGTATTACAAACATTTGGCTAGTAATGCATGATACAATATATTGCATATTTTCTCTTGAGTCTCTACTTGTTCTTGTGATGATTTATCTCTTCCACAAATTGATAAATTATGCTATTGAAATTTATATAATTACATTTTAAGCAATGTTTATTCTCTTACATTTATTGCATTGATCAAGTAACATCTCACCATTGTGTGATGAAAACATTATCATAATGGAACAAACTAATAATATCTTTCAACAGTTCAATAAACTCAGTACATGCATGCTAATTTGATATCTAATTTAAAATTGTGGTTTTTGTCAACTCGAAGGGTTCATACTCATTGATAAAGTAACATCTCACCATTGTGTGATGAAAACATTATCGCAATGGAACAAACTAATAATATCATTCAACAGTTCAATGAACTCAGTACATGCATGCTAATTTGATATCTAATTTAAAATTGTGGTTTTTGTCAACTCGAAGGGTTCATACCCATTGATCAGGATTATGGTTGCAAGGAAAATATGTTGCAAGGAAAAACAAAAGTTAACAAAATAAGTCAAAATATGTTTGAATAACTTATGTCATGTAAAACATGCTACGCATATCATCAATTTAAGCCTATGATTTTTTCACAAACTAAGAGGAATTCTAATAGATGTTACACATTTCATCAAACGATACGTACATGAGAATCTATGAAGTTCGGTTGAAGTGTGCCTACTCTAGCATGCTGAAAACAATGGCAAAGTATCAAGTACAATGGAAAGGAATGCATTAACTAAAGTGTAATAAAATTCATTGGGCCTTCATGCACATAAAGTCAAATATACAACAAATATACCCTAGTTTGTTCCAATATGCTAACCAATAGCTGGTGATGAATTAACTCTCATAAAATCGTTGAAGATATCAACCCTATCTTTACTAAACCCTAGTATGTAAGACGTTGGTTTGTGCTTCACCTCTTTCATATGTCCATTTTCCACTTGTCATAATGCAAAAGTAATCATACAGAATCAATGGAAAATGAAAAACCTAACTAGTTTAATGGTATTCCTTGATAATGTTGTTTTGATGAAGGAAAATAAGATGTTCATGTTCATATGTTTGTAAAAAGGATGGATTATCCTCATATGAAAATGTATTTAAAATTGAATGTACTTGATTGATACAAATGACGATGTAACGATTGTTCATTGTGATTTGGAAAGTATTATCCCATAACTTCATGGAAAAGGTTCATGTTGACTTTGATCTAACAAAGCTAGCAAGGATCAGAGGGATATCATCGATGAAACATCGCCTCCATTTTTTATTTGGAACTTTGAATTCTTAAAAATGAGATTAATTACTCAAAATGCAAATATAATGGAAGACTAAGGAGATGTTAAATGGTGTGGCACACTAAGGACATAGAAATATACCAAGGGTGTAGTGTGGTACGTTTGATTTCCACTCTTTGAATGTCTAGTTCTAGAATCAAAATCAAAATTTTGCTAATTTGACCCTATGTGCAAAACTGCACAGTCCCTTACTAAGCAAAACCCTAGTTTCCAAAATGGACCTAAAAGTTGACACCTGAGCCATGGGACCGAAGGAGAGGGGCATCCCTAGCACTATCCCGATGTCCTGAATCCAACGGATTCAACGATTTGTCGATACGAGCCACAATCATCATTTTATGGCTCATTCCAACTCACATACCAAAGGCCTTCAAGGACACTAGTTGGATACCTACCGGGGGCATAGAATTCCAACCGTGCAACAAAATTGGGTTCCGGGAAGTCCTGCAAGTGTGTCTAAGAAGTTTCCAGTTGGGAACACTAGCCATAAGTATCTGGTCAATGATTTTGAAAACTTGACCCTATGTGCGAAAATTACACAGTCCCTTACTAATAAAAACCCTAGTTTCCAAAATGGACCTAAAAGATGCCACCTGGGACATGGGACTGGATGGGAGGGGTATCCCTAACAATATCCCAATGTCTTAAATCCAACGGATTTGATGGTTTGTCGATCCGGGACATGATCATAATTCTATGGATTGTTCCAACTCGCATCTCAAAGGCCTTCACAAACACCTATTGGATACCTACCAGAGGCATAGAATTCCAACCATGCAACAAAACTAGGTTCCAGGAAGTCCCACAAGTGTGTCTAGGAATTTTCCAGCTGGGAAATCTAGACATAAGTCCCTGGTTGATGATTTTGCAAATTTGACCCCTATGTGCGAAAATTGCACATTCTATTACTGAGAAAAACCCTACTTTCCAAAATGGACCTAAAAGATGACACCTATGCCATGGGACCAAAGGAGAGAGGCACCCCTATCACTATCCCGATGCCCTGAATCCAACGTAGTGGATAGTTTTTCGATCCAAGCCATGGTAATCATTCTATGGGTCGTTCCAACTCGCATCCCAAAGGCCTTCAGGGACACCTGTTGGATACCTACCCGACGCATAGAATTCCAACCGTGCAACAAAAACGGGTTCTAGGAATTCTTGCAAGTGTTACTAGGAAGGTTCTAGCTGGGAATGCTGGCCATAAGTCCCCAGTCGATGATTTTGAAAAGTTGACCCCTAAGTGCAAAAATTGCACAGTCCGTTATTGAGCAATACCCCAGTTTCCAAAATGGACCTAAAAGATGACACCTCGGACATGGGACCAGAGGAGAGGGACACCTCTAGCACTAATATGATGTTGTGAATCCAACAGATTCAATGGTTTTTCGATCCGAGCCATAATCATCATTCTATGGCTCGTTCCAACTCGCATCCCAAAGGCCTTCAGGGACACCTGTTGGATATTGATCGAGGGCATAGAATTCGAACCGTGCAAGAAAACTGGGTTCTGGGAAGTCATGCAAGTGTGTCTAGGAATTTTCCATCTGGTAATGCTAGCCATAAGTCCCCGGTCGATGATTTTTTAAAGTTGACCCCTATGTGCAAAAATTGCACAGTCCCTACTAAGCAAAACCCCAGTTTCCAAAATGAACCTAAAATATGACACCTGGGCCATGGGATAAGAGGAAAGGGGCACCCCTAGCACTATCCAAATGTCCTCAATCCAATGGAGTCTACGGCTTTTCAATCCGATACATGGTCATGATTCTATGGCTTATTCCAAATCGCATCCCGAAGGCCTTCAGGGACACCTGTTGGATACCTGCTGGGGCATAGAATTCCAACCGTGCAACAAAACTAGGTTCCGAGAAGTCCTGCAAGTGTGTCTAGGAAGGTTTGAGCTGGAAACACTATCCATAAGTCCCCGGTCGATTATTTTGAATACTTAACCCCTATGTGCAAAAATTGCACAATCCCTTACTGAGCAAAACCCTAGTTTCAAAAAATGGACCTAAAAGATTACACCTGAGCCATGGGACTAGAGGAGAGGGGCACCCCTAGCACTCTCGTGATGTACTGGATCAAATGGAGTCGATGTTTTGTCGATCCAAGAAAATAACAACATTCTATGTCCCGTTTAATCTCACACCCCAAAGGCTTTCAGGGACACCTACAGATAGCTATACAACAGAAAATCCAACCAAATAATAAATATGACTATACTCATAATTTTAAAGGGTAATTGTTACCATCCATTCGAGTTCTCATTGAGTTAAAAAGGATAATAAAATTGATGTCATTATTATTTTTAGATTATTTTTGAACCTAAAATCAAGCGATGCCTTCTTAATGCCTTTTAAACTAAGGATTAACTATGATTCAAAAATAAAAATAATTTAGCGTACATATGGTGCAAATACGAAGTAAAGAGGATTATCTAAGATTTCTGTAAGAAGCATTCCTAGTTGCTTCATGTAGACTCCATCTTAGGGTTTTTTCAAGTTTTTAGAGGGGTAGACACCAAGATGCAAATCCCTCACACAAAAAAATCACATATCGATTCACTAATGTACGGTGAAGGTCCAATTTCGGAAACAGTGAAGATTCCAACATGAACATCATGTCAGTAGTCTAATTGATGTACTATCACAAAAATCCACTATCGTATTGGTCATGGCTGTGCCATTATCTCATCATGGATCTACGCTTGTATCTTAGTAGCCATGATTATATTCAGTCAGTCGGTATCAACATGGATCTGCGGTGTACTAGTTGGCAGTCATGTTTCAAGTCATTTAGCTCCAAAGTGTTAGAGATTGTATTATAAAGTCCTTGGTTATCGTCCAGAGTTCTCCGACCAATGGTTTCTCGCTGCTCTGACCATATCAAAGTACTTCACCTATCACCTTTCTCTCTAGCTTCATGCTTAGGGAGGAAATCTGTTACATAGGATTTTCATGATTTATGTAAGATCATGTGACTACATATTTCCACCATCCTTAAATCGAATCCCATGTTGAATGATCCTTAAATCTTGTTTCCCTGCAAATAACCTTTTTTCTGACTTTGATGCGCTTTGCTTCATTAGCAACATGTGTCAAAGTCTGTCGACGCGCTTTTCTCTACTCTCAATCCATGTCGATGACACAAATTGTCTTCACATAACCTCGCATCGAGCTCATTTGTCACACATTGCTCTATTCCCATGTCTCGTCAATGTCTGTATGGGAAAAAAAAGAGGCTTTTGAGAAGTCTCTATAGTCAAATATTATCTAGATGAGATCCCCTCGCTATTTTCTAGGATCTCACTTGAATTCCTCACTTGTTGGGATCGCATATCATCCATTGTCCCAAAAGATATCATATCCCCCTATCCATATTGTCCTATAAATTCAAGGCTTGGCCATGGGCGAGAGGAGGAGGAATTGAGAATGGGTTTATGCTGGAGAAATTACACTAGGAGTGATAGACTTTTGATCATTATCCTTCCTTTATTGAAGTGCCATCTTGGAGGAAAGAGGAACCCATTGGAGAAGAGATATGACACCAAGGATTAAGTGGTTGTACTCTTTACCATTTATGTTAATACAATACTGCATTTCATTTCCCATAAATGGTTTTCTATTCATTTATTGTATATCTCCTTGGTCATATATATAACCTAATCTAATCCTAGATCTAGTTTTCTTCTTGCATTGCTTGGATTACATGTTTTGTAGGTGCTTCTTATAAGTCGATGAGCAAGATTTATGGAGCATTTGATCGTTGAAGACAACTCATAGCTAAAGGTATGTCTTCTATATTTCAATTTGTGATTGGATCAAGTTAGGGAAATGTGTGTATGAATGCTTTCTCAGTTCTAGTTTAGTGATTAAACTAGGGAGGCCAGCTTATGTCTGCATTTGCAGACTAATCTGGAAAACACCATGCTTATCCTTTAACTAATCTTGGGGGTGCCCTACCCTTGGAGGGTGCGCTCTCTCTTCCATCATGAGGAGCTATGTGTGGGATCACTTGGGAAGTTGTACCACTCTTGGGGATTGCACCCTTTAGCTCTACATAGGCCAAGGAATGGCTGGGACCTTCTCCTTGGCCCATATTGGAAACATCAATCAAACCAGAACACCTAAATTTGTGCTCATCATTCTTTTCATTTTTAAATGAGAATATTGAATTTCTTATGAGTCCTATTATAGTACAAATCCAACTTGTTTCCCCTATTTCTAAAATGAACATTGATATTGAATCAACTTGAAACACCACGAAAATAACTATAGCATACAATATAACAACAATACCATCGTATTTTTTCAAGTATCCATTTATAGTTGTATTTTTCATCATAGGTAGTTGAAAGTGGGGATGGATGTGACAGTATTGAAGTTGTTGCCGTTTTCTTTAGATTTGAATATAGGAGCCCACAATTCCATTGACATCAATATTTTGTTTTCATTTCTTTGAGTTAGAATTATTGTTTTTTTATTTTCATTGTTTTTAGACATCTTCATTCATGCCAAAGTTAAGAAAGGTTATGGATAAAGATATTGGAGGATCCATATTGCCCTAGTTTCTATATGATTTGAAGTTGAATTTCACGGGCACTAAGCAAAGTATTTGTTTTTGGGGTGGAATCTAAGCAATGCATTTGTTGTTGGGGGTGGAATCTAGGCTATTGATTCTATTGGTTTTGCTTTTGCTTTTTGTTTGAAAGTTTGAACATTTGAAATGGATTTATCTAGAATTGAGCTTTGTCTTGAGTCTCTACAATTCCACTTCCATATTCAAGTAGCCATTTATGTATGTATCTATTTTCATAGTTTGGTCTCATTCCTTCCATTCTAGCACCATTTTCTTTGCTTGAGGACCTGCAAGACCAAAGATAAGGATTAAAAATCCTTCATCTCCAAGAAAATCCAAGTAATTTTCATGTATTTCATCTTTGGCGTCTCCTTTCATGGCTGAAGGGACCTAAATTTGCACACAATGTGCCATCAATTTTCCTGACATTTTTGTGGGCCACGTCAATCGACCACGATGTGGTTCCCGAAAAGGGAGGTCGTGTCGACCAGGGAACGCATTTTAGACTTAAAAAATGACCCCAAATCCATAAAAATTCATCAAATTTGTAGCATTTTATCTTAGAAAATGAAAGATGAAGGTGAATATGGTTACCTGGAGTTGACAAAGTTCAAATCCATAGCCTAAAGTGCCCACAATCTTCAACACACAATTACTACTACAAGGATTTTTTTACCCTTCTTGGTAAAAAGAACAAAGATAGAATGGTGAAATAAGTCATTTCCACTCTTTTTTACAAGATTGAAGGTGAATATTTTGATATTTTACTTTGTAATTTTTTATTATGTTTTGCCATTTCAATTTAAGAGACTCTAACATAATAAAGAAGTTACGGCCCAAATTGTCTTCGGTGCTTGAAGATACTATTGGAGTTTTCTTTAAGCCATTTTTAAAATCTTGAAATATGAAAAGGTCACTGAGCAAACTTGCTTCCTTTCACGTTCATAAAAGGATTTGAGAGGGCATATATTCAGTTTTGGTTTACCCCTTTTCCGGGCTGAGTAGTATTAATTACGAAAAAGGAATACCTCAGTCAAAATTTGACTAGGAGAGTTCTTCTAGGCATTGTTTTGCACTTTTTCGGGCCTGGGGACTAAATTTATGAAAAGGTATAGCTTGGAGTCTTCTTTAGTATTTCCAGACTCTCTAAACATGAAATTCCACCGATTTTACCTTCTTTGGACTCGTTAAAATTTAACATTGAAGGACCCTTATATGGATGAACCTGTTGTTGCTGCAACAACCTTCCCCCCCCAAAAAATAAATTTTTTTGAAGTTATTTGGGGCCCCTCCTTCTAACACTTTTGTAGCAAGCTCTTTTAGTTCATCTTTCAGGTTTGCCTCCAACTAATCAGAATTTCATCGCCTGCTTCCAAAAGAGTTTCTCATTTTCTCTATGGCAAAGTCATCCTTTTCCCTTTAGCGCAGAGTTTGGTCTCAGCTTCCTTGCTGTAGCGTAAGTTTTAGGCCTAAGTCCGCTGCAACTTTGATGCACCTTTAACCATAATTCCCTCCCTCGGCGCAAGCTCTAATCGCAAGTCCTCCATCTAGCGCAGTCTTTAGCTCTAACTCAGCTGCCCTTTTGACAAATCCCAAGGCTGTTATCTGTTATCTGGCGCAATAAGCCGACCACCGTTAGCGCAAGAGATAATTTTTCTCCTACGCTCGAGGCACAAGAATTATCACTATTACCCCACCTTGGAGTTGTGCTTCACTTCCTTCGAAGAATTAAAAGTTAGCGCGTCACTCCCCAGCGCAACTATGATGATAGAGTCGAACCCCAAGTGCTAGTGATGCACTTATCCTTCCCGCTTGCAACCTGCGCTCGTCTTTCAAGATAACTCATGTCTGGCGCATTTTTTTTAGCGCAATCCTGACATCGGAATTGTCACTTGAGCACAAAGCATATCTTTGATCGTACGTTTACCACATAGTGCGGAATGTTACGCTTCCTGCTTGGCATGAAAGCTGAAATCAATACTCGGTGCAAACATATCTCCTTGATCCCTGTGCACCGGCAGAGTTGGTAAGGCTTTTAATAAAGCCATGTGCCACTCTTAATGACTGATTCCTCGAACCCCCTGCTCATAACCCCACCAACTTTAAAGGTACGTGAGCATTTAACATTCCCCTATTTAACGCATGCAATGGCATTTTGGGTTTTTGTTTGGTCATTTGCAATCAGAGTGCTCACCATCCGCGTCGAATTCGAAGCTGCTGTTCACTGCAAACAGTTGAGGTCTCGGAGCACCTGCCACACTGACAGGTAGGATCTTTCCCAATCCTTCTTTTGGATTAGTATGTTAAAAGAATCATTCACGCACAATTGAATAGCTCAAATGCCCTCCATTTTACTTGGCATGAAAGCTAGAAAGGACGTAGAATAGCCGTTGTTCTTTTCCCTATGAGGATACGAAGCCACCACCTTCAGACCAGGTTAGAGATGGCCCCATCTCATAGGCACACAAGTCTCTCCCCTCTATTGCATTTTTGGCTTTCCTAGCTTGTCCCACAGAGTTTTCTTTCACTAGGCAAAGCCTGCGGCTCCCCACGACCCCATGTTGAAAGTTTTATATGTTTTCTTGGTTGCGTAATAGTTTGGGGGTCTTTTTCCTCGAGTAGAGTCATTTTTTCTGAAAATATGAAGTGCCCTGGTCATGAGGTCGAGTCGTCCCAGTAGTATTTTTAGTGGACTCATAGTTTTCGCTCAAACCCGTAGAAGCCACAACATTCCGACGCCTCGTTTGCAAAACTCCTCTCCAACCATCCTCTGCGCATAAGGCCCAAACCTTCTCGGTCCTTGCAAGTAAAGTTTCATGCTGTAAATGCCTAAAATTTCCTTTTGCTGAGCCAAAGCTGCCATGGGGATGTGTTAAATCAACCATTTAAGCCCATTCAGAAACTCGAAGTCATGACTCGATCCTTAGCCGATAAAGCCCACGGCTACAGAACTTATCCCTTTTCAGTGTAGGTTCCACTCTAAGCTGCCGATGCATGAAATGTTAAACATTGACGCATAAATAATTTCGCATGCATTATGTTAAGTGCTAGTGAAAATGTAAGGATAGGAAGGAGCGCATGTGAAAAGGTGTAAGCTAGCGCGTGAGTGATTTTAGCTTTGGAAGACAAACGAAATTATGGTGCTGGTGCGCAAAACATTTTAGGTCTTAGCACAGGAGTCTATTTTCTCTTGGATCCCGAATAAGTTTAGGCGTCGGCGCGAGTGGAACATTAATTCCAGCTGATACACCAGCGCGCGCTAGGTCGCCAATTTAAGCACGTGTAGTATCCCAAGCGCGGCATAAAACTTAATCTAGGCGCCAGCGCTGAAGTCTCAAATCAGAGCTCATGCAAGAGTTTGTTTCACAATCCTAGAGATGCCTACACACCGAAAATGAATCACGCAGACCCAAAATGATCTTGCTCTTCGTCCTGATTTGCTGTCTTTGTTTTAGCATGAAGGGACATTGTCTAATTAAGCTTACTTATGAAATAAAGATGATTATGTTCGTTTTAGACAGTCTCTAGTTTATGAAAGTGTCATGTTCTGGCTTTGTTTTAGAATGTTGCCGATGTTTGGAAATGGTCTAAACTAAAGTTTTGTGATTTTGCCTTGCTCGTCGTAGGATCACCATGAAAAGGAGGTTAGCCAAAACGAAGGCAGTGCAGAAAGCGTCCTCAGACTCAGAGGTTGAGATTCTGTCGGACACTGCTCTCGTCACAATGTTTGCTGACACACAAGCTACCAGTTGTGTTTCTCCTGCGAGCGCTGCCCCTGAATTTCAATGGGGTGATATATACAGATTGATCATGGCTCAAAATGATTCGACGACTCCTATAGAAGACACTCTGGTATATGCCAACATCAGAAGGTCCTTTTTTCATAAGGAAACAACTTGGCCAGAGTTGTTCCCTTGTTCTGAAGTTGTTGGATGGATGATTCCTAACATTCAGACCGACACAAGGCTTATGACAGATAAAAATGGATTGGTCCTGGCTTCTTTCACCCCCGATCATGTCACTACTGCTTATAGATTACCTTCACATAGGGCTTCTTTGGATGATGAATGTATGGAAAAGCATCAAATGGACTTTTTAGAAATTGCCCGTCAGATGACTATAAATGGTAGGCGAATCAGGAGGAGGAAAAATAATGAATATGAAAGCAATCTTCTAAAAACCCCTTACAGGCTCATCGTCTTGATGTTAAGTAGGCTCTTTGGCATGCCTAATGGAAATATCTTTAAGATTGGATGGGTGCTAGTGATGTTTCACATAGCCACAAAAGGCACCATCTTCAATTGGGATGAAATAATTTCAGATAGCTTGGCCTCACAGTTAGCAGTAGCCCAAGGAGGATTGACCCAGAAGAAGGTAGTTTTCTTCATGTCTTCATACCTAATTGACTGCCTTCTAAGCAAGCATTCATTCCCAGACTTGGGTTGTTTGTAGAAGCCAAATTAAATAGCTCTCTTCATAGCCTATCAGTGCACATGGGCGAGTAAGTATGCAAACCACTACAAGATGATTTGTGAATGGTTTAGCATGCTGTTGTACCAGCTCATTTTTGTGCAAGAGCCAGATTGTATGTCAGAGAATGTAATGCCTGTCATTGAACAATTTGGAGACTATTATCATAATGCAAAAGGCACATATATCAGGATGAGTGGAGGGACTCATGAAGCATTTATGCTCCCTTGGGATGTTACAGACTTTTTTATTCATAAGGAGGCCGTGAGGCAAATCTTCAGCACCGGTGCCATAAGCAGGTTCTTAACAGAAAGGAGCAAGGGCATGTACCCTCCCATGCCATTTACCATAGGAGACTACAGACTCCCAAGAGCAAGAGATGGGGAAAATTATGCTCAAGGCTTAGAAGTCTTCCACTTCGGCTCTTTCAGAAGGCATGACCCTAACGGCGCGGTAAGCAGGCATTGTCTCGACCTTAGGGTTTCCTTTGAGTATGCTCATGCAACAGACCGAGAAGAAGAATTCTTTAGAAGCGCCCACAACCTAACTAAGTTAGGAAAGCACTACAATACAAAGGTTGTGAAAGACCCAAACCCCAGGCGTATCGGTTTGATCCAAAGAGAAAAGGAGGCCTCCACCTCACAATCAGGGGAACCATTGGAGTTGGAGCAGGACAAGGTATCCCAAGAGCAGCCATTGGAGTTGGAGCAGGACAGAGTGCTCCAGGAGAAGGATCTCAATCAGCAGCAGGACCAAGAGTAATCAAAGATTCAAGGTGAGCTAGCTGCCAAGCTTCAACAAGAGGAGGATGCAAGGAAGCAACAGGACCAAACCTCCCAGTTGGAACATCTAGAAGAAACTGCCAAGATCCAGAAAGAACAAGAAGATTAGGTACCCCAGGAGCAAGCTTCCAGGTAGGAAAATCAGGAGGACCAAAGGCCCTTGGGTGAGAAAGCTGATGGATTATAGACTCAATAAGGAGAGTTTGAAGAAGTAGATGGGTTGCTGACTCAGCAAGGAGAATCTGGCAAAGTAGATGGATTGTAGACTCGACAAGGAGAGTCAGCAGGAGAGAAAGATAAAGAGTAGACTGAGAAGTCCCTCGACCTAGAGCCATCTACTCCAACAGATATGCAGATTGATCCACCATTGATATGCACCCCAGGGGGAACGCAAGAAAAGGGTGCCTATTCAGGAAGCTTAGCGTTGACTCCATATAACCCCAGGAAGTAGCACAAAATAGCAGACTTGGATACTATATATTTTAGTCCAAGGAAAAAGGCCATCATTGATAGGAGGGTGTAGAAGATAGAAGACACAACAATGAATATGGAAACCGAGGAGAAAGAATATGAACTATGGGTAACAGAGAAGACATTAGTCCAAGGAACTGATATCGACCCTACATTTAAAGCCCAATGTACCGTGGCATCGGCTAAGGCAACTAAAGCCAACATTGATTTCTTGAAAGAAAAGATAAAGCATTACAGAGAGCAATGCCTTAAGATCAAAGATGACAGAGTAAGGGAGGTATTGGAAGAAAACAAACTAAAGGAGAAATGCAATCAATTGTTAGGAGAACATATGGTGCTTAAGTCGGAAATTCTCCAACTCAAAAATCATAAGAACTCCTTAGAAGTGCAGGTAGCTTTCTCTGAAGGTGAGTTGGAGACTCTGAAGGCTTGGATAGCAGAACAAGTAGAACTCGAAGTAGGTAGGGCTCAATAGATCTAGCTACACCAGCATGAATGTGAAGGGTTGATCCAAGAAAAGGAACAACGGGAAAGACAACTCAAAGAGGCAGCAGAGGACCAGCAAAACTTGTCCACATTTCACAAACAAGCATGTGATATGTGGATCAAAATCCATCAGCTGCTAGGATTGATCTCAGAAGAGATTTGGAGTATGAAAGAGGTGATTAAGAAAATAATAGCGATGGAATCCAAATCCCTAAAGACCCGGGAAAGGTTTGCAAATCATTTAGAGGAGCTGAAACGGAAATCTGAGTGGAAAAAGTGAAAATCTCAGCTCCCTTCACACTTGCACGCCCCTATAGGAGATGAATTGGATATAGATATAGGGATTCTTGAGTTCGCCAGAAACTGCAGCACCAAACTAAGTGTGGAAATCAAAAGGACGGTCCAAAAGTGTTGTTCCATCTATTCCGCACTCAGGGAATTGCTTAGCGAGTGTCATCTAGTTATCCCCACCTCCATTTATGATTTCCCTAAAGAAGAAGATCAAGTGGTCGAGTTGCAGAATGAGCTGGAGAAAGACTTGGCTATATCAAGAAGATAGAGGTTTTGACTTAGGATGAATTTCAACGGTTCATTTTCCAGCCTGCAATACATATTTATTTCCTGGAAGCAATGGAAAAAGAGGCTACGCAAGGAAAAGCGCTGATCAAGTCAGACCTTCGTAAGCATGAAATAGCATCCCAGGAAACAGTATCTTCTCGTAGCAGGCTCATCGTAAGGGACATCGCGCAATGGTATTCATACATTCAAACTGTAGATGGCCCAGTAATTTCAAGCGAGCTGGTTGATGGAGGTGTGTCTTCGAGCCAGCTAGCAGAAGCCCCAGCAAATTAGACAGATCATTCTTATTCTGTTTTAAGCAAGCGGAAAAGTGGGAGTTCCACCTTTGTGTATTCTCTTTAAAAGGACAGTTGGTCTCTAGTTTTTTCTTATTTATAAAACCCTCCATGTTTTCATAAACCTTGTAATGATGCGATGAAAGCTAAGGAATGAGGTTATAGAGTTAGGGTACACTTGTCAGCCTAAGAGGCGCTTTGTAAGATTATAAATAGAAGGTTAGAAGGAATAAAACAAGACTTTTTTTTGGCAGGGAAAAGAAGCTTCTCAGCTTATACGAAATATTTTGTAATTAGCTCTGTAGAAGCAATTTTGCCTAATAAAGAGCTTGAGGGAGACATTCGTTTTGCATGGAAATGGATGTTGGATGTTGTTGGATTATTCTTGTGGCATTCATATCTTGCAGTGAGATCTTTCTTTGTTATTCAGAATTATTTCTGTGTGTTGAATGAACCTACTTATCTTTGTGCAGTGATGTTTCTCTTAACATGAGTAATAGAATGCTTTTACATGGATTAAAAGCTATCTTTTATATATTTAATCTCTCGTTGTAGATGTATCTTTGTGATTTAATGGCTATCTGTTGATCTTTAGATATTTCCTTCTGCACATTGCTCATATTTATAGTTTGCTCCTTGCAGGGATAGATTAGATTTATTTCAGTCTTAGATACAGATTTGTTTCAAGCTATGCATTTAGATTAAATTAGCTTAGGCACTTGCACATCATTTTAATAATAAAATCAAAAGAGAACGGTGGATCGGGCCATAACCGGTGTAAAAGAAAGAAAATATGATGGTAGCCGGAACTGCTAACTGGATGGATTCCCCATACCAAATGGTGGACAATCTAATTGGGATAGTTTACCGAGGAGAATCCCTTTCTTCTTGATGCTGCGATCTTCGAGGCATCAACAGTTTTTGGCACTAGAAGGAGGGCCTAAAGTGCATGGCTGATAAAGGAAAATCTCCTATTGTCAAAAATGTTACTGAAAACCCGCTTAAAACAGGAATTTTAGACAGCCCAAACCTTGAAGTGATAAATCAAGAAAACTCCATCTCTGATTCTGAAAATCAAGAAGTCTTGTATGCTGTACCTTTTGCAGAAATAGAAGATTTAAGGAGACATACACGATCCTATGTTAGGAAACTAGGTGGTTTAAATGCAGTAAATTTTCTCCCTAGGAAAAATACTCCCAGAAAAGAAAGACATTACACTCATGATTCGATTCTTGTGCAGAATTTTGAAGAGCTAGTAAACTTAACCTTGGAAGAGATCATAGAACCCCTGAAAGAAACTGATCTTGAAAACCCAGAAAATCATGGAGAACTTGTTACTCCAAAGAACACTCCACCTAATTCACCATGCAATTCTCCACCCGATTCCCCATGTAGAAACATGGTTGTTCCTGCTTGGAGAGCGAGGGGAGCATTGAATCTAGCTGGGCCATTCCACAATTTGCCTAAAAGTCTAAAGAAAGTCTTGCCTAAATTCGACCCAGGAAAAGCCATTTCTGCTGAAGATCATCTCAAGAGTTTTATTTAGCCTTGAATCTTTTAAATGTACAGCATGAAGATGTAGTTTGTAGGATTTTCCCATACACATTTGAGCTGAAAGTTTCTTCTTGTTATTTTAGCTTACAAGCTAGCTCAATCTCCAGCTGGGAAGAATTTGAAACATGTTTCTTAAAGAAGTATGGAAATCAAAAGATTGTAGCTACACTCATGAAAGAATTACTATCCATGAGAATGGAAAAGAAAGAAAAGTTTCAAGACTTCAACCAAAGGTTCACAACACTCTTAAATAATTTCAGTGAAGCAAATAAGCCAGTAGAAGAATCTCTGGTTGAATATTATACGACAGCTCTCAAAGGGCCAATAGCAATGTTTGTCAAAAGGTCAAAGAAAACCACCCTGATAGAAAATTTTGAAGAAGCTAGGAAGGTGGAAGAAGAAACAGATAGCATTGCCAAACATGCTTTAGATGCAGAGACAAAATCAACAACTAGTAAGAAAACCTTGCTTCTCACTAGGAATAAAAAGGAGTCATCGGCAGACATGGAGAATGTAGTTAGGATGATGCAAAAATTGTACAATAAAATTGTAGATCTGGAGAAAGATAAAGCAGCTAGTACCTCTAGGAAGCCGTTCAAACCATTCTACAAGAAAAGAAAAGACAACGATTAGCCTCATCCACCCATGAATAATTCTCCTATTTTAAATCTAAATGAAATAGGGATGGAAAACTTTTGCACATTTCATCAAGAACCACACTCGGAAAAGAGCTGCCCACAATGGATTAACTCTATGAGTTTAGTCATGAACCAAATGTTGGATTCAAAGATTCCAGATCAAGATGATCCTCTAGAAGAACCAAGCCCTGAGATAGAGGAAACATCTCCAGACACTACCATGGTGCTATGGGATTGGGTACCTTTAACAGAGTTGGTAGAAGATGATCCCATGGAAAGCTCAGTCTCTGCTGTAAATATTAACACTCGCAGTAAAGGTCCCATTACAGATCCTGTGCCAAGCTCGACTATTCCCAAGCCTAAAATTTCAAAATAATTACCTAGAAGACACATAACATTCATTCCATCACAGCCTAAAGCTAACCCAACAACGGCCAAGCAGCCAAGCATTGACACAACAGTTCAACAACCGAAGGTCATGCTGAATAAGACAGACCATCCAACTAGAATTGTAAAAGAATCTGATATAGGATATGACATTATTAAAGATATAAAGAAAGTAAAGGCAAATGTTTTAATATTCGATATGTGTAGTTTTACCCAACAAAGATACAAGTTGTTGCATGCTCTTCAATCCCAGCCCAGCACTCCATTAACAGATACTCAAGAAGACCCTGAAATTAATGAGGCTAGTATCGGTGGGAAATCCAAATCTCAGACATTGCCTTTCCTTTTAACTTTTGAAACATTTAATCACAACATGCACAACTTCCTGGTAGATTCTGGAGAATCTTCGAATGTGATGCCATTGTCTATTTGTAAAAAAATCAATGGCCAACTGATTCCGTCTCCCACCCAAATTATTCAGTTAGATAGGACTACTGTCAAGGTTATCGGGGAAATGAAATATGTCCTCATTAGGCTGTCAGCAGATTCTAGGGTCTGCCAATTCATTGATATAATGGTAGTTAACATTTCTGAAGCCTATGGTTTAATCCTAAGCAGGGACTGCTCCGCAAAGTTGAACGGTTACTTTGTGACTGATTGGTCCCATTTTTGGTTTCCTTATCAAAACAGACAGAATCAAATCAAGGTTCTGAGAGAGCCACACATGAAACAAAATGTAACTCGGCTAGAAAGAAAGAATGAAGCTGTAGCCTTCTCATCCTCTGTTTTGGGAAATTATTTCTTAGAAATTGATCCGGGTAATTATCAGTCTGAAACTATTAGCCATGAATTAGATAAACAGTCCGGTCTCCTTCATTTTTCTCGGACTGATGATATTGACTGTAATATAGTTAATTTAGTCACTGACTTAGATTATAAAGATATTAACATAGCTAAATCAAATGATCTTTTTTGTATATTGTACTTCAATGGTTCTAAAACTTTGGAAGGATCCGAAGTCGGTTGTGTTCTGATGGATCCGGAAATAAATAGGTATTTTTTGTTTTGTAGGTTAGAATTTGATTGCACTAACAGCACTGCTGAATATGAAGCTTTGGTCCACGGGTTAAAGAAAGCCATCAGTTTAAATGTTAAGTTCCTAAAAGTGTTTGGCGACTCTGAAATAGTTGTGAGACAGGTAAGAGATACCATTCACTGTCTCTCACCTCATTTGAAAGGATACCAGGCTAAGGTATGGGATTTAATTAAGCATTTTGATGCTTTCAATATAAAGTCTATTCCTAGATTGCAAAATTCTGCAGCTGATTTGTTAGCAACATCTGCTTCCAGATTGGTGCCAACTAATAACAAGTGCTCAATTGAATTAATTTTCATGCCTTTTGTCCTTGACGATATCACAAACTTCAGAGTCTTCGATGATGACGAACAGATTATCAGTTATCTAACGAACGAAGACGTCTTCCAAGAAGTTGTGATAGATGAAGAAGAACGCGATTCTGATTTACAAAAGAAAGATATAGCTAAGGGAAATTTCATCCCCAAAGGGGTAAGGTAACTTGAAATGCTGTTTGATCTTCAGAGCAAGTTCAAAACGCCAGCAAATACAAAGACCAATAGCTCATCAATGCAGCATGAATTAGTCAATCTGGGCACCGAGGCTGAACCAAAGTTTGTTAACCTCGGAAAAAGTTGTTCACCAAGAGAAAGAGATAAGTTCATCAAGCTATTTCGACAATATAAGGATGTCTTTCCATGGACTTATGAAGATCTGAAAAACATATGACATCTACATTATTCAGCATGTCATACCAATGAAAGCAGGTGTCAAGCCATTTCAGCAGCAGTTAAGAAGGATGCATCCTACTCTTGAACCTCTGATTCAAAAGGAATTGAAGAAATTATTGGATGCTAAAATAATCTTTAAAGTCTGACATTCAGAATGGGTGACCAACCTGGTTCCCGTGAGAAAGAAGTCCGGAGAGATAAGACTATGTGTCGACTTCAGAAATTTAAACAGAGCTTCAAATAAAGATAACTATCCTATCCCTTCAATGGAACAAATTCTCCAGATGGTGTCAGGATCGGAACTATTCTCCCTTCTTGATGGTTTCTCTGGTTAAAATCAAGTATTGGTGGCTGACGAAGACCGTCTTAAGACTACTTTCCGCACTAAGTGGGGAACGTTCGCATACCAAAGGATGCCCTTTGGCCTAATAAACGTAGGAGCTATGTTCCAGTGAGCAATGGACATTGCCTTTCGAGGATTGGGTGGCCATTGTGTCATGGTCTATCTAGATGATGTGATAGTTTTTTCGAAGAAAAGAGAAGACCATGTTGTTCATTTGAAGCACAGTTTTGATCATTATTGGAAATATGGTATCTCCTTAAATCCCAAGAAGAGTGTATTCGCTGTTCCCGAAGGTAAACTGCTGGGCCATATTATTTCCAAAAGAGGAGTATCAATAGATGAAGAAAGAGTACAAGCCATCAATAAAATTCCAATGCCTCATAACAAGAAATCCATGCAGTCCTTTATGGGAACTATCAATTTCGTCCGAAGGTTTGTTCCAGATTTCGCACAAATTGTTAAACCTTTGTAGCAAATGGTCAAGCAAAGCATACAGTTCAAGTGGACAGACTTAGAAAAGGATGCGTTCATAGACATTAAGGAAGCCATAGCTAAAGCTCCTTCCTTAAGAAGCCCATATTTTGACAAAGATTTTATCCTGTATACCTTTGCTTCGGATGACTCGCTTGCAGCGGTGCTCATGCAAAAGGTAGAATTAGTTGATGAGTATCCAATCTCATTTATGAGCACTGATCTGCAAGGCGCTGAACTGAATTATCCTATCGTCGACAAACATGCGTATGTTGTTTTCAAAGTGGTCAAACAGTTTAGACCATATATTCTAAAGAACAAAACTAAAGTTATAGTTCCTCACCCAGCGATCAGATCCCTTTTCATTCAAAACGAATTGGCAGAAAGAAAAGGAAAGTGGGTCACATCTCTTTAAGAATATGATTTAGAATTTAAACTAGTCACCATCATCAAGGGACAAGGCCTGTGTAAATTACTTACAAAGCATCCAATTGATAAGGAGCAGCACTGGAAGAATGAAGCCGAACTTAATTCAGTTGAGGTTTGTCCCATTTTCATAGCTCCTGCATCATGGTATAGAGATCTAGTGCATTATTTGCAGCAGGGATATCTACCAAAACATTGGAGTTCTAAGCAAAGAAGGGCACTCCATTTGAAATCAACAGCTTATCAAATTATTGAGGGTGCACTTTTCAGAAAAAAAATATGATGGAAATTTGCTTAGATGTCTAGAAAAGGAAGATGCAAGTAAAGTTGTCAAAGAATTACATGATGACCCCGCTGGTGGACATTATTCGAGAGAGACGACAGCTCACAACATACTCAGAGTTGGATATTATTGGCCCACCTTATTCCAAGATGCTCATGCTTATGCTCAGAACTGTGATATATGCCAAAGAAGTGCTGGGAAATTACCTAAGGCAGCAAGACCTTTGCAGTCAGTTATTATCTCAGAACCTTTCAAACAATGGGGTATAGATGTCATAAGAGAGATAAAGCCAAATTCTTCTCTTCAACATCGATACATCCTCATAGCCACTGACTACTTCACCAAATGGATGGAGGCAATCCCATTGCGCAAGATCAATGAAGATACAGTCATCAGTTTCTTGAAGGAGAACATCATAACTAGGTTTGGGGTTCCAATTTCCCTAGTATTTGATAATGCCACCTATTTCTCGTCTTTTAAAATAAATGAATTTGTTTATGAATGGGGAATTAAACTGCATTATTCAACCAATTATTACCCTCAAGGAAATGGATTAGCAGAATCTTCAAATAAAAATCTCATCCAAATTCTCAAGAAGACTGTGATAGAAAACCAGCGGAGTTGGCATATAGCTCTCCCAAATGCCTTGTGGGAAGATAGGGTAACTCCAAAGAACACATTAGGGGTCTCTCCTTACACCCTCGTCTATGGCAAAGAAGCTATTCTACCTCCCAATATCTTGCTTCCATCTTTGCAGTTGTCCCAAGCCTCTCGAGGGTCTGGTAGTCAAGTTTTACAATCCAAGATCGATACCTTGCTTCAACTTGAAGAAGCCCGACAGAAAGCCAAAGACCAATTCCATCAGCACCAAGACATAGTCAAAAGATGGTTCGATAAGAGGAAATCTGGTAAAAGAAGTTTCGAAGTAGGGGATTTAGTCTTGAAATGGGACCATAATCATGAGGGAAAGGGGATGCACACTAAATTCCAACACTTATGGATAAGCCCTTACCAAATCTCTGCAAAGCTAGGCCCATACACTTATAAGCTAACAGACCTCCAGGGAGAGGAAGTAACCCTTCCTCTCAATGGCCTCACCTTGAAGCAATACTTTGCATAGTCTCAATGAGACTTTCTCTACATAAATAAAGTTTTCTTTATTTTACTTTAGCCTCTATCTTCTGAGTTTCAGCTAGTTTGCCTCTCTCTCTTATTTTTTGAGATTTTTGTACAAAATTTGTCTCCCTGGGTCACCTGCAACTGGGCCTTCCATGAAGGCATATCTCGGAAGAGAATTGCACAACTCGTGAAGCTGTAAATGTATCCTACAAAGAAAGTTTACCCATGCATTAGAGGCTTTGCTGATCATTGTCCAGAATGAAGAAGATCCTATTCTATTAGTCATGCTAACCCTTGTTTAAATAGTAGCGATCTGTGATTATCTTTACCACTATCTTCGGGCTCCATCCACCATCACACTTAAAAGCATATCAAGAAGATCACTGTGGTTGGACCCAAGGAAGAGTAGCATATCTCGAAGGCATATGGTATAGAAATGAATCCATGCTGCAAATCTGAAAGCCAAAATGGCTTATAATCAGGGGTCTATTTTCCAGAGATTTTTGCCTCAATCAAAGTATGACTGAGATAAAAGCAAAGTGTACAGGTCAAGAAAGCTATCCAAAATACTCATCTCTAACTAGGTTCCTCTCCATCCATGAGGCTTGATAAAACAAGAAAATCTCTCACTCACACAAAATGGCATTATGGATTGAGGAGCCAAAATCAAAGACCATATTTTAAATAAAATATCTCTGGAAGGCTCAAACAGCAAAGTTGTCAAATATATGAACATCTAAATAGATGCAGGCAGCATGGGAATGAGGAACAAGAGCAATGGTGTCTATGAGATGCTGTTGCAAAATCCTGTGGAGTCCAATAGCAGTGGTCATTTGAAAGATGAATCTTCTAAAAATGAACCCCATATGTTGGCCCTTGGAAAGTTTTAAAGATTTCTTCATCGAAGCTCCCTTCTCCCAATGACCAATGGATTAAGTGACTTCTTCCTGTGCCGAGATTCGAACGCTAAAGCCGACTGCTGCACACAAGGTGAACAATTTTTAAAAGGAATTCTTTTGATAAGCGAGATAGTCTTTAGAGATCTATATTCGCCAGTGATTCGCCAATTGTTGTTGCTGCAACACCCTTCGCCCCCCCAAAAAAGAAATTTTTTTTGAAATTATTTGGGGCCCCTCCTTCTAACACTTTTTTAGCAAGCTCTTTTAGTTCATCTTTCAGGTTTTCCTCCAACTAATCAGAATTTCATCGCCTGCTTACAAAAGAGTTTCTCATTTTCTCTAAAGCAAAGTCATCCTTTTCCCTTTAGCACAGAGTTTGGTCTCAGCTTCCTTGCTGTAGCGCAAGTTTTAGGCCTAAGTCCGCCGCAGCTTTCACGTGCCTTTAACCATAAGTCCCTCGCTCGGTGCAAGCTCTAATCACAAGTCCTCCGTCCAGCGCAGTATTTATCTCTAACTCATCCACCCTTTTGACAAATCCCAAGTCTGTTATCTCTTATCTGGCGCAATAAGCCGGCCACCATTAGCGCAAGAGATAATTTTTCTCCTATGCTCAAGGCACAAGAATTATAACTATTACCCCGCCTTGGAGCTGCGCTTCATTTCCTTCGAAGAATTAAAAGTTAGTGTGTCACTTTCCAATGCAACTATGATGATAGAGTCGAACCCCAAGCACTAGAGATGCGCTTATCCTTCCCACTTGCAAGCCCACGCTTGCCTTTCAAGATAACTCATGTCTGGCGCGTTTTTTTTTAGCGCAATCCTGATGTCGGAATTTCCACTTGAGCACAAAGATTATCTTTGATCCTGTGCTTACCACATAGCGCAGAAAATTATGCTCCCCACTTGGCGCGAAAGCTGAAATCAATACTCGACGCGAATAGATTTTTTCGATCCCTGTGCACTGGCAGAGTTAGTAAGGCTTTTAATAAATCCATATGACACTCTTAATGACTGATTCCTCAAACTTTGTGCTCATAACCCTACCAAATTTAAACGTATGTGAGCATTTAACTCTCCCCTATTTAACGCATGCAACGACGTTTTGGGTTTTTGTTTGGTATTTTGCACTCGGAGCGCTCGCCATCTGCATCGAAGTTCGAAGATGCTATTCATTGCAAACAATTGAGGTCTCGGGGTGCCCGCCACACTGACAGGTAGGATCTTTCCCAATCCTGCTTTTGGATTAGTAGGTTAAAAGAATCATTCACACATAGTTGAATATCTCAAACGCCCTCTGTTTTACTTGGCATGAAAGCTAGAAAGGACATAGAATAACCGCTGTTCTTTCCCCTATGAGGATACGAAGCCACCACCTTTAGACCAAGTCAGAGATGGCCCCATCTCACAGGCACACAAGTCTGTCCCCTCTATTGCATTTTCGGCTTTCCTAGCTTGTCCCACAGAGTTTTCTTTCACCAGGAAAAGCCTGCAGCTCCCCACGACCCCATGTTGAAAGTTTTATATGTTTTCTTGGTTGCATAATAGTTTGGGGGTCTTTTTCCTCGAGTAGAGTCATTTTTTCTGAAAATATGAAGTGCCCTGGTCATGAGGTCAAGTCGTGCCAGTAGTATTTTTAGCAGACTCATAGTTTTAGCTCAAACCAGTAGAAGCCGCAACATTCCAATGCCTCGTTTGCAAAACTCCTGTCCAACCATCCTCTGCGCGTAAGGCCCAAACCTTCTCACTCCTTGCAAGTAAAGTTTCATGCTGTAAATGCCTAAAATTTCCTTTTGCTCAGCCGAAGCTGCCATGGGGATGTGTTAAATCAACCATTTAAGCCCATTCAGAAACTCAAAGTCATGACTCGATCCTTAGCCGATAAAGCCTGCGGCTGTAGAACTTATCCCTTTTCAGCGTAGCTTCCACTCTAAGCTGCCGATGCATGAAATGTTAAACATTGACGCATAAATAATTTCGCATGCATTATGTTAAGTGCTAGCACAAAAGTAAGGATAGGAAGTAGCGCATGCGAAAAGGTGTAAGATAGCGCGCGAGTGATTTTAGCTTTGGCGCACAAACGAAATTATGGCCCTAGCGTGCAAAACATTTTAGGTCTTAGCGTAGGAGTATATTTTCGCTGGGTGCCCGAATAATTCTAGGCGACGGCGCGAGTGGAATGTTGATTCCAGCTGATACCCCAACACGCGCTAGTTCACCAATCTCAGCATGCGTATTATCCCAAGCGCGACGCAAAAATTAATTTAGGTGCCAGTGCTGAAGTCTCAAATCAGAGCTTGTGCAAGAGTTTGTTTCACAATCCTAGAGACGCCTGCACGCCGAAAATGAATCGCGCAGACCCAAAATAATCTTGCTCTTCGTCCTGATTTGTTGTCTTTGTTTTAGCATGAAGAGACATTGTCTAATTAAGATTACATGTGAAATAAAGATAATTATGTTCGTTTTAGATAGTCTCTAGTTTATGAAAGTGTCATGTTCTGGCTTTGTTTTAGAATGTTGTCGATGTTTGGAAATGGTCTAAACTAAAGTTTTGTGATTTTGCCTTGCTTGCCGTAGGATTACCATGCAAAGGAGGTCAGCCAAAAAGAAGGCAGCGCAAAAAGCGACCTCAGACTCAGAGGTTGAGATTCTGTTGGACACTACTCTCGTCACAATGTTTGCTAACACACAAGCTACCACTGGTGTTTCCCCTGGGAGCGCTGCCCCTGGATTTCAATGGGGTGATCTATACGGATTCATCATGGCTCAAAAGGATTCGACGACTCTTATAGAAGACACTCTGGTATATGCCAACATCAGAAGGTCCTTTTTGCAGAAGGTAACAACTCGGCTAGAGCTGTTCCCTTGTTCTGAAGTTGTTGGATGGATGATTCCTAACATTCGGACCGACACAAGGCTTATGACTGATAAAAATGGATTGGTCCTGGTTTCTTTCGCCCCCCATCATGGCACTGCTACTTACAAATTACCTTCACACAGGGCTTCTTTGGATGATGAATGGATGGAAAAGCATCAAATGGACTTGTTAGAAACTGCCTGTAAGATGACTATAAATGGAAGGCAAATAAGGAGGAGGGAAAATAATGAATATGAAAGCAATCTCCTAAAAACCTCTTACAAGCTCATCGTCTTGATGTTAAGTAGGCTCTTCAGCATGTGTAATGGCAATATATTTAAGATTGGATGGGTTCCAGTGATGTTTCACATAGCCACAAAAGGTACCATCTTCAATTGGGCTGAAATAATTTCAGATAGCTTGGCCTCACAGTTAGCAGCAGCCCAAGGAGGATTGAACCAGAAGAAGGCATTTTTCTTCATGTCTTCATACCTAATTGACTACCTATTAAGCAAGAATTCATTCCTAGACTTGGGTTGTTCGTGGAAGTCGAATGAAATAGCTCTCTTCATAGCCTATCAGTGCACATGGGTGAGTAAGTATGCAAACCACTACAAGATGATTTGTGAAAGGTTTATCATGCCGTTGTACTAGCTCATTTTTCTGCAAGAGCCAGATTGTATGTCAGAGAATGCAATGCCTATCATTGAACAATTTGGAGACTATTATCATAACACATAAGGCACGTATATCAGGATGAGTGGAGGGACTCATGAACCATTTATGTTCCCTCGGTATGTTACAGACTTTGTTATTCATAAGGAGGCCGTGAGGCAACTCTTCGGCACTGGTGCCAAAAGTAGGTTCTTAATAGAAAGGAGGAAGGGCATGTACCCTCCCATGCTATTTACCATAGGAGCCTACAGCCTCCCAAGAGCAAGAGATGGGGAAAATTATGCTCAAGGCTTCGAAATCTTCCACTTCGGCTTTGTCCCTTTCAGAAGGTATGACCCTAACAGTGCGGTAAGTAGGCATTGTCTCGACCTCAGGGTTTCCTTTGAGTACGCTCATGCAACAGACCGAGAAGAAGAATTCTTCAAAAGAACCCGCAACCTAATTGAGTTAGGAAAGCGCTACAATACAAAGGTTGTGAAAGACCCAAGCCCTAGGCCTATCGGTTTGATCCAAAGAGAAAGGGAGGCCTCCACCTCACAATCAGGGGAACCATTGGAGTTGGAGTAGGACAAGGTATCCCAAGAGTGGCCATTGGAGTTGGAACAGGACATAGTGCTCCAGGAGCAGGCTCTCAATTAGCAGCAGGACCAAGAGCAAGCAAAGATTCAAGGTGAGCTAGCTTCCAAGCTTCAACAAGAGGAGGATGCAAGGAAGCAACAGGAACAAACCTTCCAGCTGGAACATCTAGAAGAAACCGCCAAGATATAGAAAGAACAAGAAGATCAGGTACCCTAGGAGCAAGCTTCCATGTAGGCAAATCAGGAGGAGCAAAGGCCCTTAAGTGAGAAAGCTGATGGATTACAGACTCAACAAGGAGAGTCTGAAGAAGCATATGGGTTGTTGACTGAGCAAGGAGAATTTGGCAAAGTAGTTGGATTGCTAACTCAACAAGGAGAGTCGGCATGAGAGAAAGACAAAGAGAAGACTGAGAAGTCTCTCGACCTGGAGCCATCTACTCCGATAGATATGGAGATTGATCCACCATTGATATGCACCCTAGGGGGAATGCAAGAAAAGGGTTCCTATTCAGGAAGCTTAGCGCTAACTCCATATAACCCTAGGAAGCAGCGCAAAATAGCAAACTTGGATACTATATATTTTAGTCCAAGGAAAAGGGCCATCATTGATAGGAGGGTGCAGAGGATAGAAGGCACAACAATGAATATGAAAACCGAGGAGAAAGAATATGAACTATGGGTAACAGAGAAGACATTGGTCCAAGGAACTGATATCGACCCTACATTTCAATCCCAATGTACCATGGCATCGGCTAAGGAAACTAAAGCCAACATTGATTTCTTGAAAGAAAAGATAAAGCATTACAGAGAGCAATGCCTTAAGATTAGAGATGACAGAGTAAGGGAGGTATTGGAAGCAAAAAAGTTGAAGGAGAAATACAATCAATTGTTAGGAGAGCATCTGGTGCTTAAGTCATAAATTCTCCAGCTCGAAAATGATAAGAACTCCTTAGAAGTGTAGGTGGATTTCTCTGAAGGTGAGCTGGAAACTCTGAAGGCTTGGATAGCAGAAATAGAAGAAGTCGAAGTAGGTAGGGCTCAACAGATCCAGCTCCACCAGCACGAATGTGAAGGGCTGATCCAAGAAAAGGAACAACTGGCAAGACAGCTCAAAGAGGAAGCAGAGGACAAGCAAAACTTGTCCACATTTCACAAACAAGCATGTGATATTCGGATCAAAATGCATCAGCTGCTAGGACTGATCTCAGAAGAGATTTGCAGTATGAAAGAGGTGATTAAGAAAATAACAACGATTGAATCCAAAGCCCTAAAGACCCGGGAAAGGTTTGAAAATCATTAGAGGAGTTGAAACAGCAATCTAAGTGGAAAAAGGGAAAATATTAGCTCCCTTCACACTTGCCTGCCCCTACAGAAGATGAATTGGATATAGATATAGTGATTCTTGAGTTTGCCAGAGACTACGGCACCAAACTAAGTGTGGAAATCGAAAGGATGGTCGACAAGTGTTGTTCCATCTATTCCACACTCAAGGAATCGCTTAGCAAGTGTCATCTAGTTATCCCCGCCTCCATTTATGATTTCCCTAAAGAAGAAGACCGAGTGTTCGAGTTGCAGAATGAGCTGGACGAAGAGTTGGCTAGTATTAAGAAGATAGAGGTTTTGACTCAGGATGAATTTCAATAGTTCATTTTCTAACCTGCAATACATATTTATTTCCTGGAAGCAATGGAAAAAGAGGCTACACAAGGAAAAGCACTAATCAAGTTAGACCTTCGTAAGCATGAAATAACATCCCAGGCAACAGTATCTTCTCGTAGCAGGCTCATCGTAAGGGACATCGCCCAATGGTCTTCATACATTCAAAGTGTAGATAGCCCAGTAATTTCAAGCGAGCCGGTTGATGGAGGCATGTCTTCGAGCCAGCCAGCAGAAGCCCTAGAAAATTAGACAGATCATTCTTATTCTGTTTTAAGCAAGCAGAAAAGTGGGAGTTCCACCTTTGTGTATTCTCTTTAAAAGGACAACTGGTCTCTAGTTTTGTGTTATTTGTAAAACCCTCCATGTATTCATAAACCTTGTAATGATGTGATCAAAGCGAAGGAAGGAGGTTATAGAGTTAGGGTACACTTGTCATCCCAAGAGGCGCTTTGTAAGATTATGAATAGAAGGTTATAAGGAATAGAAGAAGACTTTTTTTTGGCAGGGAAAAAAAGCTTCTCAGCTTATACGAACTATTTTGTAATTAGCTCTGTAGAAGCGATTTTTCCTAATAAAGAGCCCGAGGGAGACATTCGTTTTACATGGAAATGGATGTTGGATGTTGCTGGATTATTTTTGTGGCATTCATATCTTGCAGTGAGATCTTTCTTTGCTATTCAGAATTATTTCTGTGTGTTGAATGAACTTACTTATCTTTGTGCAGTGATGTTTCTCTTAACATGAGTAATATAATGCTTTCACATGGATTAAAAGCTATCTTTTATATCTTTAATCTCTCGCTGTAGATGTATCTTTGTGATTTAATGGATATTTGTTGATCTTTAGATATTTCCTTCAGCACATTGCTCATATTTACAGTTTGCTCCTTGCAGGGATAGATTAGATTTATTTCAGTCCTAGATACAGATTTGTTTCAAGCTCTGCATTTAGATTAAATTAGCTTAGGCACTTGCACATCATTTTAATAATAAAATCAAAAGAGAATGGTGGATCGGGCCATAATTGGTGTCAAAGAAAGCAAATCTGATGGTAGCCAGAACCGCTAACCGGATGGATTCCCCATACCAAACGATGGACAATCTAATTGGGATAGTTTACCAGGGAGAATCCCTTTCTGCTTGATGTTGCGATCTTCGAGGCATCAACAGAACCCATTCTTTCTCAGTTCGTAAAACATGTGAGATTAGACTCGTTCAAAGGATGAGATATATCGAACATTTGTTATCCTTCTCAAGGTCGTTAATAAACAAAGAGGTACTCATCAATCATGATGGGGAATAAGGGAATGGAAATGCATCTGTATTCGCATTTATGTAAGCCTCTTGTCGCCCTTAAATATGGAACCTATTTGTATTTCATATGAACAATTGGGTAATCATCTTGTCTTTGAGTCGTGTCAAGTCTATGAGTCTCTTTACTCATTTGGGTCATCCAAATAATGCTCCATTCATGTTGCATTGTGTCTTGATATCCATCTCATTGAGTCCATGCTTCCAGGTCATTTGGCATGCTGTAAAATGTTCAAGGGGATTCCTCCATTTGAGTCAAACTTTTCAATCATCAAATTATCCATTACAGTTATCCTTAAAGTCCAGATACCTTGTGCTAGACCGCAGTCATTTGGTTTACCACCCGCAATATTCTTCCTGCATCAATTTCATTTCGATGATGTGGGATACATCATGGCCCTCCTTCGATGAATCTATCCCTTTCGACACCAACACATCATCTGGGGATTAGATTTAGAAGCCACCTAGTGCCTTGGAGCCTACATACCTCAATGGGATGTTTTATCGCTTTCGACAGTGGGTTCACATCATTTACCTATCATCGAATGATTCCACGAATGTTCAACTCCAACTCATTCATTCACATTCATTGGGATGTACTATGATACCTTAGGGATCATTATCATCACTAGTGATTTCCCTCACACTTGTTAATGGTCCAGATCATTGGTCGGTAATCAAGTGGTTCTACTATGTTAGACTTCAACATTTTGTAATCACATAGTTAGATTTGTATTGATTAGAGATTGGGTAGAAGACCCTAGGGATCCTCATTATGTGTTTACCCAGGTTGCGATGGAGATTTTTTGAGTAGGTTCCCACATGAACATCATGTCAGTAGTCTCATTGAAGTACTGTCACATAGATCCACTCTTGTATTGGTCATGGTTGTGTCATTATCTCATAATGGATCTACGTTTGTATCTTAGTAGCCATGATTATATTCATTCAGTCGGTATCAACATGGATCGGCAGTGTATTGGTTGGAAGCCATGTTTCAAGTCATTTATCTCCAAAGTGTTAGAGCTTGTATTATAAAGTCCTTGGTTATTGTCCATAGTTCTCTGACCAATGGTTCCTCGCTCCTGTGACCATATCAAAGTACTTCACCTATCACCTTTCTCTCTAGCTTCATAGTTTGGGGGGGAAATCTGTTACACAGATTTTCTGTCATTTATGCAAGATCATGTGACTACATATTGCCACCATCCTTAAATCCAATCCCATGTTGAATGATCCTTAACTCTTGTTTCCCTGCAAATAACATTTTTTGTGACTTCGATGTGCTTTTCTTCATTAGCAACATGCGTCAAAGTCTGTCGATGCCCTTTTCTCTACTGTCAACCTAGGTGAATGACACAACTTGTTTTCACATCAACGCACGTCAAGCTCATTTGGCGCACATTGCTCTATGTCCATATCGTGTCAATGTCTATATGGGAAAAAAAGAGGCTTATGAGAAGTCTCTATAATAAAATATTGTCTAGATGAGATCCCCTTGCTATTTGCTAGGATCTCACTCGAATTCCTCACTTCTTTGGATCACATCTCATCCATTATCCCAAAATATTTCATCTCCCCCTATCCATATTTTCCAATAAATTCAAGGCTTGGCCATGGGTGAGAGGAGGAGGAATTGAGAATAGGGTTGTGTTGGAGAAATTACACTAGGAGTGATAGAATTTTGATCCTTATCCTTCCTTCATTGAAGTGGCATCTTGGAGCAAAGAGGAACCCATTAGAGAAGATATATTACACCAAGGCTTAAGTGGTTGTACTGTTTACCATTTATGTTAATACAATACTGCATTTCATTTCCCATAAATGGTTTTTTATTCCTTTATTGTTGTAACATAATGAAAATTCACAAAAATTTAAAAAATTTAAAATAGATTTAAAAGCCATATTTACTAATGTGGAAACAAAATAAATACTAATCCTCTTAACTAATAACACTTATGATAGCGACAATTCATACTTCTTAACACAAAATACGACATTAGTTTTGCTTGTGTTAATTATAAATCGAAATGCTGTAATAAAATTTGTGACTGTCATACGGTGTATTGATTATCATCTTATTATGAAATGAAATCGAAATCTACATTAAGATGCCATGGATGTTCAGTTATATATTAATAATACTTATGTCAATGTTCTGTCAATTATAAATGTTTACGAGTGCTAACTGTTATTCTTCTTTTGATGATGAAAGGGGTCCTAAGAGTACCCTGAGGCTTACTTAGCATTTATGCTAAAGCATTTGGACTTTCCCTTCCGCAAATACAGGTAAGGTGGAACACCAGTTCAAGTAAAACAAACATAAAAATAAAGAGTACTTTCAGTTAGCCTTCAAGGTTCATGCATATAAATTTCTAAGGTACTAATACAACGATCCATCTATAGTTTGTTTTGATAACTAAACAACTCATATGTCCTCTTTGCTTATCATTTGAATGGTGAAAATATATTGTCAAAGCTTTGATGCAGGATAACATGCGTTATTAAAGTTTGGAACAAGAGCAATGTGACTTATAAGCATAGGCTAAATGTGCGATATTGGTGTATTACTACAATATATACACTACATGTATTTTACATGTTTTTTTTTCCTCGGAATGTATTTTACATGGTTATTCAAGTAGTGTGAACCATATAGTGTAAAGTATAAGCAACTCTCGTAGCATAAGAATTATATGCAATTTCTATAGTATTTAACTATATACAATCTACGTAATGTATTTCACAATATACAAACTATGTGTTACTTCCATGCCTTAGCTATAATTTTAGCTATATATTTAATTCTAGGTTTAACTATATGCCAAGTGTTTATGCATGGTCCCTATGCACTAACAATAGGAAACTATAAGTATCATCGCAAGCCTTTAAACATACACTTGATACCTAAAGGGTTCATACTAAGGTATTACTTATATTAACATATGCATATAATGTGACAGGGTTACGTTCGATCTTCGTGTAAGATAAGGACATGGTTATTAATGTTGAAGTGGATATGTGCTGGCAGGCGATAGTGAACCAATCTTGGCATTTATTATTCTTATCTACCAGCTCGGTGGAAATCCTCAGTGGTTTCCATCTTGGTCGAGCTGTATGTGTTTTAGTTTGAACATGAACCGAGATGGTTTCCACGGTGTCAATGGTTATCAATGGAGTCATAAATAAGGTGGTTGCTTGTAAAAACGTGGTGTTGTGATACGTGATCTCCACCGTTGATCTTACATTATTCTCGGGCTTTGGGACTTAACCCTAAACCTCCACCAAAACCTCATAGTGATTGTTTTCCTTTGGCATTCATTGTGTCGAGAGTGGTTCTGGGAGAGGCCAATCGGCCTGTGAATACTTAGGATTTGATAGCTAGTTTTTGAGGGTTTCTCCAGTGATTTGAACCCATGACCTGAGAAAGATTACTGTCACAAGATAATAATGTAAGAGTCAAGCTCAGGCGTGGGAATTTCCTGTTTGTTTTTTATATTCGGAAAGCTCATGAATTATCATGCTTGTTGTTGAAGGGTTTGGATTTTGTAAAGAGTGCTTGGAATGCTCCTTCTCTAGTTTCAATATCACAATTAGTGTTTAAAAGAATTGAACCCGTTGCTCCATAAGTTGCATACGACTCTGGGTTTTCAAGCCTGTTACAGAAGCCGTTGGATTCGGCCTTCGTTTTCTTTTTAATAAGAAGGTAATGTTTCTTCTGTAGTTTTCTTTTCATTTATATGCAATTGTCTGCAATGTTGCAAGATGTACTTAAGTTTTAACCACATTTGTAATATTTGCAGGTACTATCACTCCCATGGCTCTACGCTCCAATTTAGGTGGGAACTACTGCATGTAGTGATAAGTCTTGGTGGTTTCCCTTATGGATTCTCTTAGCAACCTGTTGGGTGTGTTTGAAATGGTTGGAGCTTTCGGCCTTCCGAGGAAGTTGTTCATGTTGCAATGCTTTTATTCTGTAAGCAACGTAGGGAGGATGAAATCCTCGACCTACTCTCAAAATGTATTCTACGGTTTTCACTGTAAATGAAATATATTTCATGTTTATCATGGTCTTAACCCTCGACTTTTAGATACAAGTGCAGGGTTCAACCTGTGGTTTTTATATTGTGTTTGAAACAATGCTCTATGTGGAAAGGTGTTAATGTTCATCAGTTTTTGGTATTGGCCGAGAGCCAATTCTAAATATTTTTGCTACTGTAATTTTCGATAATGAACAAATATCTATGATCTATTTGAAAACTGATAATGTCTAAGTTGTTATTTCGAATATAAGGGTTTGGCCAAAGAGTTGTTTAGGAAGCTGTAAACATTTTCTTGTTTTGTTTAAAAGAAATCGTAACTAAAAGTCTTTACTTCTAAGAAGTGAGGTTTTTAACTTACTTGTGTTTATAATTCATAAGGTTGATGTAAGCTGTTTAAGTATGTGACTGTCGAACCAGTTATGAATCTGTCACAATAATATAAATGATTTGCTTCCTTGTTAAGGGTTTCGAACCTTTGTTTATCGTAATGCAATGGAATTCTAAATAATAAAAGATAGAGTGTTGGGGTTCTGCCTATGATGAAAGTGTTTGAATTTAATAGCTGTAGTTTGATAATTAAATCGAAATATGAGATATGGATATTGAAATGAAATAGTAATATACAGTGATATTATTATTTGCAAATGATAAGTATCTATTTATAATTATAAGTACTGAGTAGCAACTCTGTGTAAAAGAAATGTTTAAATTGCAGATGTTAAATTTTTAGGAATGAAGCCTAAAATAAGTGGATTTATAAAACATTACTGTTGGAAGGAATAGTAATCGAATGCATAGCATTAGCTATCAGAAATAGATAGTGATAACTTGGAAACCTAGTTCTGTCCAGAGATGAAATGTTTTACTTTTGTTACTGAGTAAAGAAAATGCTATATATCTATTTTATGATATGTTGTTCTATTTTCTGAGTTTAGACATATATAATTGAAATTGCAGAATTAAAAGAAACACTACAGTGTTAATCTAATCATTCAATTGGCATTCTGCCCATCATTCATCTATATGAATTCTACTTCTCTGTACTAGAGTACTATATAAAAAATAGTATGGGAAGAATGCAGAAAGGATTTTTAATCAATCATCTCATTTACTTAACCATCATTATACAAAATCATATCTAGGTAAGAAATTGAAACAATTTTTCTGTATAACTGTAAATACTAAATCTACAAATGCAGAAAATCATCACAAATCATTTAACTGTAAACAATAAGACAGAACAGTAGAACCTGATTGAATGTAGGAGAAACAAACAACCCAAGGAGCCTATTCCACCCAACCTACTCTTGAAGACAACCAAATTACTTGCCTTAGGACCCCCGAGCCTGTTGAATGAACCACTAGGAAGAAGAATTTGTAGAAGCTTTAGGTCATCCACTTGCAGCAACAAAGTAGTTCATCCAGTCACATAAACTTAGCATTTAAAGAGACCTGCACCAGCACCTCTGGTTTCCTTCTCAGAATAAATTCAATAGACTCATAATGCACATTCACTTAGCCTCCCTATTCAAATCTCTCAGTGATCACTTGATACACTTGAGGAATTATTTCTGCATAAAATAATGTAGAGCTCCCTGCTCAATTCGAATTGCCTTATCTAGGCTACCTAGGCCTTTTAGTGGTTAACCTGGTCATTAATGAGATAACAGCTCTCTTCAACCGACCTAGGGGATAATGCCACAAATTTAGGGGTAGTTGTCCCATAACCAACAGCTAGTGGTGGAGTGCAAATGCTGACACTTGTCCCATGCCTTCTAATAGCTTCCATTCCTCCTAGTGGGTCAGTGAATACTCATTTAACAATTCCCATTTCAAACACAACCAACAGGTTTCCAAGAGAATCCATAAGGGAAACCACCGAGACTTACCACTACATGCAGTAGTTCCCACCTAAACTGGAGCGTAAATCTATGAGAGTGATAGCACCTACAAATATTACAAAAGTGGTTAAAAATTAAGTACATCTTGCAACATTTTAGACGATTTCATATAAACGAAAAGAAAACTACAGAAGAGACATCACCTTCTTATTAAAAAGGAAACGAAGGCTGAATCCAATAGCTTCTGTAACAGGCTTGAAAACCCAGAGTCACATACAATTTATGGAGTGCAGATATTACACTCACAGCAACGGGTTCAGTTCTTTTTAACACTAATCATGATATTGAAACTTGAGAAGGAGACTTCCAGGAACTCATTACAAAATCCAAACCCTTCAACAGCTAGCATGATAATTCCTAAGCTTTCCGAATATAAAAAACAAACAGGAAATTCCCACGCCTGAGCTTGGCTCTTACATTATCATCTTGTGACATAAATATTTCTTAGGTCACGGGTTTAAATCACTAGAGAAACCCTAAAAACCATCTATCAAACCCTAAGTATTTGCAAGCTGGTCAGCCTCTCTCAGAACTACTCTCGACACAATGAATGCCAAAGGAAAACAATAACTATGAGGTTTTGGTGGAGGTTTAGGGTTAAGTCCCGAAGCCCGAGAACAATGTAATATCAATGGTGGAGATCACGTATCACAACACCACGTATTTCCAAGCAACCACCTTATTTATGACTCCATTGATAACCATCGCTACCATGGAAACCAGGTCAGTTCATGTGTGAACTAAAACACATACAGCTTGACCAAGATGGAAACCACTGAGAATTTCCACCGAACTGGTAGAGAAGAATAATAAATGCCAAGATTGGTTCACTATTGCCTGCTAGGACATATCCACTTCAACATTAATAACCATGTCCTTATCTTACACAAAGATCGAAAATAACCCTGTCACATTATATGCATATGTTAATATAAGTAATACCTTAGTATGAACCCTTTAGGTATCAAGTGTATGTTTAAAGGCTTGCGATGATCCTTATAGTTTCCTATTGTTAGTGCATAGGGAGCATTGTTGGCAGGCGGTTTGATGAGGAAAAATCGCGGTACTGCTGATGCTGCGACATGTTGGATGAAGGCGCGAAAGGAGTATCTTGGGCCAAAGGATACCGCACTTGGTGGGCTTTGGGTCACTTGGACCATGTATTTTGTAATATTGAGTCAAGTAGACCACCATTGGTGGGTGTTGGGCCATGTATTTTGTAATATTGAGTCATTGTACCGCAATATGTGGGTTTTTGGGTCATTAGACCAAGTCAATTAGTCAATTGTCCATAGTGTTGGTTAGGAAAGTGGACAAGTATTGTAATCGGCGGAAGCCTATAAATAGAGGAGAATTGTAAGGATTAAGATTGGATAGTAGCAGAAGATGATAAGTGCTATATGCGGGGATAATGAGGATGTTGCATAGAGATTTATGTACTGTTTTGTCGCAGTAATATAAGGATGATGATTTGGTGCGATCCAAGTGTAATGTTGCTTGATGCCTATGTTATTTCCTATTCTTAATACAGTTATCTGTTTTCTATTGCTATAATGTGAATGCTGCAATAATGGGTTATCGGTCTATGTGAAAATGCTGCGAATAGAGTAATGTGCGATCTCTGTTTATGATAATGTTAAATGCTGTGATTAAGGTAATTTGCTAGAACTCTGCAATGAATATTTAGAATTGATGTTAGTATAATATTGCCACAACTTGCCTCCTCCCTCGGCGGAAACATGGTTCCATCTGCTCTTCCTAGATGCCTCGGGTGAGACCTCATCTGCTCTACGGGTGTTGCTGGGTGGGCTCAAACCTGCTCGGGCCAGTGCCCAGGGAGACTGTGGTATGGGTCGACAGTTGGTGGACCCTTGTCAACTGTGAGGTCATGATTCAGTCAACAAATGGTTATGTTGCCTGGACCATGTGTAGAGTAGAAGGGGGTCATGTTGTGGCACATGACGAAGCCTGAGATACAGAAATGGTTCGATCAGAAGTTACAGGATTTCACTGAGGAAGAAAGTCGGAACATGCGATTGACGGTAGATCACTGGGTAGGAAGATATATTCACGGCGGTCCGCATGAATGGTTTTTCTGTGAATTCCCAGTCATTATGTATGAATGGTTGTCGAAACTAACATTCCAGAAGAGGAACTTCCAGGGTGGTGAGTCAACCACTTGGACCTTGGAGTTGATTCAGGAATTGCAAGAAGTTGATAATAAGGCATCACGGGATGTCAAAATTTGGCTTGATAGTAGCTTGGAAGGATATATTACGGAGTTTGCAGTTGATACGAAGAAATCCTATAGAGAAGCTGAAATATACTTCTTTGACGGACCGAGGGGAAGGTTTCTGCTATCGCTCCAACTGTCGATTAAGATGTTGATTTGCGAGAAAGGTATATTAAAGATGCACCTTGATCAGTAGACTTCCTAGTGGGCGGAGGTCATGGGTACCGTAACTGTTGCGGAATGGTGCATGAAATGGTAAAGAGGTAGATGGGTCCAGACCATGAGGAGACTGTGAGCGAAGCCAAGGAATAAAGTGGCCTTACGAGGGGAGGAGCAAGGTTCCGATAGGAAAAGGGGTAGAGGATAGGAGAAGGTCCTGCTACAATCAGACTGCAAGACTGTGAAGGAAGGCCACACGGGACAAAGCGACCTCACAGTCCTGATAGGAACAACCAGGCTACACCCAGGATAGAGGCAGGACCGAACCCCAGCACCAACGTACCCACACCTCCACTCACTAGCTCTCAATCAGTAAGAAAAACTACTTCAACACTGCCAAGTACGTCGACACCAAAAAAATTAATTGGTGGTAATACAGCGATAGGAGGAAGGAAGCCCAAGATGACGGGTGATGATGCTAAGCTACCATTCTTCCATGGCAGTGCGATAGACAACCCATAACAGTATTGGTTTTTGTGTGAAGCAGTATGGACTGTGAAACAGATCACGGATGACAATGTTAAGAAAGGACTGTTGGCCACGACGCTGCGAGGTCGTGTGTTAGATTGGTTCATGAAATTTGTCTTAGTCCCTACGGGGGCCCCAGATAAGTCATTGAATGAGATTCAGGATGGGCTGATTGCTGAATTTAGATGGCCTCAATTGGAGGCCCCGTACATTACTGAGTTGAAGGAAATTAAGCAGTATCCCAATGAGACAGTATGGGATTTCGACTAGCGATTCAAGACACTGATGGAAAAGGTTAGTTTTGATATGAGTGCTGTCCAACACAAATAATGGTCCATCGCGACACTGCTATCCCACATTCGGCTGCCGCTGATGTAGCAAAACATATCGATGCCTAGTGAATCCCTAGAGATTGCAATGTGATTGGAGGCATCACCGATTGGAGATAATGCAGCTGGGATGTCACAGATACAGACACAGCTCGCTAACCTGACTATACAATTGCAAGATTTAAAGAAGAACAAAGAACAACGCGATGAAGTATGGTGTCTGCGATGTCGACGGGAGGGACATGCAAAGGATGATTGCCCATATTTTCATAACTATTTGGTCTTAGGTGCACCCAATCTGCTGATTGGCGGCAGTATGCTGTGGTGTCGTGTCTGCCAGGTGTTTGGACACGGTCATGATAATTGTCCATATATGCAGAAAATGGTCACAACCCCACGAAATCTATATTGCACCTTCTGTAAGTCGATAGGACATGATGACAAGGATTGTCGAGCATATGGGTTGCTACAGGAGAGAATGTGTGATGCATTTTATGTCAAAGATGATCAGCAGGTTGCACCACTACAGCCGCAGGTAGCTCAGTCGATACCTCAACATCAGATGCAATTTGTACTGCAGCAGCAACAACCACAATAGTTTGTACCGCAATATACACCGGTGAACCCCCCGCAGCTTCAGTGCGTGCAACAACCACAGTATGCATCACAAGGGCCAGGGATGCCGCCAACACCCATGCAGCAGCAGTTTAACCAACCTCAGTATCAGCAGCAGGGAGACTATCAGGGATGCTACAAGGGCAGACGTGGTGGTGGATTTGGTCATGGAGGAGGAGGCTGAGGTGGTCGTGGACCTGTTCAATTTTACCACTGTGTGGTATGGGGATACTATCAGCGCGACTTCCCACTACTGTAGAATTAGTGTACGTTTTGTTCTGGTAATGATCATATGGTCGAGAATTGTCCACAGTTGATTGCAAGATGGCAGGGTGGAAACACTTCGCAGCTACAGAACCCAGTGCAGCAACCAATGCAGAACCCAGTGCAGCAACTAGTGCAGAATCAGCCTCCGCGACCACTGCTGAACACTAATCTGAATCAACCAGGGAATCTGCAGCAGAATCAGACACAAGGTGCTAATATTGCGACTATTTCTACAGAACCACGACCACAAGATGCATCAGTGGCTGTTGTCACTCGTGTAGGTAAAACAACTAGGGAAGATGGTTCACGATCGATCATTTGCTTGGTTGGTCCACAGACGGTAAATTTTGACATTGATGCAGAGCGGGAGACGTTCATGGAGTCACGTCTTACTCTGGAGAAAGATCGTGGTAAGGCTATTGTTTATGATATGCTGCCTATCTTTGATGCTACATCAGACGCCGATCGACCACCACCAGGGATATTTCAGAAGTTCCTTGAAATTTGTCTGTCATTGGCACATGACCTAGTTTCCCTGGTTGAGATTGAGGGATGGTTGCAGCTATTTCCAAAAGGATGGCAAGCGTCGGCAGTCAACTCTTTACAGCGATGGAAGACTGGCAAGGAAATGCGAATGAATATTCAGATCGATGATTACGATGTTGACTCTGTAATTCTTGATCTTGGTTCAGATGTTAACATCTTAACCAAGCAGGCGTGGAAGAAAATGGGGAGTCCCCCATTGAGCTGGTCTCCTGTGCAGCTCCGGTTGCCTAACCATGTGAAGGTTACACCCATTGGGCGAGTTCCATGGCTCACAATTGATATTAAGGGCATGAAGACTTATGCGGACTTCAACTTCATTGAGGTAGTTGATAGAGGAAGCTCCTATCCTGCGCTATTGGGATAGGATGGGCTAATGATAGTGGAGTTGTAATCAACTTCAAGAAGCGCATGATGACTTTTGAGAACTGCAATTTTTGAGTTATCCCTCCGTTGGATCTGGCTGAATGATGCCGATATGTTGATCCCATCAAAGACGACGATCACACTGGTTGGGATCATGCATTCAATATTTCTGAGGATTACATTCATCCCACTATCCATGGTGAGCTGGAGTGGCGCAGCGAGAGTTCTGCGTCTTCCGATTCTGATGATGCATTAGAACATTGGTAGAATTGCATGCATGAAATATCAGTCTGGAAGTGTGGCTTAGTTATGCAATCTTTATGTCGTGTTGCGACAGAAATGATCACACTGCCTATCTCTGAGGGGTTTCCTGTCTTAGACACCTTTGTAGCATAATTTGAAGACCGCGTTCCAGAACCACAACGATTGCTGGCCTTGGAGGAAGCAATGAAGGCTGCTCCAGCGCACTGGTGGGCGACACATAACAAATTTTTCAAAGATTGGTCACAGTGTCACAGGTTGATGATGGTTCGATTTGGCACTACTGAGGTTTATCACAATGGCAAGTATGATGGCCGAACTGATCCCAGTGATCACGTGATGGAATGCCAACGATTGTGGGTAACGTGACCCATAGATGAGTGGGTTCATGCTTTTGTCCATACTTTGGAGGAGATACAACGCTCGTGGTATGCTACAGTCGAGTTGTGCCGAGACATTACGACATGGGGGGAGTTGACAATCTGTTTCACTCATACCTTCACATTTGCGGATGCCAACCCTGATGTCCATAACGCCCTGCAACTCATCCGCGATGCGATATTTCAGGTTGTTTCAGTGACCTACCCTATTGATCTACACACCCACAGTCAGATGCAGTATCTCATGGAGTGCTTCAACGTTAGTGGAGGGCCAGAGGACGATGATGATCCCCGGAATGTTCACATTCCTGAATCAGAAGGAAGTCGCGATGTGGTACCACCTGTTGCGCCATGTAGCTCGTTCAATCAGCCGTTGCAGCTTCACAAAACGAATATCGTTATTGAAGCCACTCCTAAGTTTGCTAATGTTGGGGATTATTGGGATGATGAGATGATGAGTAAGGTCGCCGAGTTATTGCATGAATTTCAAGACGTGTTTCCCATAAAGATTTTTGAAATGAAGGGAATCCTGGGTGACTTAGGAGAAATGAGGATTCCATTGAAACCAGATGCTAAGCCAGTTCAACAGCGACCTTATCGGCTAAGTCTATGACATAAAGAAAAGGTCAAGGTGGAACTTGATCAGATGCTAGATGCTGGTATCGTCAAACCTGTGGAAGAATCAGAATGGATTAGTCCTATGGTGGTCCAGGACAAGAAAACTGGCGAAGTGCGAATTTGTGTCGACTTGCCGAAGTTGAATGATGCTTGCTTGCATGACCCCTTTTCAACCCCGTTTATTGATGAAGTACTTGAAGGCATGGGTGGCCAGGATTTGTACTCTTTCATTGATGCATTCTCTGGCTACCATCAGATTTGCATTGCCAAGGAAGATCACCAGAAGACAACTTGTGTTAGTGCATGGGGCTGCTTTCAGTACACGGTCATGCCGTTCGGTTTAAAGAATGCACCTGCGATATTTTCCCGGGTGGTTGTTGCTGCGTTCAAAGATTTTATTCAAACGTTTCTGCAGGTATATATGGATGATTGGACTGTTTATGGGTTGATTCGCGATCATTTGGCCAATCTTTGGTTGATGCTTGAGCGATGCCGACAACACCAGATATCGTTGAACTTGAAGAAATGTATTTTTGTGCTCCGTTTGGGATATTGCTGGGTCATATTGTGTGTAAGAAGGGATTATTGGTCGATCCCGCCAAGATTGCGCTTATCTTGGGGTTGCAGCCGCCGACCACTGTTAAGTAGTTGCGCACGACTTTGGGTCACACAGGATATTATCACAAGTTCATTAGGGGATATTCTGTGATTACTGCCCCTATGGAGAAGTTGTTGAAAAAGGATGCGGCATTTTAGTGGAATCTGGAATGTCAGGAAAATTTTGAAACACTGAAAGCGAAGATGGTTTCGGCACCAATTTTGGTTTTTCCGGATTGGAGCAAGGAATTCCATGTCCATGTTGATGCTTCATCCGTTGCATTAGGGGTTGTATTAGCTCAACTAGGCAAAGGCGACATTGATCATCCCATTGCTTTTGCCAATCGGAAGCTGTCGTCTGCAGAACGCAACTAAACCACCACAAAACGCAAAGGGCTGTCCATGGTTTACGCACTGCAGAAATTCAGGCATTATTTGTTGGGTGGCCATTTCAAAATGTTTACTGATCATTCTGCATTGAACTACTTGGTCAATAAGCCTGTGTTGGGGGGGAAGATCTGTCGATGGCTACTTTTGTTTCAGGAGTTTGATTTCGAATTCATTGTGAAGCCAGGATGGTTGAATGTTGGTCCAGGTCATTTGTCATGGATTGACACAGGGGAGGAACTGACTAATCTCGAAGATGGATTGCCAGGTTCCCATTTGTTTCATGTTGTCGTTGCTGATCACTATTTTGATGACATCCTTCAGTTCTTGGTGATCGGCACAATGCCCAATGACTTTACCACTACTCAGAAGAAACAATTGGTCGTCAAGGCTGCTGACTTTCAACTAATCGCAGGAGAGTTGTATAAATTGGGTGCTAATGAGATATTGCACAGATGTGTCTTTCCAGATGAGCAGGCGCAGATATTGGCTAAAGCACATGGCGGAGTTGCAGACGGACATTATGGCGGTCGGGCGACTTCCCGGAAGGTATTGCGTGCAGGGCTTTGGTGGCCCACACCACATAACGATGCAACAAACTATGCATCGTCTTGTGATGTTTGTCAATGAACTGGAAAATCGTCCAGACGCAATGAGATGTCGTTACTACCTTAGGTAACACTACAACCATTTGAGAAATGGGCTGTGGATTTTGTTGAGCCGATCAATCCACGAGGGAAACGTACAGGTGCACGGTATATTATCACAACAACAGAGTATTTGAACCGATGGGCGGAGGAAACCCCTGTAGTTGATTGTTCTACATCAATGGCTTCTCGGTTCTTGTCCGATCACATTATTACTCGGTTTGGCTACCCCAAGATTCTGCTGAGTGATCAAGGCAGCCATTTTCTCAATCGCACTATCAACGCATTGACGGGGGAATTGCAGATTCAACACAAGAAGAGTACACCCTATCACCCACAGGAGAATGGGAAGGTAGAGGCGTTTAACAAGGTCTTGGAGCATGCATTAACACAGGTGTGTAATGCGAACCGCGATGATTGGGATTTGAAAGTTCCCGCGGTGTTGTGGGCCTATCGCACCACATGTTAAAGGTTGACTAGTCAGACACCTTTCAAGCTGGTATATGGGAAGGAAGCAATTCGTCCTATGGAGTACATTGTTCCATGTTTACGGATCGCGGCTGTTACAGGCATGTATGATGTTGCCATACTAGACAAGCGTCTAGCACAATTGGTGGAACTTGAAGAAAGCATGGCATGATTGCCACATAAAAAATATGCCGTTTCAGTAAGGAGGAGCGGTTCAGTTGTAGCGATTGGATGGGGGGATGATCCCCAAGCTAGTAAATGGTCACAGGTTGAAGCCCTATCATGTGCGCTTAGAGTAGTGTGATGTCTGAGTCGTATCGTGTGAAAAAAAAATGATGAAATGGATGATGATGATTGTTGAAGGTTCCTTGGTGGCGGATGGTGCCCCAACGGAAGCGGGAGAAGCTTGTGCCACCAGTCAAGGACGTATGATGACGCTACACTCAGGATTGCCGACAGATTTGGTATGACGCAATTGGGAGAGTACAGTGAAATGGTGTGATTACTAGCCACCCTCTCTAACATGATTTCCCCTGACTTCACACATGATGATGATATGTTTTACATGATGGACCAGGATGATTAGCAGGGTTGTTCACATGGTGGCACGTGGGAGCTGTGTTGGCAGCATGGTTACCTCCACCACTGTGACAGTCGGCCTGCTCATATACTCAGACCAAAGGTACTGGGGCATAATTTCCCCCGTCGAGACAAAGGAGGGTCCGGCTATAAGTACCCAAGGATGTTGGTAGTTCTCCATCCAGAAGTCGGTTCGACTTAGAGTGGTTATGCTGTTTGATCCCTATGTGATTTGAGTAGTGAGAAATTCCAAGGAGGCTGTGGAAATGCTTCACTTTGTGTCCCATGGTAGCACCCCAGGGGCCCTGTGAGCCCGAACGACGAGTGTCCCTGAGTATCTTGATACAGCGGGTGCACTTACGCTATCTACACCCGGGCCGGTTCCAGGGCGATTATGGTATGCGTCGACAATGAGATGGACCCCTGGGTGGCCCTACAGGATTCAGTATGCAGTAGTTGTTCGAAGGACTTTGTCATTTTTTATCAGAATGCTGGTTGGGATGGTGACTCCCTGACCTCAATAGACGAAAGGCGATGGCGTGACACAGATGTGCCAGAGTTGTCCGCTGATCTAACCCCTTGGTACTGTTCGTCCTCTTTTCTTTTCAGTATGCACTATTCAATGCAACTAGAGGATGAGTTCGCGATGTACCTGATAGCCACTCAGGGGTTGTTGATTCTCGTGGAGGGCTTACAGAATTGGTAGCCGAGGATCTGTATAGCCGAGCGAAGGAGACAACAATTCGTGATCCAGACAACAAGAACAGATGCAGTTGACATGGCTCGAGGATGAGCCACAAGATTGTGTTGGGGGCTCGTTGGCAGGTAGTTTGATGAGGAAAGATCATGGTATTGCTGATGTCGTGACACATTGGATGAAGGCACGAAAGGAGTCTCTTGGGCCAAAGGATACCGCACTTGGTGGGATTTGGGTCACTTGGACCATGTACCTTGTAATATTGAGTCAAGTAGACCGCCATTGGTGGGTGTTGGGCCATGTATTTTATAATATTGAGTCATTGTATCACGATATTCTGGTTTTTGGGTCATTAGACCAATTCAGTTAGTCAATTGTCCATAGTTTCAGTTAGGAAAGTGGACAAGTATTGTAATCGGTGGAAGCCTATAAGTAGAGGAGAATTGTAAGGATTAAGAGTGGATAGTAGCAGAAGAGGATAAGTGCTATATGTGGGGATAATGCGGATGTTGCATAGAGATTTATGTCCTGTTTTGTCGCAGTAATATAAGGATGATGATTTGGTGCGATCCATGTGTAATGTTTCTTGATGCCTATGTTATTTCCTATTCTTAAGATAGTTAGTTGTTTTCTGTTGCTATAATGTGAATGCTACAATAATGGGTTATCGGTCTATGTGAAAATGCTGCGAATAGAGTAATGTGTGATCTCTGTTTATGATAATGTTAAATGCTGCGATTAAGGTAATTTAATAGAACTCTACGATGAATATTTAGAATTGATGTTAGTATCATATTGCCACAACTGCCTCCTCCCTCGGTGGAAACATGGTTCCGTCTGATCTTCCTGGATGCCTCGGGTGAGACCTCATCCGCTCTGCGGGTGTTGCTAGGTGGGATCAAACCTTCCTGGGCCGGTTCCTAGGGAGACTGTGGTATGGGTCGACAGTTGGTGGACCCCTGTCGACTGTGAGGTCGCGATTCGGTCAAAAAGCATGCATAAACACTTGGCATATAGTTAAACCTATAATTAAATATATAGTTAAAATTATAGTTAAGGCATGGAAGTAACACATAGTTTGCATATTGTGAAATACATTACATAAATTGTATATAGATAAATACTATAAAAATTGCATATAATTCTTATGCTACAAAAATTGCTTATAGTTTACACTATATGGTTCACACTACTTGAATAACCATGTAAAATACACGTAGTGTAATGCTCCTTCTCAAGTTTCAATATCATGATTAGTGTTAAAAAGAATTGAACCCGTTGTTGTGAGTGTAATATCTGCACTCCACAAATTGTATGTGACTCTGGGTTTTCAAGCCTATTACAGAAGCTGTTGGATTCGGCCTTTGTTTCCTTTTTAATAAGAAGGTAATGTCTCTTCTGTAGTTTTCTTTTCGTTTATAGGCAATCATCTGCAATGTTGCAAGATGTAATTAACTTTTAACCACTTTTGTAATATTTGCAGGTGCTATCACTCTCATGGCTTTACGCTCCAGTTTAGGTGGGAACTAGTGCGTCTAGTGGTAAGTCTCGATGGTTTCCCTTATGGATTCTCTTGGTAACCTGTTGGTTGTGTTTGCAATGGTTGGAGCATTTGGCCTTCCGAGGAAGTCGTTGATGTTGCAATGCTTTTATTCTGTAAGCAACGTAGGCAGGATGAAATCCTCGACCTACTCTCAAAATGTATTCTACGGTTTTTACTGTAAATGAAATATATTTCCTGTTTATCAGGGTCTTAACCCTCGAATTTTAGATACAAGTGTGGGGTTCAACCTATGGTTTTGATACTGTGTTTGAAACAATGCTCTGTGTAAAAAGGTGTTAATGTTCATTAATTTTGGTATTGGCCGAGAGCCAATTCTAAATATTTTTGCTACTGTAATTTTCGATAATGAACAAATATCTATGATCTATTTGAAAACTGATAATGTCTAAGTTGTTATTTCGAATATAAGGGTTTGGCCTAAGAGTTGTTTAGGATGATGTAAACGTTTTCTTGTTTTGTTTAAAAGAAATCGTAACTAAAAGTCTTTACTTTTGAGAAGTGAGGTTTTTAACTTGTGTTTATAATTCATAAGGCTGATGTAAGTTGTTTAAGTATGTACTGATGGCTGAAATAAAATTTAACTTTGCATTATGACTTAAAGCATCAGCAACCTTGTTCTCTTTACCCTTTATATGCTGAATTTCAAATTCATATTCACTTAGAAAGGTTAGCCATCTAGATTGTCTAGCATTCAAGTTCATTTGATCTAGTAAATGCTTCAGCCCCATGTTATCTGTCATCAAAGTAATTTTTCTGCTAATAAGATGGTGATACCACATTTTTAAGGCATGTATTACTGCTTATAATTCCAAATCATATCTAGAGTAATTTTTCTCATGTATTTTCAGCTTTCGAGACTCATATGCAACAACATGTCCCTCTTGTGTTAGGACTCCACCGAGTCCATCATTACATGCGTCGGTGCATATTATAAACTATTTATTAGGATCTTCAATTCTCAAAATAGGTGTTGTAGTTAGTAATTCCTTCAACTTCTTAAAACTATCTGCACACTTTTGATCCCATACAAACTTCTTCCCCTTCTTCTATAAGGAGGTTATGGGGTTTGCAATCTTTGAAAAACCTTCTATGAATTTTCTGTAATATCCTGTAATCCCCATAAAGGATCGTATGTCTGACACATCCTTAGGTACCGGCCATTCATTAATGTCTTTTATCTTATCGGGATCAACGGAAATTCCTTCCTTAGAGATAATGTGTCCTAAATATTGAATCTTATCCTTGTGAAAGTCACACTTGCTAAACTTAGCATATAACTAATGATCTCTCAGAACTTGTAAAATAATACGTAGATGTTCATCATGTTCTTCCTTACTTTTAGAGTATACCAGAATGTCATCTATGAACACTATGATGAACATATCCAAATACTTGTGCAGAATATTATTCATTAAGCACATAAATACTTTTGTGGCATTAGTCAACCCAAATGGCATGACTACGAACTCATAATGTCCATATCGAGTTGTAAAGCTGTTTTAAAAATATACTCATCCTTCACACGAACTTGATGATATCCCAACCTTGAATCATTCTTTGAAAATATCGTTGCTCCACGCATCTAATCAAATAGATTGTCGATGCGTGGCAACAGATATCGATTCTTGATTGTCATCTTGTTTAGTTGGTGATAATCTATGCAAAGTATTAAAGTGCCATCCTTCTTCTTAACAAAAATAACAGGTGCTCCCCAAGGAGACACGATGGGTCTTATATAGTTTTTATCAATCAATTCCTTCAATTGTGATTTTAACTCATTTAATTCCAATATATTCATCCTATATGAAGCTTTGGAGTTTGGGACCGCACCCGGTATCAGCTCAATGGTAAAATATAGATCTCTCTTTGGGGGTAATCTTGGAATCTCTTCTGGAAAAACATCCAGGAATTCTTTTAGGACAGGTATATCTTCTAGTTTCAGTTTGTCCTCTTTAGTAATTAACTCCTCATGTACTACATGCACTGCAAACATCTTACATCCTTTTCTAGCTACTATTTTCACTTGCATAGCTGAAATTTGTTTAAGTGATGTCTTTCTAGGAATACCCTTTACTTCCACTATTTCTCCCTCATCATGTAGACAGGTAAAACTTTTCTCATAACAATTCAAAATAACATGATGTGCTTCTAACCAGTCCATTCCAATTAAGATGTCATAAGATCCTAAAGGTAAAACATTTAACTTGGTTTGTGTCTTTAACTGATTCATAGATAAAACACAACTTTCAACAAAATCAAACACTTTTCTTTTTGTTCCTGTTGCTAGTCTAACTAAATAGGATTTATTAATTTTTTTTGTTTTCAAATTAAAATTTTCTACAATATCTAGAGATATATAACTCAGGCTAGTGCCTTGATCAATCAAAATAGAAACAGGGTGGTTTTGTAGCATACCTTCAACCTCTACCATAGAGACTTGATGTTCATCTTGCATGTTGTCTAGAGCTGCATTAATCCTGGGCATCTCTCTTGTCAAGTCTCTCACAATAGGTTCAACTTGTATGGAGTGAATATTATTGGTTGTCCACTTCTTATTGGGATAGTTTGAAGCATAATGAGGACCTTGACACTCAAATCATTTTATAGGTGTCCTTTGGTCATTGGTTCTGGTAACATGGGTGTATTTCTAGGAGGTGTAAAATTCTGTTGTTGATTATTTCTGGAACTGTTTCCTTGGAAATTTCAATTTGGAAAGTTTTTCTTTTGAAAACCAGAATTTCCATTGAATCTAAAATTCTTCTTCTTCAGCTCAAAGTTGTTGGGTTTATGATTTTTCTAGTTAGATATCCCTTCTCTTTTCCAGTTCGTATCATAGCAGAAAGTTGCTTTCCTCATGGCTTCTTCTAAGGTCTTTGGATTATCATACTCTATTCTCTCCTTGATGTTGAAAGCTAGACAACTCAGATACGGGTCAGTGCAAGCTAATGAGGGTCACTTTTGGCGCGTTAGATGCAATAGAAAACTGAAAAAGCAGGCATCCCTCAACTTACTTGGATTTTTTGATCTACTTACGCAAAATAGCTTGCATTGAGTAAAAAAGATGAAATGTAGGAAATTGAATCACGTTTCTGAATATATAACTTTTATGTATTGAAAATTTGCACAGCTATGTCAAGTTTCATTTTTCCTAATAGACACTTTTTATTTTTTAGGCAAATGATAAGGTATATGTTTTTGTGGGTAGAGCCTTTGAGGGCCTAAATGATGGAATCAAGCTACAAAAATCGACATGCATGTAGAGAACACATAGCACTTGTGCGCCATTATTTTTCGAAAATTAAATTAGTAATTTTATAATTTTTTTATAATTGTCTAAGTGATCAAACCTCGAAAATAGTACCTATTTTGTGGGTAGAGCCTTTGAAGGTCTTAATGCAAAAATCTTGAAATGGGTTTTCATAGAACGTGGAGGTTAGTGTCCTCTTGTGCACCATACAATTTTTTTTGAAATGATTGAGAATTGAAAAAGTTATGGAAGAAACACTAACAGTGTGTTTCACGAGTTAAGGAGGTAGGACAGAAAAGAAATTGAAATAAAATAGGAAAAATTAATATTTCAAAATAAAAGTTACATATTTGGAATCTGCAGAAAAAATGCTATTTGTGTCTAAGATTTCGTCAAAAATGACTCTGTGTAGCATATTGTAACGAGTGGCTAAGCACAGGCTTCTCCACAAACTGGAAGCAATACCCAATTAGCTTTGGTTTTTCATTAACATAACACAGGTTTGGAATTACCGAAGAAAACTCCAAAGCATACACATAGGATTATTGTTGACATGTGAACATGTGACTCGGCCTGTTTAAATTCAAAAATATTGCCGCGCTTTTAGATGTAAATAACGCGTACGCGTTATATAACTACATAACGCGTGCACGTTATATAACTACTTAACACGTACGCGTTATATAACTACATAAGACGTATGCGTTATATAGTTACAAAACGCGCTCGCGTTATTCAAATCATAAAATACATGTTTAATACTTGAGAAAGAGGGGGTGTGGAAGACTCAAGGGAATTTTTGTTTAATATTTGAGAAGGGGTGGGGAAGGGTCAAGGGAATCTATGGCTAATATTTAATAGGGGTGGGAAAGGGTCAAGGGCTTAGAAGGATGTTGGAAGCTTGAGTGGGGAGAAATGAAGGGAATGAGAACATGATGGGCTACAGGGGGTGAAGGGAAGTGGAGCTTGAGAGCACTATTACGAGTAGAATAGGTTCTGAAGAGGTATAGGGTTAGAAGTTGAAAGTGAGACTTGAGTGACAAGGGGGAATGGATGGAGGTAAGGGGGATGTGAGAGAGAAATAAAGAATACAAGGGGGGGAGAGACATAGAGCGAGGGAGGGAGAGGGACAATGGGGAGGAATGGATTTGGAGGGAGTGAGAGATAGATGGGGATAGAACGAAATAAGAGATAGGAAGGGAGGGACATAAAGTGTTGGTGGGAGACATGCAGGGAGTGGTGGCGATGGAGAGAGAGAGAGAATATGAGAGGAGGGGGAAGGGACATAAAGTGTGTGAGAGAGAGGGAGTGATGGAGATATTGGGATAGGTTGAGGGAAAGATAACATGAGGGAGGGATAGAAGGTGAGAGATAGGTGATAAGAGAGGGAGGGAGAGAAGGTAGGGTGAGGGATGGAGGGAGAAAGTTGGAGATAGATATGGATGGAGGGGGGGTGGGTTTGAGAATGGAAAGTGACATAATGTGTGTGTATGTGTGTGTGTTTGAGAGAAAGAGAGAGAGAGATTGATGGTTGGGGAGAGAGAGACTAGAGGGAGTTGTGAGCATCATATTCTCCATCAGCATCATATTCTTCATCATCATCATCTTCATGACCATCATCGTCATCATCAACATCTTCATCATCATTACCATCATCATCATCATCATCATATTCATCATCAAATCAACATCTCCATCATCATTATCATCATCTTCTAAACATAATCATGATCATCATCTAAGCATCACCATCACCATCATCATCAACATCTTCATCATCATCACCATCACCATCATCATCAAAATATTCATCGTCATCACCATCACCATCACCATCACCATATTCATCATCATTGTCATCTCTAGGTTCCCCATCAACATCAACATCTCCATCATCATCATCTTCTTCATCATCATCATCTTCATCACCATCATCATCATCATCAACATCTTCATCATCATCACCATCATCATCATCATCATCATCATCTTCCTTGAATCAGATCAACATCTCCATCATGTCACCATCATCTTCTTCTTCATCATCATCATCATCTAAACATCACCATCACCATCACCATCATCATCATCATCTTCATCATCATTACTATCACCATCATCATCAACATCTTCATCGTCATCACCATCATCATCATCATCATCATTGGCATTTGTAGGTTCCTCATCAACATCTTCATCATCATCATCTTCTCCATCATCATCATCTTCATCACCATCATCAGCAGCATCAACATATTCATCATCAACACCATAATCATCATATTCATCGTCATCAGGTCAACATCTCCATCATCATCATCTTCTTCATCATCTTCACCATCATCATCATCATCATCATCTTCATCGCCATCTCCATCATCTTAAACATCTCCATCATCATCACCATCACCATCACCATCATCTTCATGACCATAAACATCTTCATCATCATTTTCATCTCCCCCTTCCTCATCAACATCTCCATCATCATCATCATCATCATCATCATCATCACCGTCTGAACATCACCATCACAATCATCGTCAACATCTTCTTCATCATCATCAGCATCATCATCAGCATCAGCATCATCATCAAAATCTTCATCGTCATCACCATCACCATCTTCATCATCATTGTCATCTCTAGGTTCCCCATCAACACATTTCTATCATCGTCATATTCTTCATCATCATCATCTTCATCACCATCATCATCATCATCAACATCTTCATCATCATCACCATCATCATCATCATCATCTTCCTCATCATATCAACATCTCCATCATGTCACCATCATCTTCATCTTCATCATCATCATCATCATCATCATCATTACCAACACCATCATCATCAACATATTCATCGTCATCACCATCATCATTGGCATCTGTAGGTTCCTCATCAACATCTCCATCATCATCATCATTGGCATCTGCAAGTTCCTCAATCATCGTCATTTTCTCCATCATCATCACCATCATCACCATCATGATCTTCTGAACATCATCATGATCATCATCTAAACATCACCATCACCATCATCATCAACATCTTCATCATCATCCCCATCAACATCATCATCAAAATCTTCATCGTCATCACCATCACCATCTTCATCATCATTGTCATCTCTAGGTTCCCCATCAACACATCTCCATCATCATCATCTTCTTCATCATCATCATCTTTATCACCGTCATCATCGTCATCAACATCTTCATCATCATCACCATCATCATCATCATCATCATCATCTTCCTCATCAGATCAACATCTCCATCATGTCACCATCATCTTCATCTTCATCATCATCATCATCATCATCATCATTACCAACACCATCATCATCAACATCTTCATCGTCATCACCATCATCATTGGCATCTGTAGGTTCCTCATCAACATCTCCATCATCATCATCATTGGCATCCTCAGGTTCCTCATCAACATATCCATCATCGTCATTTTCTCCATCATCATCATCATCATGATCTTCTGAACATCATCATGATCATCATCTAAACATTACCATCACCACCATCGTCAACATCTTCATCATCATCGCCATCAGCATCATCATCAAAATCTTCATCGTCATCACCATCGCCATCTTCATCATCATTGTCATCTCTAGGTTCCCCATCAACACATCTCCATCATCATCATCTTCATCATCATCATCATCTTCATCACCGTCATCATCGTCATCAACATCTTCATCATCATCACCATCAACATCATCATCATCATCATCATCTTCCTCATCAGATCAACATCTCCATCATGTCACCATCATCTTCATCTTCATCATCATCATCATCATCATCATCATCATTACCAACACCATCATCATCAACATCTTCATCGTCATCACCATCATCATTGGCATCTGTAGGTTCCTCATCAACATCTCCATCATCATCATCATTGGCATCTGTAGGTTCCTCATCAACATATCCATCATTGTCATTTTCTCCATCATCATCACCATCATCACCGTCATGATCTTCTGAACATCATCATGATCATCATCTAAACATCACCATCACCATCATCGTCAACATCTTCATCATCATCGCCATCAACATCATCATCAAAATCTTCATCGTCATCACCATCACCATCTTCATCATCATTGTCATCTCTAGGTTCCCCATCAACACAACATCTCCATCATCATCATCTTCATCATCATCATCATCATCTTCATCTCCATCATCATCCTCATCAACATCTTCATCATCATCACCATCATCATCATCATCTTCCTCATCAGATCAACATCTCCATCATGTCATCATCATCTTCATCATCATCATCATCATCATCATCCTAACATCACCATCATTATCATCATCAACATCTTCATCATCATCACCATCATCTTCATCAACATTATCATCTTTATCATCTTCATCTGCATCATGATCATCTTCATTGTCATCACCCTCCTCCTCATCATCATCTTTATCATATTCATCTACATCATGATCATCTTCATTGTCATCACCCTCCTCCTCCTCATCATCTTGTGCACTTATGCACTTAGGGATTAATGTTTAGAAGAGGGTCTAAAGGCCTTTATGGGGGAGGGGCTCTAGTAACAAGGTAAGACAGAGAGGGCAGGGGTAGGGATAAAGGCATAGAGGGTTAGTGATTACGGGAGAAGAAGGGAGAGAGTGCTATAGGGAGGGATAATGACGAAGATAAAGAGAAGGTGGAGAGATGGAGAGTGGGGTGGTAGAGACTTGGCTGGAGTAAGGGAGAGAAAGAAACATGAAAGAAACATGTAGGGAGGGATGTAGGGAGAATGAGGGACAGATATTTAGAAAGAGATAGGGGGTATCTAGGGATTATTGGGAGAGAGCTAGGGGGTATTAAACCATACAAAACATTTGTTTTGTATGTAACCATATAAATTATTAGTTTTCTTTTGATTTTGTTCGTTGCCCTAGCCGTGCACCTAACCTATTTATTGTGCTTGACTATACCGCGTTCGCGTTTTTTCACTACATATCGCGCACTACGTTTTGTCCGAGAAATAGTGGACTGTTGCTGTCCGAGAGCAACTTCACTCTGTCCGAACGAAAACAACAGTCCCGCGATTTTTCGAACAACACAAGCCCACCACTGGAAATTTTCACATTCTACACCAACTCCATCATTTTTTTTTATGCTTCTCAATGTGGTGTTGGGTTATATGGCCATATTTGAAGAAAATAATCAGCAAGCTTGAAGAATCTCCAATTGAATAACACCAAAGATAAGGCCTTTGAAAGATTCATTTTGCCTATATTTGAGGAGCACACAAGATAAGATATCAAGCTTCAAGACCAACAAAGAAGAACTTCCATTTGCTTATTATTGAAGAGCTTGTAATTGAGGAGAAACAAAAACAAACTATATTGAATTGATCATTGTGGTGATGGGGAATGCACGTAACCGAGTAAACAAATCAACAAGGAAGAAGAGACCTCAAGAAGTCATTGAAGAAGAGAAAGAAAAGAAAAGAATATACATGATGAATCGGAGGCTTTCTTTGGAAACTAATCCAAATCCAATTGTAGAGGATACCACGGTTCATCCTATTAATCCACGACAAGAGGGACCATCAATTTCCACAATAGTTGTTGAACAAGCACCCCATGGAAGTAATCAAGAAGCAAAACGTAGGTGCTCATTAGGGGATGTTTCAATTCCCACTTCAAGTCAAAGTGATAAGTTACCATCTCAAGATGAAGCTCACGAAGAAACACCCAATTTGCTATCCGGATGTGGTTATACAAGCGATGAAGTCAGAGAGGCATTGGACATTTTGCCTACTGTTGAAGAAGAGAATGTTATCCACACCATCGATGAGGATGTTGGACTTCCACAAGGGGATGTTGGACTTCCACAGACCATCGATGAGGATGTTGGACTTCCACAGACCATCGATGAGGATGTTGGACTTCCACCATCCAACTACTAGGAAGAGAATGAAGGACACCAAGCTACTACTGAAACGCCAGAGCGTCTTGGTGATGCACTACATGGTACAATTCCAACCCCCTTACCTCCATTAGCAAGCACACGTCGAAGAACTCCAAAGCGTATACAAGTTGATGAAAAACTTATGAATTTCATTGAAGGTACGCTATCTAAACATAGTATTGCTTATCAAACTCAACAGATGCTTGATAAATATTTTGTTTCTAAATGTGATGGAGATAAATGTAGATTATATTTATCATTGTTAAAATCTAGGAGCATGAATGTTGTTAGGAAAATGTTAGGGATAAAGATGATAAAGAATTCTGAACCAAGTTCTCATATAGTTAAAAGCCTAGTAGATGCATTTGGTAAAATTGGTAAGAACACACATTCAAAGGATCGCAATGCTACTCCTCGTGTGTTGTCACAATCAATTACAAATAAGAACACCAGGGCCCTTCGTATTCTCAGGCCTACATCCGAACTAGTTAATTTGAATGTAAAAACCCTCCGTAGGTATTCTATTAGAAGAGAACATCTTGACACAACCGATCAGACAGATTTTTGGGCCTTTGTTGGTCGGTTGCCACGTCGTGACATGAAGCTAGTTGATGCAGTAAAGGGACTAGTGCACAGTTTTTGGCATGATCACACAAGGCCTTCTTCAAACCGAAAGGATGTACTAAAACTAAGAAGGGGTTCAAAGGATCGTGAACCACATACTAAGCATCTTCTTGATATAACACAGACAGAGCTTTATGAGAAATTTAAGATTGAGCATAGACAATTGAACTTGGGGCAAAGATCTTTTGAGAAATGTAAGCCATGGTATGTTAGAATAAATACTCTTCGTAACACTTGTTATTGTAGATACCATGTAGAATATGAATATTACTATGAAACATTTTTGTACATTCGTCGTGTGTTGCATACTTACATTGTGCAGGATTGCTCCATGACAATACCACCGACTTCAGCAAGAGAATTCATTCATAGCATCATGTGCAATAGGCTCGAGGGGCAAACATACTATGCAAAATCTTGTTTGGATGGAACATGCTCCAACTGTGCTGGAATGGCATTATTGAGTCAATGTATGCACGAGAATGGAGACAGTGAATTTGGGAAAATGGTTACAGACATGAAAAGTTTCAAATATATCAACTATGAAATAGTCCCAGGGAAAGAAAGCAAAAAAATACAATTGGTGACATCTCAGGTATGCATTTATATCTATAAAATTATGTTGTAACGGTTACATTTCAATCCTTACTTACAACAAAAAACTGACATTGAGATCATTTTGTGTCACCAGGTACAAGTTAGTGACTTCATCAAGGAATTTATTGAAAAGACACATCAATATGTTCAGCATGTCCACGTGGCACGATGGCAGGATGAGAAGTTTAGAATATGCAGAGATACATTTCCCCTTGGTACTATACTTTCAGTTGTTGATTTTGCCGAGAACTACACTCTGCAACCTCAAAATGAGATCCAAAGTTAGTATTATCACTCTGAGCAGGTTTCTTTGATGGTCCATATCACATATAGGCATGGCCCAAATAGCACTGAAGAGCAAAGAGAAATTCTGAAGGAATATCACTTCTACATAAGTGATGATAGGTGCCACGACTTCCACTATGTACGTCATTGCTTCATCATGTTCTATGATCACTTGAAGGGAAGGAACATACAGATGGATCGACACTAGATTTGGTCTGATGGGTGTGCTGGTCAGTTCAAAAATGCACGCATATTTCAGTGGTTGTGTTCATTGCATAAAAACTACAAAGTGCCACATATGTGGAACTATTTTGAGACTAGGCATGGTAAAGGAGAGCATGATGGAGCCGGAGCATGTGTCAAAATAGCCCTATGAAGAGAGGAATTGAAAGAATCTACAGAATCTACTATTCTAAATGCTCAATCTATAGTCAGGTGGTGCACATCAGTAATGGGAGAGGAATCAACTATGCGAGTAGAATCCACAAGAAAGAGACATGTGGAGAGATTTTTTTGGGAGGTGGTAGACATAGATCGTTCATATGCATGGGAATGCAAGACTGTGCCTGGGACTCGTGGCTTTCATTCGGTTCGAAGCTCTAATAACCCAGTATTTGAAATTTGGACTAGAAAACTTGCTTGTTTTTTCCCGCCTTGTTGTGATGGTGACTAGGATGGGTGTGAATCATTGGATTGGGTTGATGGATGGGATCGCATATCATTTCCACTTGATCAGCGTGCAATTGTTGAGTTAACTCCGTTGGAAGAAGACCAATCATCTATTTCTGCAGATTTTGATCATGTCTCAGACCTTGTACAACCCGGTATGATGCATTTCCTTAACATTTTTTGTTTGTTTACGTAGTCTTCAAATGCACATTAATGGCCTTGTATCGCACGAAAAATATTTTGATCATATACCTACAATCATATAATGCAGGGCACATATACGCAGTGGTTGCCTCAAAAGATACTGAATGGGGTGATGAACACTGGTTGGCACGCTGTATAGATGGAAAGCAAACGCTCATTATGTCCATGACTGACGATGAAAACAACCACTTTCCAACTGGGTCTATGGTTGTTAAAGGTGAATACTTGACACGAGACAGCAATGGAAGAAAGAAGGGTGGATATGTTTACAGGGATTACAAACCAGGTGCAAGTGTGTATCACTTTACCAACTTAATCATTGGCACAAACCTTCAGGTACGAACAATGCCTAGTTGAAATAAATCGAAGGTACGCTACTTCTTACCAGATACAGAGCACGAGAGACTAATGGAGACCATCAGTATAAGAGATGATCCGGAGGGCTTGGTTGTATGATAATAGGTGGGATCTAGCATGATGAGGTACGTTACATACTTTTAATACTATACTATTTATACTATTTGTAATTGAATATTGATATATGTTCAATTTTCACATGTATGTTTCATATGAATATGTCAATTTTGCATTCTTGATATGCCAAATTTACGTTTACGTTGTTTATAAATATGCCAAAAGTTCTCTTGTATGTCAAGTTTATGAATATGCCATTTTTTACATATGATCAGTAAACCCTAAAATTATATTATGTTCATCATGTTGGTTATTGGCTTCACCCAACAAAATTAATTCAATTCATGCTCACTATATTAAACAATACACTTATATTAAATTTAGTGCATGTCTTGTTAAATATTTCATAATGAATTAGCTATTTGAGAGCACCACCTTAGACCAAGCCATCATCATCAACATCTTCATCATCATCACCATCATCATCATCATGGACCTGCAAAACCCTAGTTTCCAAAGTGTCTAGGCAGGTTCGGGTTAGGAACACTAGCCATACCCGCCCGGTGGATGATTTTCCAAAGTTGACCCCCGTGTGCAAAAATTGCACACTCCCACACTGAGCAAAACCCTAGTTTCCAAGATGGACCTGCAAGGTGACACATGGGCCACTGGGTAGGAGGGGAGGGGCACCCCTAGCACTATCTCGGTGTGCTGAATCCAACGGAGTCGACGGTTCATCGATCCGAGCCACAATCTTCATTCTATGGCTCGTCTCGTCTCACTACCAGAAGACCTTCAGGGACACTTGCTGGATACCTACCGGGGGCATAGAACTCCAACCGTGCAAGAAAACTGGGTTCTAGGGAGTCCTGCAAGTGTGTCTAGACAGGTTTGGGCTAGGAACACTACCCATACTTGCCCGGTGGATGATTTTCCAAAGTTGACCCCCGTGTGCAAAAATTGCACACTCCCACACTGAGCAAAACCCTAGTTTACGAAATGAATGTAGAATGAAGCCACTGGGCCATGGGGAGAAGAGGGAGAGGCCCCCCTAGAGGTAATCGCACACCAGGAGACCAACGGAGTCGACGGTTCGTCGGTCCGACGTCCGGTTTCCGAGTTATGTCGAGTTGCAAGTCGCATGAAAATGCCGTTCAGGGACACTTGGTGAATTTCCGTCCGGGAGCCAAAAATTAAACGGAGCAGGAAGATTGCATACCGTTGGCTCTTGCAAGTGTGTGTGGGCAATGCTGATGTGGGAACACTGCCAACAATGGCTCGGGGGAGGTTTTTGTAAAGTTGAACCACCAATGCGAGATTGCATGCAATTAAACTGAGCAAAACCTTAGTTTACGAAATGAATGCACAATGAAGCCACTGGGCCATGGGGAGACAAGGGAGAGGGCCCCCTAGAGGTAATCGCATGCCAAGAGACCAACGGAGTCGACGGTTCGTCGGTCCGACGTCAGGTTTCCGAGTTATGTCGAGTTGCAAGTCGCATGAAAATGTCGTTCAGGGACACTTGGTGAATGGGCCTACCGAATGGGTAGCATCATGCCCCCCTGTAGAGTCTGGAACATCCGGCTTTGGGGCGTCACTGCTGGCATAAAGCATCGACTGCAAGTTCACAAAATTAATATATTAGCTCAAACTATATATATGTGTACAAAGACGAAAATAAATGAAGAATTTATTACAATTAACCATCAACATACCTCTCTAAAAAACCCACTGAAGGCTACATCTGAGGCAATACCATAGCAGGGATGACCACATGATGTCCAATCGTGAGGATCAGTAATAGGATGGGGAATAGTCGATGGTCCTGCACTAGTGGATAGTCCTGATGGTCCTGTACTAGTGGATGGTCCTGATGGTCCTGCACTAGCTGATGTTCCTGCATGGTGACGAGCTGGTGTATGTACCACACTAAGGACAGATGTCCCTTCCTCACCCATATGTTGAACCATCCTGCCTTGGCGAACAACCGCCCGTGCCAAACTCAAAAATGCATCCCATGTCTGCGGAATAATGCGATGTGCTGGTGGGACATCTGGCCCAGGCAACTGCCTGCGAGGTGCAGGGATAGGGCGATCCTGGTCTCGAAGCCTGGCATTGGGTCGGTTTTGGGGCATCCCCCCACCGATCCCCTGAAACTGTAAGATGTCAAAATAGTTAACGTGTTTATGCAACACGAACTCTGCGTACATCTTTCGAAGGAAATATAAGGGAATTTCCCTGTTGTTGTGTGGTGGCATATCAAAAACCATGTACCATCTGTCTATCCAGTTATCAACAAATGGTTGAAACGTGCACCACTCAATGGAGATATGCGGCTTGCTTGCATTTGGGATTTCCCTCGTCCGAGGGTCCCTAAACAATGCAAATATAAGCTCTTTGGATATTTTCAACTTTTTTACTGCATTGTAATCTAGCCCATTAGCATATTGTTGTCTTTTTCTTTCTCTGTAAGATGCAATATCATATAGGACATTTGTAGATTGTGAAATGGTGTCCACAATTGCATCCAAGGTTGATGCAAGTGAACGGCGAATCCTGTCACCACCACTAAAAGCTGCACTTATGCCCCTCAATTGGGCAAGCTCAATCAATATCTCGGCATTGGTATCCATAGCCGCAACTGCAATAAAGACATTAATACGAAAATCATTAGAAACATATACATGGTATATAATGACGTCTCTTCAAAATTGAACATGTATTAAATCAAACTCACATAAGCAATTTAATGGCATTCACTTACATACATTTAAAACTTAAAATTAAACATTTGACAATTAAAAAGTAAGTTAGTCAGATTGGCAGAGAGGAGGAGGAGGAGGATCAGGGCAGTGATGAGTTTGTTGATTCAGGCATGGAGGAGGAGGACCAGGGCAGTGATGAGTTTGCATCTATGTGTCTCAATGTCTCATTGTGATTTGTGATTGTGAATGACAAATGTGTTGTGATTTGTGAATGATCTAATTTCTATTGAATATTTCATATTAGTAATTGTAAATGTAATTTCTATTGAATATTTGTAATTGTAAATGTTAAATTTTATTGGATCTACATGTCTATATTTTTAAATTTTAATATATTTTAAAAATATATTAATTCCGGGGGTCACCGTGTCTAGTGGGGACAAATTTGAAGGGTGGGGTCCCATTTCACTATGAAGGGCTATGAGATATTGAACACTATTGAAGGGCTATGAGAAATTTATTAATATTTATTTTATGTGTATATATGGATGTGTTCATGTTGCATGGATTGGATTCTAGGTTAACCGAGGCCTTTTTAGAGCAAAGAATGGGGTAATTACTATTTGGGAACAAGTTTTTTATCAAATGTAAATTGCGGTGATGGAAGATATTGAGGGTGCCACATGTTGTGGAGAAAGTAGTATTGATTCCTATGACGTAATAGGGAGTTCAAAAAGTCTGGTTTCAAGTATTGTCATGCGTAGCTCGATTGATTTTTCTCGCACTAGGGTTGTAGCAACTGTTATGGCCATTACTGTTAAAAGGATTGATGGGGTGGAATCCCGTGAAACGATGAGTTCTTTTGTTAAGACGTAGATTCAGTGAAATTTGGTGGGAGTCTTATGTTCATTTTATGCACAAAATTCGATTACTTGATTTTGTTGCATTGTTGACTCTCCTCCTAGTCATAGCTACAATCTCTTATATAATTGTGAAGGTTATCAATCCACTCAATATATTAAAGTTGTAGTAGGCCAAAATCATCAACATATTTATTGTACTCACAAATGTTGACATTCCAATTTCTAAGTAGAGCGCCCATTAACATTAGATTGTATGGGACATGTTTTTGAGGCATGATGTCATTATCTCATAACAACAAGCTTTTTATCCATAAATATATCATCTACAAGCCAACGGAATTGTTCCTAATCCTTTATAAAACTTTGTCATAATTATATCAATACCAACATCCCTACCTATTGACTTAGCTTAGAAGATATTACACCTTCGGATAACCAAACCTGATTCCAAGGTTGGTAATCATAAACGTAAAAGCATCATCATAAGGAAATAGCATGTTGTGTTGAGGAAATTCCTTTTTTTCCATTTCCTTCTCAGGATAATATTTGGTTGTGGATCATTTAAAATGTATAATTTATTTTAATATTGGGAAGCTAAATTCAAATTCATTAATATATTAATATGATTTGATTTTTTTATTAATAATAAGTTATTCTTTTCATTTGAAAATGTAATAGTACATCAAAATTTCAATGTTTACTGACATAGTAAAGTTGAGAGGCTTTATTTTTCAGTGGATATAGCAGACCTGTAAATTCATAGGATGTCAAAAATCTAGTCAGCCTTGAAGTTGAGCTCCTCAAAGAAAACGAATTTCTTTAAATATGTTTATGGCAGGCTGGCATTGCCAGCTTCGCTCCACAAACTATCCTGGAGGACTGGAGGAGATAGGGTAGGTGGAACTTGGAAGTAGCTCAACCACAGTGGAATAGGGGTATAAGGAAAAGCTTGTTTCTATTCATGCAATATTATATATTGATGGTCGGAGCCATGGAAGCATGGAATTCGAGCATTGACTTGATACAACAAAGAAAACAAAAGGTGGAACTCGGGAGCTACAGGATTGACTTGATACAACAAAGAAAACACAGGGTGTGAGGCTGGGAGCCGTAGATAGTAGGATTAACTTGATACAACAAAGAAAACACAGGGCTATAGGTAGGGGCCACGGGCAGGAGCAACAACCTGCAACATTACAAGAAGTTTATGCATTGTGGATTTTGTCTGAAATGCCAAATTCGCGGGGGCACATTAACATAATATATTATACATTGAATACTCAATTAACTCATGGAGTCAGCATTCACGAATTGGTATGTGATAACTTGTAACTTGGTAAGCCCGCTAGCAACAACACGTATGAGCCACCTTCCAGGTTTAATAATTTTGTTGATGCCATTAAATGTGTTAAACACGTAAGCGCTCGCTACAAACACGAGAACTTTGAAGCGTTCAAGCCATGGGCTGCTCAGTGTAAGCCCGTCCACGTAAGTTACTCAATGATATTATTAGAGGCCCAATGGTCCATGATCCATGGATGATCGAACACGTGGATATTGGAGAGTAACCAAGTCCCACTCCCAAGTCACCTAGCTAGTAGCCGCATTCCCAATTTCCCACTAAAAACTGTTGATGGGTGAAATTTGAAGCTACCCTTCTGTTGCAATTTTAAACAGTAGTGGTTAATTTAATTATTGAAGGGCTTACCATGAAATTAAATTTTTTTTGCATGGTAAAATTTGAAGTGGCCTTCTATGACATGTAAAATGACCTCTGAAGGGCCCTGAAGGCTTCAAATTTGAAGCCTGGTTACAAGGAAGCGGGCTCAGAGCACGCTTCATGCCTGCTTTTTACCTCCATTTGCGAACCTTATCCGGCTGCACAAAACCACTGGTAACTCAACACCTGCATCCACCCAATAGATCTTCAACTCAAACTTGTGGACGTGCTTGCTCGACTTTATTGAGTTCAAAGATGCTGCCTGACATAATCCCTTTCGAGGAAGGGTCTACGGCATGCTTCCCCTCTCCGATATTCCATAATTCCCATCCTGGCGAACTCATCGGCACATTTTCCTAGCATTGGCCTCCTGATATCTATCGGTAGGAGAGTGTTACATGAGAAGCAGAGGCATTTGAGAAATCAGAAGTGAAGTAATTTGTTGTTGTTTCTTTTCTAACCTTTCTTTCGTCTCCATTTCTAGCAATTTCTCTTCTTTTGCTTTTTAAATTTCCCACTGTTCGTCAGGGGTTCGATTCTCGTTCGGATTGTTTTATTCCACAGCAAAAAGGGCTTCCAGGCTGGATGGTATTATGAAAACTAGCTACGGGATGGGGTGTACTGCATTATTTGTATCAGTTGTTATAAATTTCCTTTCAATCGTTTCAGCATTATATGATAATTGTATGTATTTGGATTTGATGTAAACAGGCATGGTGCAGATGTACCTATCTCTTGAGAACGACTGCAAGTGGGGGCCAAACTACCAGCAGTCGCCACACCTGATTCCACAGCAGTAGTCACAGTCTCTCGAATTGGTGCCTCATAAGTTCAGAGTATCATTATCTTTTCACATGATACAAAACATTTTCACATGATACGAAACCTTGCCAGCTAATGAAAAGACATGAGTGCACTCATTTTCATTATATTTAGTGAGTTGTGGCTGGCGGCGGGGACACTCGTGTCCTGTGTCCTCGTGTTGGGTGACTTAGATGGATACATTGTAGAAAGGGGGTCCGAGTTCTATTTTTTTCAATTTTAGGTTGGATTATGAATTTTTGAATTTTTTAAAAGCGATTCATTTTAATTATTCACTCATCTTGGTTGAGGGAGATTGAGGGAGATGTGAATTTAATGAAAGATTGGGTTATTCCCAATTTTATCAATATTAAAAAACTAGGTTTTTTTAAACAAAAAAAAAATAATAATTTAGGTTAAAAATGATAAAAAAAGAGTATGGGTGAATGAATTACCTGATTGGATGACAATCTACCTGTGAATTTGTCCCCTCCAGCTAAATCGAGCAACACCGATACTTGAGTGGGCCACAAACCGTCCTCGTCTAGGGTCTATTTCGCGTTTTTGATGCGTGAGTGCCGCGGGTGGTCGGCAATCGTCGGGACTGTGTATTTAATTTTTTTTTAGATTTACATAACGCGTACGCATTTTGTAACTACATAACGCGTACACGTTTTGTAGTTATATAACGCGTACGCGTTATTGTTACCTAGCCTACATGTCCAATGACATGTTAGGCTCGGGTCTTACCATGGCAGGTGCTAAACATCAGAAACGCGTTATGTTTTATGTATCAAGAACGAGTTTTGAAAAAGTAGCATTGCATTTAAAGTGACCCTCATCTTCTTGCACACACCCTTATGTATTTTTCTTAAGCGTTGTTATCTGTTTAATGGAGTTAGAAATGGTGACCATTCTGTAGTTACATCTAAATATGGAAAATGGTTAATAAAGTATAAATTTGTATTGGTCATGCAACATATTTGAAGCCTTAGGTTGCACATGTTTTACATCCAAAATGTTGTAAGAATCAAATAAGTTATTGGTTTACATAGACAAACATTGTTAAAGCAAATTCCTTGTTTAGTAGGAGGTGGTTCTTGTACTTATACAAATATCTAAAGGGTGATAAAGAGGTTGCATAAAATAGGTTGTATTACATCATTCAAAAATAGAATTATAGTTTGAGCTGAATGTCTTTCCGACATATAAATCTTGATGAGTGTATATCTAAGTATTTCGATTTTCTATTGTCGTTTAGGCAATTAGATAATTAATGATAATATATAATATTTTTTATGGTTGCTTTTTTTACAAATTACATTTAAATGTTGAAACTTTACACATTGATATAACATGTATGGGTGAATAGACTGCATTGGAAAAATTTTAAATTTTTATGAAATTTGGAGACGTGACAAATGGTATCAGAGCACTAGGTTAAAACACTCGGGCCTATTGGGCTCAACATGGATTGAGTAAAACATGAAAGTTGATCACTCAGTTGTTACACTTTGTTTTGGATGCATGGACACGAATGTACGAGGGAGAAATGTTGACGAGGTTTAAAAATTTCAAGTTCTCCAAAAGAGTAAGAGATAAGTACTCCACCATTGTTTTCTTGCAAAATTTTAAATCGGGTGTGTTTTCCTGTATTACGAACTTTTCATTTTTGTTATATGCAAATACTTATATTTTTGTATAGTATTATTATGAAAAGTAGCAACCTGTTGAATAGTTGTGCAAAGGATTATGAAAAGTGTTGTTAACATGCTGATAAATTTTATAAGTAAATTCAAAATTGCATAGAAGTATCATTTAATTCCGCATTTTAGTTGTTGATATTCTATTTTTCTATCAAAGGTTGCTAAGTGCATTACCTATGAGCATCGCTAGGTTAAAAGTTATAGTTACTTCTTAGGCACATTCGTCAAAGTGGAAAGTTGGTCCTCAAGTAGCAAAAATAGTATGCTTATTACAAACGAATATGTTGTTTTTATTTTCAGTGGATTCAATAATATGGAGTTTCCTAAGTGATTGAACCTTGGGTATTGATAGCAAGAATAAATTTAACATACTAGGTTACACGTTATATTTAAAGGCGTAAACGAGTTCATGTGAAAAGATATTGACATGTTGAATATTATTTTTGTTAAATATCGTCATTTTGTTGAATGTAAATATTTTATTACTTAACATAAATTGTATTTCATTTTAGAACTTCCTATCGTTATTAGAATTATAAGTATAAGCTTAAAGGTGTATTACTGTATTGGAATTGCACGCAATATTCCTAGGAGTTTAAAATGATTTTATTTTGAAAGCATTATGATTCTAATTATTTCTTCTAGGGTTGTGATAAAGATTGACATGCATCAAATTAAAAGATCTTGTTAATAGTAGGAGTTTGATTATAAGAAAAGAAGAATCCTAATTTTTTTTTAAATGATTGAGCATGAGATCTTTTAAACATTTAAATTTATTGAGAAAAGTCTTCAATTTGAAATGAATCTATGGACAACTAGCCATTTTAAATTATGAAACTAACATGTTTATTTGTTAAGCAGAAGAGTTTGCATCAGGATGAATTGAAGAGGATGCACAAGTAAAGGAGCGTGCGTATAATGCTATGGAACTAATATGTTCAGAAGTTGAGCAATTGAAGGAAAGAAACTTTTCCTTATACTAACATTTCAGGAAGTGATATTAAGTTCGACGGATGACGTGATCAAGAAAGAACGTAAATTATAAAATCACTTATATAGATAAGTTGAGATAATCGCTCAAAAGTAAGTAAAGATTTACCTTATCACAAATAATGGTAAGACTTATTATTGATATGTATCCATGAAAATGAAAAGAATATGATAAGTGAATGCAATTTCATTGTTATTATGTGTGGCATACAAGAAATAGTAAATGTTTGTCTACCCTTGCAAGTTCTACTTGTTATTTCATCTCTTAATTTGGTACATGTTGAGTTAGAATCCTTTTGATAATGCAGAAGAAAAAGTTTAAAATTCTGATCTCTTTAAGATTATGTATCCTGTTGGAAGAGTGTTTACTGATCTACTAGAAGGAATGGAGGTTGTTAGAAGGCATGGGACAGGTGTCAGAATTTGCACTCCACCACTAGCTGTTGGTTATGGGACAACTACCCCTAAAATTGTGGCATTCCCCCTCCAGGTGGAGGGAGGTGAGCATGTAGCTCACTAATGACCAGTTAACTACTAAAAGGCCTGGCACCCTATATAAGGAAATTCGAATTGAGTAGGCAGCTCCTATAATATTTTTTGCAGAAATATTCCTCAGGGCATCAGGTGATGACTGAGAGATTCGAAATAGGGACGCTATGTGAGAGTGCAATTGTAAGTCTGCAAATTATTTCTGAGAAGGAAAACCAGAGGTGCTGGTGCAGGTCTCTTTGATTGCTAAGTCTGTGAAACTGGATGAACTACTTTCTGCTGCAAGATTGAGGACCTAAGCTTCTAAAGTTTCTTCCTCTTGGTGGTTCAGTAAACAGGTCTCCTTGTGTGTTTTGTCTTCTATTTAATTTATTTAATACTATGCAAATTTCAGTCATTCTTGGACACTTGTCCAAATATAAAGCTTTACAATAAAAATTAAGATAATGTTTTCTTCCAACATAAAATATTTCAGTAAAAGGGAAGCTATGTTTTGAGTTGCAGAGTAAGACTGTCATATTCTTGTTGAGTTACAGAGGACTCATGATTTGTATGCAAGTCTACATGATCATTGAAATACAAAAGAGTGCTATGTACGCAAGTCTACATGATTGCTGGAGTACATGAGCAAGATATGTATGGCAAGTCCCCACGATTGCGGAAATACATAAAGGTTTAATTTGTATGCAAGTCTCCATGATTGCTGAAGTACAAAAGAGCGTTATGTTTGCAAGCCTTCATGATTACTAAAACACATAAGAGCTTTGTATGCAAGTCTCCACGATTGCTAAAATACAAAGAGGTTTGATGATCGCAAGGTTTGTTGAAAGAATTGTTTAATGATGATAATGATTTGTCTTGTATCTAGACTATCAAAAGTATTGCTATGAATGCTAGAACAAGCAAAATTATTTCCTCAAAGGATGAGGAAGAATGATGAACATTAGCGTCTTGAAATTTTGTATACTGAAGAAATATTGAAAAATCTTGTATGATCTGTGTAATGTGCAGGATATAAGTGATAAGAAATTGTGGATTCACAAAAATGAGAAGACAACCAAAGCATAAAAATAAAGCAAGCAAAAGATGGAGAAGGGTGCAAAAGACAAACAGTTGAACACTGAGGACGGTGTTATCTTTAAGGGGTGGAGTGTGTAACATTCCTCAATTTCACCCCTATTGTTATTATTTTGTGAATGTAATTGTGTAAATAGGCCATAGTGAGGAGCTCAAGGCCAAGGCCCCACCAGTGGACCTCGAGTTAGTGTCATGATTATAAGTCTTAGTTAAGACTACAAAATTAAGAATAGTAAATGCGACTAAACGATAAAGAACCAAAACCATCCAAAAGAAAACATGAGGTGGCAGAGAAGCCATGAGAATCAAGTTTTCTAATGACTAGGGTACATGAAGATGATAATATGTTTTTCCTTAAATGAATTAAATAATTAGGGCGCCATCCAAATAGAGTTTATCCCTAATTAGAAGACCTAAAACTACTATAGTTAAATAGTAAACTTATGCGGCTTCGACCTAATTCTACGCATTAACCAACCCTCCTAAAGTGCAAAATCTAACGGCTGTTATAAATAGATTAAAACAATGCCTTCATGATGATAATGATGATAATGATAACGAAAGAGCGTTAATGAATATTCTAGTGCCATAGTTCCTTGTACCACCAGTTTGGAGGAAAAATGCACATGGGTTTAATAATAGCATTGTATGTTTTTTTAGCTGTCACCATCCCAGTCTCTAGATTGTTTCTCCAAATAATATTAACATTATCTTCGGTTAACCTGCACCTAGTAGTATTCAACATGTTTATATAATGATCCCATTCTAAGACAACCCTCGCAGAAAGACCCAATTCTTTCACATTGATCCAACAAGTACCCTGATCTGTATTGTATTTCGTCCTTTTAATTTTATTGAGAGTATGCATCTCCCAATCCTTTAAATGTTCTTGTAAATAAACCGGGAGATTATAACCTTCATCAAAGCCCATAATTGGGTCGATCCCAACCAAAATATTCTTGCCATTGCCTACCCTCCAGGTGAGATCCTGAGCCAATCAATTGTACACTTTTATAAAACCCGACCAAATGGGTGAAGTTCCTATGTGTCTTTTGATTGGATTCCTAATCCAATTTGTAACTCCCCTTTTATATACTTCACATTAAGCACCTTAGTCCAGAGTGCATTTCCAAAGAGACCTCTCCATAGGCTCTTTAGTCTTAGCACACAACTAAAAATAGAGATATTTCTAATTCCCCACCCCCCCATATATATATATATATATATATATATATATTTAAGTTTAAAAAAATTAAGTATATATATATACGTTTAAAAAAATTAATTACTTATTTTTATGGTTAAAATTTCAAATATTGATTTATAATAATTCATTAAAAATGATTAAGTTTCTAATTTTATATTAATTGATTGACCCTCTTAGTTTTTAACATTAACCCTTAATCAAATCATATTAATAATTATATGCTATGCTTTTACCTATTTTGATATTTTTTTCCCGATGATGAGCCTAACTTGAGGTTCAAAATGTCGATAAATAAAAAATATGTTGACACAGTTCTTCCTTTATCTTTATATTTTAATATAACTTAACCAAGATGAACATCATAATGCACCATAACCATATTCAACCATTGTAAATCATAGTAAACATGGCCAACAATTATTAACAAAGTCTACCAAGTCAAAGATCACAATGTAACATAACGGTTGAAAAGCATGAAATTCAACATAACCCTTGATGAATGTTGTAATGTGGCATAACCCTTAATTTTTACCATAAATTCCACATAACACTTATGAATGTCATAATATGACACAACCCTTGATGAAATATCACAAATTCCACATAACTGTTGAAATATTGTAACTTCAAAGAATATTATATTATATTTTATTATTGTAATTTATTTGGAGTTGTTTTATTCCTCCGTCATGATGTTATTATTGTATTTGGTCATCATAGAGTCATGAGGTAAAACCTCCCTTGTAAGTCAGGTTGATAGAACCCTCCATAAAGTAATATTATATTGTTTTGAGTCTTTCTAGGTAAGTCGGCCTAGATAAGTTTGTTGGGGCCGACCTAGTTAGTGAAAAAGTAAAGTGGAAGATAAAGTATAAATATGAGTGATGTGCTCCTCATTTGGACACACACACACACTCACTTGTGTAATTAGCATTGCAGAGATATATATATATATATCTGCAAGGGGAAGGAGCACTTGTTTGGGGTTTTGTCTTTGTACTTTTATTCATCTATATTGAGGAAGTTTTGCTGGGTTTTCTTCCCCTGGAGGGTTTCCTGGGATAAATTTTTGTTTATCTTGTGATTGTGTTTCTTTTAGTGATCTTGTATATGCTATTGTTGTGAAATTGAATTGAATACTAACGTTATCTATCTTAGCATATTGAATCTTAACATGGCTTTTAAAGCTGACCTGAATAAAGTGAAACTCTCTCTCTTCTCCCTTCGACAAGAAATTAGGGTTTCTGTCAAAGTTGGAATTTTGGAAATCTGATTGCATAGAAAGGTGCACCTCTCCAAAATAAAAAGTTTGAGCCCTAGATCGAAATTTTTGAGTGGGTAGATCTCCGGGAAATTCAAAACCTAGTTTGAATTTGGACCAGAAAACAAGAAAACTATAGAAATTACAAATCAGAATTTTGCAAGTCAATTTTGAGAGGTGAAAATTTGGAATCTCCAGAAACCAAGTGTACCACTCAATTCACCTCAGTCAAGTGCATCTCCTGGTAAGTCCAATTTTGCATTTTGAGAAATTTCATTTTTTGGTGACCTCCTGGATAAGATGGCCCCAAGCACTAAGATTGAGGATAAGCTAGAAGGCATAGAGAATTTTCGAGCATGGAAATATAGGATTGGCCTCATTCTTGAAGAGAATTATCTTTCCAAATATATCGAGAAAAAAGTTGCAGAACCTGAAGAGGATAAAATTAAAGAGAAGCATAAGAAGGACCTGATCAGGGAAAAGAGGATCATTGTTGATTCTATCAAATACCACTTGATTCCTCAAGTGTCATCCAAGAAGAACTCAAAGGAGATGTATGATTCCATAGCCAAAATGTATGAAGGAAGGAACATCAATAGGAAGATGAATTTGAGAAATCAATTGAAGAGTACCAAGATGTGCCCAGGAGAATCCATCCAAGATTACTTCACAAGGGTCTCCCAGTTCAAGGAGAAACTAGAAGCGATTGGAGACTCCCTTGATGAAGATGATCTATTTATGACTACTCTTAATGGTCTCAATAGACCTTGGGATTCATTCATCTAGACTATGTGTTCCATAAAGGAAAGCATGAAATTCGACATTGTATGGGAAGATTGCATCCAAGAGGAGGCTAGAGTAGACAATAGAGAAACTCTACTTAAAGAAGATGATCAAGCCCTAGCCACCCATACTAAGAGTGGAAGAATTCAATCTAATTTCAATAAGGAAAGCCAAAAGGAGTCTCAACCTCCCAACAAGTTCCAAGGGACAATAGGAAACAATCCAAGAAGAAACTACTCCAACTTTCAATGTTTCAGTTGTGACAAGCTAGGACACATTGCTAGAAATTTTCCATTGAAGAAAGAAGAATACAAGAAGAGGAACAACAACAAAATACATCATGCACACCTAGTTGAAGATGAAGATGAAGAAGAAGAGGAAGAAGGACCTCGAAGAAAACAAGAAAAAGAAGAAGATGCAAGAGTATGTATTATTATTTGCACTCTCTGGGTCTGTGACACTTGGAGAAGATACATGGCTTATTGATAGTGGTGATTCAAAGCACATGGTAGGACAAAAGAAAACTCTGTCAAAACTTGAAGAGAAGAACTCTCCTCAGAAGGTATCATTAGGAGATGACTATCAATATCCTATCAAAGGAATTGGTGAAGCAAGCTACAAGCTTGATTCTGGAACCCCCCTGAAGATGAAGGAAGTATTATATGTACCAAGTTCGAAGAAGAACTTACTTTCTATCTCAGCATTAGATAATAAAGGATATAGGGTTGCATTCATAGATGGACAAGTACTTATGTGGCCCAAAGGAAAACCAATTGAAGATGCAATTGTCATTGGTGAGGAAGAAGGGGGATTTTATAAACTCAAGTGACATTCATAAACAACTCTTGTTCATGAGACCACTAGTCCAAGTGAATTATGGCATAGGAGGATTGCTCAAATCAACTACAATGCACTACTTCATGTGAGCAAAGTAGTGACGGGATTACCAGATTTGAAGATTTATCATGAAGGCATTTGCAAAGGATGTGCAAAAGGAAAGAATATCAAGAATTCATTTCCGAAGAGTGAGACAAAGACTAAAGGTATGTTGGAATTAATCCATTCAGATATATGTGGTCCAATGCCCTCCACATATTTGAGTGGTTATGAATATTATGTTACATTTATTGATGACTATTGAAGAAAGACATGGATATATTTCTTGAAATAAAAGGATGAAGTATTTGGAAAATTCAAGGAATTTAAAGACTTGATAGAGAATCATTCAGGAAAAAGAATCAAGACACTCAGAACAGACAATGGTGGAGAATATACTTCAAAAGATTTTGAATCCTTTTGTAAGGAATCTGGAATCAAGAGGGAACTAACTACTCGCTACAATCCTCAACAGAATGGTGTTGTGGAAAGAAAGAGTATGACCATTATGTAAGAAATGAAGACAATGATACATGATCAAGATCCTCCAATGCATCTATGGGATGAAGCAGTAAGGACGACAGTTTATGTACAAAATAGATTATCCCATAGTGCTCTTAGATTCAAGAATCTAGAAGAAATGTTCACAGGAAGGAGTTCTAAAGTGAGCCACCTCAAGATATTTGGTTTCCCAGTATATGTTCACATACCAAAAGAAAAGAGAACCAAGTTAGACCCTTCCAGAAAGAAGGGAATATTTGTTAGATATAGTGAAGTCTCCAAAGAATTCAAAATATACATTCCAGGATTCAATCACATGGATATTAGTAGAGATGTAACATTTGACAAAGAAGGAACTTTCAAGAGATCCAGAAAGTTTCAGCATGAAGAAGTATATGAACAAGATGTACCTCCCAGAAATGTAGAAGCTGCACCCTCTCGCAAAGATGAAACACTAGAATACCGTGATATGCTAGAACCTCAAGAACCTCCCACTATGAATATGTAACAAAAAAGAAAGCCTGCTTAGGTGTAGGGACCCCCATTTCGGGTTCCCCCCAAAAATTAACTTCCACGTAATTTGAACATGTAAGTATAATTAATTTCAGAACTTCCAGTACGATTTTTCAAAAGAAGATATAGAGGCCACAGATCTAGTTCTATCTATTGCTGTACATGAATGTCAATAAATAAAACTATATACCTAGATTTATTCATTCCACCACAAGAGTTAGCAAAATAAATAAACTAAATACTTCAAACCTATTTTTGATAGTTGGTCCAGCGAATCGATGGAGTCCTCGAAGTGGTTTCCGCATTATCCAATCCAATTTTCTGATGAAGTATTGAGTGACCCCTCGGTTGACATCGCTATCGTATCGGGGTTACTCTCCTTCACCCCGAACCCCCGAGCTAATGGGGTCGTAAGAACACACAAGCTAGCCTCCCGAAAGGATCTCCCAATCTCCATTCCGGCTAATCCCAACTCCAAGGATCATAACATAATCCGAGATTATGGTGACCATCTAGCATTAGGGAGCAAGAGATTTCCTTCTCTCCTTCTCCTCTCTCATTATATAACAAAACTTTGTGTGCCATGTGTCTGTCCATGCACATATTTAATTTAATTTAATAATTTAATTTCAATTATTCTTAAATACATGTGTCTCATTATCTCTAGTGTGCACCTAATTCCCTAAATTAGTGGGAGTTAGGTATAAAAGAGTCCTACTTTTTCTTTGGTTCTCTTTTAGTTTACTTAATATCTTTTTAATAAACTAGTTGTTTTTATTTATTTAATTTTTTTTAAACTAATAAAAACTTATAAAGAATTTCTTTCTCTTATTTATTAAAATCTAATTCCACAAAAAGTTAGTTATATATATATAGAGAGAGATAAATATATATTAATTTAAATTGTTTATAATATAAATATTTGCAAACTTTGAAGTTTAAGCTTCTAATAGGACTTTACTTATAATACTTCTAGTTAACTTTAGTTTTTCTCCTTTTCATAAAGTAGATAGGTGAGATACTTTAAACTAAACAAATTGTTTTTGTTTTATTTATTTTTCCAATTCAAATATTTCTTCTTTTCTCTTAAAAATAAAATAAAATAAAATAAGGAATATTATTTTATTTTAATTGTATTTTAATTTAGTCACTTGAATTTATCTTTGACAAGTTTTTAATTTCTTTAGGTGTTAAATAACATTATATTTTTCTTGTCCAGGTGCCTCTTCGGCGGGCCCTTCTGACAGTTTCATTTCTTCCTTCTTATGGGGAGTATTGCGTAGCGACCGGGAATCGTTAGCACGATCTCTCAACTACACTTCTTGGAGACTAAGGGATGTTGAGGGATAAAACTCTCCTTATTGCGTGCCCCTCAACTCATCGTATGCGACCAAATCATTATGGCCTTTCCCGTACGGCATACACTTCCCCGAGTGAGCTGAAACGGCTTCACCCATGCGTGAATTGCTAATTCAGAGTCGAAAGTCAGTCGTCGTACCCCTAAGTGTTCTTTCCATTCTTACGACCCTTATAATTCCCTTGTGGGTCAGTCGGTAAATCATCTTACCTGCCACTGCACACACTTAAGCGCACATTAGTAGCGCTGCACTATAAAATATTTCCATCATTCATTCTAGTATCTCATCATTCGAGCATACAAATTACTCATCATTTATTATCATGTCTTAGTCAATCGAGCATTTTCATCATTCATCATCATTTTCATTATAAAGCATTTTCATCATTCATCACCATTTTCATTATAAAGCATTTTCATCATTCATCATCATTTATCTGTCAGTCGAGCATTCATCTATCATTCATCATTCTATCTCAATTAGTTGAGCATATCTAACATTCACCATTCTATCTCAATCAGTCGACCATTCATTTATTAAGTAAAGTATCAATTTCTATAACTATCATTCATTGTGTCATTTTCATTTATCATTTGTCGTTATGCGAACCATCATGCGTTATTTAGTCATTCAAACATTTCAAATATTCAAAAGACCATTCTACTAAAGTTTATCTGGTCGGGTCACTTGGCAAGTGTCCTCAAGTCTATGGTTAGTCAAGGTCCCGAGGCGGGTATTACATTGGGAAATAGAAATTATACAAGAAGCAGAGAAGTATGGAGCTCCAGAAGGCTCCACAAGAGTAATCAAGAAGCCAAATCCATTTTCCAGTTATGTGGCTTTGATGTGTGATCTTGTAGATCAAGAACCTACCAGTTATAAAGAATATATACAGAAGAAAGAATGGATAGAATCAATGACAGAAGAAGACCAATCAATAATGAAGAATGATGTTTTGGATATAGTTCCTAAACAAGAAGGAAAAAGTGTGGTATCTTCCAAGTGGATCTACAAGATAAAGCATGCATCTGATGGAAGTATTGAGAAATACAAGGCAAGTTTAGTGGCTAGAGGATTCTCTCAGAAAGAGGCAATTGATTATGAAGAGACATTTGTGCCAATATAGAGGTACACTTCGCCAGTATAAAGGTACACTTCCATTAGAATCATCATGGCACTTGTATCCATGATGAAGTGGAGTTTACACTAGATGGATGCGAAGACAACTTTCCTAAATGGTGTGATTGAGGAAGAAGTGTACATAGAACAACCACAAGGGTTTGAAGTTGAAGACAGATGGAATCACGTATGCAAGTTGAAGAAGGCTCTGTATGGATTGAAGCAAGCCCCTAGAGCTTGGTACGGAAGTATAGATAGATTTTTAACGAGCTTGGGATTTACCAAAAGTAAAATTAACCCTAAAATTTACTTTAAGGTTATGGATGATGAACTTGTAATGTCCCCATTCAAATAAATGCATAGCAGGACAATCCCATCAATCCTACCAGTTCCCTAGGTTGAATGGGTACATTTGGAATTGGAATAAGGGAGAAAATGAACAATGTTTATACATTATAATAGTTCAATTACTTAATAAATAGGTTGAATAAATAAATTCAAGAGAAAGTCTAGGTGGAAAATGGTTTTGAAGACATATGGAGAATGTGGGACCCACACTAGCTTGATTGCTCATTGCCACATGGCATATCTCTCTTGCCATTTCGAATCCATGAGAAGGAAAACATTATTGGGTGAGTTGGTAAGTTCATACACATGGCATTGAGCATCTTATCGAATTGGGATGGAATGGCAACCTCCATGGAAGAGTAAGAGTCAAATTGGAAGCTTGTGGACACTTGGGCTAGATTCCCTAGCCCCTATGACAACAATGATGAAGCATCTATGACAAATTTCAGATATGACTTCCGACATCTGACCATTATGGCATGTCATCCCCAAAAATAGGCTCCAAGAAGGTGCTCATGGGAGTTGGAGAAGCCAAAGAGGTCCCTACTCGAATTGGGAGGAGATGGAAGGTTGGGAACTAGGGAGACGAGTGACAAATGTGGAATATTTCCTAAGTGGAAATCTCTAGAATCTAATGGGAGGAATTAGAACCATAGGAAGCTAAGGTTGGTTATAAAACATAGAAATCAAGTATGAGAATGGCTTTTGATCATTTTAGAAAATTGCAATTGTGTAAAGAGAGAGCTAGTGGATGACTAGTTTCTTGCCTTAGCCAATTTCGAGGGTGAAAGATTCCCATCCAAGTTGGTGTTTGGAGATGCCATTGAGGTATTTCATTGAGATTTAATGGAGTTTGTATTTGCAGGTATCAGCTGCAAGGAATCTCGTGGTTTCTTCTAATGCATCACATCCTCTCAACCATTTCCAGTTTTGAAGGCATATTCTTGCTCCTTGAGGGATTTCGCTTTGGGAGAGCTCTTGTACTTCTTGGGAGAGATTATCATTATGTATTTCTGATTGTGATAATATTAAAATACTCTTTTATTCATCTTCAGAAAGTATCAGGTCGAAATACCAAGTGTTTGCATGTAAAAATGATTATTAATGAGCATTCAATGACCATTTCCCCACTATATTGATGTATGCCATTGTAATGTTGAATATTTAGAATAAAAGAATGTTTCTATGATGTATTTATGATGAATGTAATTCCATTGATGATTGTTACAAGTTTCATGTTCAACACTTAACCATTTGAAGTCATTTTACACAGTTTATTTACATTTGGAGAAGATTTGGTGCCATTTCCCCAAGGGCCGAACTAGTGATTTTTGCAGTTGTTTGGGGGAAGGATAGAATAGAATTAATAAATGATTAATGGTTCCTATTATACCTTAATAAAATCCCTGAGACATACCCTACCTCTTTTTAGAAATTTGAGTGGGTTTGGAGGCATTTGGGAAGCCATTTTCAGTACTTACCCTGGGGGGATTTGAACATCCAATTGCTAGTGAAATTACATACTTTGTACAGAACCTTAAGGGATTTTGAAGAAGTCTTTTGGTGGCCATATATCATCCATGAACCTCATAATCAATTCCTATTATCATTCATATACCTCCACAGAATATTTGGGAGCATTTGGGGCAAATTGGAGACCTAGGCATCAAAACTAATCAAAGGTCGAAATTGGGGAAAAATTGAAAAATGGGCATTTTAATAAATTTTTTAAAAAGGGACATTACAAGTGGTATCAAAGCATGGTCTTGTCACCTGATGGTCTTGAAAAGGAGCCAAACAAATAAGCCACCACCCTCAAAACCTATAGTTGAACAGGTTTTTGTTGAAGAGGAAGTAGTAGGAGAAGAAGAGCTAATTTTTGAAGAAATCATGACTAGGGATGAAAAGGGAAACTCAGAATATAAGGAGAAATTTATTTCAGTCCTAAAACCTTTCTTTGAAGACATGAAAAAAAATACGATGAAGGGATTCGAATTAATGGCTAGTCAACTAGCAGGCCTTAAAGGAGAAATAGGAGGTAGTAGTAGTTCACAATCAGAAGAAAAGAAGACAATGAGTGGGCATATTTTCTCAAGCACAGGACCCCATAATGGACCCGGTGAATTTCAAAGCACACCAAGGTCTATTGCACCTAAATTTATTATACCCAAAGTAGAGCCCAACATTCAAGTGGATCTTAGTACCATAGCAAATGAATGGAATGATTTGAGTGAAGATTGTAAGAGAAGTCTACCATTTGATCAGTACTTTACTGCTGCAAAAAAATTAAAAAGAAAGGAGAACAATAAGGATCTAATCCAAACAAAAGAATTAAATTGTGCTATTGGTAAAATGTCACTTCCTACTTTTGATGGTTCCTCTCAAAATTCTGCTAACACTTGGGTGCAAAAACTAGATGTATATTTTCAGTTGAATCCTATGGTGGAGGAGGATGCATTAAAAATGGCCATTTTGCACTTGGAAGGAGATGCAAATGAATGGTGGTTTCATGGCCTGAAAACCTTGGGTCATGATCAGGTTAAAACATATCAGGAATTTGTTGACAGGGTACTAGCAAGATTTGAACAAAAAGATCTAGAATTGTCTTTCAAGGAACCAACTCAATTGAAGCAAACTGGGACCCCTACTGATTATATGATGAACTTTCAAAAATTATCACTGAGGGTGTCTGATGTGTCTATGGGGAGGTTGGTATTGCTGTTCATTGAAGGTTTGGATGAACCCTTAAAAGGTTTGGTCAAAGCACACAAGCCAACTACATTAAAAGATGCAATGAGCTTGATTAGGGATCTCCAAAATGTGCTTCCTAGAACAAGATTTCCTCCCAAGCCTAACTTCAAATTTGAAAATAAACCTTGGAAAATAGATGCATATGATAAGAAACCTTGGCAAAGAGATTCATTTGAAAAGAATAAGAAAGAAGGACTAAACAGGGATGAATTTCGAAAAAAGAAATTATGCTTCACATGCTTTCAACCATGGACACCGGGGAACAAATGTACTAAGGGAAAGGCTCAATACATAGAAGTATTGTATGATAATGATGAATATAATGGGGGCATGGATGAATATGGACATATTTCATATCAAGAGGAGGAATATGAGACAATAGTAGAAGAAGAAATACAAGAAGAAAATCAGCCTTCACCTGGCAAAGCAAGAATGATAGTACTTTCAAGAGTACCTTGCTATCATACTATCCAATGCAAGGGTGTGGTACTAGGAAAAAGAGATTCAATTTTGGTAGATGGATGGGACATACATAAATTCATTGATGCAGATGTGGTGGAGAAAAGGAAGATACATATTGAACCATTCGATGGCTTCATAGTTGTCATTCCCGGTCACAACACAATGCAGTGCAAAACATGGGTTCCAAAGCTGCAAGTCACCGTAGGTAACTATACTTTTGTTGATAGTTTTTATGTGATTGATGTTGCTGATACTAATGTGATTTTGGGAGTGCAATGGTTTTTTTCTATAGGAGAGCATACAATAAATTATCAAATTCCTGAAATGAAATTCCAAGATTCCAAAGGAGTACTAAGCGTTGTGAGAGGGAAACACACTTACCCAAATCAAGTAGTAACTTGCAATAGTATGAGATCTATATTGACGCATGGGGACATAGAATGGGATGCTGAATGTCATATCACATCTCCCAATCCAAACGTAAAGGTTTTTTAACACCCAAAGGAGATAGAGAGACTCTTGCAAAAATATGAATTTTTTTTTAGAGATCTTCCACATGGTAGACCACCAGATAGGGGGGTTGAGCACATTATTGTTTTTGAGGAGGGTACTTCACCCATTCAGATACCACCTTATAGACATCCTAGAAATTTCTTATATGAGATTGAAAAATCCATGCAAGAAATCCTAGTGTTGGGACTCATTAGACCAAGCTCTAGCCCTTATGCTTCTTCAATAGTACTAGTGAAGAAAAAAGATGGAACATTGAGAATGTGCATAGACTTTAGAGACTTGAACAAAAAGACTATCAAGAATAGGTATCCTATTCCTATGATTTATGAGCTCATGTATGAGTTACATGGGTCCAAATACTTCTCCAAAATTGACCTTAGATCAGGATACATCAAATTCGAATGAAAGATGAAGATGTGCAAAAGACTGCTTTTCGATGTCATTATGGCCACTTTGAATTTCTTGTCATGCCTTTTGGGTTAACTAATGCTCTAGACACATTTCAAGCATGCATGAATAGGATATTTTGCAAGCAACTAAGAAGGTTTGTTTTGGTTTTCTTTGATGACATTCTCATTTACAGTAAAACATGGGAAGAGCATTTGTAGCAATTAGAGATTGTGTTAAAATTTTTGCAAGAAGAGTCCTTATTTGCTAAGTTATCAAAATGTGAATTTGGGATGAAAGAATTACTGTATCTTGGGAACATTATTGAGAAAGAATGAGTGAAGGTACACATGGAAAAAATCAGGGCTATCTTAGAATGGTCATCACCAAAAAATATTACAGAATTAAGAGGCTTCATTGGGATATGCACCTATTACAAAAAATTTGTGAAAGGATTCTCCAAGTTGACTTCTCCAGTCACTGATTTGACTAAGAAGGATGATTTCAAGTGGGATGAAGAGGCTGAAAAGGCCTTCCAAAAGATGAAAGAGGTAATGAGTAGTTGTCCCATACTTTCACTTCCTGATTTTACTAAACCTTTTGTTGTGGAATGTGGTGCTTTAGGTGGAGGAATAGGGGTTGTCCTAAAGCAAGGCCAACACCCCATAGCCTTTGAGAGAAGAACGTTTCAACCTCATGAAAAAATTTACTCCATCTATGACAAATAAATGTTGGCCATTATGCATGCACTGGTCAAATTCAGACAATACTTGGTGGGCAACAAGTTTGTGGTGAAAACTGACCACAATAGCCTAAGACACTTTCTCACCCAAAAAGATATATATGAAAGGAAACAAAAGTGGGTAAGAAATATTCAAGCTTATGATTTTGATATTGAATATGTCAAAGGAAAGAATAATATAGTAGCAGATGCTTTATCTAGAATACCTTCTTTTTCTCTCATGGACATTGCCAAGGATTGGAAAAACATGCCACTAGTTGAATATGCCAAAGACCAATTTGCTTGTCATGTGTTAGATGGGATCAAAGGGGATGATAACTACATGATTTTGAATGGGCTAATATATTATAAGGGAATAATTTATTTGGTTTAGAACTCAAAGCTCAATTATAGGATTTTGCAAGAAGCACATGATTCCCCACTAGCTGGCCACCCGGGGATCTTCAAAACTTATAGGCAATTGAGGCAAAGGTTTTTTTGGAAGGGGATGAAGGAAGATGTCCAGAAATATGTGAATGAATGTAAAGTATGTCAGCAAAACAAATTATAACTTACTTCCCCAACTGGCCTATTGCAACCATTGCCCATTCTAGACCAAAAATGGGACAGTATCTCAATGGACTTCATCACCGGTTTGCCCAAATCTTTGGGTAAGGATTACATATATTTGGTAGTGGATAGGTTGAAAAAATTTGCTCATTTCTTTGTTGTTACATCATCTTTTAGTGCTGCACAAGTGGCTGATATTTTTTTCAAAGAAATCTTCAAATTGCATGGGCTCCCCAAGAGCATTGTTAGTGATAGAGATAGTAGATTCATGGGTTCTTTTTGGCAAGAAATTTTTAGATTGGTGGGCACTCCATTGACTCCAAGTACAAGCTATCATCCACAAACTGATGGACAAACAGAGAGGGTGAATCAATGGTTGGAAGGGTACCTAATAAACTATGTGGGAGAGTAGCAAAAAGCATGGGAAAAATGGCTACACTTGGGTGAGTTTTGCTACAACACTACTTATCATATGTCAATAGGGATGTCTCCTTTCAAAGCATTAAATGGTTATGATGCACTTACATTTTCTAAAATTATCTTTGGTGATAGTAGATCCCCAAAGGCTAAAGATTGGGTGGAAGAAAGCCAAGAAATTTTAAAGCTTTTGAAAGACAATTTGTAGGTTGCTCAAAATCAACAAAAACAATATGCTGATAGACATAGAGGAGAAAGTACCTTTCAGGTAAATGATTTAGTATATTTGAGGTTGCAGCCATATAAACAAACATCTCTAAAAAATAATGGAGCAAAAAAGCTAAAACCAAGGTACTATGGGCCATACAAAGTAGTTCAGAAGGTTGGAGAAGTAGCATACGAATTAGAACTTCCGGAAGGGAGTAAAATCCATAATGTATTTCATGTTTATTGTGTCAAGAAATCTCTTGGTCAGCAAATTGTCACTTCAAAAATACTTCCTCCTTGGCATGATGAAGGTCAGCTCACAATTGTTTCGGAAAAGATTTTGAAGACAAGGGAAAGGAGACTGAGGAGCATAATTATCAAAAAGTACTTAGTGCAATGGAAGGATTTACCAAGTGAAGATGCCACATAGGAAGAGTAGAATATTTTTCAGCATCAAAATCTGAAATTGCTTGAGGACAAGAAATCTTGGGTGGCGAGGACTGTAGTGTCCCCATTCAAATAATTGCATAGCAGGACAATCCCATCAATCCTACCAGTTCCCTAGGTTGAATGGGTACATTTGGAATTGTAATAAGGGAGCAAATGAATAATGTTTATACATTATAATAGTTCAAGTATTTAATAAATAGGTTGAATAAATAAATTCAAGAGAAAATCTAGGTGGAAAATTGTTTTGAAGACATATGGAGAATGTGGGACCCACACTAGCTTGATTTCTCACTGCTACATGGCATATCTCCCTTGCTGTTTTGAATCCATGAGAAGGAAAACATTATTGGGTGAGTTGGTAAGTTCATACACATGGAATTGAACATCTTAGGTCGAATTGGGATGGAATGGTAACCTCCATGTAAGAGGAAGAGTCAAATTTGAAGCTTGTGGACATTTAGGCTAGATTCCCTAGCCCACATGACAACAATGATGAAGCATCTATGACATCTATGACAAATTTTAGATCTAAATTCTAACATATGACCATTATGAAATGTCAGCCCCAAAAATAGGCTCCAAGAAGGTGCTCATGGGAGTTGGAGAAGCCAAAGAGGTCCCTACTCGAATTGGGAGAAGATGGAAGGTTGGGAACTAGGGAGGCGAGTGGAAAATGTGGAATATTTCCTAAGTGAAAATCTCTAGAAGCAAATGGGAGGAATTCGAACCATAGGAGGCTAAGGTTGGTTATAAAATACAGAAATCAAGTATGATAATGGATTTTTATCATTTGAGAAAAATGCAATTATGTAGAGAGAGAGCTAGTGGATGACTAGTTTCTTGCCTTAGCCAATTTCGAGGGTGAAAGATTCCCATCCAAGTTGGTGTTTGGAGAGTCCATTCAGGTCTTTCATGGATATTTAATGGAGTTTGTATTTGTAGGTATCAGCTATAGGACAACTTGTGTTTTCTTCTAATGCATCACATCCTCTCAACCATTTCCATTTTGGAGGCATATTCTTCCTCCTTGAGGGATTGCGCTTTGGGTGAGCTCTTGTACTTCTTGGGAGAGATTCTCATGATGTATTTATGATTGTGATAAGCTTAATATACTATTTTATTCATATTCAGAAAGTCTCAGGTCTAAATACCAAGTGTTTGTATGTAAAAATGATTATTAATAAGCAAACAATGACCATTTCCCCAATGTGTTGATGTATGCCATTGTAATGCTGAAGATTTCGAATAAAAAAATGTTTCTCTAATATATTTATGATGAATGGAATTCCATTGATGATTGTTACAAGTTTCATGTTTATAGATTAAGCATTTGATGTCATTTTACTCAGTTTATTTACATTTGGATAAGATTTGGTGCCATTTCCCCAAGGGTCTAACTAGTGATTTTTGCAGCTATTTGGGGGAAGGTTAGAACAGACTTAATAACTAATTAATGGTGCCTATGAGACCTTAATAACATCCCTGAGACATCCCCTACCTATGTTCAGAAATTTGAGTGGGTTTGGAGGCATTTGGGAAGCCATTTTCAGTAATTACCCTGGGGGAATTTGAACCTCCAATTGCTAGTGAAATTACATACTTTGTCTAGAATATTAAGGGAGTTTTCAGAAGTCTTTTGGTGGACATATATCATCCCTGAACCTCATAATCAATTCCTATTATCATTCATATACCTGCACATAAGATTTTGGAGCATTTGGGGCAAATTGGAGACCTATGCATCAAAACTAGTCAAAGGTCGAAATTAGGGAAAAAGTAAAAAATTGGGCATTTTAATAAAAAATTAAAAAATGGGCATTACAGAACCTATCATATTATTGCTATATGTGGATTATTTATTTCTGAAAGGAAATGAGAAACAGATTCTAGAGTGCAAGAAGAATCTCGCTGAAGAATTTAAGATGAAAGACCTTGGATTGATGCACTATTTTCTAGGTCTGGAAGTATGGCAGAGCCTAGAAAGAATCTTTCTCAACCAAGGAAAGTATGCTGTGGAAATCCTAAAAATATTTGATATGTTGGAATGTAAAGACATAGCCACACCCATGGATACCAACCTGAAGTTGTTAGTTGATGAATTGTTAGAGTTAGTGGATGTGACTCAGTATATATATATTATTGGGTCGTTGATGTATCTGACGAATACAAGGCCAGATATATGCTTTGATGTTAACACCCTGAGTAAGTATCTAGTTGAGCCTGGACGTGTTCACCTGGTAGCCGCAGAGCATGTGATGAGGTACCTGAAAGGTACAATAGACTTTGGTCTACACTATGTTGGAGATCATGACTACATATTGTATGGTTATATAGATGTATATTGGGATGGAAGTGTCTCGGACAGGAAGAGCACCTCAAGTGGATGTTATTGTCTGGGATCTGCCACGATCTCATGGTTTAGCAGGAAGCAGTCTAGTGTTTCTCTCATCACAGCTAAAGTAGAGTATATAGGAGCTTTTTCTACTAGCTGTGAAGCCATATGGCTTCAAAATTGATGTCAGGTATTTTTGACCTGGAGTTGGATACCATGGTGATTGCGAGATATGGTATAGAAGGGATCTATAAAGCTCCAGTATGTGAGCAATGATGAGCAAGTTGTTGATGTGTTGACTAAGCCTTTGTCTCGAGTGAATTTTGAGTACTTTTGTGACAAGCTTGGTGTGGTTCGAAAGGACCTTCCTCGAAAGGGCGATCAATGATGATGATGTTGTAGTGGGATTGTATCATCCCTGAAAATTAGTCCTAAAGTGATCCACATACTTTTGTCTCCATGATGTGGTTGGGATTGTATCATCCCTGGACATTAGTCCTAAAGTGGTCCGCATACTTTTGTGTCCATGATGTGGTTGGGATTGTATCATCCCTGGACATTTGTCCTAAAGTGATCTACATAATTTTGTCTCCGTGATGTGTTTGGGATTGTATCATCCTTGGACATTAGTCCTAAAGAAGTGATCCGCAGACTTTTGTCTCCGTGATGTGGTTGGGATTGTATCATACCTGCACATTAGTCCTAAAGTGATCCACAAACTTTGGTATCTGTGATGTGGTTAGGATTGTATCATCCCTAGGTATTAGTCTGAAAGTGATCCGCAAAATATTGTCTCCATGATGTGGTTGGGATTGTATAATCCCTGGACATTAGTCCTAAAGTGACCCTCAGACTTTTGTCTCAGTGATGTGGTTAGGATTGCATCATCCTTGGAATTATGTCTTAAAGTGAGAGGGATTTATCATCCCATAATTGCATCATGTGTGTTGCAGGTTATGTTGATGTAGATGATATTGTTGTTGATTGAGAGATCAAGTGTTGTTGTAGACAATCGAGTGATCGAGTGATGCAGAATATGAAGATCAAAGATGCAGACTCAGTGTTGTACAAGATGATGCTCCAGTACTGAAGATGTTGAAGATGTTCCAGTTGCTGATGTTGTTGAAGAAAGCTTGCGATGATTTATAGATGTATCACCTTGATGTTGTTGATGATTCTCTCTCTCCTTGCTCCTACAAATGATGTTGTTGTTGTCAGTAGAATACCCTTCTAGTTAAGGGTGAGTGTTGAAATATTGTAACTTTGAAGAATATTCTATTGTATTTTATTATTGTAATTTATTCGAAGATTTTTTATTCCTTTATCGGGATGTTATTATTGTATTTGGTTATCATAGAGTCACGAAGTAAAACCTCCCTTGTAAGTCGGGTCGATAGAACCCTCCATAAAGTAATATTATATTGTTTTGAGTCTTCCTAGGTAATTCGGTCCAAATAAGTTTGTTGGGGCCGACCTAGTTAGTGAAAAATTCAAATGGAAGATAAAGTATAAATAGGAGTGATGTGCTCCTCATTTGGACACACACTCTCACTTGTGTAATTTGCATAGGAGAGAGAGAGAGATATATCTTCAAGGAGAAGGAGCACTTGTTTGGGGTTTTGTCTTTGTACTTTTGATCATCTATATTGAGGAAGCTTTTCTGGGTTTTCTTTCTCTTGAGGGTTTCCGAGGATAAATCTGTGTCTATCTTGTGATTGTGTTTCTTTCAGTGATCCTGTATATGCTATCATTGTGAAATTGAATTGAATATTTATGCTACCTATCTTATCATATTGAATATTAACAATAACCCTAATGATCATTGCAATGAGACTTAAGAATGTTAATATTTGGTTGAGCTTTGATCTTTAATTCTTTTAGATGCAGAGACTTGAAACAATGAACTCTTTCTTCTTTCCATCGGATCAATGAATTATACAACCATAACACAAGATATACCATGGGGAAAATACTCAAAATTATGAGAAAAAAAACCCCAACAATTCTTCTTAGTATAATATAATGACTAGAAGAGAATGCTTTCTTTCACAAAATAGCATATCACTTTTAGAATATAAGATCACCAAACACTCTTATTGAAGATACAAAAGCGATAGAGAAGAGATATCAATCGAATGTGTGCCCAACACAATAGTAACAAGCACGAATAATACCCTCCACAAAGAGAAGCGCCTTTCCTTCAATGGAGAAGAGAATTCACTTCACACAGGGTTCATCAATCTCGTATAACATATTTATACATTCTTCTCTTCTATTTTTAACTTCTAACTTTAGGATGAACTCACTCTCAAACTGGATGTATTAATCTTGCATGTAGAGGTGTGCCCCACTTCTAATGCACTTTTTTATCTCATTGATTATTCACGTAGGAAGAAATCACCTCTTAACTGAAAGCTTGCCCACTTAGTTAGGTGGTTAACTTAAGTGTTGACATGCAAGTGTCACAACTCATGTGTCATATTTTAGTTTAACATAAGTGTCATCATGTAATAACACTTAGTTAACTAGATCTTATTTGTTGTCACTTAGTTAACTCTCTTTAACTGAAGTGTCATCTTTTAGTTTAACTAAAGTGAAAACACTTTAGTTAACTAGTCCTTCTTATTTAACACCTAGTTAACTGAAATCATGTTGATTGATTTACTTGAAGTGACCACTGTGAGTTCTTTAGTTAAATGAGGCATATCTTTAACTAATGCTTTAACTGAATCATTGATACTTAACTGAAGCTTTATAATTGAAGCTTTAACAATTCAAGTTCTCTTTAATTAGATCAAGTGTTTTCATGGTAAATTTCAAATTCTCTTGATCTCTATGATTTATCTTTTACTGCATGGTCAATATGTGCTAACTTTAATTATCCATCACATTAAATTATACTAAGAAGAATTATCAGATGTTGTGATCATATTATAGTATTCCAGACCAAATGATCATATACTAAAGTAATTCACTTTAGAGGTGATCAATCTCTAAAGGAGACTTAATAACAATCTGGTGATCATGGTTAATAATACACCACACAACATTAAATGATTTTAACAAGTAAAACATGACCTTTATATGGAAGTTCAACCTCTATACACGAGGTCCATATCATGGATACCTTTATATGGAAGGTTCACATGGTAATCATGACTTGACACACAAGTCCGGAGTCTTGTCCAACAAGACTTTACAACATCATTACTTTGATCAAGTACCTCTATATGGGAGGAATAACCTTTACACGGAAGGAAATCAAAGTTCTCACCTCTATATAGGAGGATCAATCTTGGCTACACAATATTTGTTTGGAGAATGTATCCTAATGTTGTATATTTAACACTTCCTCTCAGCAAGGGAGGAATTCTCTTCCATACCAAGATTTTATTGGAAGTATCTGAACTTTCTCACTGACAAAGGATTTGTTAACACATCTGTAATCTACTCATCAGTAGAAATGTACTGAAGTTTCACTGTACCTTTCTTGACCATGTCTCGGATGAAGGGATACTTCATTTCAATGTGCTTCAATCTGTCATGAACCACTGGGTTTTTGAAAATATTGATACAACTCTGATTGTCACACTTAATAACTGTAGGCTCAAGCTCTTCACCGATAAACCTTGCAAGTATCTTTCTGAGCCACACTGCTTCTTGACAAGAAACACTAGCAGCTATGTATTTTGCTTCGGTAGTGCTCTTCGCTATGGAGCCCTGCTTCTTGCTGGACCAAGATATCATATCTAATACTAGGCTATAACAGTAGCCGAATGTACTCTTACGGTCCATGATGCTTCCTTCCCAGTCTAAGTGTGTATAACCAAGTAACATGACTTATCCACTGGAGGCATATCTGGGTCCATATGAAATTGTACCTTTAAGGTACCTAAGCACATGATTAGCAATTGTCCAGTTTATGTGTCTTGGATCAGACATAAATTGACTCAGAATGATCATAGCATATGTAATGTCCCTAGTTAGGAATTTTATTAAAATTGCAATTTTTCACTTTTTTCCTTGGTTCGACCTTTGACTAGTTTCGATCTCTAGGTCCCAAATTTGCCCCAAATGATCCCAAATATTATGAGAAGGTATATGAATGATATTAGAACATAAATATGTGTTTCATGGATTCCTTTGTACCTTTAAAACACTTCTGCAAATACTCTTTCAATTCTGGTCAATGTAGGTAACTTTACTAGTGATTTCCCTTTGACTAGTATTGGTCTCTAGGTCTCAATTTGACTCCAAATGCCTTCAAATCTTCAAGGAAGGTTTATGAATGATATTATGAATTGAATATGATTTTCAGGGATAACATATGGCCACCAAAAGACCTCTGCAAACTCTCTTAAGATTCTGGACCAAGTATGCAATTTTACTAGTAATTTGGGGTTCAAATCCCCCTAAGGTAAGTACTGAAAATGGCTTCCCAAATGCCTCCAAACCCACTCAAATTTATGAACAGAGGTATGTAATGTGTTAATTATGTTATTAAGGTCTCATATGCACCATTAATGGTTTATTACAACTGTTCTCACCCTCTTCCATTCAACTGCAAAAATCCCCAATTCGACCCTTGGGGAAATGGCACTATTTCTTCTCCCAATGCAATTAAACTGAGTAAAAATGCTTCAAATGCTCAAGTACAGTACATGAAACTTGTATAAGACATCCATGGAATTATATTTATCACAAATATATCAGAGAATCATCCATTCATTCGAAATCATCATCAATATATTGGCTCACAACAAGGTAGTGGGGAAATGGCATTGTTCTTCCATTAAAAATGAGATTTATACATTTCTACTTGGAATTTAGACCTGAAACTTTTTGGAGATGAAGAAAAGAGTATTTAATTCATATTACAAAAGAAATGGGGCATTAGAAGCTCCCCCAAAGAGTACAATAGCTCACCAAAAACGCCCTCCCTCAAGGATCAAGAATATGCCATCAAAATTGGAAATGGTTGAAGGAGCGAGCTGCAATAGAAGAAACCATGAGCTGCCCTGTAGCTTACACCTACAAATAAAGACTCCATTAAAGCTACAAATGAAATGTCTGAATGGCCTTTCCAATTGCCAACTTGGATGGGAATCTTTCACCCTCGAAATTGGCTAAGGCAAGAAACTAGTCATCCACTAGCTCTCCCTCTTCACAAATGCAATTGCAAATTCTACAAATGATAAAAAGCCATTATCATACTTCATTTCTACATTTTATAACCAAAATTAGCCTTCTAAGGGTCGAAATCCTCTCAATAGATTCAATAGATTTTCATTTAGGAAATATTCCACATTTGCCACTTGTCTCCTAGTTCAAACCTTCCATCTTCTCCCAAATTCGATTTTGAGTCTCTTTGGCTTCTCCAACTCCCAAATTCGCCTTCTTTGAGCCTATTTTTGGGGCTGACATGTCATAGTGGTCAGATGTCAGAGGTCAGGTCTGCAATTTGTCATAGTTGTCATAGATGCTCCATCACTGGTGTCATAGGGGCTAGGGAATCTAGCCCAAGTGTCCACAAACTTCCACTTTGACTCTTTATCTTCCATGGAGGTTACCAATCCTTCCCAATTCGACCTAAGATGCTCAATGACATGTGTTATGACTTACCAACTCACCCAAGAGTGTTCACATTCCCATTAATTCGAATTTTCAAAAGCGAGATACCATGTATTATGAAAAATCAAGCTAGTGTGGGTCCCACATCCTCCATATGTATCCAAAACCATTTGTCACTTAGGATTTCTCTTGAATTTCTTTATTCACTCTATTTATTAAATACTTGAACCCTTCTAATGTCTAAACATCATTTATTATCCCCCTTATTCCAAATCCCAAAGCTTCCACCCCAAACCTAGGAAACTAGCAATTTTCCTCCTTGGCAATTATTTGACCCTTAACATCAATTTTACAAACTCTAATGAATATGGCTAATGTGATTAGGCCATTGTGACCCAATTCCAAATTTGGGACATGACAGCATAACATATGTCATGCCTCGAATGTATCAAGTACATTAGCAAGCCTATAAGTTGTCTATACAAAGTTGGATCTACTGGATCTGATCCAGATCCTAACTCATGATGTTTCCTAAAATTGGAAACCATGAGTGTAGTCATAGATTTGCAATCTACCATGCCAAACATGCACAATATATCCATAGTGTACTTCCATTGATATAGAAAAAATTCATCTTTTCTTTTCCACATATCAAGGCCAAGAAAGTAGTGCATTAGTCTTAAGTCTTTCATCTCGAACTTTGATGTGAGCTCCCTCTTGCACCAAGCAATTAGATGTCCCTCTCCAATGAGAAAAAAAACATCAACATACAAAACAAATATCAACGGTTGGTACTTCACTACTTTGAAGTACAAATTTGGATAAGCTTCACTCTTACAGGAACCTAGTTTCTTAAGGTAGTTATCAATTCTAGAGTACTAAGCCATGGGGGCTTGCTTAGTCCCATATATAGATTTATTTAGCTTGCAAACATGGGACTCCTTCCCATGCACCACAAATCCTTCAGGCTGCTAAATACAAACCTCTTCCTCAATATCACCATTCAGGAAGGCTATCTTCACATCCATTTGGTGAAGTTTCCATCCTAGAAAAGATGCAAGTGCAATGATTGCTCGGATTTTGGTGTATATTTCCACAGGTACAAAGGTATCATCATAATCGATTCCTTCTTTATGAGAGAAACCTATGGCAACGAATCTGGCTTTATACTTCTCAATGCTACCATCCACAGCATGCTTTATCTTGTAAATCCATTTGGAAGTCACTATGGATTTCCCATCATGTTTGGGAACAACCTCCCAAACATCATTCTTCATTATAGAGTTGTACTCTTTTGTCATTGCATCTTTCCAAACTTGCTTCATTGCAAATTCTTCATATGAGGATGTTTCTGAATCACTGATGTGACTCATCAGTGCAACATACCATGGATATCTGTCAGGTTCCTTGCGCTCTCTGGATGATCCTGCTTGTGCTCCATGTTTCTGTGCATTTTGTAAGATGTCTCGGCACCAAGCAGATCTTCTTTTAGTGGGAGGTTCATCAAGTGACCTCTCAACTAGTTCTATTGGTTCTTCAGGGGCAAGCGAATTTGAGGCATCTTCTGGTTTCTCCCTCTCAAACTCTAAGGGGGAGAATCAAACTCAGGACCTCCATATCTTAATCACATTGAATCTCTTTCAATATTTTGAAAGAAGCTTCCTCATGGAAGGTAACATCTCGATTGAATTCAATGTGTCTCTCACCAAGTACATATATTCAGTATGGTTTGGATGACCCGCTATAACCCACAAAAGTGCCTTTCTTTTCAGAATGCTCCATCTTTGTTATTTTTTCTTTCGGTATGTGAATATATATTGGGCTACTGAAGATCCTCAAGTGTGATATGTCTGGTTTCTCCCCAGTAAAAACTTCTTCTGGCGTCTTCTCATCTAGAATTTCATGCGAACTTCTATTCTGTATGTACACAGTTGTACAGGTGGCTTCTTCCCATAATGAGGTAGACATATATTGATCATGCATCATGGCTGTTGCAACCTCACATATGGTTTTATCTTTCCTTTCAGAAACCCCATTTTGTCAAGGGTTGTAAGGTACTGTTAACTGTCTACATATTCCTACATCGCTTCATAGTTCATTATATGAATCTGAATAAAATTCACCTCCATTATCATACCTTAATGCAAAGATTTTATTTGATGCAAAAAGTGTAAGCACGAAAACATGAGTACCAAGAGAGAATTAACAAAGTTTTAATTATAGATTCATGTTCATTAGCTCAAGTCATTAGATGAAATTGGGAATTTGAAATATGTGCGAAAGAGACAAATATCTCTTAGAATTATTTATATGGAATAATTTCATCATAAAAAAAAAGAGAAAATGGAAAGTGACCTGAATACTTAAAATAAAATAATCTTCCCTTGATACTATGTGCTAACTTGTTAAAAAAAATTGTTTTATTTACAACTAAAATACTTTTATCTAACTTTACTATACTAAATATTAAAAGATCTATAATGTAAATAAACTATTAAAAGATCTATAATGTAAATAAACTTTGTTATATACATGTACACTACACATTAATATATTTAAAATAAAATTGAAATCATGTATGGAAACAAGGATAGTTTTTACAAAAAGTAAATAAAATATAACTTTAAAAACTTTAATATATACACAATACCAGGGTAATTTTTAAGACCGAAATTTCGTCAATTGGCTATTTTTTGGGTTTTTTTCAAAACTAAATTCGCTATTTGGCCATTTTTAGTCTCTAATATTGCCTATATTTACATAAAATATATATTTTTATCATAATATTCGCCAAAATTTACACATTTCAGTAGTAAATTGTATGTTTCATATTTAATATTCGCCTACCTATCGATATACATGTTTTTTTCAATCCAAAATAATCGCCTATGATACTATACTTAAGTATAATACTAGAATCCTTAAAAAATACCTTGCACAATACATCTTTAATTATTTACAATTTTCATATTTTTGTGTTGCATGGAAAAAATTTCAATGGATAAAGTCCTCTTTGAGATCATATGTCAAGCAGAGATAGATCTTATAAAAATTAATACTTTACCTAATGAAGATTTCAAAGCTCATCTTCAATTTGGAGATAAAGCCTATTCAAGGCATATAACTGAGTTGGATAAGCTCAATATGTAAATCATATAAATGTTAAGGAACACTCACGAAGCCAAAAGATTTATTTGACACAAAACATCAAAATCACACAACCTTATAGCATGAGCCCAAGAATCGACAAGGATCAAAAGATCATGGAAGCTCTATCAAAGGATACCATCAAACCAAGCATTGAAATTAAACAATTCAACTCAAAATCAATGTGTTTACAAAGTTATGGATGGGCACCATAAAATTTTGCAAAATTTTAAAGGGTATTATCGGTGTTCCAACAAATGGCACGAAGAAGCAATTATCTCTGATTAAAAATGATCTAAAGATTTACAAACGTAAGGAATTAAAAGATAAAGGTTTTCCTGTCATGCTAATTTCTAAAAACATGAGGTTTTAAATATCCTCAATGATTTATATAGATAAATTTGAACTTTAAAATTTTTAAAATATATATATATATATATTCCCATTATTATCCAAACGAACTTTAAAAGAATAAGAAACTAGTTTAATGATGAATGAAACATACTTTATCAAGAATCGATTCTAAGGAAAAATTAGGTATTCATGTGAGTAAATACTATATGAGGATGGACTTAATACTACAAGAATGGCCCTATTGTTAGCAGGCATCCATAGCCTCGACATGGTTTCCTTTTAAACCAAATTAGATGCTCTGATCCCATTACATTGATTAAAGGTACATAGTTAAGCATCCTTCATATTTGCTACTGGGATAGTAAACTTAGAATCCTTTTAAAGGCATGGGATGACATGCAGATTCTGAAAGATTTACATTTGAATTTTAATGTATTTGAATTTAAATATGGAATCTCTTATGTCACATACGGAGCCACTACTGCCAACAGACGTCCATAGCCTTGATAGGTCATCTCTTCAACCCGTTTTACCTAAGTACTCTTGTCCCAGAAAGTCAAAATAACAAGGAGTTAAAACTATAAGTAGTTTAAGTTAATTTCAATAGATATTGTATATCAAATGGGGGAGAAAGTCTAAAGACTCGTTAAGAGACAGGATGGTGTAAAATGTTAAATGATTGCTAGTATCATTGACTTCCCTTAGTTTGTAAAGACAAATTCCCTTAAAAGTAAACATAATTGAATATTTATGTTTCTTGAATGGATATAGTCTTTGGATAATATTGTAAAACTTTTTCTTATTTTTCTAATGATAGTTCGAAAATAGATGTTTCAAAATCAGGTACTTTTTGTATCATGATAAATAGTCCTTAGCAAGACAGCAATTTCCTTAAGCAAAACTATAGATTTGTATAAAAGAGATATAAAGATATACTCAAGAATAAAACCAAATGCTATATTTTATTTACAACCCTCTTTATTGAAATCCACACAAGCTAAAAACAAACCACACAAAATTAAAAAATCAAACAAATTCTAATAACTCAAATGTATATGGAAACAAAAATAAAATTCAAATCTTAAATAAATTAAGAAGCAAAAAGCATGTAAAAATAAAATAGCATAAAGCCTTTAAAAAATCAACATCTCTTAGAAAATGAATGAATTAGAATTATAAATTTAGAAAGACTAAATAACAAGGGATACGATTATAAATTTGAATTTAAATCTCTATAAATTCTTTAATAAATGTATTTCTATAAAATAATTGTGATAGAAATTAAAAATGAAAAATGTATTTCTATAAAACAATTGTGATAGAAATTAAAAATGAAAATAAACATAAGTAAGATGTTATAAACTAGATTAGGCCCCTTTTATTCTAAAAGAAACATAAATATAACATCCTATATTAAATGCATAAAATGAAAATCAAGTCTAAATAAAATTTGACATCTCATAGAAAAATTATGCATTAAAATCATGATATAAGAAAGAAAGAAGAAATTATATTAAAAAATAAGAAGTTTAAATTGTTGTAAAATAGGATTTCCTTCAAAGTATGATTAAGATAAAATTCCAATATAAGAGATGTTTAATAGGGTAGGCATTTTATTGAAAGAGAAAAGAAAAAATTCTAAAAATAAATCATAAAATAGGTGGGTGTACTTGTAACATTAATTTCAAGAAAAGTGAAATCTAATCTACACCTACACCTAATCTATGCTACTCTAAAAACAAGCAACAACTAAATAAAGTCAAATTTCCAATGCAACCATCAAAGTATTGGAAGACTTGCAAGAAACAGAAGTCACCAAAACATAATGAAAATACTTGAAAACTAGAATCAAAATGAAATGCATTATATTGATTATTATGAAATTTACATACAAATGAAGGAAATGCAATCTTACCATTATGTTCTTTACGTACAAATAAATAAAATAAATCCTTCTCATTTTTTGCAAGATGAGACTGTTCTATAAATTGTGCAATTCTATCGTAATATGTACAATGATCTAGTGGAATAAAACCTAACTTATCCAAATCAATGGGAAGAACCAAAGCACTAGGAGGGGGTTTCAGAATAAAATCATGAAAAGATAAAGTTTGTGAATGAAATCAAAAGGATCTAGTATCAAAAGAAGAAGTAATGTTTCTTAATGATTCAACAATGAAAGGCAAACCAAATGATCCAAACTTATGGTGAGCATCCCTTATATAAAATGAATCATCAAAATTTGGATTATCATCAACATAGTTAGGTTCTTCATATGAATGAATCCCATGAGTATAAAATTGTTTAAATTCACAAGGAATCATTTCAACAATTTCTTCTAAAGTTTTCCTAATGAAGATATCTTATGTCAAAACTTCTTATGTTTTAAAACATTGAGAAGGGAGAAGATCTAATGCTTTTACAACTTGTAATCCATGATCCTCATTAAATGTATGAGAATCTATAATGGTTAATATATCTCTAGAATTAGATTTTGAAAGCATGTCATTAGAAAACTCAAACAAATTCTTAAGAAAATCAAAATCAGAAAAGAGATCGGGATATATAGAAAAATCAGAATTAGAGATAGTAAAATTGAAAGAATCTCTTGAATGAAAATAATCATTAGTACTTAAATTTTGAAGAGACTTATGTTTTACTACCTCATCATCGTAAATAAAATTTAGTGATTCACCTTCAAATCTAAGGCTAGGATAAAAAAAATTTGTATAGTTAATAAAAAACCCTTCATGTAAATATAGCTTCTCATTATGAAATTCTTGAAAATAATCATTCGTCTATTTTGAAACACATATAATTTGTTGATCATAATTAATGTTTTCTTCTATTTGATAATCAAAATTTCCAATCTCTTCTAAAATCATATCAAGGTACTTGAAATCATTAGTTGAAAATTTGTGCTCATTAATACATGGATTGGACGAACAAAATTTAGAAGAAGACAAAAGTACATTTTGATCTAAAATTAACTCATATTGATTCATCTTCATAAAAGAAGGTAAGGAGACACCATTCACATTTTCATTTGAAACTTGAGGAGAAGCTAAAGATTCTAAACTTTGTGCGTTAGGGATTTGTAAAACATTGACAAAAGTAAAGAAACCATGAGGATTGGATAGACCATTTTCTACAACTTATTCTAGATTGGATGGTAGATAAGATTCATCTCGTGAGGAAACCTCTTGAGATTCATCATCCAGGATTTCACACAAGGAGAGAAGTAGAAAATTTTGAAAACATTTCATGTAAATTAAATTCTGAAAGTAGATCAGTAAGATGAAATTTATAAATGACATGAGCAGTTCTTACAGATAAATATTTCGAAGATTCTATTTCCTTTTGTTGCAGTCCCTGCAACTCATTACACACTTTATTGAAATCATAATTGTCAAAATATTCTAAAAATAGATCTACGAATTGGAACCAAGTATAAATGGAATAAGATGAAAATGTTTCCAACCAGGCCTTGATTCGACATCTGAAAGTGAGGGAAAATAACTTGAATAAATCATTATCATAAATGACATTATACTTTATACATTTGTCCAAACATTTAATAAGAAAGTCTTCATCATATATCTTCCCTTCACCGTCAAACTGAAGTTTGGAAAAGTGTTTGGCTACTTTAATGGGAATTTCTACATATGGAATATTAAAAACACATTTCCATAAAGGGATTTGGGCATGAGCCATTGTGAAATTATTAAATTGAAAACTGCCTCAAATGACTTCAGGTGTCAGATGGCCCTCCATCTAGCGCCATTTTGTTGACACAAAATTCCACACCTCGGTCAACAAGGGGCCATCAACCCAATCCAATGGTTTTCAACACCTCTCAATCTTTGCAAGTGGTTGATGCCAACGGATTTTATGACTGAGTTGGCCGGATTTACACTAACCTAATCTAAACTAAGAATGAAATAAATTAAAATATAATTAAAACTAAATTGAACACACCAAAATTAATAATGTTTTACTTACAAAGGATGATCCAGGAAGATTCAAGGTAAATGAGATGAAAGATCCTTACTTTAATGGCTACACTTTTTCTGGGTTTGTCACACCTGGGACAACCCTCTAGCAAAAGCTAGAGACTCTAAGGAAATGTCCCCAGGACCTCTGTGGAAACCCAATGGATTTTGGTGCAATTTCGAAATCAACTAGATATTGGGAATGCTAACTTGATGACCCTTACCACCCTATAGTTGACTAACATAGGCTATGTTAAGGTCAACTAAAAATATCTACATCTTTTACAAATTTACAATGATTTACCCGACAAGTCTCGGGGGAAAACTAAGAGAGCTACAACTTAAACAGTTGCAGAATGTATTACAGCTGCAGAGTGAAAAAATGTTGTAGAATGCAGAAATATTATGCTAGAATCTAATTAAAAAAATAAAAAAATGAATAGAATAAAACTAATCCTATCCCATTGGAGATGAGTAATTGAATCAAACCTATGTCATTCTACATATTAAACCTGCAATAATTGAATCCAGAGAAACATTGCTTTATCTAATTCCAATAACTTTAAATAAATTAAAACTTATTTACGAAACTACAGAGACTCGGTCATATAGAATCACAAAGGAGTTTTAAATTTGCAGACCGAATTAATAATGAAATTTTAGAGTGGTGTACACATATATATAAAACTATTACCATCTATTTATGAATGAGAATTCATAAATAAAACAATAGTATACCCTTTATTAGAAATGGAAACTCAATCATAACATCTAACTCAAAGGCTCATGAAGATAACAACCAGAATTACCAGAATATAAGACATTCTATTACATGCATAAAAATATCTCCAAAAAAAAATCATATTGTCTCATTTAAAATGTAGTATACCAATCCACAACATAGTATCCTCAATTGCAAGGAGTGCTCTCGATCTCCAATTCTTTCATGTACAATACAATGATACAAAATTAACCAGAGCATAGATAGAATACATTCATCTCTCTAGTGTAAAGAGGTTCCCCCTTTGCAATCGAATTTTTGTTTATTATATAGAATATCAAATGCAACAGAAATTGAACTTCACTTTCTCAACTAGAAAGGTGAATCCCTTAATCTTTTGAGCAATATTCACTTCATTTTTTTGAATCTTCATCTTCCCATTCTCTCTGCAATCCTGCATAATCTAGAACCACTTTCTATTCCTGTTCTAGGTAATCTGGACACACTACTACACATGTAGGTGTTTTAAGACATTTTTTAAAGACGATATCCATGTTTCATCGTTAGTCAGGGGAATCTTTTTGTCTTTTATTGGACTGTTTGACTTTTTGTCATGACTGCGATGAAAGAGGGTTTTCATTTAGTAAAAAAGGGAAAGAAGTATTTCCTTTTTTCACCGTAATACTCTTGTTATGATCTTAAGAGGAGTTCCATCCCCACCACCTCTAGGAAAACTCTCATCCCATAAAGAGGTGCCTCTCATGACTCGGATAATATCAGTCGTCTTCTGCGCGTAGATGAATTTCATGTTGAATATTGTAACTTCTAAGAATATTATATTTGTACTTTATTATTCCGGAGATGTTTCATCCCTCTGAGGTGACCCTATTGTATATCTAGAGATGTTTATTCCTCCAATGGATTGTGGTAACTAGGGTTATTAGATATCGTATGTGGGGGTTGGCCATGAGTTTATTTGTTGGGGTTATTAGACCCTCTTAGGAGAGGTCGGCCCCATAGGGTAAAAAGTCAGTCGAGAAACAAGTATAAGTAGAGGAGGATGATTCTCACTTATCACACACTTCCATCACTCGAAAAGTAGCGCACATCTGAGAGAGAGGTCTGCATAGGAGGTAGAGAAGGAGCTCTAGTGTTGTACTACATCTTGTATTTGGTTGATCATCTTATTGAGGAAAGCTTTGCTGGGTTTTCTACCCCATGAGGATTTCCCAGGGTAAAATCTCTGTCTATCTTGTGATTGTGTTTCTTTCAGTGATCTTGCTAGTCAAATTAGTTTAAACTTAACATGGTATTAGAGCTAGCCTGAATAGGACATCTTTCACAAGGTGAAAATATCTCTCTCTCTCTTCGGTGAAAATTAGGGTTTCTGCAAAAGTTAGTATTTTTGGATTCTGATTACATGGTTGGATAGCCCTTCTCAAAATCGAACTTTTGAGCACTAGATTGAACTTTTTGGTTGGGTATAATTCTGGGAAAGTCAAACCGTAGTTTGACCCAAAAGTGCGATAAACCAGAAATCCTGTTGCAGATCCGGAAGGTGAAAAGTTGAAGTTTCCCGAAGCAGAACACACCAAAACTTTCATTAAAGCACATCTCCTGGTAAGTGTTATTCTATCCCTTGAGAAACTTCAATCTCTTTGATCCCTAAAGAAGATGGCTCCAAGCACTAAGCTTGAAGACAAGCTAGAGGGTATAGAAAATTTTCGAGCATGGAAATACAGAATTGGCCTCATTCTTGAAGAGAATGATATTGTCCAGTATATCAAGGATGAGATTACAGAACCTGAAGAAGATGAAGCTAAAGAGAATTATAGGAAGGATTTGATTAGAGCAAAGAGAATCATTGCTGATTCTATTAAAGACCACTTGATTACCCAAGTGGCATCCAAGAAGACCCCAAAGGAAATGTATGATTCCCTAGGAATAATGTATGAAGGGAGGAACATCAATAGGAAGATGAACCTAAGATCTCAGTTGAAGAATACCAAGATGAACAAAGGAGAATCCATTCAAGACTACTTCTCAAGGGTTTCCCAAATCAAGGAACAACTAGATGCCATTGGAGATACCCTTGATGAAGATGAACTTGTAATGACTGCTCTAAATGGGCTCACTAGACCTTGGGAGTCATATATACAAACTATGTGTGCCAGAAAAGAAAGTATGAAGTTTGATGTAGTATGGGAGGATTGCATTCAAGAAGAAGCTAGGGTAGCCAATAGAGAAGCCCTTCTCAAGGAGGATGACCAAGCCTTGGCTACTCACACCAAAAGAAAAAGAAAGGGTCACTTCAAGAAAGTTGACCACAAGGAGTCTCAACCTTCCCATAGATTTAAAAGGAGAAGAGGAACAAACTCAGAAAGAGACCTCTCCACAGTCCAATGTTTCAATTGTCTTAAACTAGGACACATTGCTAGAAATTGTACTTCACAAACAAAGAAGAAGAAGTTTGTTCACAAAAGACATCATGCACATATGGTAGAAGATGATAGTGGAGAAGAAGAAGAAGAAGAAGAAGAAGAGGAAAGGCCTCGAAAGAAAAGATCTAAAGTAAAGAAAGAAGATGTAGAAGAATATGTTCTATTTTCTGCACTCTCTGGGTCCTAGAGAAGATACATGGCTCATCGATAGTGGTGCTTCAAAGCACATGACAGGTCAAAATAAAAATCTCTCAAGACTTGAAGAAAAGACTTTTCCACAAAAGGTATCTCTAGGAGATGATTATCAATATCCCATCAAGGGAATTGGTGAAGTAAGTTGTAAGCTTGATTTTGGAACACCATTGAAGATGAAAGAAATTTTATATGTACCAGGTTTGAAGAAGAACCTACTTTCTATCTAAGCTCTAGATAAGAAAGGCTTTAGAGTTGCATTCACAGATGGACAAGTACTTATGAGGCCCAAAGGAAAATCAATTGAGGATGCAATTATTATTGGTGAAGAAGAAGGAGGTCTTTACAAACTCAAGGGTCATCCAGAATCTTCCCTTGTCCATGAAACCACTAGCCCCAGTGAGCTATGGCATAGAAGGCTTGCTCACATTAACTACAAAGCCCTACCTTATGTAAGCAAGGTAGTTATAAGACTACCAGACTTAAAGGTTGATCATAATGGCACATGCAAAGGATGTGAAAAAGGGAAGAATATCAAGAACACATTTCCAAAGAGCGAAACAAAGACTAAGAACATCCTAGAGTTAATACATTCAGATGTATGTGGACCAATGCCCACCACATCTCTAAGTGGGTTTGAATACTATCTCACATTCATTGATGACTATTCAAGGAAGAATTGGATATACTTTCTAAAAGGAAAGAATGAAGTCTTTGGAAAATTCAAAGAGTTCAAGGCTTTGATAGAAAATCACTCAGAAAAGAAAATCAAGATTCTCAGAATAGATAATGGTGGAGATTATACTTCAAAGGATTTTGAAGACTTTTTTAAGGAAGCTAGAATCAAGAGGGAACTAACCACTCCCTACAATCCCCAACAAAATGGGGTTGCAGAAAGAAAGAATAGAACCATCATGGAACCTGTAACGACTATGATACATGATCAAGACCTACCCATGTATCTATGGGATGAAGCAGCTAGGACAACAGTCTATGTACAAAATAGACTATCCCATAGTGCTCTTGAATTCAAGACTCCAAAAGAGTGTTCACAGGAAAGAAGCCTGAGGTAAGTCATCTCAAAATATTTGGATCTCCAGTGTATATTCACATTCCAAAACAAAAGAGAACCAAGTTGGCTCTTTCTGGTAAGAAGGGAATATTTGTTGGATATTGTGAATCATCTAAAGCTTTCAGAATTTACATCCCAGGTTTTCATCATATGGAAATAAGTAGAGATGCGTCATTTGATGAAGAAGCAGCTCTCAAGAAATCTAGGAAGTGCCAACTTGAAGAAGTCTATGAAGAAGATACACCTCCTAGAATTACAGAGGCTGTGCCCATCCCTGAAGATGCTACACCAGAAGACCATGACATGTTAGAACCACAAGAACCCCTCATTACAAACTTATCTAGAAAAAGAAGGCCAGCATGGGCTAGAGAGATTATTCAAGGAGTTGAAAAATATGGAGCTCCTGAAGGCTCCACTAGGGAAAGGAAGAAACCAAAGCTAGTATCCAACTATGTGGCCTTGATGTGTGACCTTGTGGATCAAGAACCTACTAGCTATGAAGAGGCAGTTCAGAAGAAAGAGTGGGTAGAAGCAATGACAGAAGAATACCAATCAATAATGAAAAATGATGTTTGGGATATAGTTCCCAAACCAAAAGACAAAAGTGTGGTATCTTCCAAATGCAAATTCAAGATAAAACATGCTACAGATGGTAGCATTGAAAAATATAATGCAAGATTTGTAGCCAAAGTATTCTCTTAGAAAGAGGGAATTGACTATGAAGAAACATTTGCACTAGTTTCTAGGTACACTTCCATGAACTATCATGGCACTTGCATCTATGATGAAATGGAAATTACACCAAATGGATGTTAAGACAGCCTTCCTGAATGGTGTGATTGAAGAAGAAGTGTACATAGAACAACCACAAGGATTTGAGGTTAAATATGGGAGAACACATGTATGCAAGCTGAAAAAGGCTTTATATGGATTGAAGCAAGCTCCTAGAGCTTGGTACAGAAGGATTGATAGTTTCCTAACAAGCATGGGCTTTACCAAGAGTAAAGCTGATCCTAATCTTTATCTCAAAGTTATGGATGATTAACCTATTATATTATTGCTATATGTAGATGATCTATTTCTAACTGGAAATGAGAAACAAATTATCAAGTGCAAGAAGAAGCTCTCTTCAAAATTTGAGATGAAAGATCTCGGATTAATGCACTACTTCTTAGGTCTAGAAGTATGGCAAGAATCAAAAGGAATATTTCTAAATCAAGGTAAGTATGCTGTGGGGATTTTGAAAAGATTTGATATGTTGGAGTGTAAAGCCATGGCCACTCCCATGGACTCCAACTTGAAGTTATTAGTTGATGACTCATCAGATTTAGTAGATGTGACTCTATATAGATATATTATTGGGTCATTGATGTATTTGACAAATACCAAACCAGACATATGTTTTGCTATAAATACCTTGAGTCAGTATCTAGTGGAACCTAGAAGAGTTCACTTAATAGATGCAAAACATGTGATGAGGTATCTAAAGGGTACATTAGATTTTGGTCTAGATTATCTTGGAAATCATGACTTTAGATTGCATGGTTACTCAAATGCTGATTGGGCAGGAAGTGTTTCAGACATGAAGAGTACACTAGGTGGATGTTATTGTCTGGGATCTGCCATGATATCATGGTTCAACAAGAAATAGTCTAGTGTGGCTCTCAGTACAGCCGAAGCGGAATATATAGCTGCTTGCTCTGCTAGTTGTGAAGTAGTATGCCTTCAGAAACTATTATTAGGATTGTTCGACTTAGAGATGGATCCCACTATGATCATGTGTGACAACCAAAACTGTATCAAGATCACATAAAATCCAGTGTTCCATGATAAGTCAAAACACATAGAGATCCGATATTTCTATATACGAGATATGGTGCAGAAAGGAGCTATCAAGCTCGAGTATGTGAGCACTGATGAACAAATTGTTGATATATTGACCAAAGCTCTATCTCGAGTAAAGTTTGAGTATTTCCGAGACAAGCTTGGTGTAGTTTAGAAGGACCCTCCTTGAAAGGGGGAGTGAGGTAGTCACTGATGATGAGATTTCCTACATCGACAGTAAGGTCGATGATGTAGATACTTATTCCAACAAGGAGGTCGATGTATGAAGTCCTTAGTGGATAGGTGGGGATTGCATCATCCCCGGACTTAGGTCCCTTGAATTGATCCGTAGACAGATGTCTTTGAGAATGAAGTCCTTAGTGGATAGGTGGGGATTACATCATCCCTAGACTTAGGTCCCTTGAATTGATCCATAGACAGATGTCTTAGAGAATGAATTCCTTAGTGGATAGGTGGGGATTGCATCATCCCCGGACTTAGGTCCCTTGAATTGATCTATAGATAGATGCCTTTGAGAATGAAGTCCTTAGTGGACAGGTGGGGATTGCGTCATCCCCAGACTTAGGTCTCTTGAATTGATCCGTAGATAGATGTCTTCGAGAATGAAGTCCTTAGTGGAAAGGTGGGGATTGCATCATCCCCAAACTTAGGTTCGTTGAATTGATCCATAGACAGATGTCTCTGAGAATTGATTATAGGACTGCATCATCCCTAGACCTTTGGTTCAAAATGTACGTGATCTGGTTTGCATCGTCCATAGACATGAGATTTGTCCTAAAGTGACAAGGAATGATCCTCCTAGAAGTTGATCTGGATTGCATCATCCATAGACATGATATTTGTCTTAAAGTGATAAGGAATGATCCTCCTGGAAGTTGATCTAGATTGCATTGTCCATAGACATGAGATTTGTCTTAAAGTGATAAGGAATGATCCTCTTGGAAGTTGATCAAGATTGCATCATCCATAGACATGAGACTTATCTTAAAGTGATAAGGAATGATCCTCCTGGAAGTTGATCTGGATTGCATCGTTGATAGACATGAGATTTGTCTTAAAGTGATAAGGATTGATCATCTTGGAACTTGATCTAGATTGCATCATCCATGGACCTATGTCCTAAAAGTGAGTAGGATTGATCATCCTGTAATTGGATCGTGTGCATTGCAGAGTATGCTACTATGATGATCTAGATGCTGTAGATCGAGATGATGATCTAGATGCTATAGACCGAGATGATGATCTAGATGCTGTAGATCAAGAAGATCATGATGATGCTATTCGAGTGCTGCAGAAGATGAAGAATTAGTACTGACGATGTTGATGTTCCAGTATTGAAGATCTTGAAGACGTTCCAGTAACTGCTTGAGTTAGTGATGATGATGTATAGAAGAAAGCTTCCAATGATTTATAGATGTATCATGTATGATGTAGTCAATGACTCCTTGCTCCTGCAGATGTTGTTATAATATCCTTCTCGTTAAGGGGGAGTGTTGAATATTGTAACTTCTAAGAATATTATATTTGTACTTTATTATTCCGAAGATGTTTCATCCCTCCGAGGTGACCCTATTATATATCCGAAGATGTTTATTGCTCCGATGGATTGTGGTAACTAGGGTTATCAGATCTCCTATGTGGGGGTCGGCCCTGTTGATGTATATGTAACTTCAAAATGTATTTCATTTGTGTATTTTATATATATATTTATTGTACCCTTATAAGAGATGTGTCATTCCTCTATAAGGAAGTGTCGTCATGTGGATTGACAAGTGTCGCAAGTTTGTGTACTTGCCGATGGGTTATTAGACCACCATGTGGGGTCGGCCCTAAATTATATATATTATAATGTGGATGTACCTAGCTAGACAAGTCGGCCCCATAAGGTCACTGGGCAAAAATGTTAGTATAAATAGAGATCGGAGATCTCTATTTTACTCACTGGGAAAAGTAACTCACTCTCACTCAGAAAGTGGCACACTAGTGAGGAGGAGGATCATCTACTACTAGGAGACTATCTCAGTGTATTTTGGTTGTACTTTGGTTGAGCCATTGCTCTCTCTATCTCTGAGGAAGTTGTGGGGTTTTTCACCTTAGGGTTTTCCCCACGAAAACTCTGTGTCTCTTGTCTCTTATGCTTTTGATTCTTGTGATGCTTGTCATATTGTGATTGTCATGCATTGATATACTATATATGTTATTCTCTCAGCAAAGATCCTAGAGTATTGTGAAATAATGCTCAAAATTTAACATGGTATCAGAGCTAACCTGAGAAGAAGACATTTTGCAGTGACGGAAGCTTGAGTTCCTTGTTTATTGGGTTTCTCTCCACATATTTTTGAAAATCAGTATAGTAGATTGACTCTACTCATCAAGGCGCATCTATCTGTCCAATCAGAATTCAATTCCAAGCATTTTCAGATTTGGCCCTAAAAATTAGGGTTTCCACAAAAATAGGAATTTCTGGAATCTGAAGGCACAGATGGAAGCTCCTTGCAAAAATCGAAGTTTAGAGCTTTGGATCGAGATTTTTGGCTAGGTAGATCTCTGGGAAACTCAAACCTTAATTCAGGGCCCTCCCTAGTGAACCCGGGAGGACAAAAAGGCAATTCTGAAGGGCAAAACTTTGCTGATCTCAAATTCTGAATACACCAGGCTGATCAGCTCATCAAGGCGCATCTTTTTATCATTTCAGAAATTTGAAATTCACATTTTGAATATTTAGGGTTTTTTCGACAAACCCTAATCCAGGACGAGATCTAGTTTTCAGCATTTCAAGTGGTAAGACCTAAAACTTTTCTATTTCCATTTGAAGTACTCTTTAAGATGTCTCTCCACACCAAGCTTGAGGATAAGCTTGAAGGGGCTGATAACTTCCGAGCTTGGAAGTATAGGATTGGGTTAATCCAGGAAGAAAATGAGTTGGACCCATATGTGAAAAAAGACATCCCTATCCCAGAGGATGAAGAGGCCAAGGTATTGCATAAGAAGAACTTGGTCAAGGCAAAGAGAATCATTGCTGATTCTATCAAAGACCATCTCATACCCCATGTGTCTTCTCTTAAGATACCCAAGGAGATGTTTGAATCTTTGACCAAGCTATTTGAAGGAAAGAACATAAATCGGAAGATGACCCTACGGAACCAATTGAAAGGAGTAAAGTTTCATAATGGAAAAACCATTCAATCTTATTTTTCAAGGGTCTCCTAGATCAAGGAACAACTAGAAGCAGTGGATGAAATGGTGGAGAATGGTGAAGTGGTGATGACCACTCTAAATGGCCTACCCAGGTCATGGGATTCCTTCATTCAGGAATTTGTGCAAGGAAGAAGTTGATCTCCTTCAACAGATTGCGGGAAGAATGCTCTCAAGAAGAAGCTAGACTTATAGCTCATGAGGAAAATATAGGAGGTGAATATCAAGCTCTTGCAGCTCACACCAAAAGAAGCAAAACCAAGAAGGAGCACTCTTGCCACAATAGATCCTATCAAAAGAGTAAGAAGGACCTAAGATGCTTCACATGCAATGAGAAGGGTCACTTTGCTTCAGATTGTCCCAAGAACACAAGGGATAATAGCAACAAATCCAGTAACAAGAAGAAGGGAAGCAAAAGAAGGTTTCATGCTCATGCTGCCGAAGATGATGAACCCCCAAAGAAGAAGGCTAGGGCAGAAAGTGATAGTGATGATGACTCATCAAGTGAAGAAGAGTATGTTCTGATCTCTGCTCTCACAGGTACTATCTCCCATGGTTGTAATGATTGGTTAATTGACAGTGGGGCTTCCAAACACATGACTGGGTTTAAGGAATCTTTTGTGAACCTATCTGAACATGAATCACCCCATAAGGTGAAACTTGGGGATGATTATCAATACCCAATCAAAGGAAGTGGTGAAGCCTCCTACAACCTAGATTTTGAAAAATCTTTGAAGATGAAAGAAGTCCTTTATGTACCTGGGATCAAGAAGAACTTACTCTCCATCTCTGCATTGGATGCAAAAGGTATGAGGGTTGCATTTGTGGATGGCCAAGTCCTAATGTGGCCAAAGGGAAAGAACATAGATGATGCAGTAGTGATTGGAGAGAAAGAGGGAGGTTTGTATAAATTGAAGGGACAACCTGAACATGCCATGGTGCATGAATCCATGGAGCCAAGTGAACTTTGGCATAGAAGACTTGCTCATATGCACTATAGAGCACTTCCAATTGCAAGCAAGGCAGTAGAGGGTCTACCTAAAATCAAGACCAAACATGAAGGTGTTTGCAAAGAATGTGCAAAAGGTAAGAACATTAAGAAGGCTTTCCCAAGCAGTGAAAGCAAGGAAAAAGACATCCTGGAAATCATCCACTCAGATGTATGTGGTCCTATGTCATCCAGTTCCCTGAGTGGGTATCTTTACTATGTCTCATTTATTGATGAATTCTCCAAGAAGACTTGGGTATACTTCTTGAAGAGCAAAGATGAGGTGTTTGATAAATTCAAGGAATTCAAAACCTTGATGGAGAATCAAACTGACAAGAAGATCAAAACATTCAGATCCGACAATGGTGGAGAATTCACCTCAAGTGACTTCAAGAATCTTTGTAGTGATTCAGGGATTAAGAGGGATTTGACTGCTCCATATAATCCTCAACAGAATGGAGTTGCAGAAAGGAAGAACAGAACTATCATGGAAGCAGCAGGGGCAATGCTGCATGACCAGGATCTACCTATGCATTTGTGGGCAGAAGCAGCTAGAACAACTGTATATGTGCAGAATAGAACACCCCACAAGATATTGGACAACAATACACCAGAAGAGGTATTTTCTGGTAAGAAACCTGAAGTCAGTCATCTCAGAATATTTGGTTGTCCAGTATACACTCATGTCTCAAAGAAAAAGAGGACTAAAATAGATCCTTCAGGAAAGAAGGGTATCTTTGTGGGTTACAGTGAAAGCTTGAAGGCTTACAAAATATACTTTCCAGGGTTCAAGAAGATTGATATCAGCAGGGATGTAACATTTGATGAAAACTCAGCATTCATCAAATCAAGGAAGGCACGTATCGAAGTTTATGAAGAACCTAAGGAAACCAGATTTCAAGACACTACCATGACTGAAGCAGTTCCAAAAGTTGTTCATGAGTTTGAAGATCCACAAGAACTTATAGATCCACCCCCTGAGGATAACTCTCACAAGAAGAAACCTGCATGGGCTAGAGAGCTCATTCAAGATGCAGAAAGATTTGGCATTCCAGAAGAAGAACACAGAGCAAAGAAGAGAACCAGATCACATACCAGCTATGTTGCTTTACTCTGTGACATTATGAACAAAGAGCCTTCCAGTTATGAAGAAGTAGCAGAAAAGAAAGAATGGAAGGATGCCATGGTTGAGGAATACCAATCAATAATGAAGAATGATGTCTAGGATGTTGTCCCAAGACCTAAAGAGAAGTCTGTTGTGACTTCTAAATGGATCTTAAAAATCAAGCATGCTGCAAATGGCAGTGTAGAGAAATACAAGGAAAGATTCGTAGCTCGTGGCTTCTCTCAGAAAGAGGGAATAGATTATGAAGAAACTTTTGCACCTGTAGCCAGGTATACTTCCATCAGAACAGTACTTTCCCTGGCTACAGCAATGAAATGGAAAATACGCCAGATGGATGTCAAGACTGCTTTCTTGAATGGTGTAGTTGAAGAGGAAGTATATGTGGAGCAGCCACTCGGTTTTGAAATACATGACAGGGAGTCATATGTATGCAGATTAAAGAAAGCCTTGTATGGCTTGAAACAAACTCCCAGAACTTGGTATGGTAGGATGGACAGTTTCCTATCTAGTTTGGGCTTTACCAAGAGTAAAGTGGATTCCAACCTTTACTACAAGGTTGAGGAAGGGAATCCTATGATTCTACTCCTGTATGTGGATGACTTATTTGTAACAGGAGATGACAGACTGATTGCAGATACTAAGAGGAAGCTTGCTACTGAATTCGATATGAAATATTTGGGGATGATGCACTATTTCCTAGGTATGGAGGTGTGGCAGAGTGTAGGTGGGATCTTCCTTGGTCAAGGGAAGTACACAGTAGATATCCTAAAGAGATTTGGGATGATGGACTGCAAGGCCATGGCCACACCTATGGCATCGAATCTGAAGCTTCTATGTGATGCTTCATCTAAGCCAGTTGATGTCTCTATGTATCGTTAGATGATTGGGTCCTTGATGTACCCGACGAACATGAGACCAGACATTTGCTTTGCTGTGAACACATTGAGTCAGTTCTTGACAGATCCGAGGAGTGTTCACCTGGTTGCTGTAAAGCATGTTCTGAGGTACCTAAAGGGTACAGTGGACTATGGGCTCAAGTATGAAGCAAATCAAAATTTTAACCTGCATGGTTATGTTGATTCAGATTGGGCTGGCAGTGCTGCAGATAGGAAGAGCACATCTGGATGCTGCTTCAATATGGCATCAGGTGTGATCTCTTAGTTTAGCAGGAAGCAGTCCTGCGTAGCACTGAGTACAGCTGAGGCAGAGTATGTTGCAGCCTGTTCAGCTAGTTGTGAGGTAGTATGGCTACGGAAGCTACTGTATGAGTTATTTGATCTCCCGTTGGAAGCTACTGGTATCTTCCGTGATAACCAGAGTTGTGTGAAGCTGTCCGAGAACCCAGTGTTTCATGACAGGTCGAAACACATAGAGATCAAATATCACTATATCAGGGATATGGTACAGAGAGGAGCTGTGAAGCTCCTGTATGTTGCGACGGACGAGCAGATTGCAGATGTGCTGACGAAGCCACTAGCCAGGGTGAAGTTCGAGTACTTCAGAGAGAGGATTGGTGTTCTTCAGATCAAGGACACTTCGAGGAAGAAGTGATGGACACATTTGCTGAAGCCATTCCAAGCATGTTGGAAGGAGGATCCTCATCATCACAATTCATCATCGCAATCATCATAGACAACAACATCAACATCGTCACCATCATCATCATCAACGTAGATGCCATCACTAATCATCATCAAAATCATCATAAACAACATCATCATCATCATCATCATCATCATCATATTCATTGTCATCAACATCAAGAACATCATAGTCATCATAAGATTCATCATCATGGTCATTGTCGTTGTCATCAAAACCATCATAGTTGTCATACATATGATCATCGTCATCATCATCATGATCATCACCATCTTCACTATCGCCATAATTGCCATCATCATCATCATCATAATCATCATCAATGTATTCATTTTCATCATCATCATCATGATCAGGATCATCATCATCATGGTCATGATCATCCTCATCATCACCATCCCCATCATAATCGTCATCATCACTATTCATCATCACAATCATCATAAACAACAACATCAACATCATCACCATCATCATTGTCATTGTCATCATCATCATCATCATCATCATAAGCATCATGATTAACGTTGTCGTCGTCATTAATCATCATCAAAGTGAAGATGATGAAGATGGTGATGATGATGGTGATGATGATGATGATGATGAAGATGAGGAGGAGGAGGAGGAGGAGGAGGAGGAGGAGGATGGTGATGGTGATGATGATGAAGAAGATGGTGATGATGATGATGAAGAATAGGATGATGATGAGGAGGAGGAGGAGGAGGAGGATGGTGATGGTGATGATGATGAAGAAGATGGTGATGATGATGATTAAGAATAGGATGATGATGATGAGGAGGAGGAGGAGAAGCAGGATGAAGAGATGATGATGATGATGATGATGATGATGGTGATGGTGATGACGATGACAACGTCAATGATGATGATTATAATGATGATGATGATGATGATTATGATGATGATGATGATGATGATGATGATGACGACGATGATGATGAGGAGGAGGAGGAGGAGGAGGAGGATGAAGATATGATGATGATGATTATGATGAAGATGATGATGATGTTGATGATGGTGGTGGTGATGACGATGACAATGTCAATGATGATGATCATAATGATGATGATGTCGATGATGATGATGATGATGAGGATGAGGATGATAAAGATGATGACGAAGATGATGATGAAGATGACGATGATGATGATGTTTGAGCCTGGAAGATGATGATGATGATGATGATGATGTTTGATCCTGGAAGATGATGATGATGATGATGGTGGCCATGACGAAGACGATGAACATGATATTGATGATGATGATGATGATGAAGATGATGAAGATCTCAATGAAGAAGAAAAAGATGATGATGATGAAGAGGTTGATGAGCAAGAGGGTGATGACGATGATGATGATGATGTTTTAGTCTTGATAATTGTGCATTTCCTTACTAAGCTTCTCTCTGTTTCAAGAATAATTTAATATTGTCTACTAAACAGGGCCAACCACGTGAAGGTGGAAGCTCTTATGTCCCCTCCCCCCCCTCACATCACTTTCAATTCCCCATAACCCAAAAAAAATATCTATGTACAAAAAAATTAAATTTCTTTTTTGTCATACTTTATAACAAGCAATGTTTCTAATTATAACATACAAGAAAATGGAAACTCGTGACTAAGAAACAATTAATTTATTATTACTGCATACCTTGTAAACTTCAATGGTCTTCATCATCTTCTTCATCCAAGTCATTGTCTGTACTATCATCTGATGATCCAGATTCAACATTGTAAGGACTGGCCATATCATCATCATTGTCGATGTTAGTTACGATCATCATGTCATTGTCGATATCATCTTCATGGAGTACATTGTCTAATACATCATCTGATTCAAGAAGTTCGTCGACGTCTTCTTCTGGAACATGATCATCTAACTCATGTTGATCATGATCATCTTCAATGATGTCTTCTTCTTTGAGAAATTTTTCATTACCTTCATCTACGTTATACTTTACCGGCCTTTCCCTTGGATCGTGTCTCACAACACATGACCAAACCGCTCTACTTAGAACCTCAGAGTAAAATACTTGTTCACATTGGGTTGGAAGAACATAGGGTTCCATTCCTGGTTCAAATAACCTAGTATTTACCATGGTAAATCCATTATCATGTTCAATAATTGTTTTATCGGGATCACATTGGTTCAATCGACACCTATACCATTTGACAATGAACATAAATACCTTGAAGGAGTTAAAGTCACACTGAAGAATGTCTTCCAAATACCCATAGTATCAATTTTCAGAGAGTTCTAGATGTCTGTCACTTCTAGAAGAAACATTGGTCACCTCAAAGACTACAGATATCCCACAATCAGATGTTTTTTTTGTTTCATCCAACTTTTTGATGCGATATCTACATCCATTGCACCACATAGCCTTATGGTGTTTTACCTACAACAAGCCATACAGGAAAAGATTACGTAATGATCCAATATTTATGATTAACTAGTGCATGTTTATAATGCCATACAAGGAAAAAAATCAGCGTGATGTACAACGACACTACTTTTTACAAAACAAATAGTGTGGATGATTAATATGCTTACCTTCTTATCTTTTAAACCTCTTGCTAAATCGATTTCCCTTTTTGTTAGATTGGTGTATCCATTGCGATGTGCATCTTTAACAAATGAAGCCACACCTTCCCATGATATTCCATGAACAGATTGTTCACATTGTTTGATCCGTACCTTCATTTAGTCAAGATTGTTTGTGATGTATAAATGAATTGCATCCCACTCTCGACCAACTCTTTGATGACAATAAAATTAAAATTCAATACAAATGTATAGTAACTTAACAAAGTATATTACACTCTAAATTGATGCAAAATATTGAATATAAAAATAGAATATGTATGATATTATATATACATAAAAATCACCAGTCAAATGTGCTATATTACCTTTCACCTTCCTTGATCTACCTTTCCCCTTTGGGTACTCCCCTTCAAAACTCTTATTGGATTCCGAATCACAAATGTGACATAAATTGAGCTTTTATGCTAATTTAGGAAGATTTTCACTAATATACAACATGTTTTGGTATACCATATATCCCTCCATCATAGAACCCTTAGCATATGCTCGTTGTCTGACCAAACCCTTCATAAATTTCAAGTGCTTCTCAACCATCCACATGGACCTTGAGTGCACAGGTCCACACAATTCAATCTCCTCAACTTGGTGTATGAGGTAGTGTTCTTGTGCATTGGAAAATTCCGAAGGTAGATACTTGTGCATTTCACACATGAGATGAGGAATTTCTCTCCTTCAATACTTTATGTCTTCTTTATGGAATTCTTTAGATGAAAACCATCTACAAGTGACATGACAACCAAATCAAGAGATTAAAGGAAAAAACCATTATATTACGAAACATGAATTACATAACAAAAATCAAATATAAGTTCTATGTTGAACTAAACAAACACTAAGCGCATGGAAAAAATCACCACTTCCCTCATGTATTTCCTGAGACTATATATTATTTGCTTAACATTGTTGTCGAAGTTGTTCAGGATAGAGAGAGGTAGAACATACTGTAACAATAATATACAAATCATTTCATTTTATCAACAAAGAGTAGACAAACAAAAAATATACCAACCATATTCACTGGAATAGGAAGAAAAAAATTAAATCCATACCATAATAATTACCTTCATGAAGACATGCCAATCGTGAGTTTTCACCCCCACGAAATCACCTTTTTTTGTTATGATATTCTTCATGTTCGCACAAAATCCGATGGGAAATTTAATTTTTCGAATGAATTCTTTTACAACATGACTTTGTTGGTCCGTTAACATCCATGGAAGTGAGTTTATATTAATTTTCTCTCTGTTGCAATGAAATTGAATGACATCTTTCATTACATGGTTGCTATCTTGAATGTCTTTGCAAATTTTGACAATTTTTTCTTTGTCACTCTTTCCACCCAATATTCGCCGTAATGTTTCGGTCACATTCTTTCCGATATGCATTGTATCAAATAGATAAGCAATTTGTAGGTGCTCATAGTAGGGAAACCTACTAAATTTTCTAGGATAACTTTTCATTCCTCATGGAAGGCCATTAATGTCTTCATGATCACATGAATGACAATCATGAAATTACATAAATCAATGTCAATTACAGCAAACAACACACAATATAACATATCATATACGATGATTCATTATATGTACCTTGACGATTTCTATTATATTGCAACTTCCATAGGTGAGGTGTCATTCTCTGCGGTTTTAATGCAGTTTCTTGCTTTCCATTGAACATATGTTTTTCGATAGTTCGATACCTGTGATTCTTAGAGAGGAAGTGCTTATACTCATCAAACACCTCCTTTCCTAATCTTTTTGAACAACGAGATTTTATCTTAGGACCAGAAACTGGTCATGCAAATTTCCCCTTTGTCTGAAGACCTACATAAAGAGATGGAATATCTATGTCAATTATAATTATATACAAAATGACTGGATTATTTATAAAAAATGTGTGTGTAGTATATTAACTAGTAGTTCGTATAATGTTTTGCAAATAAAGTGGAACTTATAAGTACATACCACAAAAATGGGTTAACCCTGGGGCATCATGTATTGTCCATACAAGCATTGCATGGAATTGAAATTGCCTTTTCCATATTGGTCTAGATACGTCATACATAGTGATGCCATTCCATAACTTCAGTAGCACATCAATAACAGGTTTGATATATACATTCGTATCTTTGACTTGGTACTTACCTGATTGATTTTAACATATAAAAAATAAAATTATGAGATGTACCATTTAGATTATATATATTAAACCATATTGCACAATAGAAAAACATTAAATATATATATGACATTATGCGACAAAAATACGACAAATGAGATACCACTACATTAAAAAAAAAAAACTGCAAGGTTCGTACTTGGAACAATCATCAACAACATTATGTGCTCCCTCCTTATTGGCAACCATAGAGGAATGTTGTTGTAGATAACAAAAATAGGCCACATCGAGTAAACGGATCTCATCTCTACAAATGGATTGACACGATCTGCTACCAAAAAAATCATAAGATTACGAGGTTTTTCTTTAAAGTGAGGCCATTTTTCCTCCATATCTCTAAATGCAGATTCATCTGCAGGCATCTAAATAATGTCATCTTGACTTCTATTCCATGCATGGTAATCCATAAACTGCGTTATGTTTTTGCACCTGAACAGTCGTTGCAAATGTGGAATAATGGGAATATAACGTAGAACCTTGCGAGGCACCTTTTTAGTTACTTGATCTGTGCGATATCTACTAATATGACATTCAGGACATTCTGTTGCAAATTTATGCTGATTGTAATATAGAACATGGTCATCAGGGCATGCATGAATTGCTTCATACTGCATTCCAATTTCTTTTGTGATGGTAGATAAATCTCGATATGTGCAAGGTAGAATATTTGACGGTGGTAACAAGTATTCACCTATCATGCTACAACAAATTAAAATAAAAATCTAGTTAATATAATATAGAAATAATATTAATGAAACAAATTTCATCCATAATAATTTGACTTATATATGAATTAACAATAAAATACACAATCATATATATTTTGTGTTGGGATATATTACATACCTTAACATCCGTGTGACTAATATGTTTGAAAGACCATTCATAACCTTCAAGTTCATTATCAACAATATAGCAAAGAGAAGATTTGTCTTGGAGCTCTCATAAAGGGGTTCGTATGCCTTATCAAGAAGAGGTATATCATGAATATCATCAAAATGTTCATCATTTTCATGATCATCATCATCATCATCATCATCCATTCCAACATTAAATAAATCATGGATCAAAGTATTTGTAACATCATCTTCAACTATGTTATCAGTACCATCATTTTCTTCAATGTGATCATTAACTTGTTCTCCATTACTATTCATAGCTCCATGTTCCTCCGGTACTTGTTCTCAAAGCACTTCCTTCAGACGATATGCCATAGGATGTATTTCCTTTATAATTACATGAAACAATCAATAGATTAAAGTTAATATAAGAAATTCAAATGAAAAATGTAAACATTTATGTGATGCATTTAAAATGTAAGAATTTTTTTACTGTTGGGATGAAAAGAACAAGGACCAATTGTACTAGTGTTGGTCAAATAGGTGCATCCAAACTACCTAAGAGACATAATAATTGACCCAATTACTGATCAAAGCTACTAAAAAATAACTCAAAATTTCTCATACTGTCCACTAAGGTAAGATAAACGATGATATGATTTCTATAGAGAAAATATAAGAGAAATTACAGCATGCCAATATAGTCATTATTTCTATTATCATGATGGAAAGTGTCACAAATCTAGAGAGTTAAGTGCTTTCCTTGTTGAGTGGGTTTGTCTCACTAACGAACAAATAAATGAGTTATTCTACTATACCCCAGATTCAACATGCACAAAAGAAAAAAAAATTATAATAAATATTAAATATTAAAATAATATTTATTGTCCATGTTAGTCCCCATCTATTGAAACCATGATCAATAGATATATAAGTTAATATAATAAATATTAAAATAATACATAAATTTACAAAATCAATCAATATAAAAACATATATAATGCAAAACTTACAAATGGATGGTATTCATGTCCCCCCTCAGCGTGCCCATGCTCCCTATAATGTTTTGTGGTTGTAGTGATAAAAAATCTTCTCCTCTTAAAGCCACTGCATTGACTACATGGACAATAGCATTTCCCATCACCCCTTCTTTCAACTCCTTCCTACAATCTAGCAAGTAATTGTCGATTTTATTCATCTGGATCATAAATATTGCTAGTTGACATTTTCTTGTAAAGAGCTTGAATAAAGATTATCGATCTTAGAAAATGAAGCTCCACACTTTGCTCGCTTGAATGACAAAAAAAATGGAAATAATGAAAAACAATCCGTCGAATAAAAAAACTGCCACAAATCGTCTCTTGCATGGCAAACATGTCAGAATGTTTCAATATTTATAGATTTTAAAAGTCATTGGTCTGTCAGATATCTAAAGACTAGAACCTAGTTACCATTCGTGATTTGGTGTCGGATATCCGACATCGTTGGGTTTCAAAAGATGTCGGATGTCCGACGGCCTAGGTCTTAACATGATGTTGGATATCCACAAAGCTGTCAGATATCCACAAGGCCATCGGATATTCCAGGGGTTTTGTCAGATATCCACAAAGTTGTCAGATATCCGACGGGTCTTTCTATCAATTTAAGAAAAAAAAAAACAAATTTTATAATTTTTAAAGTGAAATCCGATGACACAGTCCTTTTCGTTGGAGGCCATCGGATTTTCTTGTTGGATTTTGGGTTCAAATCTTGTAGTGACACCTCCTACAAGTCCCCCAACTAAACAGAGATACCTAACTTGGAATGCATAGAGTATGCTACCTAGAATTCAATCCTCACATGTGCAATGTTGTATATGTGGTTTTAGTAGACTCAATCTTAGCCTCTGGTGGTTCGTCATCTTCCAAAAGGGGCCTCCTTCCACAATCAACTAGAAAGAACAAGATCATGATGTTGTTGTAGATAGTTGTTTGAGATATCTGAAGTGTTCCCCATGAAAGTTAATATGCTTGCAGTTTTCCTGGAGGTATCATCTTTTGGTAAGTACCACTATTGTTATCTTTGAGATATCTGAAGTGTTCCCCATGAAAGTTAATATGCTTGCAGTTTTCCTGGAGGTATCATCTTTTGGTAAGTACCACTATTGTTATCCTTTCCATTAAATCTAACAATACCAATTACAAGAAGTAGTTATGTTCCAAGCTTTCTCCCCCTATTTTACCATTTTTTCAATCTCTGAGATGATATGAATTTAAACTCTTTTCTTGATTTTGAATATGTACAAGATTTTAAAATCAATCCAACAACAAAATGATACATTGATACATAACATCCGTACATATTTTCATTTTTTTTTTGAAGGTATGGTGTGGGATCTTGTTGGGGGTGCCCTGAAATACCCATTTCCTAGCTCCCTCTCTAAAACAGTACATGGTGAAACATCCCCAAAGGAGTGCATGTGTACCAGGAGAATAGGAAGTATGCAATGTACCCTAGGGAAAATGTTCCCATGTAACACTGCTTTCTGCCACTAATTTAAATGAAATGGCTTTATTTTCTCTGTTTTATTTCTTTCTATTCACTTATGATTGAACCTTAATGTCTTCCTCAATGAATCCTTATCTTCATCAACATGTGGGAATTTAGGGTTTTGAATTGACTAGAGGTTTTCGAATGAGCTACTGGATGGAATTTGGGCATTGGACATTGGGTCCACTATATTTTTGTTGATGCACAACAAATTAGCTCCATGTGTGCTTCTCTATCTCTATGAGTGTGGCAATAAAATATGTCACATAATCTAAATGGCATGAGATAGCATTTTATAGATTTAGGTCTAGCATGGCTTCAATGAGATCAAACTTCCCCTGGGGTCCTTTGATTGCTCATTCAGGATGATAAGCAAGTCATTACAATCTATTAATTTTATGGAGGATATTTATTTGTTTAAAAACTGGCACTGCTAACTCTATTTTTTCCTTTGAAATGACGAGATTATAGTAGGCATTGATTGGGGTCTTATTTGGCATCTAAATCACTTGTACATCATTTATTGATGGAGTGCTCTTGCATTTGTGGCTTGATATAGCTACTTGATGGCATGTACTATCAATTTTGGTAGAGTACTCTTGCTTATTTGGCATGATATGATAACATGGATGGATCATGCTTGGCTTTTTTTCATGGTTTGATGACATGTGGAGGTTTTCTATGTGGGTACTCTACCTTGTTGGAGGTGGTTTGTACTTGTAGATGGATTATGATTTTTTTCTCTTAGAGTGGCCTTGTTCCTAGACATATGATTGGCACCTTGGTACTATTGGCTATCAATAATGATTGAACACTCTACTTGTTTCTCTATATTTGACACATGTAGAGGGATGCTATAAGATTATAGGAGGGGTCGTCTCCTTCATGGAATTGGTTTGATGTTCCATGCTTTGATAGATGAACTCCTTGTTCAATGGGTCTGTGTGATGCACCTGCAACAATTAATTAATACGAATATGCAAAATAGTAGAAATGACAGAACTCAGAATCACTTTTATATTGATCACATGCCACTTCGAGGGGGCAACCTCCTATGAGCAAGCTCAATACAAATAACTTCACCGTGCCTTCATAGGTCTCAACACACACTTATATACTAAGTCTAGGCGCCAACACTATGGGTCAAAACCATGGGCCGCTACAAACTATGGATCAACAATACTACGGGCGACTTACAAAGCATATGCACCAACAACAATAACACAAACTATTGATCAAAAATTACTACGGGATGACTTACAAAGCATATGCGTCCAACAACAACATACTAACAAAGTAAATACATGGGTTCCTAACATCCCCTCCCCCTTAAAAAAAGCTTTGTCCTCAAAGCTTTAGATGTGGAAATTGTTGTTGAATCTGAAGGAGTGGTTCCCATGTAGCATCCTCTGGTTGCATGCCATGCCATTGAATTAAGACCTCTATGATAGAGCGAGAGTGAAGCTGATGCATGCACCGATTGAGGATGGCCTCTAGCTCCAAAAGGATGGATCCTTCATTATCCAGTTCGGGTAAAATCGTTTGTCCACTGATGTTGGTGCCAAGAACTTTCTTCAGACAAGAGACATGAAAGACTGGATGAATGCGATAAGAAGGAGGAAGTTCCAATTTATAAGCAACGGACCCAATCTTCTGAAGAATCCGATATGGCCCATAGAACTTTGGAGAGAGCTTATGACGCCCTTTGAGTTTCAAGGAGGATTGTTTTTATGGCTGGAGATGAAGAAAACCCATATCGTTGACTTGAAAAGTGCGCTCAGAACGGTGCTGATCAGCTTGTTGCTTCATGCGATTTCGTGCCATGTGAAGATTGTCCCACAAAATGCGAAGAATCTGATCGTGGTTTCGAAGGACCGTGTCAACTTCCTAAACTGGTGAACTGGTGGGGGTATATGGAAGAAGAGCTGGAGGTGCCTGACCATAGACTATTTCATATGGGGTCATTTTAGAGGCAGTGTGGTAAGAGGTGTTGTACCACCATTCAGCAAGAGGAAGCCACTTTGCCCACTAATGTTGTTGTTTCGAGGCGAAGCAACGAAGATAAGTTTCCAAGCATTTATTGATAATTTCAGTCTGACCATCTATTTGTGGGTGATACCCTAAACGCATCTTCAGTTTGGTGCCAGTGTGGTGAAATAGTTCTGTCCAAAAATGACTGGTGAAAGTCGCATAACGATCTGAGACAATGGAAGAAGGGATGCCATGAAGACGAAAGATCTGGTCCAGGAAAATTTGAGCGACGGAGGAGGCTGTATAGGGGTGGCTGAGAGCACAAAAATGACTATAATTGGAGAGGTGATCAACCACAACGAGAATCACTGTCTTCCTGCCATATTTAGGGAGCCCTTCAATGAAATCCATAGAAATATTTGTCCAAATCCGTGTAGGTATGGTCAAGGGTTCAAGCAATACTGGAAGGAGTGTTGTTTCACCCTTATTGCGCTGGTAGGTATCACATTCGACCACCATCTGTTGAACTGTCCTTTTCATGCCTTGCCAAAAGAAGTTACGCCGTGCTCGTTCATATGTTTTGAGGAACCCAGAGAGCCCTGCCGATGGAGAAGCATGGATTTCATAGAAGACATCCTGTTGAATATCTGTGCTCTGGGGAAGCACCAGACGACCCTTATATCGCAGAGAAGCACCATCCCAAGAGTAATGTGGTACAACAGAAGGGTTGTTGGTCAAGCGTTGGATGATTTGAGATAAGGAAGAGTCATTGACATAACCCTGTTGAACAGATTGCAACCAATTTGGAACAGGCATAGAAATAGCTGAAAGAGAACCTTGGGCATCAAATGTGCGAGAAAGAGAATCTACCACAATATTGTCTTTACCCTTCTTGTAGGTGATCTCATAGTCATAACCCATGAGTTTGCTAACCCATTTCTGTTGTGCCGAGGAGGAGACACGCTGGTCCAAGAAATATTTCAGACTCTGGTGATCAGTCTTGATGCAGAAATGATTCCCTAATAGGTATGGGCGCCAATTCTGTACTGCATGCAAAATAGCCATCATTTCCTTCTCATAGGTAGAGGCAGCTAAATTCTTACCTAAAAGGGTTTTGCTGGTGAATGCAATGGGGTGTTCATCTTGAAGGAGAATAGCACCAAGTCCATTGCCGCAAGCATCACTCTCAATAGTGAAGGGCTTGGAAAAATCGGGCATAGCTAGCACAGGTGTAGTACACATAGCTTGTTTTAGTTTTTCAAATGCACACTGAGCATCAGGTGTCCATGTAAAAGCATCCTTTTTCAATAGAGCGGTTAATGAAGCTGCAATCTTCCCATAATCCTTAACAAACTTGCGGTAGTAGCTAGTCAACCCCAAAAAACCACGAAGGCTCTTGAGTGTCTGAGGATGCGGCCAATTGTTCATGGCATTGATTTTGGCAGGATCCACGTGAAACCCTTGTGCTGAGATAATGTGCCCAAGATACTCAACTTCCTTCTGTCCAAAAACACATTTAGATTGCTTGGCATGGAGATGATGGTCAGAGAAAAGTTGCATGACAAGATCTAGATGCTGGAGATGTTCATCCCATGTTTTATTATAGATGAGGATATCATCAAAGAATACTAGAATGAATTTCCGCAAGTAGGGTCGAAATATTTTATTCATTAAGGCCTGGAATGTGGAAGGAGCATTAGAGAGGCCAAAGGGCATGACCAAAAACTCATAATGGCCATCATGTGTGCGGAAAGCTGTTTTAGGGATATCATCCTCATGAACCTGAATTTGATGATACCCAGAACGAAGATCCAACTTGGAGAAAAAGTGAGCCCCATGAAGCTCATCAAGAAGCTCATCAACAACAGGAATTGGAAACTTATCCTTGATGGTGAGGTGATTAAGTGCTCGAAAGTCAATGCAGAGGCGCCATGACCCATCTTTTTTGCGGACAAGAATAACTGGAGAAGAAAAGGAACTAGTGCTTGGGCGAATAATACCTTGCTTCAATAAGTCCCAAACGAGCATTTCAATCTCCGTTTTTTGGTGAAATGGGTAGCGATAGGGCCTAATGTTGGGAGGAACACCGCCAGGAAGGAGCTGAATACGATGGTCTTCTGGCCTGGAAAGTGGCAATCCCACTGGTTCAGCAAAGACACTTGTATATCGATCCAGAATTTGTTGTAGATCCAAAGGAGTAGTGGAGACCGCTGATGGCTGCATCTGAATGGAATGGATCTAAGCGATGACATCATGTGAATTCTTCTTGAGGAGTTTTTTCATGCGATGTGAACTGATGATGCTGAGAGAACGTGGTTGTAATCCTGTCAATGTGTGTTTTTGTCCATTGAGGGAAAACTGCATCCAAAGTTTAGCAAAATCCCATAAGATAGGGCCAAGTGTGCATAACCATTGAGCGCCCAAAACCACATCACATCTACCTAAGGGCAAGGCAAACATGTTAGAGCGCAAGGTATAATCTTCCATAGAGATATGCACATTTCAACACTTCCCTTTGCAAGGTAAGGTGCCCCCATTGGCAACCATGACTTCAAAGTTGGAGCAAGGATGGATAAAACAATTAGCTTGTTTGGAGATCTGAGGGTCAATGAAATTATGAGTGCTACCAGAATCAATGAGTATTGTAAGAGGAAGCTTCTTGAAGTAACCCCTGACCCACATTGTTTGGGGGGTGGTGATTCCAGATAAAGCATGGAGAGATATCTCTAGTTGGTCATCCTGAGACGGAGGGTCAATAGGCGGTTCTTGAATGTCGACTAGAGCATCCAGTGTTTCTGGATCTTCGTCACCAATCTCAGAGGCAGGCAAAGACTCCACATCCAAGAGATAGAGCTTTTGCTGAACACATCTATGTCCCCGAGTGAATTTCTCATCAAAATTATAGCAAAGCCCCTTTTCTCTGCGTGCTTGCATCTCTGTTTCAGACAAACGCTTGATAGGAGTCGGTCGAGGAGCCTACGGTATAGGTGGTCACTGAGAACCCATATTTCGGAAGGGAACAAAAATGGGCTTGGAGCATTGTTGGGATGCAATCTTGTCTTCTGCCAACTTAGCCAACCCTAGGGCTTCCATCATTGTGGTGGGACAGAACATTTTGACCTCCGAGTGGATGGCATCCTTTAGACCACTGATAAAACAACTCCGGTAAAAGTCATCAGACAATCCTTCGATGTGGTTGGCTAGGTTCTCAAATTCGGTTTGATACTCTCTCACAGTGCCAACTTGGCGAAGTTTAGTGAGGGCTCCGGTGAAGTCATCAAAAGCACTAGGACCAAATCGTTGCAAAAGGAGCTGGCAAAAGTCTGACCATTTGGGCTCCGGATGAGCCTTGATGTACCAATGGTACCATTGAAGAGCTTCCTGTTCCAAGTCAAAGGATGCCAGCAGAACTTTGTTGACATCAAAAATATTATACAGACTAAAATACTGTTCTGCACGATATATCCATCTAGTTGGATCAGTACCATTGAAGTGCGAAAAATCAAGCTTCAGACCACGGAAATTGCTGGAAGAAGAGAACCCATTGTCTGATGAAGACTCGGACTGCCGTTTGTTGTTCATAGCTGAATGTTCAAGATGGAGGCCGAGAAATTTTTCATCCAAATCCTGGAGTTTGGATTGGATGGCTGCAAGTGCTTCTTCCATGGTTTTTGCTCCTGGACGGGTGACAACCATAACCAGGAGTTTTTTTTTTTTTTGTTTTTTTTTGACTGGGTAGGAAAGAAAAAAAGAAACTGCTTCAGTAAGGGAAAATCTAGACTTGGGAAAAAATCTGATGGGTAATTGGGATTTGACTAGATTTTGGACACTCTCGAAAGGACAAGAAGGAAACAAGGGGGATTTCAGAAGCGGGGTGATAGAATGAGAAAATTTGGCAGAGAGGGACAAAGAAGCAGAGTTTAGAAAGGAACTCTATGGTAAAATTTGAAGGTGATTGGGTGAAATCTGAGGAAGTTATGGCAAACCCTAAAAATAAACAAATGTGGGCTTTTGGGCTTTGGAAAGGGGAATTGGGGATAAGGTCCTTAGGAATGAAATATGCAGAATGGGATGACAGGGGTTCCCAAAAAATTTCAAGGGAAATAGAGTGAAAACAAGGGAGATATGGATAAAAAACTGAATTTCAAAAATTTCAAGGGAAACAGAGTGAAAACAAGGGAGATATGGACAAAAAACTGAATTTTATACCTTTTTTTTTTTTTTTTTTTTATCAGACTGGAGCGGCTATGGCTCGGAAGGAATCTGGAATAGCGCTGAATGTATTGAAAATGGCTGGAACTGGAACGACTTGCAAAATGGAGCTGAAACGACGCAGTAGTGATCGACAATAGTTTAGTTGAAAGTAGATATGGACCCCAGGTATTTGCGGCCTCCTAACAGTTTAGGGGTTTCACTCAGCCACCAATGCTGTCTGACGGCTTGCGTATTGGGGTAGTACCCCTCACTCCACAGCTCAGGTAAAACTGATAACCGCTTTGCCACAAATGACAGCTCTTGGTTTACCTCACGGGTGGGAACTAGTCAATCAGGTAGGGGTCGTTGCCCTTTTCGCTGACAGGTCCTCTCAATGGGCCAACTACTTCAGGGTTCCTGTGGTACTCCTCACAATGAGTTTTAGGGCTTATGCCCAAGTACTTCCCACAGTTAAGCGGATAGGGATTATTCCCAAATCCGAACCTACAATAGATGTGAAAAAAATTTTGGCAGAAATTTCACCCAGCGAGCCCAAGAAAGTGCTCTGATACTAGATGTGATGCACCTGCAACAATTAATTAATACAAATATGCAAAATAGCAGAAATGATAGAACTCAGAATCACTTTTATATTGATCACAGGCCACTTCAAGGGGGCAACCTCCTATGAGCAAGCTCAATACAAATAACGTCACCGTGCCTTCATACGTCTCAACACACACTTATATATTAAGTCTAGGTGCCAACACTATGGGTCAAAACCATGGGCCGCTACAAAGTATGGATCAACAATACTACGGGGGACTTACAAAGCATATGCGCCAACAACAATAACACAAACTATTGATCAACAATTACTACAGGACGACTTACAAAGCATATGCGTCCAACAACAACATACTAACAAAGTAAAGACATGGGTTCCTAACAGTCTATCTTCCAAATGTGGATGATGAGTTAGCATTGGAGATAGGGATTGTTGTTGATATACAGACATTCATTTGCACCCGTGGTTAAATAAAGGAAAATGGACACCTTTTGGAGCCTCATTACTTATTCATGTACACATTTATTGTTGGAGTGTTCACTCATATGGAATTTGTTACACTCATTTATGTCTTATTTGATGGAATGTGCTAGCTTATTTGGCATGATTTTCACTCATAGATGGTTTATGATGGATATTCCTTAGAGCGCCCTCCTCCTGGCACATTTTTGGTGACATATGGCATGCATTTCACTAGAGTGTTTTGGGTTCTTAGCACTTTATTGTAGCTTGGGATGGTTTCCTATCATCATTTGTTGGATACTCTCTTGGAGGCATGCCATTGGTTTGTATGTGATGTCTTATCACTCTTAATGAGTTGTTTTGATCACTAGCATATGCCTTCTATTTTATGATTGAGGTTGGAATCAATCTAGGATCTTCCCAAAGTTGTTATTGTAGCTTCCTTTAGACTATGACATGCTGATTTTTGTCCTAGTTTATGAAAATGTCAAATGGCAAGAAGGGTCATGTTTAAGAAATATTGTAGAATTGTCCTAGAAGCATCTTAAGCAGCCGACAATCAATGTTTTTGAGGATTGATTTAATCTCTAAATCTATCATGGATCGTATATGATATTCACACAGTAATAGGAAGTATAAGAAAAATGCATTTCAGGTATACCATAAATAGTATGTGCATGAGTGATGAGGTTCAAATTCATATTCAGAAGACTGCAAACAGTCCATCATGCAAAGCATATTCCAACATCAGCAAGGTTAAGATTACAAAGTATTATTACAGTTGAGTAAGTCGTTGGTTTGAGACTGAATGTATTATCAGAATTCTCTCAAATATTCACACACGGTGCTGAATATTATTATTGGGATGCTGCATATGTTGCTTGTCCAAGTATTCTATCTTTAAAATTTAAATAATGACTCCATATCTTCACTTGGTTGCATTGTTTGGTGTAAACCCTGATGGTGAGGTTGTGATGATAAATAAAGAAATCATATGGACCATTTTATAAATAGTTTATTGTATGTGGAGCTTAGTATAGTCTATGGGTGCACATGTTGAAGAAGTCACATTATTTGTGTTGTTGTTTGATGTAGTTGTTTCCAAGCCTCGAGCTTTGATTGAAAACTTTCAGTGGCATTGACCAAGCCCACCTCCTTTGTCCCAATTCTTATATAGAACATATGGAATTATATATTGATTTTGAGATGAATGAGTATTATAACTGCAATCTCCATGAAAACTACATATGAATGAGTGAAATACAATGAATATGTCATGCTTCTTGTGCTCATTGCTTTAAAAACACTCTAAAAAATACAAATATTCTTTGTGTATATGAAGTTGCAGGGTGCTAGCTCAATGCATCTGCATTATATAATGCAAAAGATAGGTGGTTCGATTCCACCGTGCCCTATCTTAAATATTTGCATTCTATCAGTACTACATAGAGGGGTATTAAGACAATATTTAAGACAATAGTTGTGTAAACTTTTGACTGATCCACATGGCTTAGTGATATCTTTGGATAAGAATGTGTTTAGTGATATCTTTGGATAAGAATGTGTAATTGCTGGCGGAGTATCTTCCTACAACGATCTAATGAATGGAGCAAGTTGTTACTTGACGGGAGATGGTGTTTTCTATTTAATTTTTCTTTTATCCAGGCTGTAATCTAGGTGATGATTTATTTCTGGACTAATTGCAAGCTTAAGCCGTTTCATCAATCACCCATGTGGTACGTGGAATGGCGCTTCCTTGGCTGGCGTTTTTTTATGACTTAGCAACTTTAACCTTTCCCACGTAGAGAAACGACGTTTGTATTTGAAACCCTCTTGTAACCTGCGCGTGAATCAACTACTGATGAGTTGGTCAACTAATCTCATGCATTTGCATGATGATCTTTCTGTGCATAGCACTTCTCTGGCTCAAAGTATTTCTTTTATTTGACATATCACATAACTAAATCCAAACGTGATCCCATGCTTTTTTTGTAAACTTGTAAAAAACAGACAAATTTTCTTATAATGAATAAGTCATCACATAAAATAATAAACAATGCCCATAAGTTTTTGCAAATCAAATTATAATGGGATAGAAAGTTTTAAAAGATTTTATTTGATTCAAAACGTGTAAGCATGAAAACAAGAGTACCAAGAGAGAATTAACAAAGTTTTAAGTATAGAGTTATGTTTTTTTTTTTTAAATCTCCTTCCTGCTATTTTGAAGGAATCAAGGAAAGTTTGAAATACAATCATTACAATGGGGTTCAACAAGAGCATCATGTCACTTACAAGAATTGAACCTAGGTGGAGAGGGCAACAATCATTCGTCCCAATCACCCAAGCTACACCCAATGGACATTATAGAGTCATGTTCATTAGCTCAAGTCAATAATAAAGTTGGGAATTTGAAATATGTGAGAAAGACACAACTATCTCTTAGAATTATTTATATGTAAGAATTTCATCATAAAAATAAAGAAAAATTGGAAAGTGACTTTAATATTTAAAATAAAATAATCTTCTCTTGATATTTTGTGCCAACTTGTTGCCCGTGGGGTAGTTTAAGTGGTTAAGTTGAAATTGGTTGTAAATGGCAAGTCATGTGTTCGATTCCTCCAACTTGCATTGTGCGCCATGACTCGGGCCTTGTGGTTCTACCTAGGGGTATAGTGGTAGCGAGATTGGACCCTTGGACCCAGTATAAAACAAGTACCAGCCCAATCTCCCTTATTGATTTCCCTAGACAAAAAAATAAAAATAAAAAATGTGCCAACTTGTTAAAAAATTGTTTTATTTACAACTAAAATACTTTTATCTTACTTTACTATACTAAATCTTAAAAATCTCTAATGTAAATAAACTTTGTTATGTACATACACTATACATTAATATGTTTAAAATAAAATTCAAATTACGTATAGAAAACAAGGATAGTTTTTACGAAAAGTAAATAAAAGAGAATTTTAAAAACTTTAATATATACACAATAAATATTTAATTATTTACAATTTTCATGTTTTTGTGTTGCATGGAAATATTTTCAAGGGATAAAGTCATCTTTGAGATCATATGTCAAGCAGAGACCAGATCTTGTAAAATTAATACTTTGCCCAATTAAGATTTCAAAGCACATCTTCAATTTGGAAATAAAGTATATTCGAGGCACATAACCTAGTTGGATAAGATTAATATGTAAAACATATAAGTGATAAGGAACACTCACGAAGTCAAAAGATTTATTTGACACAAAACATCAAAATCACACAACCTTATAGCATGAGCCCAAGAATCGACAAGGAACAAAAGATCATGCGAGCGCTATCAAAGGATATCGTCAAACTAAGCATTGAAATTAAACAAATCAAATCAAAATCAATGTGTTCATAAAGTTATGAATGGGGACTTTAAAATTTTGCAAAATTTTAAAGGGTATTGTTGGGTGTCAACAGGGACACTCCATGAGAAAGTGATTTTCATCTTCAACCCTCTTTGTGTCGTAAAGATGACAGGCTCTTTCATCCTGCAACTTTTTAGTAATTTTCCAACACCTTGTTTCACTATGGATCTCGTGAGAGTTTTTTATTTTATTTTAACAATGTTGATTTGATTCTTTACGTTAATTAAAATAGAGAGATGCTTTTGATCTTCAAAGATTAGGGTTGATCACTGATCACCTCCTTATACTATCATAATTTTCTCTTATCCTCTAACTATGTATTACACTACATATTTTCCTTAAATTTGGATGTAGTAATACTTTTAATATTATAGCTATTCTGCAGACTGACCTCTTCTCGACTCCCTAATGATTTAGTCAAGACTTGGCATCTTTATGCCAATCTCACTTAAGTTGCAGGTGGTTTTGACTAGCATATGAAGCAATCTTAGGAAGCTACATTGAAGAAGCGAAAGTCATAGCACTTTAAAATAACTACAACAAAAGACGCATACGTGAAGCAATTGAAATTGAAAAACACCCAAGAAACTTCAATAGAGATAATGATCTTATCCTATGTGATTCTTGGAAACCAATCATTCACTCCTTGCAAAATAAAAATTCTAATGTTAAATAAAACAATAACGAAAATAATAAAAAACTTTATAAACCTTGAAAATTTTAAGATATAAATAAATTTTTTAAGAAACTAAAAATTTAAATTTAAATATATTAATAAATTAAAATAAAATAAAAAAACTTTATAAACTTAAAAAGATAAAATTTTAAATCATAATAGAAACTAATAAAAAGTTTTAAGTTTTAATTAGATTAAACATTTAAATAAAAAAACTTTATAAACTTTTAAAAAGATAAAATTTTAAATAATAACAGAAACTAATTTTTTTTAAATAATAATAGAAACTAATAAAAAGTTTTAAGTTTTAATTAAAATAAACAATTAAATTTAATATTTGAAAAAGAATTAAGAACTAACTATTAAACATTTAAACATTTAAGTTTTAAAACTTAGTTTTGTTATGTTATTAATACTAATTTAAAAGAATAATAACAATTTAAAGAATAAAAGCATCATGTGAATGCATAGGAATAATGGTTATTTAGAAATATAATAAGAATATTTTAATAATATACATATAAAGAAACTAGCTTAATGAATTGGAATTTAATAATATAGTAATATTTAATAATGATTTGAAATAATTAATTAGGCTGGCTCTCTCACTAAATAATATTAAAAAAAAACAAATTAACAATATAAATATGTAGATTCATGGAGGTTTTTATTTGAGATACCTTTTCTCTTGAGGATGGACTCAACTATAGAGTCTGAAACGTGTCGAGAACAAAAACTCCACACTGTTCTCCAATTCCCTTTGAAAATAATTGCAACCTGTGAAAGCCTTGACGAAATCTCCCATGTTGTTTATATTAATCTTGTACATTAAGTACCTAGTCATGGCCTTGCTCTCAATCAAGGAGAGACTTGCTTCTTTGAGGAGCATAAGCTACGGTGTATTTCCTTTAATTTGGAGATTATATGTTATAAATCACTTTTGGATTTTCTCTATCCTTCTCCAAGATTCTCTAGAGATGTTGTAGGTTCAAAATTTACAACCATATAAGATAACATGAGTGATGAGTCCCAAAGAGGAGTTTCTTCCTATCCTAAAGCTAGAGATCTATATATTTACAACTATTTCCAAGCCCATAATAAGCTTTTCATCCTCCATTAATTATTTTCTCAATGATATAGTTCTAGATAAGCATATGATGAAAATGGGTTATGACATATATATATTGAGTCACTTCCTCCAAGTTGTTGTTATCATACATGAATTACCAGAAGTGATATTTTGGGATTTCATTATCATAACCTTTATTTTTTCAGTGTTAAGAGGCATACCCATACTGGAGAAAAAATCCTTGAGATGTTTTAGTTTCTTGTCGAGATCATAGGGACTCCTTGCCATAAGAACAATATCCTCGACATTGAGAAGAAGGATGATGACTATACCAACCAAATTCATGCCAACACAACCTTCCTCTTTCGTAAAACCCTCTAGTTCTTGAATGTAAATACTAAGGGTAGGGGATAGGAGACAACCTTGCTTGACTCCTATATTACAATTAATTTATTCTGACCATCCCTCAAAGTTCTCAAACTTAGCAATAATCTTATCATATAACCTTACCACAACAACTCTCAACTCGAAAGGGGATTTTATCTCTTTGAATCTAGTGCAAAGCTTACTTATGGGAAAGGTGTAACAAATGTTTTTCTAAAGTCAACAAATCAACATAGAAAATTAGTTTTATTATTGTGGCACTCTTCAACAATGGTCCTAAGAGTAATGAGATGTTCCATAGTTGAATGATATCCCCAAAACCCTACCTGGATTTTAATTCTTTTTATGTTCCTTTCTAGCCATATGTTGATCTTATTTTCCATACTATAACTCCATATAATTTGGTTAAAACATGGCTAATGATAATGGTCCTATAATTAGATGAATTGTTTTTATCTCCACTCTTAAAAATAAGAATAATGAGGCTTTATGTCTAGGGTTTAGCAAAACCCTTATTGACTACTAAATTGAAGAGCTTGTGGATGTGGGGGATGAGGATAAACCCACCAATTTTTAATATTTATGCTTGCTACCCTCCAATTTCCTTAGATTCTCCTTTTGATAGTCGCTCAACCCCAAACTCTATGTCTTCAAAAGAGAAATCTTCTTCCTTTGTAGAAATGGTTTAAATGTTTTCCACGTATCAATTGATTGTAAAGATTATTAAGGTAGGAATTCCAATACTTTAAGGTAATCATATTATTTTCATTAGTTATACGACTCAAAATTTGTCTCTAGAAATTATTAGGATCTACCATAGAGAGGTACAAAAGGTTCTCTTGCTTTTGATTTATATAACACTTTGTTTTCCTTTTAATCATCAATTTGTACATACAGATCTTGTCGACTTTTAAGGACTCATTGGGATCATCCCTAATGGATTTTCTAACATGATTGCACTCTTGATTATACCAAGGGTTGGCTCTTCTATTCTCTTTTCAAGATGACGCCACTAGAGAACTTATTAATGGAAGTAGAAAGGGTTGTGGTACAATTATGATAGAGATATTCGATATTGTCTTTAGCTGATAGAATATTTAATTTTTTTCAGAGGAAAAAAAACGTACTATTGCTATTCTTTAGAATCAAATAGTACAATGATATATCAAAGTCTCAATTCCCAAGACTTTCCTTCTTCACCCAAGCACACATGATTTTACAATATCAACAAAATTCGAACAGTTCTGAAAATATATAATCCTGCTTCAAAATATAACTATGCTATCTCAGAGATCCCCAAAAATGAAATGAGTCCCCTTATCCAAAACATTTTGTTCAAACCATTCCTCCCACCGAATATATCCTTCAATACCATCAAAGGCCAGCTTTGATAATTTGTCAGCCATATCATTCCGTTCTCTATATATATGTTCAAAAGAAACCTTTTCACATTTGTCGATCTCAGCTCTTGTGCGACTGCACCAATACCGAAGGGCCACAACCTGAAAATTGTATTCCCCAGATGCCCATTTAATAGTCACCCGTGAATCACCATATACCTTAAGATCCACAAGGCCAAAGATATTAGCCGTCTTCATAACACACCATAATGCCATCAATTCTGCCTTTGAATTTGTCCCAGATCCACAATTTAGTTTCAGAGTAAAGTAGTGATCTTTGTTTAAGAAAATGACACCGCCTGCGGTACATAAACCATGTTGTGCAGCCCCGTCAAAAAAAAGAACAGCCTGATTAACAGTGAATGATAGCAAACTGATACGAGAAGGGACATGTTTCTTCTTTTCATTTTTGTATATATGAAGCATCCTCAAGACTTTTAGGCCACAAGCCTTTGCCCTAAGAATTTTGCCATCAAATGTCTCACAATTTCTAGCATGCCAAATAATCCATGACACAAAGATTGGTATAAGAAGGTGTGAATATTAATATCTATACCAATTGTGGAGACAAGAACCAAAATATCCAACCTCCCATATATCATTTATATGCATGTCTGCACGAACAATATTCCAAATATCCCTGCCAAATCTACAATCAACAAAAAGATGACTCATAGTTTCCAAATTCTGCTTGCAAAGAATACACCGATTAGGACCACACCATCCCGATCTTAATAGATTATCCCACGTTTTAAGAGTGCCCTGAAGAGCCTGCCAAAGGAAACATTTAATTTTCAATGGACACTCCCATCTCCAAATTTGTTTATACCACTAATCCTGCGAGAAAATGAATATGTTCTGCAGTATTCTATTATAAGCATCTTTCGCAGTGATTGAACCAGTTTTATCTTCGCCGGTCTAGACAAGTTTATCATCCTCATTATTTAAATGTATACCAGCAATATATAACTTATGAATATAACCATCCCAAATGTCAAAATCCAGTCCCTGGAGCCCCAGATCATTTGCTGCTAGCCGATATTTTGCTTCAGCTGAAAACCGAGCTCCATTCCTAATCTGATTCAAGGTTGATAAGCCATAAATTTTTAAGTAACCCAGAAGACGCTCAGGGAAAATATCAGATTCTTCTATCCCAAAGATGGGATCCTTCCCCACAGTAATATTTTCACCCGAGCCTACTTGCCATTTTAAATCATTCACTAACCATTCGGCAACCTTTAACAAGCCACGCCACATCGGGGAAATGCATCCTGTCAGGGTCTTTGGTTTCCATATCCATGAGTGCACCGTTTCCTGTATGTATTTGTTATGGATGACATGAGACCATAGAGTACTCCCAAAGATCCCATGCCATAGAATCTTGAATCTAAGGGCACTATTGAATAATTTGAGATCCTTTATGCCCCATCCACTGAACCGTTCAGGCCTAGATAATGTCTCCCATCCTGTGAGAATATTTAATTTATTATTAAATTCTCTCTAAAATATATCAATTTTATATTTATTGAAGAATGAGTGCTTTTGATTATTATAATTCTCTATAATGGAGCTTATGTGTCTCTCAAAGTTTAGAGTTAGGGTAAAAATTTTATAGTGAGAGTGGGGCTCATAGTCATTTAAGATGTCAAAATTTAGTATTTTATTGTATAGGGAGATATCACATATCACATAATCTACAACATTAACTTACCCAAACCATGAATACAAATCATATATATATTATGATATATGTAAATATATTCAATTAAAAAGTCATTTTAAAATTAGTTATATATATATATATACTTCCTTTGTCATTTCACTCAAATTGTAAAAAAAATGTAACCTAATGATATCAAATTAGAAAATATATATATTATATTATATTATTATAGAGCAAGGGTATTTTTTATATACATATTATTTATAAACCATTTGTTTGTAATTTAGTTTCAAGGTTTATTTTCTTGTACAAATAATTTGAAATTACAAAACAACATGATTGGTTACTTTATGATGGTAATTGCGCACGGAAAGAAATGAACTATGTTCATGTATAGACATAATACTTAAGAAGAGGATGGATCTAGATATTAGGAAAATGAAGGCGCCTATTAGGGTTCTAGGTTCCCCAGGTATTAAGTTTGTCCCAGCTGATAGTACAAATCTGAGTGCGTTACAGCACATACCCTATCAGCTTTTGAGGGATCCTGAGGTGAAACCTACGGTGGGAAATAATCCTAATTCAAACAACATTGGTATCATTGTTACTCCCATTAATGTTATGAACTCCCTACCCGAGGCTTCTAACGAATGTGACTCTGAAGCTTGGGTAAATCCTTTTGTTGTAGAGAAGGATCTTAAAAACCCTACTACCAACACCTTGTAGAAGGCTTTGATTGAACCACGAGAGGAGGATAGAATTGCTAGGAGACCCTTTACTAAGAAATGCATCAAACTGAAAAAGGTTGTTTCTACTTGTGTTAGGAGAGGATATGAAATTGAACGATGTGAGTGATACGGAAAAGAAAGTGTTGGTTGGAAAAGTTATGGGCTTCATAATTGGCCAGAATGTGTTACGAAAATGGGCGAAAGCTGCCTCGGAAGGTTTGCTTGGATACATTCCAAAAACGTAGCTTTTACTGAGAAGCTGGATGACATTCATATTTGATATTGAATCAGATGTGGATCTAGTTTTGAATAAATATTGGTTGTGCAATGGAGCATCCATATTTCTCAAACATTGGATGCCTCTTTTTGACGCCAAGAAGGAGAGAGTTGAAGAAAGAGTGATATAGGTAAAACTACAGAGAATGCCTATGGAATTCTGGTCTCTAGATGTCTTTAATGAGGTTGGAAACAAATTAGGGCATTTTGTGGATGCAAATTGGAATTTATTGGAATCCAGTGAATACTATATAGCCATAATTTCGATAAATATAGATATCAATGTAATATCCCTAATTTGAAAGTTTACACAATTTGGCAAATTTTTGAACCTTGGACTAGTGAAACCCCAAACCGTCCCAACTGATCCCAAATGGTTTGAAATTATGTATGGAGGGACTTAGGAGGATGTAGGACACATTAATGCATTTATCAAATACCCAAACACCTTCTATACCCATCCATGGTCTGCAATTTTCAAGGAGATACGTTTCAGGACAAGACTGGTCAATTGGATTAATGGAAATCCCCCCTAGGTTTGCCATTATTTTCCTTCCAAACATTGTATGACCTTCTATTATTAATATGAGACTTGGATCTGTTAGGGGGCATCAATGAAAACACAATTGCAGCGTTATATCATGTTTTAGGGTCGATTAGGTCTCCCAAATAACAATAGCTTCTAGAGTATAAAATTTTGGGTGAAAATGGTAGATAAGGAGCCTCGAATTTGGTCACAATATACAGTAACACTTTAGGGGTATGAAAAAATTATTTGGGAAATTAAATTAAATTCATATTCATCTCATAACATGGAAAAAAAATCAAAAATCTTTGATATAAAATAGGTGCAATATCATCCCAAAATCACCATGAAAATACTATGAGGGAAATGGCTCGAATCTCAGTTTTAATTGGAAATGTCAGATCAAGTACTTGGTATTTTGAGTTTTGTATCTCATGATATGTCTATTGCATAGTTATGTATCAAATAACATGTCCATAAGGTCAAAATAGAAATCCTCTATTTGCTATATGCAACAAGAAGTGTGCCATCACACTTTTACATGACATTGAGAGAAAGAGGAAACTAGCTCGAATATCAATGTTACTTGGAGAAATAGTACATGAAGTGCTTAGTATTTCAATATTTGGATCTCATGATATATCCATTATAAAGTTATGAATATATTAACAAGTTCATAAGGTCGAAACAAAAGCCTTCCATTATCTATATGCAACAAAGGGTGCGCTATCTCACTTTTCATGAACATTGAGAGATATATAGTACAATGAGAATAGAAAAGAATGAGAGAATATGAACTTGAAATCAGATGGGGGTTGAACCTAAATAAAAAAATCTCCGTGAATCTCTGGTTAAAGGTTTGAATGGCCTATCCACCTTGGATGGGAATCTTTCACCCTCGAAATTGGTTCTAAGGAAGGGAGAATGAACATCCACCATGCAAAGACAAGCTTGAAGCTCTCCAAAATTGCAAATATGCAAATGAAAAATGACCAAAATATGCTCCATTTATACTTGGACTTCTTTTAGTAAATTTAGTTGACTCATTTACCTCCTTATAACTCAAATTATGATCCTCCATTAGCCCCACATGTGTAATGTCCCCATTCAAATAATTGCATAGTAAGACAATCCCATCAATCCTACTAGTTTCCTAGGATGGATGGGAACATGTGGAATTGAAATAAGGAAGCTAATAAATGATGTTTAGGAATTATAAGGGTTCAATTATTTAATAAATAGGTTGAATAAATAAATTCAAGATAAATTATAGGTGGAAAATGGTTTGGAAGACATTTGGAGGATGTGGGACCCACACTAGCTTGGTTTCTCACTGCCACATGGAAAATATCTCTTTCCATTTCAAATCCGTGGGAAGGAAAACATTATTGGGTGAGTTGGTAAAGCATACATATGGAATGGAGAATATTAGGTCGAAATGGGATGGAATAGTAACCTCCATGGAAGAAGAAGAGTCAAATTGGAAGCTAGTGGACACTTGGGCTAGATTCCCTAGCCTTATGACAACAATGATGGAACATCTATGACATCTATGACAAAATTCAGATCTGAATTTTGACATCTGACCATTATGACATGTAATCCCAAAAAATAGGCTCAAGGAAGGCTCTCATGGGAGTTGGAGAAGCCAAAGAGACTGCTACTCGAATTGGGAGAAGATGGAAGGTTGGAAACTAGGAGACAAGTGGCAAATGTGGAATATTTCCTAAGTGGAAATATCTAGAAGCTAAGGGGAGGAATTCGACCCTTAGAAGGTGAATTTTGGTTATAAAATGTATAAATCAAGTATGCGAATGGCTTTTGATTATTTGAGAAAAATTGCATTTGTGAAAAGAGAGCTAGTGGATGACTAGTTTCTTGCCTTAGCCAATTTCGAGGGTGAAAGATTCCCATCCAAGTTTGTGTTTGGAGAGGAAACTCAGGTCTTTCATGGTGCTTTAATGAAATTTGTATTTTTAGTTATAATCTATAGGGAAGCTTGTGGTTTGGTTTAGTGCAACACTTTATCTCAACCATTTTCAGTTTTGATGGCATATTCACACCCCTTGAGGGATTGTGCTTTGGGTGAGCTCCTATACTCATTGGGAGAGCTTCATATGATGTATTTATGATTTTAATATCTTTATATCCTCTTTTATTCATCTTCAGAAAGTCTCAGGTCGAAATATCCATTGGTTGTATGTAAAAATGTTGATTAATGAGCAAACAATGACCATTTCCCCACTACATTGATATATACCATTATGATGCTAATTTTTTGGAATGAAAGGATGATTATATGATAAATTTGTGATTAATATACTGCCATGGATTTATATTATAAGTTTCATATACAGTACTTGAGAATTTGAAGTCTTTCCACTCAATTTATTTGTATTTTGAGAAGAAATAGGGCCATTTCCCCAAGGGTCGAATTGGTGATTTTTGCAGCTGAAAGGGAGAGGGTTGGAACAGACATAATAGTCAATTAATGATACATTGGGAACCTTATTAACATCCTTAATACATTCCCTACCTATTTTCATAAATTAGAGAGAGTTTGGAAGTATTTGGAAGACCATTTTCAGTGTTTACCCAGGGGGGATTTGATGCACAATTTGCTAGTTAATTTCCATACATTGATCAGAATATAAAACAAGTTTGAAGAAGTCTTTGGAGGGTTATAAATCATCCATGAAACTAATAGTCAAGTCTCAATATCATTCATATACCCTTACAGAATATTTGGGAGCATTTGGGTTAATTTGGAGACCAAAACAACAAAACTAGTCAAAGGTCGAAATTGGGGAAAAAGTGGAAAATTTGGCATTTTAATAAATTTTTAAAAAAGGGTCATTACAAGTGGTATCAGAGCATGTTCTTGGCACCTGATGGTATTAAAAATAAGTCAAAAAGATAAACCACCACCCTTTGAACCAGCAGTTGAAGAGGTTTTTGTGGAAGAAGAGGTAGTAGAGGAAAAATAACCTTTTGCTAAAATCATGGGTAGATAGGAGGATGAAAACCTAAGACATAAAGAGGAACTTGTTGCAGCCTTAAAACCATGTTTTTATGGGATTACCATGGGTATGCAAGAGATGAGTAGACAATGGATGAAAGGATTGGAATTGTTGGGTATCCAACTTACAGGCAAAGGGATGACGGGAGATAGCAGTGGTTCACACTTAGGAGAAAGAAGGAACATGGGTGAGAATTTTTTCTCAAGTACAGGACCCCATAATAGAACTGATGAATTTCAAAGCACACAAAGGCATAATGCACCTAAATTTGTCACACCCAAAGAAGACCTTGATGTTCAGATGGATAATAGTAAACGAACGAACGAATGGAATGAGTTGAGAGAAGAACGTAAAAGAGGTCTACCATTTAGTCAATACATTGATGCCATATATAAAATGAAAAGGAGGGAGGACAATATGAGTCCATTCCAAAACAAAGAATTAAATGGTGCTATTAGTAAAATGTCAGTTCCTACTTTTGATGGTTCCTCTCAAAATTTTGCTAATACTTGGGTGCAAAAATTGGATGTGTATTTTCAGCTGAATCCTATGTGGGAAGAGGATGCATTAAAAATGACTATTTTGCATTTGGAAGGAGATGCCAATGAATGGTGGTTCCATGGATTGAAAACCTTGGGTCATGATCAGGTTAAAACATATGAATAATTTGTTGAAAGGGTACTAGATATATTTGAACAAAAAGATCCAGAGTTGCCTTTCAAGGAACTAGCTCAATTGAAGCAAATTGGGACCCCTATTGAATATATGTTGGACTTTCAAAAACTATTAGTCAAGGTCGTTGATGTATCTATGGGAAGGTTGGTGTTGTTGTTCACTGAAGGTTTGGCTGACCCTTAAAAGGTTTTTTCAAAGCCCACAAGCCAACTACATTCAAAGATGCAATGAGCTTGACTAGGGATCTCCAAAATGTGCTTCCTAGAACGCGATTTCCTCCCTAGACTAACTACAAATTTGAAAAGAAACCTTGGAAAAGGGATGGATATGATAAGAAACCTTGGAAAAAATACTCATTTGAAAGGAATAAAAAAGGACTAAATATGGATGAACTCCGAAAAAAGAAATTGTGCTTCACATGCTTTCAAAAATGGACACCGAGGCACAAATGTACTAAAGGAAAGGCTCAATACATAGAAGTATTTTCTGATAATGAGGGGTATGATGGGGGAATGGATAAATATGGACATATTTCATATCAAGAGGAGGCACATGAGACAGTAGTGGAAGAGCAAAGACAAGAATAAAATCATCCTTCACTGGACAAAGCAAGAATGGCAGTACTTTCAGTAGTACCTCGCTATCATACTATCCGATGCAAGGGTGTGGTACTAGGACAAAGAACTTCAGTTTTGGTAGATGGAGGAGCCACCCATAACTTCATTTATGCAAAGATGGTGGATAAAATAAATATAACTATTGAACCATTTGATGGCTTCACAGTTGTCATTCCCGATCACAACACAATGCAATGCAAAACATGGGTTCCAAAATTGCAAGTCACTCTAGGTAACTATACTTTTGTTGATAGTTTTTATGTGGTTGATGTTGTTGATACTAATGTGGTTTTGGGAGTGCAATGGTTGTATTCAATAGGAGAGCATACAGTAAATTATCAAATTCCTGAAATGAAATTCCAAGATTCAAAAGGAGTACTAAGAGTTGTGAGAGGGCAGCACACTTATCCCAATCAAGTAGTGACTTGCAATAGTATGAGATCTATATTGAGGCATGGGGACATAGAATGGGCTTCCGAATGTCATGTTACATATCCCAAGACAAATATAAAGTTTGTTGAACACCCAAAGGAGATAGAGACACTCTTGCAAAAATATGAAAAAGTTTTTAGAGACCTTCCACATGGTAGACCACCAAATAGGGGGGTTGAGCATAGCATTATTTTGGAGGAGGGTACTTCACCCATTCAGATACCACCTTATATACATCCTAAAAGGTTTAGAGATGATATTGAAAAATCCATCCAAGAACTCCTAGAGTTAGGACTCATTAGACCAAGCTCTAGCCCTTATGCTTCTTCAGTAGTGCTAGTGAAGAAAAAAGATGGAACATTGAGAATGTGTATAGATTTCAGAGCCTTGAACAAAAAGACTATAAAGAATATGTATCTTATTCCTAGGATTGATGAGCTCATGGATGAGCTACATGGGTCCAAATACTTCTTCAAAATTGACCTTAGATCAGGATATCATCAAATTCGAATGAAAGATGAAGATGTGCAAAAGACTGCTTTTCGATGTCATTATGGCCACTTTGAATTTCTTCTCATGCCTTTTGGGTTAACTAATGCTCCAGCCACATTTCAAGCATGCATGAATAGGATATTTTGCAAGAAACTAAGAAGGTTTGTTTTTGTTTTCTTTGATGGCATTCTCATTTACAGTAAAACATGGGAAGAGCATTTGCAGCAATTAGAGTTTGTGTTGAAAATTTTGCAAGAAGAGTCCTTATTTGCTAAGTTGTCAAAATGTGAATTTGGGATGAAAGAACTACTATATCTTGGGCACATTATTGGGAAAGAAGGAGTGAAGGTACACATGGAAAAAATTAGGGCTATCTTAGAATGGCCATCACCAAAAAATATTACCGATCTGAGAGGCTTTATTGGCATATGCACCTATTACAGAAAATTTGGGAAAGGATTCTCCAAGTTGACTTCTCCACTCACTGATTTGAATAAGAAGTATGCTTTCAAGTGGGATGAAGAGGCTAAAAAGGTCTTCCAAAAAATGAAATAGGTAATGAGTAGTTTTCCCATACTTGCACTTCCTGATTTTACTAAACCTTTTGTTGTGGAATGTGATGCTTCAGGTAGAGGATTAGGCGTTGTCCTAAAGCAAGGCAAACACCCTATAGCCTTTGAGAGCGGGAAGTTGCAGCCTCATGAAAAAACTTACTCCATCTATGATAAAGAAATGCTGGCCATTATGAATGCATTGGCCAAATTTATACAATACTTGGTGGGTAGCAAGTTTGTGGTGAAAACGGACCACAATAGTCTAAGACACTTTCTCACACAAAAAGATCTAAATGAAAGGCAACAAAAGTGGGTAAACAATATTCAAGCTTATGATTTTGATATTGAATATGTCAAAGGAAAGAATAATATAGTAGCGGATGCTTTGTCAAGAAGACCTTGTTTTTCTCGCATGGACATTGCCAAGGTGCTATGAATATTTAATTAATATTATTATTTCTAAATTAATAGATTATTAGGTTACTAGTGAAAGGGTGTAACCCTTCACTATGCTTCCTCAAGCCCTATAAAGGCCATCTTATTGTAATTTTATATTCATCATCTAATATATTATTCTTATTTATCATTCAATATGAAAGTCAGATTCGACTATTAACAGTCCAACCGGATACGGTTGCTGCATTTGGTATCAGAGTGGTTTCAATCCTGCACTCTGAGCTCGGACTTGGCTCATCAACTCCTGGGGTGAGCTCGGATTTAGCTACTTCCACATTTGAGCTTGGTTTCAGCTCATATCAACCACACATTCTTTCGCTGCTCCATTTCACCGCCTATCACTCCTCACATCATTTCTCCTTCCACGCCTGCCATCACATGCAGCCACCTTCCACCCGTGCACTCACTCTCCATCTTTCACTTGGCCCATTTTACACATTCCCACGCACTCTCCTCCACGTGCATTGTCCTCCTCACGCCTATCACTCGTCATTCCCTGCTCATTTCTACCACTGCCTACCTCTGCTCCACACCACCTTCATTCTGCCGCTGCATCCACCCATCGCCACTTCTCCACCCGCGTGTGGTGCCTCCACGTAGGATCCTCTCTACCTTGCATTGTCGCTCCCTCAGCACCTTCCCTCACGTTGTCTCTCCCTCAACACATTCAACCCACGCGCCTGGTCTTCTCCCTACACCCTTGTGCTTCCCATCAACTCGGCCCTCCCTTCCTCAGCCCTCCTCTTCCTGCCCTCGCGCCTCCTGCGTGTTCCAAATCCCATATGCTCTCCTCCATCTCCCCTTCTCCTCCTTGCAGCATCCACCCTCCTTTGCTCTCTGCATGTTGAACGTCGTCACTCCACTACTTGTTGCTCCATTCCTTCGTCCACTCCACCTTCCCAACTCCATGTCATCGCTCTGGCCTCCAATTCCACAACCTTCAACCAAATAAAAAGAAACAAACAATAAATTATAATATAATATAATATAATATAATATAATATATTAATTCAAATATATTGTAATATAATATATTTCATTATAAAAAAAAATCAAATATTATATTTAATATTATAATATTTGTTTAAAAAAAAAAAAACTATATACAAAATATTATATAGTTTATGAAAAAATACAAATAATAATATTAATATTAATTAATTAATTAATTAATATATTATTATTTCACCTTAAAAGGCCAAAATAGCGTTCTACAAACATCCATGGCATCTTATAGTAAGAGTGACGAATTCATAGATCTCCTTGAGGAAATCCTTAAAGACATAGATGAAATAAAGAAAACTATGGACGAAACATTTAAAGAAAATGTAGATGGAGGTAAAAATCACGTAGAAGAAGCCACCCAAGTCGATGAAAAAAAGGAAGATTGAGTAGGCCAGTATGTTATAATCACAAACACACGAAGGACAGATATCATCACAAAGACGGCTATAAAGAACATCAAGGGAAGCAACTATAATATCTATCAGATACAAGATAAGACTGGTGTTCTTATGAGCATTATAAGCACAAGGAGCCCATTCAAGGGAACGGACACAAAATGTGTAGGGTATAACAACACGAAAATAATTAAGGTCATAATGTATGTTGAGAATGTTCAATTGACGACAAACATAGTTAAAAGAAGCAATCACACAAGTAGAAATAGCGTAAACAAAACTTCACCAAGTTCGTACTTATTGCAAATACCAAGACATAATAATCAAAATGAGGCAATGGTTGTAATCAAAATCACACCTCTCAAGTCATCAGTGCGACATAGAGCCAGAATAAAAGATGACATTAGGAAAATAATCAAGCTTTGAGGACAAAGCTTTCCTAAGGGGAAGGCAATGCTGTGAATATTTAATTAATATTATTATTTATAAATTAATAGATTATTAGGTTACTAGTGAAAGGGTGTAACCCTTCACTATGCTTCCTCAAGCCCTATAAAGGCCATCTTATTGTAATTTTATATTCATCATCTCATATATTATTCGTATTTATCATTCAATATGAAAGTCAAATTCAACTATTAACAGTCCAACTGGATACGGTTGTTGCACAAGGATTGGAAAAATATGCTACTAATTGAATATGCTAAAGACAAATTTGCTTGTGATGTGTTGGATGGAATCAAAGGGGATGATAACTACAGGATTTTGAATGAGATGATATATTATAAGGGAAGAATTTATTTAGTTCAGAACTCAAATCTCAAGTACCTAATTTTGCAAGAAGCACATGATTCCCCACTAGTGGGCCATCCGGGGATCTTCAAAACTTATAGATAGTCAAGGCAAGGGTTTTTTTTGGAAGGGGATGTAGGAAGATGTTTAGAAATATGTGAATGAATGTAAAGTATTTCAAAAAAAAAAATTAGAACTTACATGTCCAGATGGCCTATTACAACCATTGCCCATTCCAGAGCAAAAATGGGACAGTATCTCCATGGATTTCATCACCGGTTTGCCTAAATATTTGGGTAAGGATTGAATATATGTGGTAGTGGATAGGTTGAAAAAATTTGCTCATTTCTTTGCTGTTACATCATATTTTAGTGCTGAACAAGTGGCTGGTATTTTTTTCAAAGAAATCTTCAGATTGCATGGGCTCCCCAAGAGCATTGTCAGTGATAGAGATAGTAGACTCATAGGTTCTTTTTGGCAAGAAATTTTTAGATTCGTGAGCACTCAATTGACTCCAAGTACCAGCTATCATCCATAAACTGATGGAAAAATAGAGAGGGTGAATCAATGGTTGGAAGGATACCTAAGAAACCATGTGGGAGAGCAGCAAAAAGCATGGGAAAAATGGCTACACTTAGGTGAGTTTTGCTACAACACCAATTATCATATGTCAATAGGGATGTCTCCTTTCAAATCATTATATGGTTATGATGCACTTACATTTGCTGAAATCATATTTGGTGATAGTAGAGCCCCAAAGGCTAAATATTGGGTGGAAGAGAGCCAAGAAATTTTAAAGCTCTTGAAAGACAATTTGCAGGTTGCTCAAAATCAACAAAAACAATATGCTGATAGACATAGAGAAGAAAGAACCTTTCAAGTCAATGATTTAGTATATTTAAGGTTGCATCCATATAAATAACATTCTCTCAAAAATAATGGAGCAGAAAAATTAAAATCAAGATACTATGGGCCACACAAGGTATTGTGGAAGGTGGGAGAAATAGCATATGAACTAGAACTTCCGGAAGGGAGTAAAATCCATAATTTATTTCATGTTTCTTGTCTCAAGAAACACCTTGGTTAGCAAATCATCACTTCAGAAATACTTCCTCCTTTGGATGATGAAGATCAGCTTACAGTTGTTCCAGAAAAGATTTTGAAGACATGGGAAAGGAGGTTGGGGAGTAGAATTATCAAAGAATATTTAGTGCAATGGAATGAATTACCAAATGAAGATGCCACATGGGAAGAGGAAAAAATTTTGTAGCATCCAAATCTAAAATTGCTTGAGGACAAGCAATCTTGGGTGGGGAGGATTGTAATGTCCCCATTCAAATAATTGCATAGTAAGACAATCCCATAAATCCTACTAATTTCCTAGGTTGGATGGGCACATGTAGAATTGCAATAAGGAAGCTAATAAATGATGTTTAGGAATTATAAGGGTTCAAGTATTTAATAAATAGGTTGGATAAAGAAGTTCAAGAGAAATTCTAGGTGGAAAATGGTTTTGAAGACATTTGGAGGATGTGGGACCCACACTAGCTTGGTTTCTCACTGCCACATGGAAAATATCTCTTGCCATTTCGAATCCATGGGAAGGAAAACATTATTGGTTGAGTTGGTAAATCATACACATGGTATGGAGCATCTTAGTTTGAAATGGGATGGAATGGTAACCTCCATGGAAGAGGAAGAGTCAAATTGGAAGCTAGTGGACACTTGGGCTAGATTCCCTAGCCTTATGACAACATTGATGGAGCATCTATGACATCTATGACAAACTTCAGATATGAATTCTGAAATATGACCATTATGACATGTCAGCCCCAAAAATAGGCTCAAGGAAGGCACTCATGGGAGTTGGAGAAGCCAAAGAGACTCCTACTCGAATTGGGAGAAGATGGAAGGTTGGAAACTAGGAGACAAGTGGCAAATGTGGAATATTTCCTAAGTGGAAATATCTAGAAGCTAATGGGAGGAATTTGACCCTTAGAAGGATAATTTTGGTTATAAAATGTAGAAATCAAGTATGAGAATAGCTTTTGATGATTTGAGAAAAATTGCATTTGTGAAGAGAGAGCTAGTGGATGACTAGTTTCTTGCCTTACCAATTTCAAGGGTGAAAGATTCCCATCCAAGATGGTGTTTGGAGAGGCCACTCAGGTCTTTCATGGTTCTTTAATGGAGTTTGTATTTGTAGGTAGCAGCTATAGGGATGCTCATGGTTTGGTTTAGTGTAACACTTTCTCTCAACCATTTTTAGTTTTGCTGGCATATTCACACTCCTTGAGGGATTGCGCTTTGGGTTAGCTCGTGTACTCATTGGGAGATATTAATATGATGTATTTATGATTATAATATATTTATATCCTCTTCTATTCATATTCAGAAATTATCAGGTCTAAATATCCATTGTTTGTATGTAAAAATGTTGATTAATGAGCAAAAAATGACCATTTCCCCACTACATTGATGTATACCATTATGATGCTAATGATTTCGATTGAAAGGATGATTCTATGATACATTTTTGATTAATAGACTGCGATGAATGTATATTATAAGTTTCATATACATTACTTGAGCATTTGAAGTCTTTCCACTCAATTTATTTGCATTTTGAGAAGAAATAGGGCCATTTCCCCAAGGGTCGAATTGGTGATTTTTGCAGCTGAATGGGAGAGGGTTGGAACAGACATAATAATAAATTAATGGTACATTGGGAACCTTATTAACATCCTTAATACATTCCCTACCTCTTTTCAGAAATTCGAGAGAGTTTGGAAGCATTTGGAAGGCCATTTTTAGTGTTTACCCAGGGGGGATTTGATGCACATATTGCTAGTTAATTTCCATACATTGACTAGAATAGAAAAAAAGTTTGAAGAATTAGTTGGAGGGTTATAAATCATCCCTTAATCTAATATTCAAGTCTCAATATCATTTATATACCCTTACAGAATATTTGGGAGCATTTGGGTTAATTTGGAGACCAAAACAACAAAACTAGTCAAAGGTCGAAATTAGGGAAAAAGTGGAAAATTTGGCATTTTAATAAATTTTTTAAAAATGGTCATTACTACATGGCACTTGGCTCATATTTTGTCTCCAAATCCTCCATGAATTTGAATTGGGGAATATTTTGGATGCTTTGGAGATGTGTAACTCCTCTCATGCACCCTCTTGGTCTATTTTTAGCTCTTACATTGTCATAGATGTCACAGAATCTGTTATAAGCTTCATAGGTGTCATAGAATCTTTCAGAAGTGTCATAATGCTTGTCATAGTTGTCATATAATATTTCATTGCCTATCTTTAGCCCTATGAATCTTCCTCTTCCTTCATGAATGCTAACACTTCCCTTCCAACTCGAATTTGAAGATGGATCCATGTTTATAGGAGGAATATTCTCTCATGTGGACCCCACATAGTCACTTATGCGCCCCCAAGTCCAAATAGGACCTAGTGCCACTACATTTTGGAGCATTTAACATTTATTCCATAATTTATTGGCCTATTTTTCCACCATCGATTTCGGATATTGAATTTTCATGAGAAACTATAGACCTTGGGGTTAAATGTCAATATTTTAATTATTCCACATAACCCTTAGGAATTGGGTAGGGAAACTTAATTATTTATTTGAAAACCATTTAACTGGGCACATGAAATTCCTCCCCACCCAATATTTCTTGTCCTCAAGCAATTTCAAACATGGATGTTGAAGAACCTGCTTTCTTTCCAAAAATTTGCTTCCAAAACTCTGAGTAGTGGCACTCATGTACTCTTCCATATTTTGGAAACCCTTTCCAAACCTTCAACCATTTTTCTCACTATATAATTCTTTGAAGTTTCCACTGAGTTTCCCAACTTTGTGTCTTCAAGATTCCATGCAAATTTGGAGAGGAACCACCATGCTTGCTACTGCACTACTCTTATTACAATCACCTTCTGTGGTGACTCAATCTCCCATACTACTTGTTGCCCCCCAAAATTGAAACCTATGAGACCAAAAATGATCCCAGGGTCCCAAATGATCTTGATACATGCATGGTGTGAAATCTCTAGTATGAAATGCCATGAACACCAATCATGTGAAGATTGAATCCATCTCTCAAAAGGTCTCCCACATAGGAAACTGGAACACTACTCTGCAAAGATGAACTCAAACAACTATAGGTTGTATTTCTCTCTCAAACCAACAATCGAACTGTTGCTCCAAGTGAGTTGAAACCAAGCAACACCAGGATCCTATTGTTTATATTGAATTCCAAAATATAGGCATGCTCTACCACAAAAACTTGCAGGAAAAACATTTCCTAGATCCCACTATCTTAGTTGCAACTCTTTGAGTGGCAGTGTCACATGTGGAAAACTAACATTCCAAAGAATGCCAGGATCCCATTATCTCATCTGCATCTTTCCAAACATCAGTAACAACAATAAAAATTCATCACTATGAAAAATGCAAGGAAGGATGTAAATATCATACCACCACACTGGAAGTTCAACATTTCCAGTGCACAATTGAAAATTTGAGGGCCCCTACATCAAAATATGAACTTATTAATCAAGGTTGGTCTGATTCTAAGAGAGACTCTCCATCATGAAATACATATATTCAAAGTGAGGCTCAATGAAAACAAGTCTCCCCCAATCAACCAGATAGTCCTCATGTTCCAAATGCACACAAGAATCAAGAGTGAGACCATTGAAGCTCAAAGGACAAGGGTTAAAGTCCCATGTCTCATCAAAAAAAGAGTAGGAATAATCCAACAAGAAAATATATCCATGTGGATCCAAAGAATTTAATATGCAACAAAATAGTCAACCATGTGTTCTTTCATCCAAGAATTGAATGAAGAACCTCCACTAACAACTGAACCAAGTAAGGAGCAAAGAAAATAGAGAGACTTGAACTAGCTCAAATAAGTCTCATAAAGACTAATGCAGGTGAATCAGGGCATAGGAGAAATAGTCGAAGTTGATTGATAGAATGAGGTTGACCAGGGGGATTGCAGAAGACCACTAGTGTAAAGGAAATTGGTAGTCAAATCCAAGTAGTCAAGTAGAATCTATTGAAGTGTAGTCAACAAGATGGTGAAGTCGAATGAGTTGAAAGTCGACAAGATGGTCGAGATGCGACATCGATAGGAGTGCAGCAGAGTCCAAGCGAGGAGGACGGGGAAGATTAGACGGCTAGCCATAGAGACTAAGTAAAGTTGATGGGTTAAGTAAAAGATCGATAAGTTAAGATGGTCTAGGCAGTGGAGTGCATATTATTCGGAAGAGGATAGTGAAAATACCGTCAATTGTAGCAAGTTAGAAAGTGCTGCAGTTGAGGTAATCGACATGCAACCATTGAGGGTTGTTGAGGAAGTTAATGGCAGTTAATAAGGTGGTTGGAATTAGTCCAGGTGTCACCACAGGAGGAGGTTGTGCAGAATGGTCAAGGGGCGCTGACTACTTCAAGATCCATCGGGTCAGAGGTCAAGCAGTGGAAAAAGAAGGACATCTCGGGGAACAGAGTGGAACTCAGGAGAAGCAGCAGAGAAGAGTAGAAGATTGGTGTAGAGGCACAGAAGAAGGGATCACTCATCTCTCTTTCATTTTTGCACCTAGCAAAGAAGTGGGAGGAGCAGATGATCATACACACAGAGAAAAACACTATTTACTTCTATATATTGTAATAGACTGAAGCTGACTAGTTTAATAGATTGCATGTAACTTTGTAATTCGATTGAAGTAATAGAAGAAGCCAACTTCTTGGCATTCCAGTTCACAGCTAGTCTTTGTGAGAATGTTTGTGTGTTTGTTGTGTGGCATTGTTAATCAAGGCAGTCTGACGAGACCCTCCCTTGCGCCAGGTTGTATTAGAGCAGGAGTATCCTGAAGATAGGAGGAATACTGATACTAGCTTGCATAGCATCAAGTGGTATTCGAGCAGAAGAATCCTGTGAGAAGGAAGAATCTATGAAGGCGTGAACAACTCCAGCTGCGGTTTGGTAGAGTTGTGCGCATGTGGTGAAAAGTCTGGTTGTTATTGGATGAGAGGAGATTTCAGTTGCAGTTGAAAAATGGCTCAAATAGGTGTAAATTTCTGTGGTGTAGGATGAAGAGTGTGAGGCATGGGAGTTACAGTTGATCGTGAAATGTTTGACAAGTGCATGCGAACAATGAGAATTTTGACCAGTGAGGTTGCAATGATCAAATAAAGATAGAGGTGTGGATGCATTCCCTATCCACTTGACCATAGCGATGAGGAAGTCGAGGAAGTGGAAGCTCGGGAAGCAGTCGAAGAGGAACCAGAATATAAATTCATCAAGCTACTGACAGAGATGAAGGGTAAGGAAAAAATGGATGTATCTAACTACTCAAGAAGTCTAGATCCAGAAGAATTGATAGACTGGTTCAGAGAGATGGAGAAATACTTCAACATAGAGCAGATAGAGGATCCTAAGAGGGTTAATACTGCATGTATGAAGTTGAAGGGTCATGCCTCATTGTGGTAGGACAATGTACAGGATGACAGAGTCAAGAAAGGCAAGGAGAAAATCAAGTCTTGGGATAGAATGGTTTCCAAGCTAAAAGGGAAGTTCCTCCCTAACAACTATGTTATTTCCATGCTTAGGAAGTTGAAAAAATTTCAATAGAAAGAGATGAACGTGAAGGACTACACGGAAGAGTTATATGGACTGTCGATAAGGTCCGGTCAAACCGATGAAGATGAAGAAGCAGTCACAAGATATGTAAACAGATTGAAGTAAGTCATATAGGACGAGTTGAGCCTGTCGAAGTTTAGAATGGTTGGAGAATCCTACAAACTAACCTTGAAGGAAGAAGAAAAGCTGTCAAGAAGAACCACATCGAATAGAGGAAAGATGACTGGTCAAGGTGCAAAGAGTGTTTCTGCGAAGGGACAAAGTAGCGGAACTAGGAGAGAAGCCGTCGGAGAAAACCAATGTGTGGAAGGGACAACGACTAGAGAGAAGGCACAGGAAAATCGGAGGGATGGTCGAGAGACCCATAGTTGGGGTGCATTTGGTTGAAATGGTCCAGCATACAAGAAAGGAGTTGACAGACCAACTATTTTCTGTTATAAGTGTCGCGGAGTGGGACACAAATCCTATGAACTCCCAGAGAATCTACACATGGTGCATGAGTCGAAACCCAGATGTCGACGAGACGAGCGATTTGACAAGAGGATGGAATCGACATCCGACAATGGCGAAGAGGGTAGGGGAAAAGGTCTAAACATGATAGCCAGGAGAACATTGGTTCAGAATGACCAGTGGAAATAGGAGGAGCCGACACAACGAAAGGCCATTTTTCAGACCAAAGTGTTGATCGCCGATAGGTATTGCAAGATCATTGTTGATGGTGGCAGTATAGAGAATTTTGTGTCGATGGAGGTCATCAACAAGTTGGGTTTGAGATGTCAGCAACACCCAAATCCATACAAGATATCCTAGTTATAGAAAGGACATCATGTGAAGGTAACCAAACAATGCATGATCAACTTTAAGGTTGGAAATATTGAAGACAGTGTACTATGCAACGTAATCCCAATGGAAGCTTGTCATTTGTTGTTAGGGAGGGCATGGAAATATGATTAGAAGATGATTTATGATGGTCAAGCCAATGCAGTCACAGTGTGAAAAATGGCACGTGGAGGATTCTGAAGCCAAAGTAGGAGGATCGAGCCAATTGCAAGCAGGGTGAGAGAAACTATTGGGAGAAGCGAGTGTTGATGTGGTCAGCAAAGTAATTCCTAGCGGAGGAAGAGAAACATTTGGGATGTTTCACCATCATTCCAAAAGGACCATGTGTTGAAAGGTCGACAATGGATAGAATTCTGGTCAAATTCGAAGAAACACTCGATGTGTTTGAGAGCATAATAGTCGACGAGGCACCGATAGGATTTCCACCGATGAGAAGCATATCCCATATGATCAACTTGATTCTAGGATCGAGTTTTCCAAACAAGGCACTGCATAGAATGACTCCGATAGAGATTCAGGAACTCAATCGACAAGTCCAGGATATGTTGGACAGAGGATTGATCAAAGAAAGTCTGATCCTGTGCATGGTACCATAAGTATTAGTTTTGAAGAAGGGTGGAGAATTGAGGATGTGTACAGACTCTAGAGCTATCGACAAGATCATAATCAAGTACATATTTGCATTTCCCATGATGAACGACTTGATGAGTTGTTTGAGTGGAGCGACATACTTCACCAAGATCGACCTGAATAGTGGATATCACCAGATCAGGTTCAGAGAAGGTGATGAATGGAAGACAACCTTCAAGACAAGGTAAGGAATGTATGAGTGGTTAGTCATGCCCTTTGGACTGATTAATTCACCCAGTATGTTGATGCGGTTGATGAACGAAGTACTGAAACCATTCTTGGGAAAGTTCATCGTAGTGTATCTCGACGACATCTTGATATTCATTCGAACCAAAGCCAAACATTTGAAGCACATTCGAAAAGTGTTGCGGAAGCTACAGGAAAAGAAGCTGATGGCGAACCTGCAAAAATGCTTCTTCATGAAGGAAGATCTGGTTTACTTGGGACTCATAATCTCGGGTAAAGGGTTAGTGATGGACCCATAAAAGGTAAAGGCTATATTGGAGTGGCCAGAATCGACAAGCACAACAGGGGTGCATATTTTTCATGGACTTGCTAGTTTCTACAGGAAGTTCATCAGAGGATTCAGTCGGATATGTGCATTATTGACCTAGTGCATGAAGAAATGGGAGTTTAAGTGGAAAGAAGCTGCCCAGAAAGCATTCGATAGGTTGAAGCAGAAGGTGACTGAGATCCTAGTGCTAGCTCTCCCATATTTCAACAAAGTTTTCCAAATCGATTGCAATGCGAGTGGAATGGAAATTGTTGTAGTGCTGAGCCAGGAGAGCCGACCAATTTGATTCTTCAATGAAAAGTTGGATGAAGTGAAGTGGAAATATTCTGTCTACAACTAGGAGTTCTATTCTATCGTGCAGGAATTGAAGAAGTGGAGGCATTATTTCCTACCCAAAGAGTTTGTGTTGTATACGGACCACCAAGCAGATAGGTATTTGAATACTTAGTCAAAGTTGAATCAGTGGCACATGAAATGGGTCGAATTCTTGCAGGGATATACCTTCATGTTGTGACATAAGTCAGGCAAATCGAACAAGGTTTTCGATGCACTGAGTCGAAGAGTTGAATTGCTGAACAGGACGACAGTTCATGCAACAGGAATAGAGTCGGTAAAGATGGAGTATGAGACCGACAAGGATTTTGAGAAAGAATGGAAGGCTAGTCGCGAATCATGGAGTGTCGACATAACTCCATACTTGGATTATTTTATCCAAGAAGGATACCTATTCAAGGGAAAACAGTTGTGTATTCCCAGGGAATCTGTAAGAGAGAACCTAATCTGAGAACTGCATAGTGGCGGATTAGTAGGTCATTTTGGCATCGATAAGACCAAGGTGTTGGTTGATGAAAAGTACCATTGGCAGGGGATGGCGAAAAATTTTGGTAAGTGGGTACAACAGTGTCAAACTTGCCAATTGGAAAAGGGACAAAGTCATAATACATGGCTATGTGCACCATTACCAGTTCCGAATACCCCATGGGAGAACCTAAGCATGGTTTTTGTGTTAAGATTTCTGAAGACATGGTAAGGTAACGACTCCATCTTTGTGGTAGTCGACATCTTTTAAAAAATGGCACACTTTATTATGTGTCGGGAGACAAGTGACGCCACGAGCATTGTTGTACTATTCTTCAAGGAGATAGTCATATTAATTGGGTTTTCGAAGAGTATAACATAAAATAGAGATACCAAGTTCATGGGTCATTTATGGAGAACCCTATGGAAGAAAATGGACACAAAGTTATAGTTTCGTTCAGCATACCATCCGCATACTAATGGACAGACCGAGGTAGTCAACAAAACTTTGGGAAACCTTCTAATATGTTTGACGGCCGACATACCCAAGAAGTGGGAGAACATGTTGGCACAAGCATAATTCACATATAGCAACTCTTTGAATCGGTCGATAGGTATGATCCCATTCCAGATTGTTCAGGGTCGAATCCCACATGGTGTGGTAGATTTGGTTGCGATACCAACATAGATCAGAAAGAGCGTGGATGCAGAATCATTTGCAGAGCATATCAAAGAAGTGCATGAAGATGTACGCAAGCGCATTGAGAAGAGCAACGCAGCATATAAGTTGAGAGCCGACAGGAAGAAGATGCTACAGTCGTTCAGTGAGGGAGACTTAGTCTATGCGCACTTGAGGAAAGAGAGGTTCCCAATAGGAACATATCACAAGTTGAAGCTAAATATTATTAGACCATGTAATATTCTGAAGAAGATTTCGGACAATGCTTATGTGTTGGAGTTACCGACAGAATTGAACGTTTCTCCTACATTCAATGTCTCAAATATGTACAGGTATGAAGAAGGTTCAACAAGCGATAGCGTAGAACTGTTGAATTTCGACTGGACAGGGAAAATTACAGATCGACACGAGGAAGAGATCATCGAAGTAGTGGAGGAGCGCGAAGTCAGATGCACAAGGAGTTTACAGAAGAAGGAATACTTAGTTCAATGGAGAGATGGTGAATTGAATGAGGTGACATGGATTTCTGAGGAAGAATACAAAAGTCTGACAGAGCAGTCAAGTTATTTTTCACCTGGGAGACTGATGCAGGGGCATCAGGGCCTAGAAGAAATAGTCGAAGTTGATCGACAGAATGAGGTCAACCAAGGGGATTTTCGACGACCACTGGTGCGAAGGAAACTGGCTATCGAATCCAAGAATTTGAGCAGAAGCTGTTGAAGTGTAGTTGACAAGATGGTGAATTTGAACGAGTTGAAACTTGACAAGATGGTTGATATGCAACATCAACAGGAGTGCGACAAAGGCCAAGCAAGGAGGATGGGGCGTATTAGACTGGCAGTCGTAGAGACTAAGTAAAGTCGATGGGTTAAGTCGAATATTGACAAGTTAATATGGTCTACGCGGTGGAGTTCAGATCAATTGGAAGAGGACACTGACAAGACTGACAATTGTAGCAAGTCAAGAAGCATTGTTGTCGAGGTAATCGACTTGCAACCATTAATGGTTGTTGAGGAATTTAATGGAAGTTAAGAAGGTGGTTGGAACCAGTCCAAGTGTCACCAAAGGAGGAGAGAATGGTCAGTGGACTCTGTTAACTGCAGGATCTGTCAGGTCAGAGGTGAAGTGGTGGACAGAGAAGGAAGTCTTGGGGAACGGAGTGGACCTACGGAGAAGGAGCAGAGCAGAGTAGAAGATTGGTATAGAGGAAAATAAGAAGGGATCAGTCATCTCTCTTTCATTCTTACACCTAGAAAGGAAGTGGGAGGAGGAGAGGATCAGACATAGGGAGAAACACACTATTTAATTACGTATATTGTAACAGGATGAGACTGACTAGTTTAATAGATTGCATGTAACTTTGTAATTTGATTGAAGTAATAGAAGAAGCCAACTTCTTGGCATTCCATTTCACAACTAGTCTTTGTGAGTGCATTTTTGTGTTTGTTGTGTGTCATTTTTAAGCAAGGATGTCCAAATAGACCCTCCCTTGCACCAAATACACCCATGAATATTTGCACCATCAATAAATAACAAGGGATGTTGCTTCTAATAATAATTTTCTTCAATCATATATTTCTTCACCCAAGTATTGGATCAAGTTCCTCCAACATCAAATGAACTAAATAAGGAGCCAATAAAATCATGAGTCTTCAAGTGACTCAAGTGAACATCATAGGTGCGTCCATGTAGATGTGTACCATCATAAAGTAACAAAGGAAGCTGCTGCAAATGTAAAGAATAAAGTGCTCTAGTCCTGTCATCCTCAAAAGGGGAGATATGATTTTTATACTCCTCACATGGCACCTTCAAAAAGAAACCTTTCACTCAATTTTCATGCCAAATTGATGTGGTTAAAAAAGAAGTAGGGGTGAAGAATTGTGAACCAACCTTGCCTGTTTGCAACTCTTACCCATCAAAATTTTGAATGCATCTACTCCATAATTGGTTGTTCCAACTGTTGTGAGATCATGTTCCTCCTCCAAGGGTCTGCACTTCTCACCATGATCCAGCTCATAATTGCTCTAAACAAGTACAAGTGCTTGCATTCCTTCTTGTTTGAATGTATCCTATTCAACCACCTGCATATAAACATGTACCTCATGTTCCACCATCACATGAGGTTACTCCTTTGTAACATAAATCCTTTCAGCCATTGAATGACTATCTTATATGTAGGAGGGTGTAAAGGACCTTTGCAACCTCTCTTGAATTTGCTCAATCTGCACCATAGATTTTTGGAGTGCATTATGGGTGGAATCCAACTCATTTGAGAGCTTGTCATTCTCTTCTACATCCTTCAAGGTTATTCCATGATAAAAACCAACAAGCTGAATTAAATAATTTCTATCAGAAAGCAAATTCAAAAAATTACCTTTGGTGTCCAACATTTCCTTCTAGATTTTCTCCATGTCTTCAAGGGAAGATTTCTCCTCCACACACCAAAACAATTTTGAAACCAATGCATGTGTGTCATGGAGAGTTTTCAAGGCCTCTTGAATTGTATTTTCATCCATATTCAAGGACACTTCAAGAAAATGAGGCTCTTGCAAATGAACCTCCTCATCTTCTTCCTTCTTGCTTGGGCCCAACTTCATGAAGCTCCAGTGGTGATGGGGAAGTTGATCTTGGTTCTTCTTCAAATGCTACAAGGTCTTCATATCCATAGTCATTGGAACTTTGGCTTGTAGCAACACTTTCAAAAGTGATATCTATGTCACCAACATAGAGGTGTGAGTACCCATTAGTAGGTACTCCTTCATAGTTCAATCATCCATCAATAGATTCTCTTAGATTCATGTCCAAATTAGAGTGTGTCTCAAAATGATCTTCAGTATTTTCAATGGAATCTTCTTCATGATCATGTGATGTTTCTTCATATTTTTCAGAGTCACTTGGGAGTGACTTTTGACCCTTTTCATGTAATGCTTCTTTTGCTTTACCTATTTCAGAACTAGGTGTCTCATGGGTGTCGTCCTTTTCACTCAAACATATATGATTTTCTCTCCAAGGTATTTTGCAAGAAGGGCATATAAATTTCTTCACTAAATCCACATATTCATTCTTGGGCCTATATACAAACACCTAGTCAACAAAGTCTTCAAAATAAATTATCTTTTGTATATCTCCCTTCCAAGAAAGATATCCTTGATATTGTTGAGGCAAGGTTTTACATGTTGCTCTCAATATTTCTAATTTATTCATAGGATTAGCCTTTGGTGGTATGAAACATACATATTGATCAGACATAGGTTCATATGAATAACCTTCATTCCTTATGAAATTGTAAGAAGTGATGCATGATGGCACCTCTCCCTCATACCATTCACATTCTTCTCGATATTGCTCACAATCATCTTCATATTGCTCATAAGCATTGTACTCATAGGAGTCATCATAATAGTAATAAATGGATACAATTTATTATTCAATGGATTATATTAATGCACACCTTCAAGGACCATGCTCTGATACTACTGTAATATCCCTAATTTGAAAGTTTACACGGCCAATTTTCGAACCTTGGAATAGTGAAACCACAAACTGTCCCAAATGATCCCAAATGCTTCTGAATTCTATATGGAGGAACTTAGGAGGATGTAGGAAAAATTAATACATTTATAGAACACCCAAATACCTACTATACCCATCCATGGTCTTCAATTTGCAAGGAGAGAAGTTTCGAGACAATACTAGTCAATTGGATTAATGGAAATCCCCCTAGGTCCTCCACTATTTCCCTTTCCAAACACTGTACAACCTTCAATAATTATTAATATGATACTTGTATATGTTATGGGAAAACAATGACAACATATGTGCAGCATTATATCAAGTTTTAGGGTCGATTATGTCTCCCAAAGAACAACATCTTCTAGAGTATAAAATTTGGGGTGAAAATAGTAGACAAGGAGCCTCGAATTTGGTCACAAAAGATAGTAACACTTTAGGGGTGTTATCTCCAGATTCACTAGAGCAAAATTATTATTTGTAATGGTTTTAAAATTTGGAAAAATAGGGGTTTAGTGCCAAAGTCTCGACTAAGAATAAAATCATTATGGATATATGGAACTATAAATATGTTCACCAATTACATGTTTCATACAGTACTCATACAAATGCTAAGTGGTCGAGCTCAGGTGACATACAAACATCATAAGTCTCAACACCGAGGAGGCTAAGTGTTCTTTCTTGCTTCCAGTAGTGGAGATAATTTTGAAATGTTTTGAAATATGCAAGGTTTGAATAAATAGCACACCTTCCTGGAGTGTTTAAAGGAATCTGCTGTCAGTTGCTTATAAAATATGATTAAAGTTCACTTGCCGCTTTGTAAGAAATATTAGATGAAGGATGAATACGTAGCTGGATCCTGAGTCCAAATGTTAAGTATCTAGATGCCAAGTGTTGGGCGTTTGCAAGTGCCAGGTCAAAATAATATCTCCTATTTCGAACCACTGATTGAGCAATCAAATTAGTTCCAGATGTAATAACATAATCAGTTTCAGAGTATCCAATGAACATGTAGTGGTCAGAAGAATTTCCAAAGAAGCAAATTCAGATTTGCAATTAATTCGATATTGTTTCTAGGTTGTTGATAGGATTTAGCTCCAACAATTTCATATGGGATATCTCATTACTAAATGTTTTCCTTAAATTCAAAAGGGAGTGTCCGAGTGTCATCATCCTTCCAAAACTAATTTTCATTAGAAAGTATTCAAGTGACAATGCTAAAAACCAGTCATCACCAATCTGCCTGAGGTCATAGGTGTTAAGCAGTGGATATTATTCGTATGTCAAGAATACTATTAAAATGGATCTTAGATTTGGTGTTGCTCAAATTCAGCTACAGCTGGCCCAATATCAGATTAGATGTTATCTTTTTGCTAAATTAAGGAGATGTAAGCCTCTCAAGGATAGAAGGAATGTAATGTTATATATTGGTTAGAAGGTATTGGGCAAATTGGGGGGTGTGGAGTTCCAACTGAGGTTGAGAAGGTTATGGAAAATCAGACTTTGAACCAGTTTGCAGGCATGTATGAAGTTTCTTATGAAGTGACTATTTATGAAGTAGAATATGATCTTTGAGCCTGTCTTGTTTTAATCTATGAAGTATATACTTTTAGTATTCTGTCTATACATGGTCTAAATTTCATGTAGCGATTCTTCTAAATAGCATACAACTATGCCCCTATCATGAAATAACGTCTGAGCTCTTATATTCATAGTTTACGATCACAATCAGTTTTCTGCTTCTATTCATATATTGAAATTTTATATTATACTTGTCTTTGTTTTTTTTAATCTTTCTACCTAATTCATGTCTTCAAATACCACCAAAAAAAATAAAAATTATTCTATAGATGTCCCATTCCTACTATTCAAGATTGCCTTAAGCTTGAACCCTCGTAGTCTAGGTTCAACTTTAGGGATAACAAGGGGTATGAAAAAATTATTTGGGACATAAAATTAACTTAATATTCATATCATAATATGGACGAAAATATCAAAATTATCTGATATAAAACAAGTGCAATATCATCCCAAAATCACCATGAAAATACTATGAGGGAAATGGCTCGAATCTCAATTTTAATTGGAAATGTCACATGAAGTACTTGTAATTTCGAGCTTTGTCTCTCGTGATATGTCTATTATAGAGTTATGCAGAAACTAACTTGTCCATAAGTTCAAAATAGAAATCCTCCATTATCTATATGAAACAAGAAGTGTGCCATCACACTTTTACATGACATTGAGAGAAAGAGGAAACTAGCTTGAATATCAATGTTACTTGGAGAAATAGTACATGAAGTGCTTAGTATTTCTAGCTGTGGATCTCATGATATATCCATTACGGAGTTATGCATCCATTAACAAGTTCATAAGGTTGAAAAAACATCCTTCCATTATCTATATGCATCAAAGGTTGCACTATCTCCCTTTACATGAACATTGAGAAAAAGATAGTAGAATGAGAATAGAGAAGAATGAGAGAATCTGAACTCGAAATCAGATGGGGGTTGAACCTGCATCAAAAGATATCCATGAATATATGTTGAGAGGTATTAATGGCCTTTCCATCAACCAACTTGGATGGGAATATTTCTCCCTCGAAATTGGTTCTAAGGAAGGCATGATGAACATCCGCCGTGCAAGGACAAGCTTGAAGCTCTCCAAAATTGCAAAGATGAAAATGAAAAATGACCAAAAGATGCTCCGTTTCGACTTGGAATCATTTTAATAACTTTAGTTGACTCATTTACCTCCTTATAACTAAAATTATCTCCTAATTACTCATGAAATTTGAATTAGTGGGAGTTATGACCCTTCATTAGCCCCACAAGACACTTGGCTCATCTTTTGTCTCCAACTCCTCCATGAATTCGAATTAGGGAATATTTTGGATGCTTTGGAGATGTGTAACTCCTCTCATGCACCCTCTTGGTCTATTTTTATCTCTTACATTGTCATAGATGTCATAGAATATGTCATAAGTGTCATTGGTTTCATAAAATTGGTCATAAGTGTCATAATGCTTGTCATAGTTGTCATAGAATATGTCATTTCCTATTTTTATCCCTATGACTCTCCCTCTTCCTTCAAGAATGTTAACTCTTCCCTTCCAACTCGAATTTGGGGATGGATCCATGTTTAAAGGAGGAATGTTCTCTCATGTGGATCACACATGTCCACTTATGTGCCCCCAAGTCCAACTAGGACCTAATGCCACTTCATTTTGGAGCATTTAACATTTATTCCATAATTTATTGGCCTATTTTTCCACCATCAATTGAGGATATTGAATTTTCATGAGAAAATATAGAACTTGGGGTTAAATGTCAATATTTTAATTCTTCCACATAACCCTTAGGAATTGGGTAGGCCAACTTAATTATTTATCTGAAAACCATTTAATTGGGGACATGACAATCATAGAGGGATTATCTGAAAATATTGTAATTACTTACAAGGGTATGAATTTTCTACAACCTATGGACTATGTAGGATTACTTTTTAAATGCAATAGATGTCACAGACATGGTCATCTTGCGGCAGAATGTCATTTATCGTTTGGAAAAAGGATTTGGATAAAGAAAGATGGGGAAATGAACTCTGTAAAGAAACATGATTACACGAAGAAGTCTATTGTTGAAGAAGACTCACTTCTTAAGAGCTAGGTGGAAGCAATAAAGGATTCTAACCTTCAAACTACGAGCCCTATGAATACACATCCTCCTCAGAAGGAAGAAGTGGAGTATATTAAAGATTCTAACTGCCATCTTGAACCTTTTGAAGCTCTTTCTCCAAGTAAGTCCTTAAATGATCTAATGCCTCTAAATTTTAAAGATTGAAAAAATGTTGCTTCAACTGTTTCTTTTGGGAAGGTAATTGAGAAAGGGTTTCCTCAAAATTTTTTGGCTTTTTCGAAAACCTAGGGAAACTCCCTCTTTTCTCTTTAAAGAAATCCCTAAATCTAAGTACTAGCTCTCCTTCTAGGGTTACAGAGACTAAGTTCTCACATTCTGGGGATTATATAAACCCTTCTTTGATGGATACTCCCTTGCAAAGTACTATTAGGAAAAAATGCTATAATTTAAGATCCAAGAAAGAAGGGTTTGAAGAAATCGATGAAGGGTTTTCTGATTTTTCTAGTGCATTAGGGAAAAATATACACTTGATCAAATCGGGTAAGGGTAGAAAGTATTTTTTATAGCTATCCCAAGAAAAATTTGTATGGGATGTTGCTTCTGGGAAGAAAAGAACTATCTATGAGGTGCTTAGAGCATCATGGTCCTCAGCAGGAGTGAACCAATGATCTTCATCTCCCTAAAGAGTAGAGGTATGGATAGCACCTCGAAGAAGCTAGAACTTAGAAGGTTATTTCAAAATTTTCAACCGGAAGTATTTTTTGTACAAGAAATAGTGGGAAAAGGAGAAAAAATTGTCACCGAACTCTGTATTCTACTTGAGGGTTTGGATTTCAGCTATGTGGATGCTTTGGGAAAGTCCGGGGGAATTATTACTAGTTGGAGAAACAGTAACTTTAAATTTAATTCTTTCTAGTACTTTCATTCTGGGTTAGGTGTCTCACTATTTTCTTAATAATTTAGGAAAGAATTTCTATTCTTGAATGTGTATGGGCCATGTTGTGATAGATAATATTTATGGAAAAATATTTTTTCAAAATATTTGTTAAAACATGATAATATCATTCTAGGAGGGCATCTCAATTTATACTTAGGACATGAGGAAATTTGGGGACCTAATGTGAGGGACGATACTTTTTCATGCTTTTTCAAGAATATTTTGATGGATAAGGGACTTATAGACATAGAACCTGTAAATATTAAACCTACTTGGTCTAATCAACGAGCTAGAGCAAAAAGCATAGAAAATAGGTTGGATAGGTTTTTAATCTGTGAGAAGCTATATTTTGGAAAACTCTTTTCGTTTCAGATAATGGGTAGGGAAAGGGACGGAATCCGATCATCAACTTATTTTACTGGATTTGGAGTTAGAGGGAAAATTAATCTCTAGTCCTTTCAAACTGAATCCTACTTAGGTCAAGGAGGAAGACTGTATTCAGGTGTTTAGACAGGCTTGGAAACCTTTTAATGCGGGTTTGATCGATTCTGCTGCAATCTAGTTTCTAAAGAATATGAAACAGTCAAAACTTATGTTGAAAGAGTGGCTTTGTAAAAAGAAACAAATAGAGGTAAAATAATTAATTTACATTGAGAATAGCTTAATCCTTTTAACTAATTCTGAGGGTTTTGGTTACTTAAATGAGGAAAACCACAAAGAACTACTAGATCTGGAATAGAAAAGGAGAATTATTCTTCTAAAGAGGGAAGTAGAATGGAGAATCAAAAGTAGGGAAGTATGGGTGAAAAAGGGGGATGATGATACAAAGGTTTCCCATAAATATGAAAATTATCATAAGAGCATTAACACTATAGGGATTCTAAATAATGATACAAGAGACACTATAAGCAAATTTGAAGATTTGGTAGCAGCAGGGGTAAACTATTTTTGTAAACTTTACAAAGGAGAGGTTCTGTCAGTTGATGAAGCAGTTAGAATAGCTTAGCTTTATCCTATTTTTTCCAAGGAAGAGGACAATAAAGAACTTCTATAGCAAGTCACTTTTTCTGAAATGGAAGAATCTATGCATAGTTTAAAAAATAAAAAATATTGGGTCCTAATGGTATACCTATCGAGTACTTTTTAGGGCTATTTGATACTGTGAGAGAAGACCTTCTCAGAGTCATAGAGGAATATCGAAAGAATGGGAGAATTTTGGGGGCTTTCAATACTACTTTTATCTCTCTTATTTCGAAAGTTGATAATCCTGACTCTTTTGATGAGCTCAGACCTATTGCTATATGCAATAGCATATATAAGATGATTGCAAAAATCATTGAAAAGGGAATAAAGAACATACTAGCTGCTAATACTTTTGGCGAACAGTTTGGGTTTCTCCCAAGAAGATAGATACATGAAGTTGTTGGAGTGGCTTAGGAAGGCATGCACACAATTAGACAAAGGAATCTAAATGCTACAATGATTAAAATAGACCTCTCAAAGGCCTATGACTGAGTCAGATGGGATTACCTTAGGATGATTATATCATAGCTTGGTTTCTGCAACTCATTTATAAATTGGATATTATGCTGTGTGTCTTCAGTTTCTTTTGCTATCCTGATAAATGAAAAAGCTTCAAATTTCTTCAGACCTGGAAGAGGTCTAAGGCATGGTTTCTCGCACTCACCTTTACTATTCATATTAGTTGTTGACGGACTTAATAGGGTTCTGTTATACGCTAAAGGAATTGGAAGCTTCAAAGGAATATTGTTGGGTAATCTATCTCTTACACATCTATTGTTTGTAGATGATGTTCTAATTTTCAGTGAAGGAAATTTAAGAGAACTAGAAACATTGAATGATCTCATTATCCTTTTTTGTAAGGCTTCGGGGATGAAGGTTAACAATGAAAAATCTCTACTACTTGGAGAAGGAATTGAAGAGGAGGAACTATGTAGGTTTAGCTCTATCCTGGGATTTAAATGATTCAAATTGGAACAAGGATTGAAATATCTTGGGTTCAACCTAAAAGCTTTGGACTATGGTTTTAAAGATTGGGAATGGCTTATAAGAAAATATGAAAGGAGAATTAGCATATTGTAACATCCCGAAATTTCATAAAAATTTTAAATTTTTGGTAACAGCATTAATTATGATAATAATAATTGCAGAAATAGTAAATTGAGATTGCAATAGCATTAATTGTATAGTTGTTAGTACTAAACATGCTTTAATTTCCGTTTTAGCAGAAAAATGATAATGACAGTTTAACATATAATTAGTAAACATGATTATGATAACAAATGTACTAAACAATCTGTAATTTGATGTGACACTATTTTCTTTTGCATAAATATTGACAGTTTGAATTTTGATGAAAAGGGTGTCCTACGAGGTACCCTGGAGCTTACTTAGCTGCAACGCTAAAGCATATTGAATGTCCTATGTGCAGACGATAGGTAAGAGATTCCATGGCTGTGTAGAAACAAGGCCTGTGTATAGTTCAATTTCAAAGTAGTAATTAAATAAAATGTTAGAATTCTGTTGCAATTCACCAAAAGTGTTCAGGTATGGATTTTATAGTTTTAAAATACTGTTTCTGAAGTTATCTTACAACTTCAAACTGATTAAACAGAGGCATCTATAATCGGCATTAAACTGATAGTTTTGTTGTTATAAGATCTTGTCATTGTTATAGCTGGCTTCGTTGTCATATTAAGATAGTTGTTTATCTTCACATTACTATTGTAATGAGAGTATCACAAAAATCATTAAATGCCTAAGTGAGAGAATATATTTGACTTCTAGTTAGTTCATTAGAAAATTAAATATCCACAGATTTAATGGATGTCTACTATGCAGACTATCTAAAATTGCAATAATATAATTCATATAAATGCGATCAAATGTTGCCATGATAATGTTAAAGTCTCTCATGTAAGGTCTGCACTATATGTAAATCTTTGAGCTAGATATGATAATTGTAAACTTATAAGGGCATATATAAAGTATTATTGCCTATAAGTGCCCTATGTCAATCTTTATGACCAAGGTTGTATTAATACTATTCCATAAAGAATTAAAAACTATAATACTTACCCTTAATAATAAACCAACTTTGAAAAGTGGTCCTATATAAGTTCACGAATCTATAATATAACCTAACTTGGAACTATCTAAATGTTGGTTGGTATAACACTATGATGAACTTCGTGGAGTATAATTTATAGTCTATACAAACATAGGATTCGACCTAGCATAACATGAATGTTATAATGTCGTGTAGTAGGGTTGTGATTATAACGTTGGGGATAGAACACTAATATGCATTAAATTTTTACCAGGTTGATGGGTGTTGGCTCCTTAATGTGAAGTGAATGTTGGGCTACCTGGAGATTGTCCTTCAATCCTGCATTGAAGTCTTGACATGAAAACTCAGAGTGACGAGGATTGTTGTCATTCCATGCATATGAATTCGCTGTAATGATGAACAATGAGACCACAGTGTGATGATTGTAAGTAGATATCCTTCCAAGCTGGAGGTTATAACAACCCATCGTGGTCCATCATGGCACATCCATGCATGTGAAGAAGATAGTGCATTAAATGCAAGGGTCGTTCGACCTAATGCAACCTCATTGGTACATCTACGAACGTTGATTAAGATGAGTTTGGGCCATTCAATTGTAACCCTAGCTGCTGTCATTGAGTTGGTTTATGAATTGGAAAAAAATGTTTATTATTCCCATTGTTTTCGGTTTGTGGCCGGCAGGCTGCCGAAATTTTTGTTTAGAAAATTTGTATGAGGTTCGACCTCAAGACCTCTGGTTTGGAGAGGTTACAGGTCCCTTCCGTTTGCAATGGCGTCGTTTTAATAGACTATGTATCTAGTTTATAGTTTCATTGGTTGATAGTTTTGGAACTCGTCGTTTTAGTTAGAGTCAAAGATATGCCCTGTGTAAATGGACCGAGGGCTTCCTAACTCGTCTTCGGTGTGGAAAACCATCGTTTAAACTGGTGAAAGTGGAATGCTTTGGTACCTTGCAGTAGGGTAAATAATCCTGTAAAGTTTAGTGTATTCCTTTGCTATAATTCATCTTTCAGTTTGAAAAGTAACAGTTATCTAAGACGCACCTTGTTTTGTCAGTTTTGCAGGTTGTGAAGTAGAGATACGAGCAAGGGTTTTGCAATGTTGGCGAGCTTCCATTTAGGTAAGCTCCGGGTCTTTCAAAAAACCCTTGTAGGTGCTCTGTGACTGTGGTTGATGAAGTTTCAAGGGTTGTGTAGTTGGTCCTGCTGTAACTCATCGTGGATATTATTTGTTGAACTTCCATTAGAGAAATTTTGAGGTCAAAAAAGGGCCTCAAAACAAAGAAAATGTACTATAAAATACAACCAATCACATTCTAGTAGATGACATCATCCCCCTTGGTGACGTGGCATTGCATGAGTTAAGAATGCTTATTTGTCAAATTTTCTATGGTCGATGAAAACACATAGTTAGCCAGGGTAGTGGTGTAAGTACTTTTAAGTCATAAAGTAAAGTACTCATAATGATAGTCTTTTCATAAAATAATATTATTGTCATTTTCAAGTAAAGTACTCATAATGAATGTCTTTTCACACTTTCACATAAAATAATATTATTGTCATTTTCAAGTGAAGTACTCTTAATTCATAAAGAAAGTCCTTTCACATTTTTTTATAAAATAATATATTATTATTTTTATGTTTTTAATTTTAAATTATATATTCACTCCATTCTATTTAATAACATAATGTCAAACTAATAAATAATAATAATAATAATAATAATGCAATGTGGATTATAATAATATTATTGACATTTTACATGTAAATAAATTCTCAATTAAATTACATTATTAAATTCATGAGAAAAGTACTAAATATAAAAAGTCAACATAAAATTAAAAAAAAAACTCTTAAAAATGTTTTTTATTATTTAATTTATTTTGCAAGTTCAAGACAAATAAATGTTAAAGGACAATACATTTTTGGGAATTTACAATGAATCTTAGTCACATCAATGTAGACTTATTTTATTAATTTTATTTCTAGTGAATTTTGAAAAGTAACTCAACCATGGTTATTTATATTGTGCATAGAAAATAGTGTGGGAGGTGACTTGTCATATATACCTACCCCATAAAACCCCCAATTCATAATATTTTAATATATCTCATATTTTTGTAGTACATCTCTTAGGAGGCCCTTTTTTGACCTCAAAATCTCTCTAATGAATCGAAAGATGTCTATTCCAAGATGTGACTCTCATTTTAATTATATGGAACTTGGTTTTACACCTTGATACTTATCTTTGTCGATTCTGAGCAATGTAAAAAATCGTTATTCCGAAGTTTAAGAACTTGTTCCAAATTTTTGGACTTTGGAAAACCCTGTATGATTTGTTTTTAGAAAACATGTTGTAACTTTCAAATTCCGAGCATAACGACTTCGGTTTTCTGGTAGGTGGATCGTTGTAAAAGTTCTTGAGAAGAACTCAGGGTCATGACTTGTTTGTCTTTATATTATGAATATATGAGATGGAGATGAGGCTCGTTTACTACAGATATTAACTTTCTTTTTCAAAACTGAACACGACGTGTGCTATTTGACTTCCCTATAAGAAATGTCTGCTATTTAAGTTTTCTATGTAAAAATTCTATGTTATGAAAAATAAAAGTAGAACCAAGAGCTTGTCTATTGTATAATCAATAAAATGGAAATCGAAGACCCAATATTTGGGTTTGATAGAAACCAAGTTTTATTTGAAAATAATAAAAACAATTCATAATATGTATGGTTTATAATATAGAGGAATGAGATGGAAGGCATCGAAACATGGTTAATATGTTTCAATAAAGCTAGATAATAATCTTGGAAATAATTACAATGGAATATGAAATCAATGTGTATTTGTGCAATGTTAAAAATAGTGTAATGACTGTTATGTACAGTCTTGATATGATGATCACATTTATTTGTTTGTTGCTATGTTTTTATAATGCAAACATAATATGACATGTATAGAAGTTTACTTTCTATCTATTTCTGTATGCATAGTGATGATAAGAATAATGTAATGCAACTTTATAGAAATTATGCATTGTTTGTTTTTCAAATAACTCACAAAACATTTATAGTATATACATAGATATTATACAGATCTTTCTACTATTATTTAACTATAGGACAGAAAACTGATAAATATATAAATTAATATCTATCTATTGAATTCAAAATGGCACTTTTCCTACCTTATAATTTGTTCTTAATTTGCGTATCTATACTAGAGTACGATGCTCAAAAACAACATGTGGAAAAATATAGATATTGATTTATCAATTCCAATTCATCATTAAAACTTTTAACATTCAGACTTTAAACAAATCTAGAATTAAATTCTCTTTTGAAAATAGGAAACTAGAAGTTACTATCTACACAGAACATAATTACTAACTGAGAGTGAGTAGAAAACTTGTAGAACCTGGTAAATCTGTAGGGCAACAAACAGCCCAAGAAGACTGTTCCACCCAACCAATTCCTGAAAACAGTCAAGTACTGTCTTAGGACCCCCGATCATGTTCACTGAACTACCAAGAGGAAGAAACTCAAGAAATAGGACTTCTTCCTACAATAGCAAATAACTTCTGAATCTTCAATAGCTAGCAGTCCAATAGACCTGTACCAACATCTCTGGTTCTTCTCAGCAATATGCAGACTTAAGATTGCACTCACCACTAGCCTCCCTATTCGAATCTCTCAGTGATCACCTGATACACATGAGGAAAATATTGTACAAAAATATGGATTAAGAGTTACCTTCTCAATTCGAATTTACCTTTATAGGATTCCTAGGCCTTTTCAGATGTTACTGGGTCATTAAATGAGCTTTCTGGTCACTCCCTCCGCCTGGAGGATAATGCCACATTTTTAGGGGTAGTTGTCCCATAACCAATAGCTAGTGGTGTGATGCAACCGCTGCCATCTGTCCCATACCTTCCAACAACTTCCATTCCTCCTAGTGGGTCAGTGAGCACTCATTTAACAGTCCCCTTGGGTGTTTGTCTCCTAATTAATTTATTTAAATAACAATATTTAGTAATTATATTCATCCATGATCAAAATTGATCATAATTATAGAACCTTGTAATTAAATTTAACATCAAGTATTTTGCAAATAAAATAATAATTCTTAGAAATTTGGGTAGGTGACATACACCCCCCCTTAAGTCTCAACATCATCCTCGATGTTGGCTAATCACTCCTTGAGTGTTCCTGAAATAGAGTTTTGTATGCTACCTGCATACTACTCTCCAACTCTCAGGTCGCCTCTTCTAGGCTAAGGTGCTTCCATTGCAGCTTCACTTTCCCAATGCTGTGATTCTGGAGAATAGTTTCACTCCTTTCGAGGATACAATCCAGTTCCACCGAAAAATCTCCATCTTATCCCACCTGTACATCATTCCAGTTTATAACATGAGTAGTATCATGAGCATATTTCTTTAAAAAGGATATATGAAAAACATTATGTATTTTTAAGTTCGGTGGCAAGGCCAGTTGGCATGCCACTGCTCCAAACTTAGACAATATTTCAAAAGGACCGCAATACCTGGGTGCCAACTTGGCATAGCTCCCCAATTTCAGTGAACTCTTTTTCGGTCTTACCTTCAAGAATACATGTTCACCAACCTGGAACTCTTTATGAGTTCTTTTTGAATCTGCTTGACTCTTTTGCCTATCTTGGGAAGCTTTTAAATGTCCTTGCACCTATTTGACAATTAGTTCTAACTCTTGCAATAATTCAAGTCCTAAAACAACTCTATTTACTGGATCATTCCATGAAATAGGTGTATTACATTTCCTACCACAAAGAATTTCAAAAGGACTAAGTTTGGCCGATGCATGATAGTGATTATTATAAGCAAATTCTGCTAAGTGCAAGTAGTCTTCCAACTTACCAGGCTGATCCTTAACATACATTCTTAATAGATCTTCTAAAACTTGGTTTACTCTTTCTATTTGACCATCCATCTGTGGGTGAAATGATGTACTGAAATTTAAATTTGTGTTCAACCCTTTAAACAGTGACCTCCAGAAGTTACCTGTAAACTTCGAGTCACGATCTGAAATTATTCGGTATTCCATGTAGTCTAAAAATATGTTTCATAAATATCTCTGCAATATCTGGAGCTTTATGAGTAGTCTTTACGGGTATGAAATGTGTTGTCTTGCTGAGTTTGTCCACTACCACCATGATAGAATCATGTTGTTTCTGATTTTTAGGCAATCCAGTAATAAAATCTATGCTGATCACTTTCCATTTCCAACTTGGTATCGGTAACGATTGCAACAATCCAGCAGGATGTTGGTGTTCAACCTTCACATTTTGACAATCCAAACATTTAGCTATGTACTCTCCTCCTTCATCTTTCATTCTGGGCCAACAATATTCTTTTCCCAGCATAGTAATAGTCTTTTGATAACCTAGATGACCAGAATAGTGACCTTTATGCATCTCATTTAATATCAGAAATTTTATTTCTAGTATGTCTGGTACATATAATGTGTTTTTAAAAAATAATAATCCGTTTTCCTTCATGCTGAAATCTGCCATACAATTTCCAGAACTGTTTTTTGCTGTCTTTTCCTTCATTTTTCTGTATTCTTCATCTGTTTCACTCTTTTCCAGAATCTGATTTTCTAAATCAGTTGAATAAGTACTGATTGTTGAAATGAAATTTAATTTTTCCTTACAACTCAAGGCATCTGCAACCTTGTTCTCCTTCCCTTTAATATGCTGAATTTCGAAATCATACTCACTTAAGAACGTCAACCATCTAGCTTGTCTAGCGTTTAGGTTTGTCTGATCTAATAAATATTTCAGACCCATGTTATCTGTCAATAATGTAAATTTATTGCCAATAAGGTGGTGATGCCACATTTTTTAGGCATGAATAACTGCCAATAACTCTAAATCATAGGTAGAGTAGTTCTTTTCATGTACTTTCAGCTTTCTAGATTCATATGCCATCGCATGCCCTTCCTGTGTCAAGACTCCACTGAGTCCGTCATTGCATGCGTCTGTACAAACTACAAAATCCTTGTTGGGGTCTGCTATGCTCAAGATAGGTGTTGTCGTCAATAGCTCCTTTAATTTCTTGAAACCATCATAACATTTATGATCCCACACAAATTTCTTCCCTTTCTTCTGCAAGGAAGTTATGAGGTTGGCAATTTTTGAAAATTTTTCTATAAACTTTCTATAATATCCAGTAATGCCCATAAATGATCTTACATCCGACACATCTTTAGGAATCGGCCATTCATTAATGGCCCTTATCTTGTCGGGGTCAACCGAGATTCCTTCTGCCGAAATTATGTGTCCTAGGTATTGAATTTTGTCTTTGTGAAAATCACACTAACTAAATTTGGCGTATAGTTGATAATCTCTTAATACTTGTAAGATAATCCGTAAATGTTCATCATGCTCTTCTTTGCTTTTTGAGTACACTAAAATGTCATCTATAAACAAAATAGCAAACTTGTCTAAGTATTTATGCAGAATATTATTCATCAGACACATAAATACAGCTGGGGCATTAGTCAAGCCAAATGGCATGACTACGAACTCATAATGTCCATAACGAGTTCGGAAAGTTGTCTTGAAAATATCTTCATCCTTAACCTATACTTGATGATATCCTGATCTTAGATTAATCTTCAAAAATACTGTTGCTCCACGCAGCTGATCCAATAGATCATCTATGTGGGGCAACGGATGCCTATTCTTGATTGTCATCTTATTGAGCTAGCGATAATCTATGCATAGTCTCAAGGTTCTGTCTTTCTTCTTAACAAAGATGACAGGTGCTCCCCAAGGAGACACACTCGGTCTAATATACTTCTTGTCAATAAGTTCCTTCAACTGTGATTTTAATTTGTTTAACTCCAGTATGTTCATTTTGTATGGAGATTTTAAATTTGGTATTGCTCCTAGTATTAACTCTATGGTAAAATCTAAATCTCTTTTAGGTGGTAATCCTGGAATCTCCTCAGAAAATACATCCTTAAAATCCTTTAGGACAGGTATGTCCTCTAATTTTAGTTTGTCCTCTTTATCCATAAACTCATCATTCACTACATTTATTGCAAACATTTGGCATCCTTTTCTAACTTCCCTCTTAACTTGCATGGCTGAAATCTGTCTAAGGGTTACCTTCCTTGGAATGCCTTTTATTTCTACAGTTTTCCCTTCATCACTTAAACATTTAAAACTTTTTCCATAACAGTCTAGGATGACATGATGGGCTTCTAACCAGTCCATCCCAACTATAATATCATAAAAACCTAAAGGTAGAATATTCAATTTGATTTGTGTTAGTAAATGATTCATGGACAAAACACAATTTTCTATAAAATCTGATACTTTCCTCTTTGTTCCAGTTGCTAGTCTAACTAGCCATGATTTACTAAACTTTTTGATTTTCAGTTTAAGACTTTCCACAATGTCTGGTGATATATAACTTAAACTAGCAACTGGGTCAATTAAAACAGTAACAGGATGATCCTGTATCATACCTTCAAGCTCCACCATGGAGATTTGATGATCTACTTTCCTGTTGTCGAGTGCTGCATTGATTCTAGGCATTTCCCTTGCCACATCTCCCACCGTAGGTTCCACTTGTATACAGTTGATATTGTTTGCTTTCTGCTTCCTCAAGGGACATTCTGATGCGTAATGAGGACCTTGGCATTCAAAACATTTGACAGGTGCCTTTGGCTCACTGGTTCTGGCATTATTAGGTGCATTTCTGGTTGCTGTAGAATTCTACTGTGAATTGTTTCTAGAATTGTTCCCTTGATGATTCCGATTCTGAAATTTTTTTCCTTTGAAATCCAGAATTTCCACTGAATCTGAAATTTTTCTTTTCCTGTTCAAAATTGTTGGGCTTATGATTTTTCCAGTTTGACATTCCCTCTCTTTTCCGATTTGTGTCATAACAGAAAACTGCCTTTCTCATTGCCTCTTCCAAGGTCTTAGGACTATCGTACTCAATTATGTCCTTAATACTGAAAGGAAAACAACTTAAGTACCTTTGATATTTTGGTTTCTCTTCTATGAGGTATGGTACATATCTTAGTAAGTTCAGAAACTTACTATTCATTTCCTTCATGTTCATACCTCCCAGCTTCAAATCGTAGAACTCTTTGGATTTTTCTTCACAGTACTATTCAGACAAGTACTTCTTTTTAAAGTATCATTTAAAGGTACTCCAGCTTACATCTTTATCTTTGATGCCTTTTACTCGTTTGATGTCCTGCCACCAAATATCCATTTTTTCGGTCAAGTTATATATAGCCATTTTTGCCTTTAAAGACTCTGAATAGTTATAAATATGGAAGTATGTCTTCATATCGGATAGCCAAGCTTCAACTATCTCTCCCTTCTCAGTTTCTCCATTGAAAGTTGGAGGTCTAATCTTTTTTAACTCCCCAGAAATCTGCTCATATTCCTTTTGACTTTTCTTTCTGGGTTTGAAATCTCCTTCACTGCTATCACTGGTGTAGTTACATTTCTTTCTGCGTGTTTCAATAGCATCTCCTGATGAGGTTGAACTATTGTTCACCTTGCTGATTTTCATTTTCTTGTTTTTATCAACATGAGGCAGATCCTCAATTTTGGAAATATCTTCATTATCCTTTTCTTGTTCCTCAGTTTGACTCTATTCAAACAACACTTGGTTTAATTGCTCTTGTGCTTACAGAATCCTTTCATTGTCTTGTTTCACCGATCTGATTTCTGCTTTTAACTCATGAAAGGCACGTAACAGTTCTGTCGAATTGTTATTTAGTTCACTGTGACCTTCTACTACATAGTGTTCTCCCGAACTGTGACTGTTTGGCTGAAATATGTCGTCTCATTGTTCAGCTGAGTTCTCCATACCTGTAACTGAAAATAATTTCTAGAATAACATAATAATTAAATTTTCAAGTTAGTACAATTTTCTGTTGTATGAAAATTTTCTTCTGCGTGTTTTGGACCTCATTCAGGCCTAGAGTTCGAATCTGAGTTCTGATACCACATGTAACATCCCGAAATTTCATAAAAATTTAAAATTTTTGATAACAACATTAATTATGATAATAATAATTGCAGAAATAGTAAATTGAGATTGCGACAGCATTAATTGTACAGTTGTTAGTACTAAACATGCTTTAATTTCTGTTTAGCAGAAAAATGATAATGACAGTTTAACATATAATTAGTAAACATGATTATGATAACAAATGTACTAAATGATCGGTAATTTGATGTGACACTGTTTTCTTTTGCATAGATACTGCCAGTTTGACTTTTGATGAAAAGGGTGTCCTACGAGGTACCCTGGAGCTTACTTAGCTACAACGCTAAAGCATATTGAATGTCCTATGTGTAGACGACATGTAAGAGATTTCATAGCTGCGTAGAAACAAGGCCCGTGTATAGTTCAATTTCAAAGTCATAATTAAATAAAATGTTAGAATTCTATTGCGATTCACCAAAAGTGTTCAGGTATGGATTTTATAGTTTTAAAATACTGTTTCCGAAGTTATCTTACAACTTCACACTGATTAAACAGAATCATCTATAATCGGCATTAAACTGATAGTTTTGTTGTTATAAGATCTTGTCGTTGTTATAGTTGGCTTCATCATCGTATTAAGATAGTTGTTTATCTTCACATTACTGTTGTAATGAGAGTATCACAAAAATCATTAAATTCCTAAGTGAGAGAATATATTTGACTTCTAGTTAGTTCATTAGAAAATTAAATATCCACGGATTTAATGGATGTCTACTATGCAGACTATCTAAAATTGCAATAATAGAATTCATATAAATGCGATCAAATGTTTCCACGATAATGTTAAAGTCTCTCATGTAAGGTCTGCACTATACGTAAATTTTTGAGCTAGATATGATAATTGTAAACTTCTAAGGGCATATATAAAGTATTATTGCCTATAAGTGCCCTATGTCAATCTTTATGACCAAGGTTGTATTAATACTATTCCATAAAGAATTAAAAACTATAATACTTACCCTTAATAATAAAACAACTTTGAAAAGTGGTCCTATCTAACTTCACGATTCTATAATATAACCTAACTTGGAACTATCTAAACATTGGTTGATATAACACTATGATGAACTTCGTGGAGTATAATTTAGAGTCTATACAAACTTAGGATTCGACCTAGCATAACAAGAATGTTATAATGTCGTGTAGTAGGGTTGTGATTATAACGTTGGGGATAGAACATTGACATGCATTAAATGTTTAGCAGGTTAACGGGTGCTGGCTCATTAATGTGAAGTGAACGTTGGGCTACCAGGAGATTGTCCTTCGATCCTACATTGAATTCTTGACATGAAAACTCAGAGTGACGAGGATTGTTGTCATTGCATGTATATGAATTCGTTGTAATGATGAACGATGAGACCACAGTGTGATGACTGTAAGTAGATATCGTTCTAAGCTGGACATTATAACAACCCATCATGGTCCATCGTGGCACATCCATGCATGTGAAGAAGATAGTGCATTAAATGCAAGGGTCATTAGACCCAATGCAACCTCGCTGGCACATCTGCAAACGTTGATTAAGATGAGTTTGGGCCGTTCGATTGTAACCCTAGCTGCTGTTGTTGAGTTGGTTTATGAACTGGAAAAAAAGGTTTATTATTCCCATTGTTTTCGGTCTGTGGCCGATAGGCTGCCGAAATTTTTGTTTAGAAAATTTGTATGAGGTTTGACCTCGAGACCTCTAGTTTGGAGAGGTTAAAGGTCCCTTCCGTTTGCAATGGCATCGTTTTAATAGACTGTGTATCTAGTTTATAGTTCTGGAACTTGTTGTTTTAGTTAGAGTCAAAGATATGCTCTGTGTAAATGGACCGAGGGCTTCCTAACTCATCTTCCGCGTGGAAAACCATCGTTTAAACTTGTGAAAGTGGAATGCTTTGGTAGCTTGTAGCAAGGTAAATAATCCTGTAAAGTTTAGTGTATTCCTTTGCTATAATTCGTCTTTCGGTTTGAAAAGTAATAGTTATCTAAGCCGCACCTTGTTTTGTCAGTTTTGCAGGTTGTGAAGAAGAGATACGAGCAAGGGTTTTGCAATGTTGGTGAGCTTCCATTTGGGTAAGCTCCGGGTCTTTCCAAAAACCCTTGTAGGTTCTCTGTGACTATGGTTGATGAAGTTTCAAGGGTTCTGTAGCTGGTCCTGCCGTAACTCGTTATGGTTATTATTTGTTGAACTTCAATCGAATGATGTCTATTCCAAGCTGTGACTCTCGTTTTAATTATATGGAACTTGTTTTTACACCTTGATACTTATCTTTGTTGATTCTGAGCAATGTAAAAGCTTGTTATTCCGAAGTTTAAGAACTCGTTCCAAATGTTTGGATTTTGGAAAACCCTATATGATTTGTTTTTAGAAAACATGTTGTACCTTTCAAATTCTGAGCATAACGACTTCGTTTTTCTAGGTGGTGGATCTTCGTAAAATTTCTTGAGAAGAACTCAGGGTCACGACCTGTTTGTCTTTATATTATGAATATACAAAATGGAGCTGAGGCTCGTTTACTATAGATATTAACTTTCTTTTTGGAAACTGAACGCAATGTGTGCTATTTGACTTCTCTATAAGAAATGTCTGCTATTTAAGTTTTCTAGGTAAAACTTCTATGTTATGAAAAATAAAAGTAGAGCCGAGAGCTCATCTATTGTATAATCGATAAAATGGAAATCGAAGACCCAATCTTAGGCTTTGATAGAAACCGAGTTTTATTTGAAAATAATAAAAACAATTCATAATATGTATGGTTTATAATATAGAGGAATGAGATGGAAGGCATCGAAACATGGTTAATATGTTTCAATAAAGCTGGATAATAATCTTGGAAATAATTACAATGGAATATGAAATCAATGTGTATTTGTGCAATCTGAAAAAGAGTGTAATGACTGTTATGTACAGTCTTGATATGATGATCACATTTATTTGTTTGTGGCTATGTTTTTATAATGCAAACATAATATGACATGTATAGAAGTATACTTTCTATCTATTTATATATGCATAGTGATGATAAGAATAATGTAATGAAACTGTACAGAAATTATGCATTGTTTGTTTTTCAAATAACTCACAAAATGTTTATAGTATATACATAGATATTATACAGATCTTTCTACCATTATTTAACTATAGGACAGAAAATTGATAAATATATAAATTACTATCTATCTATCGAATTCAAAATGGCACTTTGCCTATCTTATAATCTATTCTTAATTTGCGTATCTATACTAGAGTACGATTCTCAAAAACAACATGTGGAAAAATATAGATATTGATTTATCAATTCCAATTCATCATTAAAACTTTTAACATTCAGACTTTAAACAAATCTAGAATTAAATTCTCTTTCGAAAACAGGAAACCAGAAGTTACTATCTATATAGAACAGAATTACTAACTGAGAGAGTAGAAAATTTTTAGAACCTAGTAAATCTATAGGGCAACAACAGCCCAAGAAGACTGTTCCACCCAACCAATTCCTGAAAACAGTCAAGTACTGTCTTAGGACCCCCGAGCCTGTTCACTGAACCAACAAGAGGAAGAAACTCAGGAAATAGGACTTCTTCCTGCAATAGTAAATAACTTCTGAATCTTCAATAGTTAGCAGTCCAATAGATCTGCACCAGCATCTCTGGTTATTCTCAACAATATGTAGACTTAAGATTGCACTCACCACTAGCCTCCCTATTTTGAATCTCTCAGTGATCACCCGATACACATGAGGAAAATATTCTGTAGAAATATTGATTAAGAGCCGCCTGCTCAATTCGAATTTGCCTTTATAGGATGCCTAGGCCTTTTCAGATGTTATTGGGTCATTAAATGAGCTTCCTGGTCACTCCCTCCACCTGGGGGATAATGCCACATTTTTAGGGGTAGTTGTCCCATAACCAACAGCTAGTGGTGTGATGCAACTACTGCCATTTGTCCCATACCTTCCAACAGCATCCATTCCTCCTAGTGGGTAAGTGAACACTCATTTAACAGTCCCCTTGGGTGTTTGTCTCCTAATTAATTTATTTAAATAATAATATTCAGTAATTACATTCATCCATGGTCAAAATTGATCATAATTACAAAACCTTGTAATTAAATTTAACATAAAGTATTTTGCAAATAAAATAATAATTCTCAGAAATTTGGGTAGGTGACACATATGGAGTCTATGGTGGCTCTCGAAAGGGGGCAGATTGATTTTAATTAATGCGGTGCTAACAACTATACAAGTCTATTGGGATTTATCTTGGATATCTAAAGGATTCCTAAATAAGATTTCATCTTTGTTAATGCATTTGTTTGGTCGGGAAATTTGGAGAACAAAGGTATTGTCTGGGTAAATTGAAAGGATGTTTATTTTCCCAAAGACATGGGTGGATGGGGATTTAAACAATTGGTCCCCTTCTCTATGGCCCTTGCAGCTAAAAGTATATGTAGATTACTTGAAGGAAAAGGGTTATGGGTAAATGTGATTCTTCATAAATATACAAGCTTTGCTTCTTTAGAAGACTCGATTAGAAATCCTATAAAATCTACTAGGAATGTCTCTGCTATTTGGAAGGAAGCCTTAAAATCCTTTTCCTTGATCGGGGATGGACTTTCTTGGAAGGTAGGCTCAGGTTTAAAAGTGATACTAGGGGTTGATCCCTGGATAGGAAGTGGAAATTCTCATTTACTCCCTTTAAGAATGATCCAAAATCTTCATGAATAAGGATTCATAGTGCTAAATCAAATTCGAAATGCAGTTGGAGATTGGATCTCAGCAAAACAATTGAAATTTGAAGGGGAGGAAAAAACTTGTTGGGAGGAGTACATTGGGAATTTAATTGAAAAATTCTTAAGTGTTTGGAAAAACTAGTTTGGTCTCTTGCTGCAAACGGTATTTATACTCCAAATATTGGGTATCAGACACTTATGAAAAAATACCAACATAATGAACCTAGAGAATGGTGGAAAGCCTTATGGAATCTTCAGTGCCCCATGAAATCCAAAATCCTGCTCTAGCACCTTTTATCAGATAAGTCTTTAACATGGGATCATTTGCAAAATAGGAATTGGTTAGGTCCTGGAAGATGTTGCTTATGTAAGAATGATGAGGAAAGAAATGAGCATTTGGTGGTAAATTGTGTTTTTACCACGACGGTCTGGAAGGGATTGAGAAGGAAATATGTATATACAATCTTTGGCAAGGAGATACAGTGGAGGTATGTTTTAAGAACAAGTGTACCAATCAAGCAGTGGGCGAATATAAAGCAATACCTGCAGTTGTAAATTGGCATATTTGGAGGGTAAGAAACTTAAATTTATTTGGAAACATAGAATTTCATGTCTCTTACTGTGTAATTCGGAGCTTTTGTATGATCAAGTTCTTTCCTAATCAAAATAAATTTAAGAAACTGAGAAAGATTCCAGAGGTGGATTTAAAATGTTATCCAAGAGCTCTTTTTGAAACTATGTGGAGCAGGAGGTACACTAAAAATTTCTGAAGATCTACGAATTAGTTTCACTACTAGAGTTGGATCTGGAACCAACAGTTATTCTAAATTAATGGCTCTATGGCTTACTCTGAGATTGGATAAAGAGAATGGAATTAAAAAACTGTCTATTTTTTATGACTCTCAATTAATCATTAACTGGATGAAGGAGGAATCTCACTGTCACAGTGTTTACTTGCTAACTCTGCTGGAGGAGACACATAGAACTAGTACATACTTTGATGAAATCTCTTTCAAGCATATATACAGGGAACACAACTTAGAAGCATACAAGTTATCGATGATACTAGGCTTGACATTGGAAAAAGGTGTGTGGCAAAGAATGTAAAATGATGGGTTGATTTCGAGTCATTATTAGTCCTTGTTACTTGATGAATTTTGGAGATATTAAACGACTATGAACACTTCAATGCAAGCATGAGATTTTTCTTTTTGTCTTTTTATTACAAGACAATAGTATGAATATACTTGATGTAAGCAAAGGTCATAGAGTTCTCTTTTGGTTTTGTCACAAATATGAAGTATGAAAATACTTGTAATACTTGATGGAAAGTTTAATAAAAGAAAGGAAGCCTTGATGGTTGAACTCGAATGTTGAAAAGCACCTGAAAAATGAAAAATGTAATATTTGACAATAATATTAAGAGTTTTTTTTTTTAAAGTAAAAATTATAAGGATAATGAGAATATAAAGATTAAGTGATAAGGTCTCTCTGGGTGAGAGAAAGTTATTAGAAATGATGTAACAACTTTGATTTTATGAATAATAAGTTGTTTTTCCAAGGTGCAAAAAAAAAGATTTAAAATATTTTTTTTAATTTAATGATAATTATTTTAAATTAATAAATTATAAGTATCAAATACTTAACATTCTAATAAAAGTATGTTTGAACAGTGAATTTATTTTTACATTAAAAATAACTGTAATGATAATTATTTTAAATTAATAAATTACAAGTATAAAAAATTTAACATTGTAATAAAAACATGTTTGAATACTGAATTTACTTTTTACATTAAAAAAGCTTTTTCTTTTCTGTAAAATTATAGGATTTTAAAATTAATTAACTTCATCTAAAAAATAAAATAAAAACAAAATATTCTTTCTTTCTTTTTTTTTTCAAAATTTTCATTATACCTTGATTGGTTAAATGATTTGAATCAATAGGAAAAATGTAAAATCATGAATTTGATTGATGTTTACAATTTATTCTGTGATGGATGTCCATTGAAATTATGAAGAATGTGACTTTTCATGAAAATAAAAATTTATAATTTTTTCCGGAAGAAAAAAAATGTTTCAAAGTAAAAGAGAATAGACAGATAATACACAGATGGTAAGTTCGACTTCCTGCCTTTAAAATCAACACCTTTATTATATGAACGTAAAATCCAGCGCCCATTCAAAGCTAAAGGCAGATGCTTTGCCCTAAAATTATTCAACTACAATTATTCACCCCAAATTTAATCAACTATTTCAATTATTCAAGCAAAATTTAGTCAAGTACTTCAATTATAAACCGCAAATTTAGTCAACTACTTCAATTATTCAGCACAGAAGTCATTTTCTTTCAAAGAAAGTTGTGGTCTCAAAGTAAAGCCATAAAATGGTATCGGTTCTGCAGAAGTAAGTCACAGTGCTGGTAGGGACATCCATTATATAAAAGTGTTTTAAATTTGGTAGACTGAACATACTTTTGTTATAATTTTCTGTGTAATGGACAGGACGTTATGAAATCTTAAGTTAATTTTGAATGTAAGAACTCAATAGCATCAAGAACCCAACATTTCAGCCGTAAAGAAGGTTCCATTGTCCCACATAATTACGGTCACAGGATAGCATAGCATATTTAAGAACTCAATATCATCAAGAACTCAACATTTCAGTGGTAAAGAAGGTGCCAAGGCCCCACAGAATTATGGTAACAGGATAGCATATTTAAACTATTACCTTCAATTATTCACCGCAATAGTCATTTTGGTCGGCTAATTTGCTGATATGTGCGTATCCACTTTCAGAGAAAGTTATTGTCAAAGCTTCCACCGTAACCTACCATCATAACACCACTTGACGTACCCTTTATTTATGAGGATTAGAATTGGAGAAGAGCTGGCCAACCTTCTGTATACTTTGATAATGTACAATGTACAGCAGAACATTGCCAATTCGCACTCACATGGGCAGAAGAACAAAGCTTAATTACCAGATATTTGCTTTTCCATAGAAGATTCGGCCATGATTGTACGAACGGTTGATGGGAGATTCAATCAACGCTATCTTAAAAATTACAACCAAACAAAATTCAAAATTCAGGAATGCTTGATAAAACGGTAACGCACTGTATGGGATCCCATAAACAAACAAGGTACTCGGTCCGCTCACCTTCCAAATTTGAATCTATGAACTCCTAAAATGAAACCAAATTTGAACTAAAACATACCCTTCTAAATTTAAACCTATAAACTCTTAAAATAAAACACATGTTCTTAATCGGAACAATCAACCTATATTCTGAAATATTCCACATAGCCCAAAGAACAATCAACCTATATTCTGAAATATTCCACATAGCCCAAAAAATACCAAATGTAAAAAAGTATACAAAAGATAATAAGGAAGGTTAAAAAAGATAATCCCCAAAAAAAATATTTTATCTGCAAATCTGAACTGATATGCTTCCACAATACCAAACCTCATTGAAAAAGGGGCTGGATCAAACTTAGTCAAAATCTCCACAGACCAATACCACCTCTGCCATAAACCAGGAGCAACAAGTAGACACTCATTTCATAGTTCCTTTCTCTATAAATGTGATCAAAATAGATGTCTTGGAAAGTACTTACAAATGTCATCATTTCATCATATAAAGGCCTAAGAATGATATTATGGACAGATTTTTTCTTCATCATCCACTAGATAATAAGAAAGGAATCACCAAAAAACTAAATTTTTTGAATGCCCAATTCAGATGCCAATTTGAGGAGAAGCTGTAACTCCATAAGTTTAGTGCTATTGTTGGAGCATAAACTTAAGCTTGCTTTGAACTTATAAAACTAAGTCCCTGAGATATAGTAACCCCATGCCTCTCCTATTTGAGGATTTCCTTGGGCTACTCGATCAAAAGATGCCCAAGCCCTAGATTTGACAATAACTTTAGGAATTATGAATCTGCTTTTGATGATGTCAGCAAGGTGTGTGCAAGCTAATGAGGGTCTCTTTTGACACGTTAGATGCAATAGAAAACTAATAAATAATCATCCATCAACTTACATGGATATTTTGAGACACATACACAATGAATCTTGTGATGAGTAAAAACGATGAAACGTAAGAAATTGAATGACGTTTCCGAATATATAATTTTTTTTCAATTGAAAATGTTCCTAACTAAGTTAAATGATCATTTTTAACACACTTTTTTATTTTTTGGACAAATTATAAGGTATATCTTTTTGTGAGTGCACCCTTTGAGTGCCTAAATGATGGAATCAAGTTACTAAAACTGGTAAACATATAAAGAACATCTAGTACTAGTGCAACGCTATTTTTACAAAAAAAATTAATAATATATTTTTTTAATTATCTAAGTGATCAAACATCGAAAATAGTATGCAAGTGTTAGTGAAGCCTTTGAAGGTATTAATGGTTGAGAAACAAAAGAGTTACGGACCTAACAATGTGTTTTTTTAGTTAAGGAGTCATGATACAAGAAAAATAAGAAATATATATATATATATATATATATTCTTTTTAAAAATTACATATTTGGAATCTGCAGAAAAAATGCTATATGTGTCTAAAATTTCATAAAAAATGATGGTGTGTAGCATACTGTAACTAGCGGCTAAACACAGGCATATTGAGAAAAATGGTGAGATGTCTAATTAGTTATGGTTTACCATATTCCATACCACAGGTTTGGTTAACCCAAAGTTAGGTCCGAAGGAGATGCATAGGAAGAGTGATGACACCTGGATAGGTGTCAAGGCTCGGTCTTAGTGCTAAGAAACACTAGCGCGTTTCTTTTAAATTCAAATTTCCTTTCTCACCTATTTGGGTGCAATGAAAACCAAAACACATGTGCATTTTAGCTGTACATAACTGGCGCATGTTTTTAGATCTACAAAATGTGTATGCGTTTTAGTTCTACAAAACACATACGCATTTTGTAGAGCTAAAATGTGAACGTATTTTGTAGAGCTAAAACGCGCACATATTTTGGTAAAATCAAATTTACCTTAGGGGTAAGGGGGAGGAGGGGGGTCGGGGGAGGAGGGGGTTTAGAGAGGATTAGGGTAGTTAAAGGGAAGTCTAGGTGCATGGGGGTTGGATTAGAGAGGGAGATGGGTGGGTGGCAAGTAGTAGGGGGGGATGATTAGGAGAGACAGAGAGTGAGAGGGGTAGGGGTATGGTGAGTAGGAGAGAGTGAGAGGGAGGGGGTAGGGTTAGGGGAAGTAGGAGAGAGAGAGACAGGGGTGGAGGGTGTGTTTATGGGTATGGAGAGTAGGAGTGGGGGTTATGGAGAGAGAGTGGGAAGGTTAGGGGTAATGAGAGTATGTGAGAGAGGGAGAGAGAGAGGTGAGGTGTTGGGGGGGGAGAGAGACTGTGGGGGTAAGGTGTAGGTGGAGGAGAGAAAGAGTGAGAGATGGGGTTAATGAGGATTAGGGGGGAAGAGGGGGGAGATAGACAGAGATGAGGATGGGGGTTAAAGGTAGAGGGAGGATTAGGGGGTGAGATAGTTAGAGAGGGTGATACTAAGGGTTATGGAGATGAGAGAGAGAGAGAGGATCGAGTTTATTTGTACGAGAGAGAGAGAGAGAGGAGAGGGGTTAGTTGTACGAGAGAAAGACAGAGGTTAGTTGTATGAGAGAGAGAGAGAGAGGAGAGGGGTTAGTTTTATGAGAGAGAATGGGGGAAAAGGGTGTTAGGGGTTGGGGGTGATAGAGATGGGTAGGGGATACAAGTAGGTGGAGGAGTAAAGAGAGAGAGATCCTAGGGGCGGAGGGTGTGGGTTATTAGGGGTAGGGGGAAGAGGGGGTTGGGGAGATAAAGAGATAGAGATTGTGGTGGGGGTATGTTTAGAGGGGAGGATTTGGGTTGTGAGATATAAAGAGATAGAGATTGGGTTTGGGGGGAGGGGATAGGGGTTTAGGGAGGATTAGGGAATTTAAAGAGAAGGGAGGGTATAGGGTGGGTGAAGAGAGAGAGAGAGAGAGAGAGAGGAGAGAGAGAAGCGTGGTGTGGTAAGTTGGTATGGGCAGAAATATTATGAGAGACAAAGAGACATGGGTTTAGGGGGTAGGGGGAATAAGAGAGAGGGAGAGAGAGAGTGGGAGAGCGGGGGGGGGGAGGTGGCTATGGGTTAGGGAGAGTAGGATGGATGGGGTTAGGGGTTGTGAGAGTGTGTGAGAGAGAGGTGGGGAGGTTTTTAAGGTTTTTGGGGGAGAGAGAGAGGTGGGGGGTTAGGTGTAGGTGGAGGAGTAATGGAGAGAGATAGCGAGAGAGGGGATTAGTGAGGTTTGGGGGGGAGAGAGAGAGAGGAGATGGAATTAAAGGTAAGAGGAGTTTGGGAGAGAAAGCGTGAGAGAAGGGGTTAGAGAGAGAGAGAGAGAAGAGGGGTTTAGTGGTAGGGGGAGGACTAGGTGTGTGTGTGTGTGTGTGAGAGAGAGAGAGAGAGAGGGAGGGAGAGGCAAGGTACTGTTAGGGGGTTGGGGGATAGAGAGAGGGGTGGGGGGTTAGGTGTAGTTTGAGGGGTAGGCAAAAGAGAGAGAAAGAGAATAGGTTAGTAAGGGTTGGGGGGATATGGGGCAGATAGAGAGAGAGAGAGAGAGAGAGAGAGAGAGGAGGAGGAGGATAAGGTGGTGTTAGAGGTAGGGGGAGGAGTAAGGGTGTGAGAGAGTGAGGGAGGAGGTTAGTAAGGGTTAGGAAGAGGAGGGAAGAGAGACGGTGGGGGGGTTAGTTGTAGGGGTAGGAGTAGGGGTGTTAGGTGGTTGAGAGAGAGAGAGAGGTGTGGGGGTTGGGGGTAGGTGGAGGAGTAGAGGGGTGTGTGTGCATGTGTGTGTGTGTGTGCACACGCGAGAGAGAGAGAGAATTGACGGTTATGGGGGGAGGGTGTGGGTGATTAGGGGTAGGGGGATGAGAGGAGTTGAGGGAGAGACAAAGATAGATATTGCGGTTGGTGGTGGGTAGGGATCTAGGGAGGATTAGGGATTTCAAAGAGAAGGGGGGTATAGAGAGAGAGAGAGGTAGAGGGAGCAGGAGAGAGAGAAAGCGGGTATAGAGGGTGGTTATGGGTAGGGATAGTAGGAGGGGGGTTAGGGGGATAGAGCGGGCAGTTAGGGGTAGTGAGAATGTTAGAGAGAGAGGGAATTTTTAGCGGGATGGGGGAGAGAGAGGGGTGGGGATTAAATGTAGGTGGATGAGTAGGCGAGAGAGAGAGGGAGAGAGAGAGAGGAGGAGGAGGTGGGGGATAGTGGTAGTGATAAGAGTGGGAGACATAAGGGGGGTGTTAGGAGATTGGGGAATATCTAGAGAGGGTTAGGATTTATGGGTAGGTAGAGGAGTATGGGAGAGAGAGAGAGAGAGATTGAGTGAGGAGAATAAGTGTGGATATTGGCTTGGTGATGATAACAAATGAGAACATTAAAAATATTTTGATGGCTAGGTATATAGAATCAGCATCTTTCATGAAGAAAACGAATATGACTTGGTGTGTTAGACTTGGATTGGTGACAATTTAACATGAAAAATATTTGGATGCCTAGGTATATAGAATTCCACTAAAGATTAGTAAGTGTTATGGGGTAGGGGGGAAATAGAGAAAGAGAGGAGTGGGGAGGAGAGAGAGAGGGGGGTTAGCGGTTTGGCGAGGAGCAGGGAGATTAGAGAGAAAGGGGGTTATAGGTGAGGAGTGTGGGTGTTGGTTTTAGAGGGAAAGAGAGGGGGGGTTAGGAATTTAGGGAGGAGTAGGGATATTAGAGAGAAAGGGTGGTATAGGTGAGGAGTGTGGGTGTTAGGGTTAGAGGGAGAGTGAGAGAGAGAGAGAGAGAGGTAAATGGAGAGACATTGGCGACTGGTAAGGTGTTATAGGTAGAGGGAGATGGGGCGTTAGGGGTTTGGGGGGTGTGTTACGAGGTTGGGCAGTGTTAGTGAGTTGGAGAGTGTTGTGTGGGTGATTATGGGTAGGGGATGTTAGGTATTTTTAGAGGGGGTGTTAAGGGGTTGGGAGGGTGTTTTATGGGGTTGGGGAGGGGTGTTAAGGGGTGTTAGGGGTTGTATCAATGGAATGAAAAATTCTTTAAAAAATGTATACACGTTTTGGTCCTCTAAAACATGTAGACATTTTGGTTCTCCAAAACGCATGTGTGTTTTGTTCTCCTAGCCTTCGTGGCATCCAACTTGGCTGCCTCGAGCTTTCCCATTCCTATGTTTAATAAACACATATGCATTGTTGAATTCTACAACAAGAACATGTTTTACAAAACATCCTTTTCATCTAAGAGGTCCCCCATCTTTGTTCGAGGACCCATCGTCTTGATTAAAATATATTAAGGTAGCCATGCTATTCATAGAATAGACCTTAAAAGATATAAATCAATATTCAAATAAGATGTCATTGCGCATCATCCAAATACCCCAAGAAAAAATAAGGGGGAGAGAATTATAGTCTTTGTAAGTAAAATTAGATCTATCCAAGAGAATAAAAAATATTCAACACTATCCATCACAACAGAGAACAAATCCAACTAAGATGTCAATCTCCTTCCATACCTCACTAGTAAAAGAACAACAAATTCAACAAAGATCTTACAGAGAGGACATCGACTTTGACCCTGCCAACTCGTTTGGTACATAAAATCCCAAGTCAGAATTGAATTATTGATGGAAGACCACATTAATTTTTTATTTTTAAGGGGGAATTTGAACTTTCATAAGCCTTTATACCGCCATTTTATAAGGAAAGGCCCCTCTTTTTCTCTTAAAACCTTATAGCCTAGCTTTGGAAGATATACATCACCCATAAGGTTTTTTGACTAGATAACACCATCCTCAATATCCCTATTCTTACATTATTTTACGATAATAATGAAGTATAATTATCCCAAAGTACCCGATCCTCTTCAAATCCCAAGAAATCAACAATAAACCATTCCTAGGACATGAATGTACTCCTAGTTAAATATGCTACTTGGTCCAAAGTATAAAATCCTTTTAATCTCAAGCTTTCCACCATATGAAAGGGAAAAATGTGTTTTCCTTCATAACCCATCCAAGGATCCACCCTAAGCCTAAAAATTGACACTGGGTCCAACCTTCCACACCAACCAATCACCAATGAGTGGAAAATAAGTAATTACATATTCCCAATCCACATAAGCCTTTTTATAGAATTTATTAAGCAACCTAAACTATTCAAGAATAGGAAGTGAATTGGTGTATTTTTCTCTTACTACATTGAACCAAACCCCCTCACATTTTAATATTCTCCTTACACTTTTTGCAGCAAGAGATTTTGTAAATAAATGTAGATTCTTGATTCACCATCCCCATAATTCTTTAGGAAGAGTAATCTTTCTCCAAGAAGACCAGTAAAATTTATTTTTATGGATATCACCCATTCAAAGAAAGTGAAAACAGAGTTTCCTATTAGGTTCTAACGTTCCTTTAGGGAGAAAAAATAGAATAACATAATAAACACGAATATCTTCCAAAACAAATTTTAGAAGAATCATCCTGCCCATCTTGAGAACCATTTGTTGAATAAAAAAAGATGTCATTTTCTCGAATTTGGCACTGAGCCACACCTAGTCCTATTTACAGTAACCATTGGGTTTTATAGAAAAATCCAAATACTTGATTCCTTATTCCAAAGATACTTCAATGTAAGAGAGCAAAGCAGAAAACAAAGCCTTCAAATCATCACCAATGCCCATAAAAGAGACAGTTGACCTAGCCAAATTATCAATTCCTTGTAATCTCAAGATTTCGACCATATGAAAGGGTAAAATGTGTTGTTCTTCACTTCCCACCATGGGAACCATCCCAAGCCTTAAATTGACACCAAATCCCAACTTCCACACCAACCAATCACCAATGAGTGGAACAGAAGTAATTGCATTTTTCCAAACCATAGAATCCTTTTTATAGCATTTATTAAGGATCCCAAACCATTACCATACAGGAAGTGGATTGATGTATTTTTCTCTCACTACATTGAACTAAATTTCCTCACTTTCTAAGAATATCCATACACTTTATGCAGCAATATGTTTTTCAAATAAATGTAGATTCTTGAACCCCCACCCCCTTAATTCTTTAGGAAGTTCAAGCTTTCTCCAAGAAGGCTAGGAAAAAATATTTTTATGGATGTCACCCATCCACATAAAGTGAAAATAGAGTTTCCTGATAAATTTTAAGGTTCCTTTAGGGAGAAAAAACAAAGTAACCCAACATGAATAAATTCCAAAACAAATTTTATAAGAATCAACCTACCCTTCTTAAGATTCATTTGTTGCAACAAAAAGATATCATTTTCTCAACCTTAGCAATGAGCCATACCCAATCCTATTTACAGTAACCATTAGGTTTTATGGAAAAATACAAATACTTGATTCTTGATTCCAAAGATACTTCAGTGTAAGGGACAAAAGCAGAAAGCCTTTAAGTCATCATCATGCCCATAAAAGAGACAGTTGACTTGGACAAATTAATTGTCATACCTGAATCCTTACAATACAAATCTAAAATATCCTTAACCTTTGAGGCATCATCTTTGGATCCATTACAAAAATGTAAGATGTTATCCACAAAAATTAGATGAGACATGTGAAGAGTAGAACCTACTTTAATGCCTTTGAAATGTCCAACAACCTTTGCGTCCCCCAAGGATCTGATCAGTCCTTGAACCACCAAGAGAAAAAGAAGGGGAGATAAGGGACAACCCTATCTTAAACCTATCCCGAGTCTAAAAAAATACGAAGTCGATCCATTAATAAGAACAACAAAGGAAATAGAGTGAACACAACTCATAACCCAATTTACAAAGGAACAAGAGAAATCCACTTGAATTAAGATCAGTCATAGGTACAACCAACTAACTCTATCATATGATTTTGAAAGATCTACTTTAAGAACCATGACATATTAATTCTTCACCTTAACAGAATGGAAAACTTCTTATGGAATTCATCATCAATGCCCATAAAAGAGACAGTTGAATTGGCCAAATTAATTGTCATACCTGAAGCCTTACAGTATAATTCTAAAATCTCCTTAAGCTTTGAGGCATCATCCTTAGATCCATTACAAAAAAGTAAGATGTCATCTAGAAAAAGTAGATGAGCAATGTGAATACTAGAGCCTACTTTAATCCCTTTGAAATTTCCAACAACCTTTGCATCTCACAGGGCTCTGATTAATCCTTGAATTACCAAGAGAAAGAGAAGGGTAGATAAGGGACAACCCTGTCTTAAACCTCTCCCAGGTCTAAAAAATACGATGTTGATCCATTAATAATAACAGCAAAAGAAACATAGTGAACACAATGTATAACCCTATTTACAAAGGAATGAGAGAAACCCACTTGAACAAAGATCAATCATAGTTACAAACATCTAACTCTATCGCATGCTTTAGAAATATTTACTTTAAGAACCATGGTGGATTTCTTCTTCACCTTAATGGAATAGAAGACTTCTTATGCGACCCCATATCTTCATGAATCTACCTTCCAGAGAGAAAACCAAACTATTCAGGAGAGATGGAGGAAGACATATATCCCTTCACCCCAACTACAATAACTTTTTCTGTGATCAAGATATAAAGATAGTTGCAGAGAGAAATAGGAAAAAAAAATCAAAATGGAAAAGTCAATCTGATTTTGGAATCAATGCAAAGTAGAATTTAATGTTTCCAAAAAGTCTACCACAAGCTCTAGAATCTTCAACAACCTGTAAGAGGTATTCCTCCAACAAATCATATAGTCCTAAAAGGAACTTGCCAATCCACCCATCAGGCCTAGGATTTTGGTCTAAGTACCCCTTTTAGTTATTCCTTAGATATTAGAACCATCAGGCTATCATTATCTTCAATATTGACAAAACTAGAGAAAAAAATAGCCACATTAAATACTTCATCAATTCAAGCCCTTTGTTCCTCAACAAATAAGGTGATAAAATAGGAAACACTTGCTATAGAAAGAAACTGGAAACCAACAAGAGAGTCACCATTTTGACTTTACAATATCCAAATACAATTAGAGCATTTCCTATGATTTGGATAATGGTGGAAAAAAATAGTATTATCAGATTCTCCCTTCTAAAGTCATAAGGCCTAACTTTTTAATCTCCATAAAGCTTCTTCCTCATGAATCTAAAATATTTTTTCATTTTATTTACCAAATCCAAGGCCGAGACTTTGACATATTCATTTTTAAAACCAACAAAGTCTCTAGAGTGAAGATCATCCAATTGAAGCTCAATATCAACTAAATGTTTTCGTCAGTTCATCCTTCTACCAAGGGCCCATGGAATGCCGTCCTATTTCAGTTTTATGAGATTTTCTACAAATTGAATAGTAGATGATTTTGGGTTGTTTCCATCAAAAGGAACCCAAGAGGAGTTTACCAAAGTAATAAAAGCTCCATCTTATAGCCAAGAGGAGTTAAAATTGGAAGGGATAGGGGGATTCACCTCCCCAAAACAAATCTATGAAAGGATGGTTAAATTATCCAAATCCCCACCTAATCCAACCCACTACCCTAACCTAATAACATCCTGCAAGATACCATCATTTATCAAGAACATGTCAAGCCTCTTGGAAATACTAATCACCCTTAGCCTTTTCATCCACCCAGTAGGTCTTAATTTATTTGTTATAACATCATATAAACCCTTATCCTCAAAATTTATTACAATAAAATATGATAAAACATTTTCCTGGGTAGCTTCCCCCCAAATTTCACCATGACCAATAGTGAAATTCAAATCACCACCAATAGTAACAAATGAATAAGATAATTGATTTAGTTTGAGGAAAATTTCCCAAAAAGGGATCCTATATTTGTAGGGACCATAAATGTTAATCAAATTGTAGTTCATCCAAAATCCACCGAGAATAAAGAAACCCCAAGGTGAGAAAAAAATACCATGCATTGGTAATCGTAAAGACCTTATTTCTCCACCTAGTGATAAGGCCACCAAACCATATGTTTACATCACAAGAGACTAAGGACCAAGCAGGTAAAAGAATTTCCAAAGCCTTAATCATATCATCAACAACATACATAGATTCTTGGATCAAAATAATATCTGGAAGATGAGTCTCAACAAGTATTTTAAGAGATTTTATTTTTGTGGGGTGACTAAGTCCCCTGCCTGCTATTGTATGAAAGTGTGATAATTAGGTAACCATCTAGAAATAATTTCTTGTTCTAAGAGGAACTATCAAGGATATAGGTTTCCCATACAAACTATCAATAAAAACAACATCCCAAGAAATAAAGATATTGGAAGTTCAACCTGCTTTTCTACCCATAAGACCAAAATGAGGATTTAGAGAGATACCCCCTCAAACACCTTTAGAAATAAATGAGGATAGTTTCCTCTGATTATAGGACTGAACAAAACATCCATTCCAAGAAAAAAAATCCTAAATAGGAAGGATAACCCCTTCCCATATCCAAACAAGATAGGCAAAAAAATATTTTATCTGCTAGACTGGAGGGGGACAAAGAAAAATTTTCCTCGGGAAGAGAAAGTAGAACCTATTCGCTACCAACAAAATCCTTCTTCGAAGAGCTTACCAGTTTACAATAAGAAAATTCATTATGATAAGGAAATGGAACATTCGACTCAGGTAGAGAAAATGAAATGTGATGCTTCAAAGAAATAGACAGAGGAGAAAATAGAGATCCCTATAAATGCAAAACCTGTTGATTGACATGAAGAATCCTTTCTGCCATGGATGAGGCTTTGGTCAATGAAATTTATTTTTATGAAACCCTCCAATAAGTGAAAATTCATAATAGGCTATTTCATAATAACTAAATATTCATTGAGAAATGTCAACACCTGAGAAACCCCATTTACATTCAAAAGTTCATCCTTCAAAGAACCAGCTACTGAGGAAGCAAGCAACTTCGGCTCCATGAATTTTTTTTCCAGAAGAATTGACTCAAGTAGAACATCTTCCATAACCTCATGAGATACCACTACTTCCAATATTGATGGAACCAAAGGACCCCTATCAAAAAATTGAACCTCCTTCAACTTATCAATAGGGAAGAGTTTTTGGAAAAGACTATCCCACAAATCCAATGAGACCAGGCCCTGAAAACTAAAAAATATGGCTCAAAAGAAGTCCCAAGATCCCAAAGCATTTGTGCTAACCCTCCCAAAATAAACACAAGCAGAACAATTAGAAGGCACAATAGCTAGATGAGAAGGAAATATACCATCATGAACATAAAAAAAACTAAGCAAAATCCTTGCCAAATCCTTGTAATAAATTCTTCAACATTTTGTCCTTACTTCCATCATGGAAAACATCATGAATGAAAGGCACTAAAAAACTGACTAATGGTGAGTGTACTTCAATATCTGGGGCTCAATAAGAGAATCATGTCACTTACAAGAATTGAACCTAGTTGGGGAGGGTAAGAATCATACCACCCCAACCACCCAAGCTACATCCAATGGATTATTTTCGCTTAGTCCATGAGACTACCAGTTGTTTCAAAGATTCAAGAAGAAACTACGTTCTCCTACATTTGAATTTTTTGTTTATTTTTTTCTTTTGTGAAAAATAGTTATTCTTGTATTTTTATATTTTCATTGAAGACCAATCTACATTAATTAAACCATTAATTAAATAGATGGGTTTTTATATCCTAGAATTTGGGGTGGACTAGCATCTATGCTTTTTTTAGATTGGAGGATGAGACAAGTATTGTCTAGATTGATTTTATGGCATTTATTCCAAATTCAAAATAAACAATTATAAAATAAAAAATAATATGAAAATAATTGGTAGCTAATGCATGGATAATAGGCTTGAGACAAGTGATACCATGCAGGTGAGTCATATAGAACAAGTAAGAGATATCTCATTGTGTCACTTAACTTGTGACCTATAGTGTTCACCGGCCACAAATTAAGTGTCTATGCTAGTAATATTTCTACTTTATTACCGAGAAACCCAACTTCACTTCATTGAATTTAAGTGATACTTATGTTTTAATATTTTTTATTAAAATATATTTATCTTAATTGTCATTGTATTTAAAATCTATCTATATTAATAATATGTTTCCACCATTCATATGTCTATACGTTAATTATTGCCAAGAAAAATTCATGGATCAATAATATTGATGTTCGGGATTTAGGTTTTTTTTATAAATATAAATGTAGGTCTAATTATGCTCAACAATTAAACAATAAAGACAGACAGGACTACAAAATGTTATAAAAATAAAAAATATTTAAACAACGTAGAATCTGTTATCGAGACGAGGCTTCAAATTTGAAGCCTTCAGTGCCTGTCAAAGGCCATTTTAATAGTCATAGAAGGCCACGATAAATTTTACCATGCAAAAAAAATTAGTTTTAGGGCAAGGCCGTCAATAATGAAATTAAGTATGCCTATGTAAATTTGCAATAGAATTGAAGCTCCAAAATCTTCCTGTCCAGGGGTTATCAGTGATTCAGTGGACTGTTGCTCATGGGATACTTGGAGTCTACCCAAGTGGCCTCAAGGATCAAATGGCCGGACCTAAGTCCACTGGGAACGTTGGTCTACTAGGATACCAAATCGGTGGTCAAACTTTCAAAGCATTTAATGGCATGACCGATTCACTAAACTTCATTAAACCTTGGTATGAGAGGCTTCCATCCTGCCAACTCGGTTTTCCATTTGGAATTTTCTTGCTCATGAGTCATGTGACCTGAGTATACGATGTGAAATTAAATGCTCAGATCAATTGTGAATTGATTTTATAACCCTCCATAAGATATCTCGTAGTCGGGATCAGGGATCAAATTTGAAGGGTAGGGTCCCATTTCACTTTGAAGGATAAATGAGGTATTATTAAATGCTCAGATCGATGGATCGTGAATTGATTTGATAACCCTATGTAATATAGCTCATAGTTGGGGACCTTGGGGATCAAATTTGAAGGGTAGGGTCCCATTTCACTTTGAAGGGTTATGAGATATTTAACCCTTCAATGTTGAGATGTAAAAATAAATCATTCTTTTCATTTGAAAATTTAATAGTACATCAAAATTTCATTATCTCTTTTACAAATTCCTTAATATAGTGACAGTATTTGCATTGTTCCTCTCTATAAAATTTAATAAGCAATGTTATATTAATATGGGCTATTTAAATAACCCAAGAATCCATATAGAATAAATTTAGAAAACAAAAAGACAAAAAAGCTAACAATATGAAGAAATCACTTGTTTTATCATAGTCTATTATACCAATTCTAGACATTGTTCGTAGATGGGTTTGTAGAAGATCTAGTGTAGCATGGGAAAAATCCGATGAAGAAGAGGGAGAGATGACCATAAGAGATAAGAAAAGTCTAAACAACAAGATCAATCTTCCAAGATGGCATTGAGATGAAACATAATTGGGAAAATAATGAGACTCATAACATGTCGTAGGAATAACATCTAAGGTTGGTTCCAAGGACTCCCTAGGAAAAACATCTTGTGAGAAGAAAACATTTTACTGTTAACAACACTAGGATTGAGAGATTAAGGGGATTTGGAGAATCACTGAGATTAATTTGACAGCTGAGATGTGTTGGAAGTGTATGATATTGAATATGATATGGGGAGAAGGATATGTATCCAAGAATGATGTTAGGGTGGGAGGGTAGCCTCCCAAAAAAAATCCAATATATGCATATTTGGGTGGGCATTGAGGCTAAGGAACCAAATAGATAAAGAGGTGAGATGAATTTGATTTTGTTGGGTGGAGCTAAGGGACAAGAGAATTATCTAAATATACTATTGTTGGGGTGGATGGAAATTCTCAAGGAACCCAAAATGTTAGAATTTCTTGGGTGGGAACTAGGCCAAGAGATCGTGGAGGAGTAAGTATATACCGCGTTGCTTTGATACCATATGATAAGAAACAATTTCACTACCAATATAAAGAAAATAACCAAAGACAAAAAAATTTGAAGTCGCTTGAAGAAATTAGAAAATGTGATAGATAGGAGGAAACAGGTGTATTTGATCCATGAATCCCAACCATTAAGATATATTAGAATGGAAGGAATAATTCCACAGTTTTGGCCAAGGAACACTCTTGTAGTCATATGAATGAGTCCACAATCTAATTAGATAACCCTCATAAACTAATAAACTAATTTACTAATGTAAAATAATAACATTATGCTAGTGCATGCAACACAAGGTTGGAATGAGATGGATATCTTAACTAATTCACTAAATAAGCTAATGTTGTATATCTCGAACTATGGCCCCTCATGGGAAGATCAATCATTTTCACTAGGGCACATTGGCTTGGCAAGTAGTGCATTGGGATAAGGAACTATGTTCGTTATCATGCCTATTAATAATGTATTTATTGTACCATTACTTGAGAGGTATGTACCTCATGAAGGACACTATGGAGTTCCACACCAAACTCCTAATGATCATAGGAACTAGGTAGAAAGCTGTAACATCTGTAAAGCAAAATTATTGGCTAGGTTAAATATCATTGGAAACAATACTCAGAGGATGATTACACATGAGAATTAGAGTCTAATATTAAATGAATTTATCCTTATTTATTTGTAGACAATTCAACTCAAGGGACATAACCATTTTTAGGGGAAAGAGGTGTAACACCCTATTTTGCAACTTTCCTACTTTATTCACCTAGCTATAGATGGTTGGCGTCTTTGATATTACATACATCATGAGACATTATTATTATTGTGGATACCAAGATAATATTTTTAGTATGATGTTAACTTCATTTGATTATGCACTTCTAGTTATCATAAGACATGTGATTGCTTGGAATGTATTACATATTCATTTGAGTTGGAACATGTACATGATGAGTTAACTAAATAAGGTGGTTGGAAGTGATTCAAAATTTACATGGAATTAGTGAGTTAAAACATGTACATGATGATTGATCACTTCCAACTACCTTTTATGGGGGATTACTCAAGAGTTAGTGTAGAGGAGGAGAGACTAAAATAAAGGTGGATAATGAAGAACCTTTACCAGTGATAGAAGATGAGATTGGGAAAATGTCCATTTAGAAAGAGATTGATGCTCTTGTTGTGTTAATGCAAACATAGTGATAACCATTAGGAATATTGTTTTTTTGTACTGCATTTTTCTTTGGCCTATTTTTTTTGTGAAGGAAAATGTTTGTTGCCTATCCTACGTAAGTGATTAGAGCAGTTGAGAGCTACTCACAAACGTTTTCAGTGAATAATATGAAGTTGGGGATGTGCGTAGCCTCATGGGGTACTAAATATTATTTGTATCTAGCATTGTTTGAGTATATCTCTACTACTATAAGTGCTATGTTCCGAGAGCCAAAAGAGATCATGCTTGATATCCCTAACAATAATTGAAAATTTTGAAAAGATGATTTTTGTCCAATGCCAACATATCCACCTAAAAATAATGTACCTAGAACATTGTGCATCCTTCAGAGATTTACAAATGTTGATCCTTGTTGTGACTAATTGATCATTACCATAGCCAATGGTTCAAAGAAATAAGACAAAAGAAAAAAATAGAAAAATAACTTTTCCATGACATTAAATATTACTTGTTTTGAAATGAAATTTTATGTAAGATAATTATAATAATTGTATTATTATATTTCCAACTAAAAACATATTTTTTTTCCCATCTATATTTCCATTAATGACCAAAAAAAAGTTACAAATATCATCACAAATCTAATTGATATGTTTTTCCATATGGATCCATTTCGTGAGTAACTAGCCATTCAATATCAAACTCCACCTAATCCCTAGGCATCATGTTCACCATAATAAACCTGAGTATGCATCATCTTTATCACAATAAACCAAAGCATTAGAACACATTGAAAAATTATTCTTCAAGCTTCACTCTCGAGTCTACTAACATCTAGATGTCAAATGAGAGGAACTGATAGGGATTTCCATTTCTCTTTTCAAAACTCAATGCATATACTTATTATGAAAACATGTTAAAAAGTATCCTTCAAAATTTAATGTTGAGCCTACTAGTATTTGGATCTCACATGAGGGGCTGTAAAAGGGATTCCAAGTTCCCCATTTCTCTTTCAAAATTCAATATTATATTTACATGAGAAGGTTAAGCAGAAAACAAGGACTGTTCTATATTGTAATCTCTTTGTGAACCTCACACGATTCAACAATATCATTTTGATGAAAAACATCTTTTCAATTTTTTCTATTATTGTTAGGGATCTCAAGTCCAAATACCAAGCCTAGAATTTAGGCCCAAAAGGGAGTAGCTTCTTGCTTCCTCTCTTATAGGGACTAGTTTCCTCTCTTCCATAGTTTATGAGGGATCTATGCATCATTAATGTGATAACTAGCCTTAAGATTTCAAAAAATAGTTTTAAAAAGGATAAATTATCATATTAACATCCGCCTAAACCATTTTGGTTGTCCAAAATATGTTGAAATATCTTTGATATTGGAGCGAAACAAATTAGTTTGGGAGGTAAAACATATTTCCCCTCTCTCTTTCACACACACAAGTCCTCTTCATCCACCTAAGTTTGAAGCTAGGTTGTTTGTATGGTGGATCCTTATCCCATTTACTAAGCCACATCTTCAACAAAAAATGCAAAGAAAAATATAGATGCAAAGGGAAACTCACTTACCTCATTGCCATCAAACCAATAACTAGGTTACGGTGGGCCTTGATAGAGAATTAATTTTCATCTTTTTCTAGCAAATAGCCATTTTCCATGATCTAATAGACAACTCATTAAAATATACTATTGTTATTGTTAAATGAATCAACAACCCAAGCACAACATTTAAGACATATTTAAAATGAACACACCACAAAGCATATTAAGTTGTAGTTTTGACACATATCATAGATAAATGTAATGTATCAAAACTAATGTTTTGTAATTTCTAAGAAGAAAGACCCTCCAATCAATGAAATTTTGAGGATTAAATTGAATTTGACATAGACACAATTCTAACATGACTTATCAAAAGGGTGATCCCAAAATAGATGCTTAATTTTCTTTGGCCTCCTACACTATAGGAACATGCCATTTGTAAATTTAGCTTTGGAAAACTTGAACTTGGTGGGAAACCTTGAAAAACCATTAGCTATGCTAATGCTTTCAACAAATAGGAAACATTATAAGACCAAACATTGTGCAATATAGTGGTATTGGTAGGTGTCAAAGGAAATTGTTTACCATTAAGCTCATGTTTTACCCCGATGGGGCTTGTAGCCATTCTTCCTCATACAAGCTCTCTCCACTTGTACCGTTACCAATTGATGTCTGCCCAACCAACCTATAGCCATTATGCATGATCGAAAATTTCCTATCACTTCATAAACCCGATCACTATTTACCTATTACTTACTTTTACTTATTGTGGGTTATGTCAGTCAATCAAATTCCAAAGTGAAAGCAGTCACAGTCAGAATCTAGTGATTTGTTGAAACTCATTGTCTGAGTTACCCAATTGTTTGTTTAAGAGGGGAGCCATAAGCATATGCTCATGCATATCTGGTAGATATTTTTGTAATTGAAATAAAATAAAATAAAATTCTTTTAGGACTAATCACAAACTCTCCAATTGGGGTTTTGTATAACATAATTCATCTTAGGTGGGTCTTTTGGAATTCCTGAGTCAACCTGAGAATCTAAGGATACCGTAACTAAGTCACAGGATTCCTGTTGTATACACCTTGAGAATATATGGCATTGTCCGAAGTGATAACATATGTTGTCTCATTGCCATTCTAGAGGTTCTATTTTTCATTTTGTATTTTGGTATCTCAATAGTTCCTTTCCTGTTGGGTTTCTCCTGTATACAATCCCTCTAGAATGGATTTCTCTCGCAGATAGTAACAATAGGAATACCAATATTCTTTCCAGTTAATTTTTTACACGACCCATTTCATATTATCTGCAAAAGGATCCCATAAATGAAACATTTATACATGATTTTGAAGGAGTAAATGCGGATTCTACTGTTCAAGGTTTGGAAATTGCGAAAAATGGCAGTGAGGTTGGACAATCTGGGAAGTGTCATTTTTTGTTGGTTCATTAGCGTGGGTCATTCGAGACTTTGCCTCCAGAGACCAGTCGCATAATTCATTACAAATTTTAAACAATTTGGATGTGGAAACTTAAAACCCTAAATGTAACTATGTTCTCCACATACAAAATGCTACACATACTTGAAAATCCAATCCGCAATGCAAAATGTTGCAGATACTTATAAATTCACAGTAGCCTAGTCATATAAGGATCCCAATGGATGAATCACGAATGCAAATGTTGTAGAATATGTTAGTAAGGATCCTGCTGGACGAATCACAAAATCATAGTGAAGAAAATGAGATGGAAACGACAATGGGGAAGAATCACCCAAGCTAATCTCTGTTTCAAGTTTCTTCAAGGTTCGAGATCCAATTTCCCCATCTTTTCAACTCCATTTTGTTTCATTGTTTGTCCCTCAAGACTCAATAGTCTAGGCGACACTGGGAAGGATCCATTCCAATTTCCATTTCCCATTTCGCAAGAGCGGTAGGCCCTCCATTCCAATTTTGAATCAATACACTAGTTGGTCAGACTCCGTGGTCACATGGATGATCAGTGATGGCATAGGAAAATTCAATGGAATTATGGATTATGGGATATGGTTAATGGGCCTAGACACCTATAGTAATGGAATTATGACACCTGTTGGCTGCAGCAATAGGTTGCACGAGTCTCAACCAACATTTAATGAAGTTTGGTGATAACATTAAATGCTTTTGACACCATAAATAAGTCACCTGATTCTTGACACTATGTCATCTACTCACCGATCCCACAAGATTCCCACTACCAACTGGCTTCGAGGTCCAAGTCTCCCACAGTCCATTGATAACCCTGGGACGAGAAAAATTTGGATTTGCTCTTCCGTTGCAATTTTAAACAGTTCTACTTAATTTCATTATTGAGGGGATTTGCATGAAACTAAATATATTTTGCAGGGTAAGATTCATCGTGGCCCTCTATGACAGGTAAAAGGGCCTTTGACGGGATTTGAAAGCTTCAAATTTGAAGCCTGGTCGGGGTCTAGGGTCTCAGGACTCGACACAACTAATGGTATTTTTTTTTTTATAAGTTGTGACTTACAACGCAATCTTTGTCGGATTCGAACCTAACACCCTTGCATTAGATAAGTGGTCCAATGGGTCTGTAATTCACTGAGGTAGGTTATACCAAGGCTTGGCCCAATGCCAAACAACCAATAACTATACATGGAATTCAATATGGAGTCTAGACATTTCTATTATGACCACCATAGGACTGGAATGAGGGATCTTTGGTAGCAACACCCCACCCTTCATTTGTGTCCATATACTATATGACTCATGAGTTAGTATCGACCACAGAGCTTCATTCCATTCATTTGTTGAGGTTAGAATTAGTTGAATTAGCACTCCCAGTCTCCCACCTATTCGCTCAATCTCATTGGAGGTAAGGAGATGGCTAGCAGAGACAATGGAAACTGGAACGGAGTTACACAGGGATGGGATAGTCATAGGGAGAAGTGAGAGAAGAAAATGTAGAACATTGGGTAGGCTTGAATCGAGCTACCCTGAACTTGGACATATTGGCAAAGTCCGTAGGATAAAAAACCATTATCTTGAGTTTATTCATTGTATCTACTATCGAGTCTAGGACAGTGGGAATCTCAAATCTCTAATTCCATGTTTCAGTTGCTCCTTAATTACTATTTCCTATGGGAGAGTTTGTAGAGCTAAGTTGCCAGTGCCAACCTACATAAAGTAAATTGGAATTTGTTTGCTTAAAGAATCTCAAGGCTGACTGGGTTGTTGTGAATTTATAGGTATGTGCAACATTTAGCACTTCGGATTTTCAAATATGTGTAGCATTTTGTATGTGGAGAAGATTTAGATGTGTTGCTTTTTGGAGTGCCTTATGGTGCTCTAAATATAAGGGTTTCAACTTTCTACATCCTAATTGTTTGGAAGTTGTAATGCATTATGTGACTGCGAGACAGAGTCTCGAATCCTCGATAGATGTAACCTACAAAAACCTAGTATTTAAATGAAATAAGAACGACAATAATTTATAATTTTCATAATCTAGGACCACAACTTTGTTTGGGAAGAAGAGCAAGCAGAGCCCGGTATTTGAGTTCCAGTTATGTCGATCTGTTTATTTGTTGTGAATTGTAAACATTAGGCTGAGTGAAAGAAAAATATTTGAAGACCAATGCTATAATTATTGCAGTGTCTTTTAAAGGATAACATATTTAACGACTGACGCTGTAAATATTGTCGTTATCTTTTGTATATATATGCATTTATGGTGGAGAGAAGGCTAAAATGTATTTCAGAATCTAGATACTTAAGATCAGTGTGCATTCTATAGAGTCCAAATTGTTGAACCATTACATAAACCAGTCTCTGGAACACACATTTACCATATTTTAATACATAGGGGAATTGTTGAGGAGGCAAAAGCCGTCTTGACCAAAGGGATGATAGTAGTCTTCTCGGTACAATTTAAGACCCTGAATATGTATGGCTCTTTTTCATCATTGTTTCAAGCCTTCAATGGGATGAGTATATAATTTTAAGTGAATCATAAAACCCCCTAAGTTGTTTGACTCATGAAAACTTGATGAAAACTTAATTATAACATTTTCGTTAAATTATAAATGAGTACTTACCCTTCAATAACCTATGCCATACCATAACTTTGATAATCCAATTTGGATCATGAACACTCCAATAATTTTGGATAATCCCCCTTGATAGAATTACATTAGGGAAATAATTTATCAATGGCTCAATATTGACTATCCCTTACAGCAACCAAATCTAGGAGGAAAGGAAAGGATAGACTAACCCGCACAACAACTTGATTGAGTCTGGGAAATGATAGACTAACCCGCACAACAACCTGATTGAATAGATGGGGAAAGCTTAACCGACCCTTAAGCAACTAATCACTTATTTTATATCCTTGTCCTCCTTATGGGTTTTTACAATTACAAGGACTTTAAATTATGTATTTTTAACATAGACTATCTATTTTGGGAAAGAGAAAGAAACTTCTTTCTTTTCGGTTTTGGGTCCATGGAAGAGATGAAGCGAGTTCAACTACTCTCTTTTGGGCCTAAATTCTAGACTTGGTATTTGGCCTAAGATCCCTAACCATAATAGAAAAAATTGTAAAGATGCTTTTTTTCAAAATGACATTTTTGAATTGTGTAAGGTTTACAAAGCAATTACAATATAGAATAGTCCTTGTTTTATGCCTAACCTTTTCACATAAATATAAGATGGAATTTTGGAAATAGAAATGGGGAAGCCCTCATGTGAGATCGGGATACTAGTAGGCTCAACGTTGAAGTTTGAAGGATACTTTTTCAATGTGTTTTAATAATAAGTATATGCATTGAGTTTTGAAAAGAGAAATGGGAAGCCTTATAAGTCCCTCTCATTTGACATCTAGATGTTAGTAGACTCAATACTAAAGTTTGAAGGATAATTTTTCAAGTGTTCTAATACTTAGGTTTATTATGGTAAAGATGATGCTTAGGGATTAGGTGGAGTTTGAAATTGAATTGCTAGTTACTCATGAAATAGGTCCATATGGACAAACATATCAATTAGCTTTGTGATGGCATTTGTAAATTTTTTTGGCCGTTAATGGAAATATGGATTGGAAAAAACATATGTTTTTAGTTGGAAAGATAATAATACAATGATTATGATAGCTCATGGAAAAGTTCATTTCAAAACAAGTAAGATTTAATGTCATGGAAAAGTTATTCTTATATTATTTATTTCTTTTGTCTTATTTCTTTGAACCATTGGCTATGGTAATGATCAATGGTGATGATCAATTGGTCATAGCAAAGATCAACAATTTTAAATCTTTGAAGGACGTACAATGTTAGAGGCACACTAGTTTTAGGTGGATACATTGGAAATGGAAAAAAAAACATCTTTTCAATTTTTGCTATGATTGTTAGCGATATTAGGCCTGATCTATTTTGGCCTTGTAACATAGCACTTCTAGTAGTGGATCTCTTTTCAAAACAATTATAGACACACAGAAGCTTTAGAACCCCAAGAGTCTATGTACATCCCCAACTTCATATTATACAGTCAAATAATGTAGTGAGTAGTTCTCAACTACTCTAATCACTTTCGTGGGATAGGAAACAAACATTTCCTTTCATGAAATAAACAGGACAAAGAACAATGCAATATAGAAAAACCAATACTCCTAATGGTTATGACTATTTTTACATAATTAACAAAACAAGTGCACCAATCTCTTTCTAAATTGGTTTTTTCCCAATATCATATTCCATCACCGATAAAGGTTCTTCATACTCCACCTTTATTTTAGTATCTCCTCCTCTACACTAACTCTTGAGTAATCCCCATAAAAGGTAGTTGGAAGTGATAAATCATCATGTACATGGTTTACCTCACTAATTCCATGTAAATGTTGAATCACTTCCAACTACCTTACTTAGTCAACTCATCATGTACATATTCCGAGTCAAATGAATATGTAATACATTCCAATCAATCACATGTCTTATGATAACTAGAAGTGCATAATCCATTGAAGTTAACATCATCCTCAAAATATGATCTAGGAAACCACAATAATAATAATGTCTCATGATCTATGTAATATCAAAGAAATCAACCATCGACAACTAGGTGAATAAAGTAGGAAAGTTGCAAAATAGGGTGTTATAACTCTTTCCCCTCAAGAAGGTTATGTCCCTCGAGTTGAATTGTCTACAAAAATAAGGATAAATTCATTTAATCTTAGACTCTAATTCCTATGTGTAATCCTTCTATGATTATTTCTACGAATGATCTTTGACCTAGTCAATAATTTTGCTTTGTAGATGTTATAGCTTCCTACCTAGTTCCTATGATCATTAGGAGTTTGGTATGGAACTCCCTAGTGTCCTTCATGAGGTACATACCTCTCAAGTAATGATACATTAAATACATTATGAATAGTAATGATAGCAAACATGGTTCCTTAACCTAGTGCACTACTACCCAAGCCAACACAACCTATTGAAGTTGATTGATCCTCCCATGATGAGCCATAGTTCGAGATATACAACAATAGATTGTTTAGCGAGTTAGTTAAGATAAGCATCCCATTCCATCCTTGTGTGGCATGCAATAGCATAACATTATTATTTTATATTAGTACATTAGTTTATTAGTTTGCGAGGGCTAGCTAATTAGATTGTGGACTCATTGCAAGACTATAAGAGTTGTCTTTGGCCAAATTTATTGAATTACGCTCTCCATTCTAATCTATATTAATGATTGGGATTCAAGGATCAACTACACTTGTTTCCCTTTATCTATCACATTTTCTAATTTCTTCAAGCAACTTCAACAATTTTTGTCTTTAGTTATTTTCTTTCTATTGGTAGTGAAATTGTTTCTTATCATGTAGTATCAAAGCAATGAGGTCTAGACTTACTCCTACAAGCTCTCTTGGCCTAGTTCCCACCTAAGAATTTCTAAGGATTTAGATTCCTTGAGGACTGCTCTCCATTCCAACAATAGTCTATTTAGATAATTCTCTTGGCCCTTGGATCCACCCAAAAAAATCAAATTCATCACACCTATTTATCTATTTGGTTCCTTAGTCTCAATGCCCACCCAAATTTGCATTTTGTTTTACGCTACCCTCCCACCCCAACATCAATCTTGGCTACATATCCTTCTCCCCACCTCATCTTCAATATCATACACTTCCAACACTTCTCTGTTGTCAAATTACTCTTGATGATTCTCCAAATCCCCTTCATCTCTCAAGCCCAGTGTTCTCAGCAAAAAAATGTTTTCTTCTCCTAAGATGTTTTTCATAGGGCTTCCTTGGCACCAACCTTAGATGTTATTCCTAGGGCATGTTATCTCTCCTTATTTTCCTAGTTATGTTTCATCTCAATGCCATCTTGGAAGATTGATCTTGTTGTTTAGACTTCTCTTATCTCTTATGGGAATCTCTCTCTCTTCTTCATCATCTTTTTCCCATGCTACACTAGATCTTCTACAAACAATCCATATCATCACACATCCTCTCCCTTTCCAGTCTGAAATAAGAATCTCCCTTCCCTAGTATAATGGAAAATGAATGGTCAAATGTTCAACTCAGATCACTATGTTTCAAGTTTATTTTCAAACATACCCTACTATGCTTTAACAACCACACTTAGTGCTTGTTCGGAATTAACTTGAGGATATTACATGTTTATGGTGGTAGACATGTCTCTATTCTTCTCACAGACTTCCTATTACTACCTAGAGAATGTTTCACTAGGTCCTAACCAAGGATGTTAGCAACTAGGTTATCCCCAAGACCTCGTGTATCCATGATTCTAGCTTAGGCAACACCCAAGTCAACATGTGCAACATTACATTCTCTTTTTGTCTAAACTCTAGATACAACTCTACAACTCTAGATCACTAATACAACCTAGGAAATTGGTTCCAAATTTATTTATTGCATTTTTATTGTTTGAAAATTTAATTTGAATTTATAAATTATGTATTTTCAGGTATTGAAATTTTCTCTTCAAATTAGCCTTCTTAGTTTATTTATAGTCCTTAGTTTAACTTATTAGTATTGAAATTAGTAATTATTTCATCCATATTTATTTATATATAATCTTATTTTCCAATTGATAGTTTATCCAGAAAATTAATTTCGCATTTTTTTCTCAAGTCATAAACATTTGTTGATGCATAATAATTTATTCGGTAAATTTATTATTTTAATTCTGCATTGTTTAGTGTTGTTCTATGTTCATATCTATGTGTTTTATTTTTTATTATATATATTAAAAATTGAAATAATGTTTCTTTTTTCTTAATATATATATAATGATGATGGGGAACTAATCAATTTTCTTTTAAGATCTTTCACAAAAATAATGTTTGTACATCTCTTTAGATTTTAGTAGCTACTTTCTTGCTCACAGGGAATCCCTTGTCCCATAAACAAAAAGCCTTAATTGGTGTCTAATTTGGTTGTGATCTTAAAAATAAATTGAAATTATTAAAATGAAAAGGAGCTTCATCAATATTCAATTCCACAACTTAATTGTATACATTTATTTTACATAGAATAAAGAGTTTTCATATCTCCCCTTACATGTTTATTTACACAAATTTTCCTAGACCTCTCCAATTTTTCATTATTACAATAATAAAATCTTAATGTACTGTTACATTTTCAAATGAAAAAAAAAAAGAATTTACATTCAAGCATTCAAGGGTTAAATATCTCATAACCCTTCAAAGTGAAATGGGACCTGCCATTCAAATTTGATCCCTTAGAGCTGGAAAACCACAATATCTTACATATTATGATTTAATTGAAACAACGTAGAATCGGTTATGGAGACCCACATAGAGATCTCGAAAACCATAATATCTCACATATTATAATTTGGAATATAAAATGCATTTATGACAATGACATTTATAAAATTCAGTCGGCTCCAATATCGTAATTTGTGTGTGTTAATGTATGCAGTAGGCCTCGAACTGCTGGAGTTAAGACCAACAATCTCAAGGGAACATCCACAACTAAGGGGTTCATCCACAATGTTTACACACCTACTTACCTAATTTTTATCCCTTAATCAGCTATATTGCTGTTCTCTACATTTCAACATTGGTAATCTGCACATTCCTCTGATTGTCATATTGGGATGGCGCTGAATTTTCTGGCTCTCGAAACTTGGCATATATGTCAGTTTTGTAGAACTGCCTTGTTCTCAAAACAAGAACGCCAGAAATCAGAGCTCCAACAAAAGTCACCAGAGTCATAATGATAAACGAAAGCCGAAAGCATTCTTGCCCAGTGCAAGAAATCTCCTTACAATTTGTGACAGCGGCACACTGACTTCCTGCTTCGCGGTCGTACAAGTATCCCACAACTCTCACAGACAAAATATATGATCCCAAAGGGCTTGCTGATGCACCAAGATTATAAAGAGTACCATAATACTTGAGACCGAAGAGCTCCGAGATGACAGCAAATAAAAGAGGCCATTGAGCTCCAAAACAAAGTCCAATTATAATGGACGCAACGTACAAAGAACCAGGAAGAGCTAAGGCTATGAAAATATGCCCAATACAAGCAATAAATAAAACTATGGTCATCATCAGCGGCCTGGGAAATCTATACTTCTGGAGAAGGATTTCTGATAAAAAACCAGCAACAACACGGCCTAGAAAATTCCATATGCTGATAAGGGCAACAAAGGTGCTTATATTTTGGTGAGTGTATCCAAGAGCTTTCCCAATCTGTCCCATATTATCAATGGCTGCCAGAGTTGATCCAACCCCACAAGTAGTGGCTACAAACAGGATCAGCATATCCATGCTTACGAGAGCTTGAGGAATTGTAAAGTCATCTCCTCTTTTGGGGCCTTTGAACAATTTCACAATACGGGATCCAAGAGAAGATCTCACTCTTTTGCTACGATTATCAGTATACTCTGTACTGCCCAGCGACTGTCCTTCAATGGGGTAATGTTGGGTTTGGGTTTTCTTCTCTTCATTTTCTTTTGTAGGAACAGTGATTTTGGCATGATCTGCAACTTCAATTTCTACGGTTGAGCGCTCGGCGGAAATCTGCTGCTGCTTTATTTTGTCCATCTCTGCCTTAGCAATCGCCACGAGAGGAAGAGAAAGGAAAACCACGATAATTGCAACTACGATTCTGTAGCCTGCAACTGAAAAATTCTTTGAGACATTCTCAACCACGATGAGAACCATGAGAAACCCCGCCAAGCCAAGAGATATGTAGAGAAAATGGTAGAATCGCTTCAGCTCATTTTTTTCTGTGGTCTCCTTTGTAGGACGAACTATAAACATGAAAATAATAGAAACTGCACTGGGCAACCAGCCCTGCAGCAAAATCACTCCAGCAGATGCACTGGCACTATTGCCATAAACTGCATGATATATCTGAGTAAACATTGCTCCACTCAGACCCACAAATCCTTTTAGCATCCCCAGCACAACTCCTCGGCTCTGCGGAAAATTCTTGACACAGGTAACCATCGCTCCTGTGTTGGCAAATGTCTGCGAATTAGCTCCGATGTACATATACAAATACATCTGCCATAGCATCGGCTTGGAAACTCGTCCGGTCACAGATAGCCATATCATGGAATAGCCACCTATATTCATGACGGCTCCAACTAAGAGCACAACCCATGGAGGACTGACTTCATTGATTAGACCTGCAACGATCCCAACATTTCCACCCATATCCTTGAAAAATCCCAAGGTATCCAGCGTGCTCTGGTTATAGCCCAGGGTCGTCTTGATTACTTCTGAGTAAAGGCCAAATATATAAGCGCCACCAGAACAGGACATAATAAGAAAGGACACAAACACTACAAACCATCTTCCCTTAGCCACTCTTTTAGCCAAATCAAACACGTCCCTTCCCTCCATTAGCTTCACCATTGCAACTAACAGGAACCAATCTTGCACTGAGAATCGAATTTAGACAAACAGACCTCCCAGAAGTCTATCGGTAGACCAGTGCTCAGCACAGCTTCTCTCTGTTTTAATCTCTAGGCTACGACTAAAACATAGCGTGGAAACCCAATAGGAGGATGTCTGAATTGCCAGCAGACTGTTACACACCCATTTTGATCAATGGAATTGGGAATGTGAAGTGAGGCCAGCTGAATGAAGTTTGGTAAGGTGAAGTCAAGCCATTTTATAAGCGTAAGAGGTATAAAAAAAGCTTTTAAACGGATTTGTCAAAACATTTTATAAATTGGCTACATATACTGTATTACTTATTATTTCTTTTTCAGCAAAAAAAAACTATATTTTTGTTATTATTTGAGAATCAAAAATACATCAAAAACTATATTTTTGTTATTATTTGAGAATAAAAAATACATCAAAAACTATATTTTTGTTATTATTTGAGAATAAAAAATACATCAGTTTGACACATCATCCAAAATTTATGGTCATTCATAAGAATCCATGATACATAATCAAGTCACCCAAACCAAAATTACATTTTGATGGTTTTGACAAGAAGACGGTAAAACTATAAGTCATATGACAGACAAAATACAGTAAAACTATAAATCATATGAAAGACAAAATACAGTAAAACTATAAGTCATATGACATAAAATCTATCATACATAATCAAGTCACCTAAACCAAAATTACATTTTGATAGTTTTGACAAGAAGACGGTAAAACTATAAGTCATATGGCAGACAAGATACAGTAAAACTATAAATCATATGACAGACAAAATACATAGAGCATCACAAAAGGAAGTAAGACAAGGGATGATATAATCAGAGTTTTAAACATATTCTTCTCAACATAATATACTTTCTGCTTCTTCTAAAGCTTCTTTTGATAACAATAAATGTGAGAAATGTGAATTGAGACAAAAAAATAAAAATAAAAAATAAAAAATAAGAGTGTTTTTTGTCCATCAAAGCGATCAATTCCAGAAGTCAATGCGACCCTGTATAAACACCATAGAGCCAACAATTTGGCTTTAGAGTTGGACCATGTCCACAGTTAGATTTGAATTTGAAAAAGTGATCTTTATCAAGCTCGAGGATAACCTAGCAACACATAAACTATCCTGTGTAGCTTCATAGAAAATACCTAAAAGATGAAGTCATAGAAAAAACCTAAAGATGAAGTCACCACTTCTTGGACTTTCGAAGCACTAAAATCCTCAAACATAATTAATTCATAATAAGTTTCTTATCCTCAAATATAAGAGAATTCCTGGTCTTCCATATTCCCCGTGTAATGAATGCAGATAATGGTAATCTATTGTGCTTAGTACAATTCTTGTGTTTTAATGATAGAAATTCTGTTCAAAAGATTGATTTACATTTTTTTTCAGCGAAAAAATCACCTTTTTGTTATGAAAAGCTAACGACTTACAGAAAATCTCAACAAACTTTCTCACATATCATGAATAGTAAGTAGAGCAAACCATCAACAATCATCCAAACCAAAAAATATCTCAACTGAATATTATCAAATTTATTAAACATATGAAAAAAATATAACCAATTTTATTTTTTAGCATTGAAATATTTTCTAGGCCCTCCATTGACTTGGGGGCTTCGGTCCTTGTGTTACAGTCAGCGGGGTGATTGGAAGAGAAGGTTTGTAAAGGCGAAGGAATCACCATAAACTGAGTATTGGGCAAGGAGGTCAAACTTAAATGAAGTAGTGAACATGTCAGACTGCACATTGGTGGGAAGAATGAGGGGAAGGTTTGGACAACAATCCTGAAGGAAGTGGGCGGAAGGAGCTTGGTTGAAGATACTGCGTTACACATCGAAAGCGTATATTTTGGCACGGCGTTGGCTTGTTTTTTAACTTTCCAGTCGACAGCACAGGACTCTCAGAAAGTACTGGCTGGAGGTTGGAGTTGGGACTCCTCCCCTTTATTGTTGAAAGCTTGGACCCCAAGGGTTGATGCACACAAGGAAAGGATGGACGTACAGTCAGTTTGGGTCCACTTGCGGCCTGGTTTACCCGGGCAGTTCTGGTCCCTAGATGCTTTTAAAGCTATGGGGAATGCCCGTGGAGTTCTGGTCCCTAGAAGCTTTTAAATGCCATCTGAGCTTTTACTTGGATGCAGATATTTCTTTTGAAGATTTGGGGGTGATGATAATAGCTTGAATTCTTATTATAATGGACGTCAGGGAGGGCCTGCTAGAAAACATGGAGTCAAGCGTCGCTCATTCAAAATCTTGACTACGAGAAAGTGTCTTTACGTTGTAGTTACTGCCATACGTATGGGCGTGCAGTGCAAGATTATACTCTTCCCTTCAAGAGGAAAATTCGAGTTAAAACTTTGGAGTCCCACCCATGGGGTTATGACATCTGATAAAGGGAATCAGAGTGTGGGATTGGTCTGTGATTGGAAACCCACCCCTCGAAGATGCAGTTAGGTCGGTCGTTGTCGTTGGCAGCTTTGTCAAAATTTGGGTCGGTATTGGGGTAAAGGTCGGAGGTGGTTGTCCACCCTCAAGCTCAAGAGATGGGGTCGGCACAAAGAGAGCCCAACCAGAATAACACGACTTTCTCCATGGAGCTGACAACCTAGGGTAAGCTACTAGGGCTAGTGGGGAAACAATTTTAACTTTTTGAAGAAATTAAGGGGACCACGGTGGGGAGCGGTGGAGCTCTTTGGGCTCTGCTATCAATCCACATATAAGAAGGAAAGGGTTGGGAGTCAAATAAGGAAACCCCCTTTTGTGTAATAATTTTTCTATTCATTTGGGTGCTGAGGAATGAGATGGGAGCACATATAATTTTAGATCTTGATGTGGTCTTACATATTAATGGGTACCACATGTGGGTAAAGGAAAGTCTCACTTTTTAATTATTGTACTATACTAGTTACTATGTATTTATTATTAAATAATAGAGTTTTATTAATAAGTTTTTTTTACAAAGTCCAAGTGGATTTATTGTAATCTTATATAAAGGATTCCGCCTCCTAATGCAAATCACTCTTATTATGATTTCCATTTTGTGTGTTCTATTGTGAGATTGTTAGTTCCAAGTTTATTTAGTATTATGGTTTGAGAGGTGAGGCTCAAAGAACTTCTTTGAGGCTCACCTTCCCCTTATTACATATCAAGTGGTATCAGAGCATGTTCTGCTCTTGAGATGTGATCTTAAAATTTTGTTTTTTTCTTTTCCACTCTCCCATCTCATTTTCCAATATACCTCGTTTAGATCCATCACCTGTTCTATCAAGAAGCCATCTCCCTTTAGCCCTAATCCCTACCAATTCCTTTTTTATGCCCTAGCTCTATTGTGCCCTAATCTTTGCAACTGCTATATCTTATCGTTTTCGTAATCGTCATACCTATTAGCTCAAACTCCCCATTTGTTCACCAAACACTAGATCCACTACTCTTACTCAACCCATAATCAACCCAACTACTTTCTTTTTCCTTTTCTTCCTCCATGCTCTTATCCCTCATCGTTTATCCCTTTCTCATTTTCTTTTTGGTTGCTTCCTTGCTTTACACTAACCCTATCACTGATGACTCTCTCCTTCTACTCCACCTCACTGCCCAACTCACGGATCGGAGGAAAACCAAAAGATCTAGCTACCCAATAACTTTGTCATGTCCCAACCTCGCTCAAATTTCCCTTTTTATTTTTATGTTTAGCTCTTCCATCTTCAAACTTCCACCCACTTGTTTCCTTATCTACCCTTATCTCAACGTGGCCACTACTTGGACCCCTCTCAAATCTTGTTGTTTCGATTAGCTCCATGGCCTAGTGTTTCCTTCCATCGATGTTATCTCTCCTTTCACCTTTTCTTGTTGATGCCAATGCTTTAGATCTACATATCTTTTCTTCACCACTCGCCCATGCATTTATTTGAATGGGATTTACTGCTACAACCACCAAACAACCTCACACACTTTTCCTTCACAACTTATTGCTTCTCTTCTATTCCCTCCTCTTGGTTGTACCACTCCCAACCCTCCACAAAATCCACAAGTTTTAGACATTTTTGCTATAGCAGATGCCTTCTCCCAATCCCAAAAGTCTCCTCTATTCTCCCCACTAACTCATCTTACCTTAGCTCCTCCACTTGGTTTTCCACATCCATGACCTCCCATCTCCCTTAAAACTTTCCAATAATCCTCTTCACTCGTATTTTTCCCCAACAATTTTTGGTATTCACATTTCATTACACAAGTTTTAGCTCCACATCCAATGCAGCTCCAGACTCAATACTTAGCTGCCACATATTTTACAACATTATCTTCTCCAAGTTACTATCAAAGTTTCATCATGTTCTCTCCTCTGCATATTTGTGTTGCCAACAAATCATCCACGATTTGTCTCACCAACATTCTCTCATGCACATTCAATTGTAGATCTGCACTCTTTTTTAATGCATAATTTAGATAGTCAAGTCATTCCATCCAGGCCGAGATCTATCGATCTTCTATTGGCAACCCAACTTCGCCTTCAACATCTAGCTTTCATTTGTAGCAGTAGTTCTTTTTCTTTTGCAACAACTCCAACATGCTTTGTATTAACATAATATTCTTCATGCATGCATCTTTATTTGCTTTCAAGCACGGTCCATGGATCAATTCTAGCTTTTGGCTTTCTTTCACAGCATCTCAACCGCACACATTGCAAACTCAAAGTCTCATTAATGGAATCAAGCAACAAGCAACAATCAGAATTATTGTATTTCATAGATGTGCTCGGGTCTCAACGGTCTCCATGTTGTTCCCAGAGATGCGCTTGGAGTGGCTCCAATCTCCATCTCTCTCTCTTTTAGGCAGTGTTTGCATCGAGTTCCTTTTGCAGATGTGCCCTCTGACCAAGATCTGCGTAGGAACTTGCCTCAACTTCAGCATAACAAGATTGTTTGGATCAGGTTCCTTTGGAGATGTGCCCTCCCACTTTGATCTATGTAGGCACCTGCTCAGTTAAGCATTTTTTGAAAGAAAAATTCAGATCAGGTTCCTTTGGAGACGTTCCCTCCCACCCTAGTCTATGTAGGAACCTTCTACCATCGGCAACTTATATGATTTAGATGTTTAGTATTCAAGGTGTGCTTGGGGTGGCTCCACTCTCCATATCCATCTATCAAGCAATGTGCTTGGGATTACTTTAGACCTGCATTGCACCGTAGTAATTGTGCTTGTCTTTTTCCTCTATGCTTTGAGACTTGAATCGGGAGGAGGAAATCAAGGATGCTTTTTGTCTTAAACCAAGAGGAATTGGGATAACATGTATCCCATGTGGATCAAGGAGAGGCCTACCTCTCCATTATTGCACTCTACTATATATATTATTAATAATAGAGCTTCATTAATGATCTCCTTTTGACAAAGTCCATGTGTACGTATTGTAATCTTATATAAAGGTTTTGAGCTTCATAATGCAAATCACTCAGATTCTTCCTTCCAAATTATGTGTTCTATTGTGATACTGTTAGTTCTAAGTTTATTTAGTATTATGTATAACTTTGAGAGGTGAGGCTCAAAGAACTTATTTGATCCTCACATCCCACTATTACAAATCATTCTCATGAGAGGAGTAGGTTTTAACGAAGTCACTAGTGAGAAGGGGAAGGCACGGGTAGGAAATCCCTACTATCTAAAGCACAAGAGAAAGTAGTTAGTGATGTTTCTTTCAAGAAACAATTCTCAATTTCAGGGTCCCTTAGAGCATTCAATATGCCTTCCTACCTCCAGGGGGTTGAAATGAATAACTGGATTCCTTCAACTACATGGGACTAACTACTACACCAAAAATATTTTCTTTAAAACGGGTTATTGATTGTCATAACCCAAATTTGATTTTACTATAAGAAATTGTGGGCGTCAGGGATTAGATAATCATCTCTTTGAGTTCCCTCTTAAAGAAATCAACATGCATATTTGTAGATGCAAGAGGTAGGCCTGGGGAAGTTGTTACTAAGTGGAAATCTAGTACTATTTTAGTCTCTATGACTTGGATTGTTGATTCAGGTCTGGGAGTGGAGTTGTGCTCTCAAGAACTAGATAAGGACTTATTAGTGGTAAATATCTATGGACCTTATAGGGAAATGATCCCTTTCTTAGATAACTTACTGAAGAAAAGGTTTATAAGGGATGGAAACTTGATTCTTGGGGAGCACCTCAACTTTTCAATTATAAATTAGAGGTTTGAGGCTCATCAAATAAATGTCCTCTTTGAGTTTTTTTTTTAAATAGTTGATAGAGGCTAGGTGATTGTATGTTGAACCTATTAGGATAAAAATTCCTAGATAAATAAAATATTAGGTGAGAAAAAAATCACCAAAAGACTTAAAGAGATCCTAGTTTTTGAATACATTCTAGAAGATAACTTTAGGATGAGGTAGTGGGTCAGGTTGGGAGGGGAGTCTGGTTATTTTCCCATTGTTTTGGAGATGGCTAGGGTAGGGAAAAAACCTCTAGATCCATTTAAAATCAGTAAATGATAGTGACAAGATGAAGAATGCATAAAGCTAGCAAAGGAGCACTAGATCTCGCTAAACATGTCTACTTCTAGGTCATCTACCCTACAAATTTAATAAAAATCTCCAAAGATGAAAAGAAGTCACTAAAGGGTGAGTTCATAAGAAGAGATGGAAGGATGAGAAGATTGTTTTGGAAGTTGAAGGAAGGATAGACCTCATATATGAATCTGAAGGGAGGGGGGGGGATTTACATAGGATAAAAGGGCAAAGATATATTTATTAGAAGCGAAGATAAAGAGTTTACTTGATGAAAAGGGGAATCTTTGGAGACTCAAGAGTAGAGCTGTGTGGATCCATGAAGGAGATGAGAACACAACATTTTATCATCAATATGAAAAAGGTAGAACACATGTCAATACAATTTGGAAAATTCAAATATCGAATGGGTATGACGCTATGAATTTTGAGAGCATTTATTCAATAGGTGTTGAACACTTCAAACCTTTGTTTAAGAAAGTTGAAATAACCACTTTTAAGAGATTGTCAAGATTATAAAATACTTTTCCACATTCATGAATGACTAGGAGAACCAAAGGCTCATGGAAGTTCTAACCAAATAAGAGTTATAGGATGTCCTAATGGTTTTTAGAAGGACAAAAGCTTGGGGATATATGACAAATTGAATTTTACTTAAGGATGCATGATTTTTTGGAGGAGGATATTCTAAAGGTTGTAGAAAAATCCATATGAGAAGGGAAGGTGCTAGCGACTTTGAATACAACCTTCATTATAGTAATCCCAAAGTTGGAAAACTCTCAATATTTCAAGGACTTCAGACATATCTCCCTGTGATGCATTTATAAAATCATAGCCAAAATGATTGCAAATAAGGTAAAGATGCACATGTTAAGAGCAATCTCAAATGAACAATTTGTCTTTATAGAGGGTAGGAAGATTCATGAGGCCATAATAGTGGCATAGTAAGTCATGCACAACATCGAGATGAAGAAGTTAAAATATGTAACTTTAAAGATTGATTTGTCAAAGGAATTTGACAAGGTGAAATGGTTATACTCAAGAATGTTGCTAACCCATTTGGGGTTTAGTGTTTCCTTCATTCTTGGGTTATGAGTTGTCTATCCACTATGTTCTTTGTTGTACTAGTAAATAGGGTTTCCTCCAATTTATTTAGGCCTAAGGAATAAGGAAATATTGGTGTCCCTTGTCCGCCCTCTTTTTCCCAATTGTGGTTGATTGTCTCAATCGGTCTTTACTTGAAACAAAGAGGATAGGTGGGATTAAGCGTTCCCATTTGGGTGGTAATTTATGTTTATCTCATCTGCTTTTTGTGGATGGCATTTGAATATTTGGGGAGGGTTCAAGAAGGGATATTCTTATGGGGAAAGAATTGTTCAATATCTTTTTCAAGGAAACCATATCTTTTCCATATTTTGAGGAAGAGAAAATTGAATTTTATACATCATTGTTCCCTTTCAAAATGGTGGAGCTAGATGGTGGTCTAAAGTACTTAGGGTTTATCTTAAACCCAAAAAACTAATTAAAGAGTGAGTGGAAATGACTCTTAGTTAATATTATGAGAATAATTATGCCTTGGAGCTTTGGATGGCTATCAAAAGGGGGTAAGATAGTCCTCATAAAATTTGTTCTAGGAGAAATACTTATTTTCTAGATGTCTTTAGCTTGGATCCCTAGAGGAATTCTATAACGAATTAGGAAAAAATTTTATTCATTATTTTATCATGGAAAGAGATGATAGTAAAAGGAAGGGAATTCCCTTGGTAAAATGCTAGAGCTTGGCATTGCTAAAGGAAAAGGGTGGTTGGGGTTAAAAGAAAATTTCTAATTTCTACAAAGCACTGGCTACAAAAATTTTATGGGGGATGGATAAAGGGAAAATATTATGGTTCAAGGTAGTGATCCAAAATTATATTATCCCTGATATAGTAGTAAACTAGATTATAAATCCCATTAATATTTTTCATAATGTCTTTATTACGTGGAAGGAAATGACTAAGACTTTTTCCTTGATAGGAGAAGGCTTGGTTTGGAAAGTTGGAGATAGCTCCATGGTAACTTAGATTGGGAGAAGACCCTTGGGTGGGGAGTAATTTGGATTGCAATCTAACTAACAATATAATTCAAAGGCTAAGGAATGCTAGTCAAGGAAAAATTTAGGGGTGAAATTTAGCCAATGGGCTATTTTTTGACTGTTTTTTCCAAAAAAAGATTGGCCAATTTGACTTTCTTTCAAATACGATTCACCCAAATTCCATGGGATAATTTTCTTACTATAAAAATTGCCAAAATTGTCCAATAATATATAAATTCCTTAGAAATTTGACTTTTTAAAAATCGCCAAACATTTTATGGTTGCAAATTTAAGAATTAATAAGATTCGCCAAGGTTTCTACACTTGATAAAGTTATGGATCCTTAAAATTTTCCCTTATGCTAGTTTTGCATCCTTTTCCCAAATAGAAAACCTTAAGAATTCCAATTTGTGGGGGAAAGGTAGGTTTCTCACTGAAAGATTTGGATTTAGAGGTGTGGAAGAAGAACAATGGATGTATTTTTTGCAGAACCTAAGAACTAGTCATGTTGAAGGATTTAGGATAAAGAAGATGAGTTGGTTTTGGAACATGCTCCTATAGTGGGATACTCTCCAAAAGAGGGATACATACACTTAAGTAAATTTGGTGGAGATAAGAGAAATCCACCCTGGTGGTGGCAAGTAGTTTGGAAATTTAAGTGTCCCCCCAAGACCAATGTTTTCATGTGGTGTTTACTCAACAATAAATTTTTAACTTGGGACATACAACAAAAAATAAATATAGAAGGTCCAACTAGATGTGGTTTGTTGGCCAATGCACAAACATGGGCTCCTTTAAAGACACTTTAGATGCCACATAAAACTGAAAAACATATAACTTCTAATGTCAAGAGACAATTAGAGGTACCTCCACAACTAAATTTAAGATGAAGTAAAAATAAAGAAGATAGGGAATTGAATAAGATTTTATAAAAAGGAATAAAAAAATATGGGCTATTTCTATAATTGTTTAATTGTGTAATTTTTATTTTTATGAAAGTTACTTTTTAAAATTTCAGCAAGTTAAAAGATATATGTCTATGTGCATGCAACACTTTATTGAATTATTTATAGTATTTTTGAATAAAAACTTGTAGACATGTAAATACCATCTCTTTCTAGTGCTTGTCTATTGGATGTAGCTTGGGTGGTTGGGAGGAATGATTGTTACCCTTCCCACCCAGGTTTAATTCCTTGTAAGTGAAATGTTGAGCCGTTAAATGGGTCTATAAGATGATCTTGTTGTTGAGCCCCCGATGTACTGAAAATGATTGACACCCATGTTCCCTCGTGGATTTCGGGGAGGTATCCATGGATGTGCCGAGCACTAATATGCAGTACCATGAACCACATGGGAAAAAATCATATGTTTCTATTGCAACGCTATTTTTCTAAAAAAATTGATTTTTTTTTATAAATTATTATAGTAAAAATCCTTGAAACGAAGATGGCATGTGTATGTGCAACACTTTAGGGGCATAACTTAATGGAATTGATTATTTTTTTTATACCAGTTTGTAGAGCTCTCTTTCCTCTAATGCACCATATAATTTTTTGGTGAAATAATGAAGTTAGTCAAAACTTATAGAAGAAAAATGGAGCATTGTATATTTGAATCATGACATGTGTCACTTGATATTTTAAAAATAAATAAATAAATAAACATTTTTACAAAAATAATTATATATGTGAAATTTGCAAAATCTTTTCTATAATATTCTTCAATTTGAAAAAAGTGTTATGGATAGCTAAAACCACCATTGAAATCCAGCAATTGACAATGTTTTGTAAAAAAACTAATAGTCGTGCTTTATTTTGTCCTAGGCAATAGGTTTGTTAGTCCAAACCTAATTTCAAACTAGTAAAAAAGGTTTGGAATATTTTATTGGTAGGTGGATTTGGAATTTAAAATAATGCATTAGAATTACGTAACACATATGCATTATAACACATACAATATAATGTTACATATGGGGTGTTAGAGAGAGAGAAAGAGAGAGGGGGGGCTTTAGGGAGAGAGGGAGAGATACATGAGGGTTAGGGAAAGGAGAGAGAGAGAAGGGGGGGGGTGGGGATTGGGGTTATATAGAGGGAGGTCGGCTTAGGGAAAGGTGGGGGTTAGAGAAATGTATTTTTGTCTCTGTCTCTCCCTCCCTTGATAACCCATCCTCTCTATCTCATCTGATTCCTATAGAGGGAGAGGCAATGGGGGTTTTAGGGAGAGTGGATGGGGTAGAGAGGATCGGTTAGGGAAGGAGGGAGAGACAAAGACACAAACAAATATAGAGATACAAAGAGAGGGGAGTTTAAGGAGATAAGAAGAGAGAGGGAGAGAGAGAGGGGGGTAGGGGTTATAGAGGGGGAGGGCGGTAGGGAAATGTTTTGTTGGAGAGAGAGGGGGGGGTTAGGGAATAGTAGGTTTGGGGAGAGAGGGTGAAAGAGAGAGAAATTTAGGGGGGGAGGGAGAGAGAGGGGGGAGGAGGGTTAGGGAGAGAAGGTGGGGAGAGAGGGGGGTTGGGTGGAGAGGAAGAGAGAGGGTGGTTGAATAGATACAGAGATGATATGCATGGTGGTTGAGAGAGAGAGGATGTGGTTAGGGATAGAGAGACAAATGGGGGGGTTGTGTGTGTGAGTGAGAGATAAGAGGGTTAGGTTTTAGGGTAAGATAGAGGGGGGTTAGGGATAAAGAGAGAGGGGGTGGGATTATAGAGGAGGTGGGTTAGGGAAAGGTGGGGTTGGATAGAGAGAGTGTGTATGTTAGGGGATAAGGAGAGAGAGAGAGGGGAGGAGGGCTAGGGAGAGAGGGGGGTTGGATGGAGAGGAAGAGAGAGGCTAGTTGGAGGGACATATAGATGATATGAAGGACAATTGAGAGAGAGAGAGGGAGTAGTTAGAGAAAGAGAGAGATATAGAGAGGTTTAGGTTTTAGGATAAGAGAGAGATGAATTTGGGATCAAGAGAGGGGGGTAGGGTTAAGGTTGAGGGGGGGGGAAAGAGAGAGAGAGAGAGAGAGGAAGAGGAATGAGGAAGAGAGAGATATTGGGGGATTAGATATAGAGGAATGAGGGGGGTTAGAAAGAGAGAAAGAGAGGGGGGGTTGGGAGAGAGGGAGAGAGAATGAGGGTAGGGAGAGAGGGAGCGATACAAGGGGGGCTAGGGAAAGGAGGGGAGAGAGAGAGAGGTGGGTTTATATAGAGGGAGGGGGTATAGGGAAATATGGGGGTTAGTGAAATGTGATTATGTGTCTCTGATTCTCCCTCCTTCCCTAACCCATCCTCTATATCTTGTCTCCTCTCTATAGAGGGAGAGATACAGGGGGGTTAGGGATAATGTAAAAAATAGAAAGGGTGGATTAGGGTGGGAGGGAGGGAGGGAGAGATAGAGACATGTAAATAAATACTGAGACAAAAATAAGGGGGCTTAGGGACATGGGAAGAGATAGGGAGGGTGGGTTACGAGAGATAGAGAGAGAGAGAGAGAGAGAGAGAGAGAGAGAGATGAGGGGTTAGTGGGGTTATAGAGGGGAGGTTTCTTAGGAAAAGTGGGGTTGGAGAGAGAGAGAGGGGAGGTTTCTTAAGAAAAGTGGGGTTTTGGAGAGAGAGAGAGAGAGAGAGAGAGATGAGGGGTGTGTGGGGTTATAGAGGGGGGGGGTTGCTTAGGAAAAGTGGTGTTGAAGAGAGAGAGAGAGGGGAGGTGGCTTAGTAAAAGTGGGTTTTTGGAGAGAGAGAGAGGAGCTTTAGGGAGAAAGGGATATATTTAGGAGAGGAGGGTTAGGGAGAGAGGGAGAGATAGAGTGGGGGGTAAGGGAAAGGAGGAGATAGAGAGAGGGGGGTGGGTTTATATAGGGGAACAAGGGGTTAGGAGAGAGACCAAGAGGGGGAGAGAGAGAGAGAGAGAGAGAGAGAGAGGGTTAGGGAGAGAGGGGAAGATAGAGAGAGGTGGGTTGTGTGGAGAGGAAGAGAGTGGGTTTGAAGAGACATGGAGATGAGATACGGGGGGGGTGTTGAGAGAGAGCGGGTGGTTAAGGATATAGAGAGATATTTGGGGGTTGAGAGAGTGATATATATAAGGGGGTTAGGGTTTGTGATAATAGAGAGAGGGGTTAGGGATAGAGAGAGATGGGGGTGGGTTATTGAGAGAGGGGGGGATAGGGGTAGGGATCATGGGGACAAATAGAGAGAGAGACATGGGGAAGAGTATGGAGGGAGGGATAAATAGGGGTGAGCTTACAGATATAGAGAAAGGAGGGGAGTTAGGGAGAGACAAAGATGGGTGGGTTTGGAGAGAAGTACAGAGAGGGGGGCTTAGGAAGAGAGGGAGAGATACATGGGGGATAGGGAAAGGAGGAGAGGGAGAGTGGGGGTGGGGATATAGAGAGGAAGGGGGTTTAGGGAAATGGGTTTATATGTCTATATCTCTCCCTCCCTATCCCACCTTCTTGATCTTGTTTTATCTTTATAGAGGGAGATAGAAAGAGCGGTTAGGGAGAGCCAATGAGATAGAGAGGGTGGGTTAGGGAGGGAGGGAGATAAAGATACACATAAATATATATAGAGACAAATATAGGGGGTTTTATGGAGAGATTAAGAAAGAGAGAGAGAGAGAGAGAGAGAGAGGGGTAGGTTGAGAGGAAGACACAAGGGGGTTGGAGAGAGACAGATGGGGTTTAGGGTTTAAGGTAAGAGAGAGGGTGGTTAGGGAGACAGGGAGATACATAGTGGGAGTTAGAGATATAAAAAGAGCAGGGTAGAGTTAGGGATCAAGGGGACAAAGAGAGGGGGGGGGTTAGGGAAGGGGAATATAGGTCTAGGCGGGTTTTGGAATAGAGAGGGAGAGAGAGAGAGAGAGAGAGAGAGAGAGGTCCCTCCCTCACTCTCTCTAGGAATTATAATGTGTAAACCTAACCCATATCTAAACTTTAGTAACCATTAAATATAAGCTATATAACTACCTGTATCCCTTTCTCCTTAACACCATCACCTCCAACCCTAAACTCTTATAGTCTTTAACGTGTATAGATCCTAATTAATATAACTCTAACCATTAGAAAACCTAACACATTTCTTCATATATTAATGTTATGCATTACAAAACACATATGTGTTATGGTTCACATCCATTAAATTGAATCTAAGTGCCAATTGAGGAAGAATAATGTATGATAGAGAAAACCCATATGCATTATAACACATATGCATTTTGAAAATGCATATGCATTTTAAAACACATATGTGTTTTATAATGCATATGTGTTATGTAAATGTATGAAAACACATATGCGTTAAAATGCATGTGCATTTTTTTTGCATTGGCTTCAATCTCAGAATTGGGAAGCCCCAATCCTAGTAAACATAACACACTCATGGTATTCAATTCTACAACTCACCCGTGTTATGGAAAAATATGGTGGCTATAAAAAGTGGAACCAACTTTGTGTGGGTGCCCTTGTGCCAGGTAGAGGAGACAAACTCTCATTTATCCTTACATTATGCTTTAACTAAACAAGTATGGAAAGAAATTTAGGATTTGACACAGAATAATATGTCTTGACAATGATCCTTAATGGAGGAGGGTTTGATATTATGGTGTTCAAATGAATCTTTGAGATATTACTATGATATTCCTCTAATACTAGCTTGGGGTCTGGTTAAGAAGGAATAAAATAATTTTTGAAGACAAAGGAGTTCACCCTTTACAAACAGTTGTTCAGGGGCTTATTATCCTCAAAGTTTTCCCTCAACAACCTAGTCTTAAACCTTGTAGAATTATCATTAAAGAAGTCATTGAAAAACCTATTCCCTCATCATAATTTAATGGCGCTGCTAAGAGAAATCCTTTATGTTGTGGTGTTGGAGGGGTCCTCTACATTTATGAGAATCACTCTTATATGTTTTTGGTTGGGTTAGGAGAAGGAATTAACAACTTTTTTGAACATATGGATTTAAAATTTACGCTTCAACTCGCTCGAGAAATAAACATACACTCTTAAAACTCTTGGGGATTCTCAAAATATCATCAAACAGGTTAAGAATTTAAAAAAAAGATCCTCAAAATTTCTATCACATCCAATTCTTGAGGAAATAAAAAGATTACATTTGAGGTTTGTCTCTGCTATTGTTTGTTTGGCACGTATTCATTGAGAAGAATGCCTTAGTAGATGCTTTATCTAACCAAGGAGTTCCATTGAAAAGGGGGTACTTGTAAAGTGGTGGAGGATAGATAAGTTTTTGTTTATGAGTATTTACACCCTACCTTTCATGAGGTAAATGCACTTTGATGACTCAACTAGCTAGATTTATCTCACAAAATATTTTGCAAGCCTTCTTTTATTAGGTTGTGTTTGGAGGTTTCTTCTTTCTCTTTAGGAATACACAAATTATTTTGACTCCTTTCACTTGGATATATGCTTGGACGCATTAAGCATATATAGTATTATTGTTGAACAATTTTAATATTTTTAATTTTAATATTTTTATAAGAGACTCAAATGGGAATATTGCATGTTCTTTGTCAAAATCTAGGTTTTTATAAGATACTTCCTTTTGTATAAGCTCTTTATTCAAAGCAATATAGGATGATTTAGATGTGCACAAATACTTTTCGATCCTCACTTCTAAACTAGGAATGCATAAGGAATTTGAAAAATGTAATTTTTTGTTTTAGTAAAATTTTGGGTTTGTTTTAGGAAAAACAATATGAATTTGATTGATTGTATATAATTAATGAATTTGTACATCTAATGCATTTGTACATCTGATGTATTTGTGCATATGATGCATTGTATAGAAAAAATAAAATTAAAATAAAGAGATCACTATTATAAAATAAATATAGACCCATCTTAATTTTGAATATATTAGATGGAGAGATTATAACCTTCAATACTTTTTTTCACAAGAGAAAAAAACCAGTTATGTGGTATTCATAAGAATAAATATAACTACATTTGTTACAATATCATCACTTATCCTCCAACAAAGGATAAAAAGGTACTAATACTCTTCCCCACTATTAAGTTCCAAAATAAGAAACTATTACAAAATCAACATAGCATTGAACTTTTATCCTCTGATCATATTATATCAAAAAAAGAGAAAGACGTGCCATCCACAATACCCCAAAATAACTTATGTAATTTTCATATTTATCACATAACAAATATTTTTTGGAATCCAATTGATCACCCGTGGTATTTTTTATCAAGAAAAAAAGAGTCCCTTCACATAACATAAGAGTCTTTGATCTCTTCAAAATAGAGTCTACCTTGAATTGAACCCACTATTTGTTGATAGTCTATCTTCCACATAATTGAATAGGCAACGAATATGCTTGAAAGAGATATTATTGAAGGATATATGAAGTGTATTGACTCTGTATCACCAATGGACCAACACATCCACTTGTATATTTGAAGAACCAAAATCCCAATAAACTATTGCTCCAGAGTTTACAAAAATTTGATGAGATAAGATGTTTTTGTTAAAATCAAATAATAGAAGTCCCCATAAGGCCAAAAGTTCTACTTTGTTGTTCAATGCCAAGACAGATCCCATCCATAGAAAAATCTATGATTACTATTCATCTTTAATATCATTCGACACAACCATACATGCCCATTTGTGTAGCACCATCAAAATAACCTACAGGACAATCCTTTCTTAGACTGGGTTCATAAATAATTCTAGGTTGTATTGTTTTCTCGCCTTTATATATTTCCTTTGAAAACCCCATAATATTTGAACTCACAACTTCAACATTTGCAATCCTATTTTCAATTTTTTTTCATTCCTATACTTCCAGATCCCCCAACCGACAAGAATAGGAAGTTACTTGTAAATTGGGATAGTTTTACTCCAAGATTCCAAACCTTTACCTAATGAAACAAAGTCCCAATCCTCAACTATATGAAGACAATAGTGCACTTCCATTCAAACCACGTTGGAAAATTTACAATGAAAAAATAAATGATTGACAGATTATGCATCCTTCAAGCATAAAATATAGAAATTTGGGCCAATACTGCCTCTCTTGATGATGTTGTCCCAATTCATAAATTTTTTTTCCAATCATATCCAAGAAAGTTATTTTAGTTTTAATGGGAATTTTTGTTTCCAAAGTTTCTTGTGCCACCACTTATCCACAGTTTCAACTGAAGAAACATAAATAGCATCACAAGCTAATTTGGTACTAAGCTGACCAAATAAAGCATTCAAATACCAAGCAATATTATCTTCGAGACCATTCAATCTGACACTTGCATGGTGCATTCAAACAACATATGAGTTCCATTCAATAGCTAATTCTCCCACTAGACCCAAATCTTCTACATGTAGCCAATAAGTGGAGGACTTTGAATCAGTAGATGGCCTTTTCACATGAGCTAACTTTCTATACTCCTGACTCAAAATATAATTGATAATATTTTGAGAGAGTTTAAAGTTTTCTTTCCCTCTAAGAAATAGTTCAATCTCAAGGATAAATTTTTTATTATCACCTATTCTCCAAGAAAGTCAATAACCCAACTAGGCATAAGACTTTACAAAACATTTCCAAAAATTTGAAGCATTAGAAATAGATTTTATTGGAATTTTAATCCAATCAATAACTTATATTTGTCTTAAGTATTTAGCATGAAGAAACTCACTCCAACAACCATGAAAAAATATATCTATCCAAAGTATTTTCAAACTTAAATCGGGACTAGAACAAAGGAGCTAAATTACTTGACCATAGAAATTGCATCATCGTTTTTCTGAAGCTATGCAAGATTGACAAGGGAATCCCTGTAAGAGAGATCCAGTAGACTAGAATACTTACCAACACTGATTTATCAAGGGTCATCCTTTCACCAAGAGATAACCACTTGAAACACCAATTCCAATTCTTCTTGTCTACCTTTTTAGAACCTGGATCTAGTCACCTTTCTAGTAATTACTTGGTTTAAATAAATAACCAAGGTATTTGAATCCCACTTCAACGGGATATACTTTAAAGTAAAGTAAAGTGAGGATCTATTCCAAGACATCCTAAAGAATATTATTTTGAACAAAAAAATGAGTTTTGGGCACCAACACCATATGAGAAGCATCACAAAGAAGATGAATAATTTTATGGAAAGTATCCCATTATTTTCATATCTATTATTAATTAGTATAACATCATCCACAAATAAAATATGTGTGATCTGATGGATATCATAAACTTTTATAGTTGTAAGTCTATTTTCACACTTAGCTTTACAAATCAGTCTTCTTAGTCCTTCCACAACAAGAAGGAAACGTAAATGAGAAAGAGGACAACCTTGTCTAATGCCTCTAGAAATTTTGGATAAATATGAAGAAGAACCATTAACAAGCACTGGAAAATTTTCCAAAGTAACACATGCCATAATCCAATCTGTAATGTCCATAGGAAGTCCAATCTATAATAGGACCAATCTCAAAAATGTCCATTCCACTCTATCATAAGCATTTACAAGGGCCATTTTTAATATCAATGTATCTAGCTTTTTTCGTCTTGATAGAGTGAAATCTCTCCTAAGATACCCAAACAACATCCAAGATCTCCGTATTTCTTAAAAATCCAAATTGTTCGTTGGAAATATCCTCTACCATCTTTGGTTCGATCATGTTATAAATCACCTTAGTAATGATCTTGTAGATCAAATTATATAAGGAATTAGGCCTATAATAATTAAAATAATTTGGTTTAGAACTCTTTGGGATAATATCTATAAAATTAGAGCTCAAAGAGCCTAAAACATAACCCTCTTTTCTAGATTCTTCAACCATCTCCAGAAGGTCATTTCCAACTAGATGAAAAAACTTAATAAAAAATTCAGCAATCTAACCATTAGGACTAGGACTCTTAGATTTTGCAAAATTCTTAAGAAATTATTCAATTTATTTCAAAGAAGCATCCTAACCCACCAACTGACCCTCCTCTAGAAAGAAAAATATTAATTAATTTTGTATAACCTAAAGATAGGAAACAATATTTGTATTTCTTAGATTCTTAGAAAGAGTATCAAAGTGGTCAATTGTTGCTTTCTCCAAACCCTTCTGAGAGGAGAACAGGTTCCCATGAGCATCTTTAATATCCACAAATAACATTGAATATTATTCTTTGATTGGCATATTTATGATTTTTTTTTTTTGTATTATTGTCTCCCTAAGACAACCAGATAACTGAAATTTTGAGTCTCCTAAAATCCTATTCTAACATTATTATATTTGATTCCCTAGCTTCAAAAAACTCTATTCTCATCTTCCATGATTTAGAAAACATACCTGAATAATTACTTGTAAAAAGGTCATCAATCTCGTCTTCCAGCAATAATAATTCTTGTTTCAATTTCAATTTTTTAGCTTTCTCCCAATAGATGACCTCCTTTTATAGCATTTTAATTTTCTCAACAAGCCTTTTCATAAAAGAGTCACATTCAATGATAGAAAATGGAACTCCATTTGTCTCTAATCATGGAAATAAAATCTCTCTCTTCAAGTCAAGTATGATTGAATTTAAAAGGTACTTTTTTAATATAAACATCAACATCCAATTTTAAACAAACAAGAACATGATTGTATATACTAGAATGGACCGACCATGATCTATATACTCCCACTAACTTAGTAAGTCCTTTGGAAATCAAAAATCTATTTAGTCTCTTGGCAACAACTACTTCCCCCAGCCTCCCATTTATCTAAGTGGGACTCAAAGTGTAGGGAAAAACATCAATCGGATTTGACTCCTAAAATGTATTTTGAAAATAATTTGAAAGTGGATCCAAATGAGTACATTGTCCCCAAACCTATGAAGTCGATATAGTCAAGTTTAGATCCCCCCAAAAAATCAAACAAGAGTCCTTTAATAGGCCACTCAAATCAATACGATCCCATAAATGTTGTCTCTAAGAGTATGGACCATAATAATTTATAATTTTTATCACCTTATCCATACCTCTTATCCTACCTTCTAGGAGGATTCCTGCATATGTAATAAAAGGTTTGAGGTCAGCTACAAAAGGGTTCCAGATAGCCAATAACCCTCTAGAAATCCCACAAACATCAATAACACCACATTTCCAACTCGAAAACAATCTTAAAAAAACTTCACAAGATTTAGGTCTAGAACACATAGTCTCCTGAATAAGAAAAATATCATGTGAAATTAGATCAAGCAATCTCTTCAGGGAAGATAAATTTGAGGCACCCCAAACCCTCTTATATTAAAGGAGGCCACTATTATTTACAACTAGAATCTAAGGGAGAAATTTCTCTAAGGGACTTTTGAACTACATCAACACATCTAGGCTCCATTAATCGATTAAGATTCTCCACTTCAGTTCCACTAGTACCCAAGAAAATTTTGTTCTTTCTACCTTTCCCAAAATTCTTCTTCTATATAGTAACATTATCACACCTAATAGAAAAAATAAGGGATGCCTCATTATTTAGAGAGGATCTATCTAAGAAAACTATGAAATGTTTTTAAATAATTGTGTCCTTGTAAGAAGGAGTCGAGACCAACATGGGAGAAAAATCCTATGAAGGACCAATAATCACCATCCCACTAGATGAGATAGAAAAACCTTGAACTTCAAGACAAGATGAATTGGAATTCATAAAAGAGGGAGGCACTAGAGGAAAAATAGAGATGGAAGGGCTATTGACCTGAACATAAGAAGCATTCCCATTACAACTCTCTTCCAAGCAATGATTTCCTGGAACCCCCAATTCATAGGAACAAGAAACCAACAAACCATCAACCCCATAAGAAGAAAAATTTGAATAGATACAGGGTAAAATCTCCCTGAAATTTTCGGATGAAACCATAAAACAACAACTTGTAAATATAACATTATCAATAGGAAAAGAATTTAAAAGAGACTAAAACATAGCCCTATTTACAAAGTGATCTATACAAAGTAGGAAAGAAGGATTCAAACTTACCCAAGAAGGATGAAGGATCACCTATAGATGACTGGAGAGGAGACTCTCCCGCGCCAAAACCAGATGAACACACAAGTTTCATTCCTCTATCCTCCACAATAATAAAAACACCCTCTTCCACATGAGGATGAACTTCATATTGCATCATAGGATTTGAGTTATGAACAGGAGGAACATATGATTTTACTTCGACCACCTCAGTGTAGCTCGAGACCATATTTTATTCCCATAATGGAATCCCCTATTTCGACTAAGAATCTAACTCCTCGCTATGATGAAATGAGAAACCCGAGGAATTTTTACTTAAATGACCAGTTCGACGGAAAATATGACAATGGAACAAGATCTCCCAATAGTCAAGGTGTTGGAAGAATACCATACCACCAAAACATATCTGGAGCTTAGAAGGAAATCCCATCGATACCTAAGACTCCACAAGGATGGAAGCCATCCTTTTGTATTCAGTGAATACAATTTTCTCGTCTAGGAAAATAAATTTACAAACTGAGCTTGCCACTTTAATGAAAACTTCCTTGGACCAAAACTACATCTGAAACCCTGGGAGGAGCATCGAAAGATGTCTCATGTGCACCTTTTATTTTAATGGATTGAAAGTTGGGTGACAATGAATCATAACCAAGGATCCCTTTCCTGTCACCCAAAACTTCTTTAAGATTGGATCTACATCATCCTTGTCGAGGAATAGAAAACTACACCAGCCATTTACAAATAAACCAATTTTTGGGAAATAACCTAACAAAGGTTTCCATAAATCCCTTACCCACTTCGATATCTCAACCCTGTTCAATGAGATATATTCAAGATGACCCACCATATCCCTAGAGGATAGAATTACCACCTTTTCCATACAAATATCCTTTCCCAGCACCATCTGTTCTCTTCCATCCTTGAATTTAAATGATTTTAATCCCCTTCTCTACTTGGTTCGAGGGTGAGAGAGCTTCTTTCCATTCTCCACAACAAAACTAGTTGGGGATTTTCCATTAAGATTAGTAACCTTCAAAACATCCTCTACTATGAGAGGATAAACTTCCTCTCTTTGCAGTAACTTCCTTTAGACATTACCATTATCACTCTTCAGGCAGAGAGATGGAAAAGCACCCTTTTTGTGGATAAATTCTCTCGAGATGGAATTTATAGGTTTTGATAGACTGTCAGTACCAACTACTAGAATTTTGAATCTTTCATATATATAGGAAACAATAGAGAATTGCATTAGCCAATGGCATGTATGTTTGCATATGCTATAATATGTGTATAGGTAGATCCATAAAAGTGATTATCTAATGCAATTAATATTACTATGGACAATTGGATTCATCCTCAAAATTTATATTATGAATACATCATGAATATGGGAAATTTTCCAAAGACTACAAGAAAGCAACAGTATCCCTAGAAGAGAAATGGAAAAATGTCAAAAAATGATGGGCCCAATGAATCTACTCCTTCAACATATTCAACTTAGACTATAAAAGTAAGAAAATTTGTATATGTGGCCGATAGGGATGAGTCTCTATTGAAAACTTAATCTCAATCTTCTTCTTCACCTTTCAAAGTGGAAGTACCCATTGATCAAAACCAAGTTTCCTCTTCAGAAATGGTTATAATTGAGTTGGATAAGCCCACATCCTGAACTTAGCTCCAAATGCATCTTACAAATACCCCTAATTCCATCCATGGTCATTTGTCCCATATTTCACGACTCTCAAATCGAAGCCCTCATTACACCCCCTCAAAAGTTTCCCACTAAGAATCAAGATATTATAGATAAATCATCAATACAACCCATTAGGGGTGTTACAAGGAAAAAATCACAACAAATGGAAGAAGAAGAATCAAAGGAAGACAAGTTGCCAAAGAAGCTGGGAAGAAAATTGTACAAATAAAAACAAGAAGAAAAAACCAATAAGGATAAAAATCATGGTCTCTAATCCTCTATTGAAAATATGTTAGGCATAAGCAATAAGCATGTACCAAGAAAGGTAAAGGGATGCAAAACCCACCGAATTAATATGGAAACTCCAAACCTCCCTTGGTTAACTAATGATAATAATCTCCTAGAATTATCGAGGGTTAGGAAGCAAGGTTAAATTAGTATCCATAATGGATATCATGAGATATAAACATCCTAAGTTCCTAACATCCTCCTAATCTAGGAGACCAAATTGAAAGAATCTCATTTATCAAATCACTAGTAAGCACTTCAAGATCTTAATATGTATTCCCCCATGCATTACATAGAGGAAAAATGTTTGTGCATCCTATAAGAGATGAAAGAAAAATTCAGAAAGTATTAGTGTATTATGTCTACTGGCATCAACATAGTAGTATCCTTAAAGGATAAACTCAAAGAAATCATTATCCAATACCAATTTAGATAAAATTTTTGAATATATCATGATATATTGGTATCTCATTGATGTCAAACCAAATAGTGGAAAATACACCTAGACAAATAGAAGGATTAGCCATGGGCATTTCTCAATAAGACTTGACGATTTTTTACTTCACAATGGTTCCCTAAAAGAATAATTAGACATATCTTCATCCATAATATCGATCTTCAACAATATAGGGCCATCGATTGAATTCTCTATTTTTACAACAACAACAAAAAATTTCCGTCCTCTCCCATTTAAGTTTAGTCATCTATGGTTCCAAAACTAAAACGCTATGGAAACAATATAAGTTGTTTGAGATTTAAGGATGAAATGGTCCTAGGATTTATTTGGGAAACCAAACTTAACCCCTCTCAAGAAGATTTAAAATAATGACCCAATGTCAATTATAAATAACCAATAATGGAACTAAAAGAGCTCCATCAACATTCAACAGATTACCAAAAATAGAATAGAACAAACAAAGATAATGAAAAAATTGTAAATGAAAGAGAAAAGTCTGTATGGGAATCTCTATCATGCTTTTAGGAAAGAGGAAGAATATTGGAGGATAAATATTATAGTCTATAGATGAAGGTGGGATATAAAACCACCACTTTCATCTACAAGTAATCTGGGGATGGGAAATAAAAGAAACATTTCAAAGGAATGTATTCATAAGAAGAGGATAAAATCTTAGTAGCTACCAAAACAATGCTACAAGAAAATTCAATGCAATGTGTCCATATTAGAGAATGGGAATCTAGAAAAATAAATTTAAGAGGAAGAGATTCATATATACAATTTTGAGTTTGAGGTCTAATTAGTCGCTTGGGCCTATGGTTTCACTATCTTGTTTTATCATGCATGATGTGAAATAATTGAAAAAGACTTGTGTAAAATGCTAAGTTGGATTAGAAAGAAGCAAAAATTAGGTGCGAACATTAATTCCTCTTTCATTTCCCTTATCCCCAAGGAATCTAATACCCCTTAATTTTTGAAAATTTTGGCGATCTTATTGTACAATGCTTTATATAATTGCCAACAAACTCAAGAATGTTTTACAAAGAAATAGCTTTAAAAGCCAGGAGGATTTATTAGAAAAAAGGAATGTGGATAATATCCTCATTGTTCAAGAAGTGATCCATTTCCATTCTAGTATAAGAAATTTAAGAGAGAAAGGAATTATCATGAATATGGACATGGCCAACGCTTTCAATCAGGCATGTCTTTCCTTCTTATTTGAAATCTTATTTTTTTAATCTTTTCTAATAACTTCATAAGTTGGTTGAAGGCATGTGATGGAGGACTAGGGATAGCCGCTTTAGTTAATGCCAAACCAATTCCCTTCTTACACAACAAAAGAGAATTTAGGCAAGGTTACAAAAGAGAATATTCCTTATAGAGAAGGTTAGAGTATAAAATACAAGTACACCCAAATCAATGTATCTTAGATGAGTTAAGAAATCATAACCATTCCCAATTAGTAGATGAAACTTTATTGTTAGAAAGTGCCTCTCTTTCTGGTAGTAAAATATTTCAAAGCAATTTTGGACATCCTTATGAATGCTTGCAAAAAACAAATGTGAACGAATGGAAGAGAAAATTCTATATTTGGAATACCTTCTTCCCATGAACTTAATAGAAAACACCCTTAAGTTCACTTGCATTCCAAATTGGACCCTTCCCAAATATCTAGGATACCTATAATTTTTGGAAATCCTAAAATAACACACTAGCAAGTCATAAAGTAGAAGATTATGAAGAATATGCAATAGTGGGGAACCCAGTGGATTAACTCGTTCAAGTGAGTGATTGTGATAAAATTTGTCCTATCCTCCTTTCCTATTTAACAACTATCCTCTATGCTTGAACCAACTAGAATTATGCATCAAATAGTAGTAGAACTTAGACATTTTCTTTGGCAAGGGACCAAATCAAACACAAAAAAATTGCATCATAAATTGCAATGCTATCATATCTCTTTTGGTTTAACGTAGTTTATCCATTAAATACCCCCAAATCAAGAAGCTATTGACGAGACCAAAAATATTTGGAAACTTGTGTTTGGTTAGAAGGCATGGTGGAAAACAATCACAAAGATATGAATGTAGTAAAGCCGTATTAAAACCTTTGATTAACCAATTCTAGAGAGGTGGAAATCCTCCATATGGAAGATATCTAGAGTATAAGAACATCTTATACAAGATAAATTATCATGGGTTCTTGAAAATGGTCGTCAAATTGATCTTTGGGAGGAAAAAAATAATGGGGAATTCCCCCTAAATCAACTTCCAATGCTTAGAGATCTAAAAGAATGGGTGGATGCATGTAGTCTTAAATCTATTATTCATATTTCCGAGTGGGATAGTTCGTCTAGTGACCTTTGGATGAAATGGAAAGTGGTTAATATTCCACATCATTTACGGATCAATGGAATGCTCTTGTATTTAAACTATGAGTTGATCCTAGTTGTAAAGAAGCTGTAGAGTCAAGGGGATGGGACACTAGTGGTGATTCTTGCACCATTAAAAATGAATACAAAATTCAGATTGAAGAAAGATGCTACAACATTTAGTTCTCATCTAGAATTCGATCTAGAAGGGTGATGAGCTTCCTAAGATCAAAATGTTTTGTTGAAATTTAAGCCATGTTAAAAAACCTTACATTATATAATGTACAAAAATGAGACATACAAGGACTTTACAGATTCCCTTTATGCAAAAATATTGAATAAATCATTGCTAATATTTTATTGGAATGTGATTTCTCAAAAGTAGTCTAGAAGACCACCTTTTAAACTAGAAAGAAGCCTTTATATCATGGAACAAACATTATACAAGAAATTTCTAGAGTAAACCCCGAGTCTAAAATGAATATGGATAGAAACCCCTTTTTATTTGTTCTAGAGGATATGGCTAGTAATGAAGAAACCCATATTTGAGAAAGAAGAGATATTAGCTAGAAAGGTTGCAGCATAGTCCAAGGGTCCCTTAACAAAGGTGATCTTGCCCAAAAGATTGTGAGGAAAATAATGGAAAGTCTAGAAGTTGAAGAAAGGTAATGGCTCAAGGATTTCATTAAAGTTCAAAAATATAAAAAGAACATTTAGTGTGGTAAAGCAAAGAAAGCTATCAATTGGAAAATGCAAATAATAGAAGAATGGATGTATTGATGGATATGAAATAGGCCACATCACCTTCTTTTATTTGATGGAGCCTCAAAAGGAAATATAGGTGTGGAAAACATATGGGGATGGTGAAATAATCTTAGAACTTGACATAAATCATGAAACATTGTTTTCATGGGTAATTGGTCAGACATCAAATAATCACATAGAATCCTTAGCCTCGTGGCAAGGTATCTCGATTCTAAAGAACTAGGACACCAAAAATATTATAGTGGTTTGGGATTCTAAAGAACTAGGACATCAAAAATATTATAGTGGTTTGGGACTAGGTGGTTATCCTTCACCATATGTCCTTTAAAACATTACCTATTGGACCACACTTGTACATGCTTCTTTTTTAATTCAAAAAATCCTATAAGAACTTGAATCAAAGAAATTATTTCATACTCTGAGAGGGATAAACTTTATGGCCCATGCAATGGAAAAAAAGGCCTTCAACTTGCAATTTGGTCTAGTATGGAAAATGGGGTTGAGGAATTTTGCAACCTCACTTATATGTTTTAAGCCACTCAAAAAATTTCTTTGGTCTAGTATGGAAAAAGGGGTTGTGTGGGGATCGTGTGGGGTTGAGAAATTTTGCAACCTCCTTTATATGTTTTAAGCCACTCAAAAAAATTTATTTAATGACCATATTAACATGTCAATACAAGTGGAAAAACCATGTTGCTCATGCATTTTGAACTTGATGATTAGGACATCCCACTTTGCTTCTCATTTAGTATTGGAGAAGTTCTTCTTTATTAGCCTTGGAAAGATGCAATGCAATAGAGCATGTGGGATTTATCGTTGCATTTTGATGGTTCTCTCGAAGTTTTTCCATTTCATTTGGTTGAGGGGATCATGGATTAGCCTCCTCCTTTTATTATGATAGAATATATTTATGTTTGTTAGAGGGCATTGTTTATTAGAGTTGAGCTCCAGTGTTGTCCCTAGAGGGATTTTGGGTAGGCTTATCCTTTGGCACCCATTGGCCATTGCCTAGAAATCTGACATAGGTTATTGGTTGCATGAGGATATGAGCATTGTTAAGTAGAATTTGTATTTGGAAGATCATCAAAATCAATTAAAATCTTTCTCGCTCTTTGTTTTGTGGAGTCTTTCAGTAGTTGGAATTATATCCAATAAACAAGACCATCCAAATTGCTATGAGTTTTGTAAACAATTTTCTCTTTGCAATTGAATTTGGTTATGTGAACATTGTTGTAATGAAATCAAACGAATGTAGCTTTGGGTAGGAGACCTAGCGGAAAGAATGGCAGCAAAATTTATAAGCTAAGTATTTGAAGGATATGAGAAGACAAATGATTAGGAAGAAATCACAACTGGAGAATGAAAAAAAATAGTTATCTTGGAAGTTCAAGAAGAAAGTAACAGGGAGAAGTTAGAAGAGGAAGAAGACATGAATCCTATGTCCCCATCTTTATTAATTGAATCTTTTATACAAGATAAAGCAATGGAAGAATATATTGTAAAACATTTTTTTGATGTTTTTTACACCTGTAATGTTTTTTTTATAGCATATAAGCCTTTATACAAGTAGAATAGTCAATATCAACACTAGAATTTTGAAAATAGGGGAGATAAGAAATGGCTACCAGCTCATTTTGAACTTTGAATGAATAGTATTAGCCCCCATATGTTTGTAGCTTCGAGCATATCTCTTTATTTTTATTTAATACAATAAAATAATTAATTATATTTAATATAATAAAATAGTTATTTGTGTTATTCTAAAAATAATTTTCATAATAATAAGTGTGTTTTCTATCAATCAAGTATCTTTATTTCAATATTTTTGGCCATTTGAAAACTGTAGAATTTCAAAACTTAAACTAAATCAAGAAAAAAATATCCATAGCATTCAACCAAATCAAAAAAAAAAAATCTATCAATAACATTTTATTTTAATCATAAAAATTTCCATATTTAATCATGATTCTAGTAAATTTTAGTATATATGTATTTTAAAACATTCCAATATTTTAAATGGATACTCCACCCACCATCTTACAACATCTCAAAACATATACACATTAAAAATTTAAAAAAAAAAAATCTTTGTTCCAAAATTTTGTACCATTCGAAATATCCAAAAATTCAACACTCAAACTAAATAAAAAAACATTACTAATAACATTTACCAAATTATTCCCCAATGGGGTGACTGCTAAGCTGGACAAGGGCATTTATGGTGAAAGAACAAGATATGGTGGGCAGGATGTGTCGGTGTTTTCCATAGTGCATCATTAATGCACCCTCACTTCTGACAGGTAAAATGAACAAGCTGCACACGCACATTCCCTATGTGTTTATGACCGAGAGAAATCTCGAGATCATGGCTAATAAACCATTGGTAAATTACAATCGAGCTTCATTCAAACATTTTCTCCTCAATAGTTTGTGCTTCGATGATTGTATCAATTTTTAACATATTCAGAGTGGAGCTTCACAATTTGTTCTTGGGTTCTTGGGTGGTAGAGGAACCACTAGATGGCTCGAGAACATCACAAAGCCTTGAGTAGATGAGGATGTGGCCACTATGAGCAATGCCAGGAGACAAGTGGTGCGGGCATGGCCCACCACCTAGCCTGATGACTGATATGGTGTTTTACATAAGGAATGATATTTGGGATATGGAGGAGGACATGCAAGCCAGGATACATGAGCTTGGACACTGGGTGCAAATCATGATAGAGTGGTGTGTGGACATCGTCAAGATCTTCCACCCCCCTCTCCGTTGCTTGAACTCATTGTGGATCTCTATATGAAAAAATATAAAATAGATACGGAGGTAGAGAATGAGATGGATCCCACGAGGAAAAATGACCATGCAGCTAATATCCCCTGGTCAAGGAGGAAGAACAACATTGGAAGATAGAAAATATGGCATAGGAGGAGAGGCCCATGGAGGCCATGACCAGTAGTAGCAAACGTGAGGCCCCAACCCTCAACATGGACAAGGAGGAGCCACCACGGAACAAGCAATATATGGACCTAAGCTCTTCTAAGTAAATTTCGACGTCGTCAATTTTTAGTATGATTTTGGTTTGGATGGTTGATAACCCTAGTTTTTGTGTTGATACTTTCTTGTATTTTTTTTGTTAATACCAAACTAGACATTTTTGAATGGCACCAATTTGTTGTATGGATCCTAATAGACGAAGTTAGGAATTTTTTTTGGCAAGTTCTGCTATCAAGTCTTTTACAAAGGTCTTTCAACTCTTTACCTGAGCTATTACATGAGCATAGATCAAGGGTCGGACCTGCCAATCATGGCATTACTCTTTTCCTACGGTCCTGAATTCTAATCATTCCACCTCCTCCATTTGTTGTTTTGTTTCCTTTTTTGTTTTCAATTTCACGGGATTTCCAATATTTTTGCCTCTTCCACTTCTTGTGTCCAATTCCTTTTTATTTTTCAAAGAAAATCTAATAGCATGTGAGAAGACCAATAATTTGGAAAATTGTAAGGAGTAATTTCTCCTTTGACATACGTAAACAAGTCAATGTGTTACTGAAAAAATTAACATGCATGATGTACAAGCTGTGTTTCTCCCTTTGACATACTTAAACAAGTCAATGTGTTACTGAAAAAAGTAACATGCATGATGTACAAGCTGTGACATTAGAAGTGATAGTTTTAAATACAATTAGGTAGTTTAGTTAATGTATGAAAATTCCCGAACTAGTTTAGAGTTTGCTCATATGTAGGTGTAGAACAGAGAAATATATATATATATATTTGTCAATGAAGAAGAGCTTGAAATCTCCTATTGCATATTTATATCAACTGTAGCTGTGTGTGTGCTGTGTATTTTGATTTCGGTTCTTTTTTGGGTGTATGACATCCCTTGCCTATCCAACGGATTGGTATCCAACATATTGCTATCAGAGCAGGTTATTAGTGTTGAGTGTTTCTCCACCAATTGAAGTGAAGTGAGTTGTAGGATTCAGAAGAGATTTGCAGAGGTATCTCCCCATGTGTAGGAAGGAAGGTGAGTCGAGCCTTATGAAAAAGCATAAATCCCTGCAGAATATTGTGAGCCATAGCTACCATTAAGGAGTCGAGAAGATCGTGAAAGACGATGCGGGTCACTGGTGCATGCATGAATAAGGAGGAGCAAAAATAAGGTAAGAATTCACCTCCCCACCCCCCCAAAAAAAAATTAAAAGTTTTAACGACTCAGATTTACTGTGGAGATCGACGGTTAAAAACCACAACGATTCCTTGAGGGAGTGACATCAACAAGAAGATTTGGAATGTGCTAATTTTTTGAAAATGAGCTTAATTACGTTTCAGGTCGGTAAAAAGTCATAACGTGTCCATAAATAGTCAACAAATCCAGACTTGTTGAGCATGCGTCGAGGTGGAATTTAATTTAATTTTGCGTTCGTAAAAAGTGGTAAATTCCGTTCTTGTTAAGTGCACATTATGTTATAATCCCATTAAATCTCGGGCATGTTGGTAAAACATTGTAAAAAGGGTCCTTTCACACAAGTGAAGGTTTTAAATTAAAAAGGAGGGTTAATCCTGATTTATTGATGCCCTAATCAAGATTTACCAACCCCCCTAATCAATATTTATGGATATTTGTTGTAAACACAAAAAATAATCTTGGTTAAAGGCTGAAAGCAACCTTTCTCCTCAAGAATAGGGAAGGAGTTTTTGAGCCGCATTTTTTTGTTCAAAAACAAAAAAAGGGGGCTTTAAGTCACTTTCAAAAAGGGGGGAATTAAAATAGGAAGAAAGATGTAAGTAAAAAAAAGGAGTGATCCATAAATGTTATGGACTCCAAGACTTGAAGCAATTTTATTTGGAAAGGTGGAAATTAAATGGATAAAAATGAAATTTTTGAAAAAACTTAGAGTGATTAAAAATATAAAAGGAAGAAGCAAAGAAGCCCACGGGCTTGGAATTTCAAACTGTAATATTTTAAGAAAATGACAACCAACTATAGCTTGGGTCAATCTCAAGGTCTTGTTCTAATAGGAAAAAAATTATGAGTTTTGGTCAATCAGAATGAATTCTTTCCTAAGGTCACAAGAATGTTGGGAAACAATTGAATTTGGGTTCACGAAACTAGATTAGGTGACAATTCAAACCATAACCAATGCATATAGAGCACAATTAAATGAATAGAGGAAGAGAAAATCCA